>JAKEEE010000113.1:0-660000 GCA_021498325.1 Bactrocera minax | reverse complement strand
GGATGCTATTATATGCATATACACACATATGGGCGAGTGTGCATTTCTACTAGTGTCGACCACAACAGGGTAGCCATATCAGGGGCCATAGTGCAAATATTTATTTGAAGCAACTTTCAAATAACTGTTTGTATATACATTCATAAGTAAATACAACTTACCTAATGCGTTGCTTCTTTGGTGAAGAAATTCTTCTTTCCACACCAAATAACATTTAAGTAAACGCTTAGTTATGCAGTGTCCTTGCCTTACATCTTCTGTAAAAAATTGTATTTTAATGCAACTCTTAAAAGTTGTTAAAATTAATAAATATATTAGATGTTTAATGACACATTTTTCTATTGTCATTTCTGATATTCATTTCACATTTGAACTATTAAAAATAGAAAATTTGGAAAGCTATATCTTTTTGCATTGAACAAAGTTATACCCTTTGAATGACGTCTCCTCATACTTTTTTGTATCGAATTAAACTCTCTAACTTTCAGTTTCATGCATACATTTTTTTATATTTTGTATGTACATATATACGTATATTATTATTTTTTTTTTATTTAACAGTGTATACATACATATGTAAGTTCTAAAGAAATTACCAATGTTTTAATTTAGAACAGCATCTATTTAAAATTTTATCTGACAAATGAACTAACCTGCATACATACATATTTATAACCGCCTCCAAACGAATAATAAATTTTATAACTAACCCGTCGTCGCCAACGTCGTCGACAATAACAAACGACTGACCGCCACAACGTAGCACAAAACGACGATTCTGATAGTCATAATGATTATTTTCTATTTGTTGTAATTGGAGGTATGAGATAATGGAACATTATAATTTGTTGTCGCTGTCGCTGCCACAGCTGACGCTGCGCCGCTGCCATAACACGTACGTGTTTCCCACACTGTTCACTCCCATACAGAGGCGACGACGACGACGACGACGACAACAATAACAACAACAATAATTTATGCTATACCCCCACAAAGCAGAGTGGATGCTATTATATGCATATACACACATATGGGCGAGTGTGCATTTCTACTAGTGTCGACCACAACAGGGTAGCCATAGTCCAAATATTTATTTGAAGCAACTTTCAAATAACTGTTTGTATATACATTCATAAGTAAATACAACTTACCTAATGCGTTGCTTCTTTGGTGGAGAAATTCTTCTCTCCACGCCAAATAACATTTAAGTAAACGCTTAGTTATTCAGTGTCCTTGCCTTACATCTTCTGTAAAAAATTTTATTTTAATGCAACTCTTAAAAGTTGTTAAAATTAATAAATATATTAGATGTTTAATGATACATTTTTCTATTGTCATTTCCGATATTTTTTTCATATTTGAACTATTATAAATAGAAAATTTGGAAAACTATATCTTTTTGCATTGAACAAAGTTATACCCTTTGAATGACGTCTCCTCATACTTTTTTGTATCGAATTAAACTCTAACTTTCAGTTTCACACATTTATTTTTTAATATTTTGTATATACATATATATATATATATACATATTTTTTTATTTATATAACAGTTTATACATACATATGTAAGTTCTAAAGAAATTGCCAATGTTTTAATTTAGAACAGCATCTATTTAAAATTTTATCTGACAAATGAACTAACCTGCATACATACATATTTATAACCGCCTCCAAACGAATAATACATTTTATAACTAACCCGTCGTCGCCAACGTCGTCGACAATAACAAACGACTGACTGCCACAACGTAGCACAAAACGACGATTCTGATAGTCATAATGATGATTATCTATTTGTTGTAATTGGAGGTATGAGATAATGGAACATTATAATTTGTTGTCGCTGTCGCTGCCACAGCTGGCGCTGCGCCGCTGCCATTACACGTACGTGTTTCCCACACTGTTCACTCCCATACAGAGGCGACGACGACGACAACAACAACAATAATTTATTCTATACCCCCACAAAGCAGAGTGGATGCTATTATATGCATATACACACATATGGGCGAGTGTGCATTTCTACTAGAGTCGACCACAACAGGGTAGCCATAGTCCAAATATTTATTTGAAGCAACTTTCAAATAACTGTTTGTATATACATTCATAAGTAAATACAACTTACCTAATGCGTTGCTTCTTTGGTGGAGAAATTCTTCTCTCCACGCCAAATAACATTTAAGTAAACGCTTAGTTATTCAGTGTCCTTGCCTTACATCTTCTGTAAAAAATTTTATTTTAATGCAACTCTTAAAAGTTGTTAAAATTAATAAATATATTAGATGTTTAATGATACATTTTTCTATTGTCATTTCCGATATTTTTTTCATATTTGAACTATTATAAATAGAAAATTTGGAAAACAATTTTTTTGCATTGAACAAAGTTATACCCTTTGAATGACGTCTCCTCATAATTTTTTGTATCGAATTAAACTCTAACTTTCAGTTTCACACATTTATTTTTTAATATTTTGTATATACATATATATATATATATTTATATACATATTTTTTTTATTTATATAACAGTTTATACATACATATGTAAGTTCTAAAGAAATTACCAATGTTTTAATTTAGAGCAGCATCTATTTAAAATTTTATCTGACAAATGAACTAACCTGCATACATACATATTTATAACCGCCTCCAAACGAATAATAAATTTTATAACTAACCCGTCGTCGCCAACGTCGTCGACAATAACAAACGACTGACTGCCACAACGTAGCACAAAACGACGATTCTGATAGTCATAATGATTATTTTCTATTTGTTGTAATTGGAGGTATGAGATAATGGAACATTATAATTTGTTGTCGCTGTCGCTGCCACAGCTGACGCTGCGCCGCTGCCATAACACGTACGTGTTTCCCACACTGTTCACTCCCATACAGAGGCGACGACGACGACGACGACGACGACAACAATAACAACAACAACAATTTATGCTATACCCCCACAAAGCAGAGTGGATGCTATTATATGCATATACACACATATGGGCGAGTGTGCATTTCTACTAGTGTCGACCACAACAGGGTAGCCATATCAGGGGCCATAGTGCAAATATTTATTTGAAGCAACTTTCAAATAACTGTTTGTATATACATTCATAAGTAAATACAACTTACCTAATGCGTTGCTTCTTTGGTGAAGAAATTCTTCTTTCCACACCAAATAACATTTAAGTAAACGCTTAGTTATGCAGTGTCTTTGCCTTAAATCTTCTGTAAAAAATTTTATTTTAATGCAACTATTAAAAGTTATTAAAATAAATAAATATATAAGATGTTTAATGATATATTTTGCTATTGTCATTTCTGATATTCATTTCACATTTGAACTATTAAAAATAGAAAATTTGGAAAACTATATCTTTTTGCATTGAACAAAGTTATACCCTTTGAATGACGTCTCCTCATACTTTTTTGTATCGAATTAAACTCTCTAACATTCAGTTTCATACATAAATTTTTTTTTACATTTTGTATGTACGTATACTTTTTTTTTTTTTATTTAACATTGTATAGATACATATGTAAGTTCTAAAGAAATTGCCAATGTTTTAATTTAGAACAGCATCTATTTAAAATTTTATCTGACAAATGAAGTAACCTGCATACATACATATTTATAACCGTTTCATACATAAATATTTTTTTTAATTTTGTATGTACGTATACTTTTTTTTTTTTATTTAACATTGTATAGATACATATGTAAGTTCTAAAGAAATTGCCAATGTTTTAATTTAGAACAGCATCTATTTAAAATTTTATCTGACAAATGAAGTAACCTGCATACATACATATTTATAACCGATTCAAAACGAATAATAAATTTTATAACTAACCCGTCGTCGCCAACGTCGTCGACAATAACAAACGACTGACCGCCACAACGTAGCACAAAACGACGATTCTGATAGTCATAATGATTATTTTCTATTTGTTGTAATTGGAGGTATGAGATAATGGAACATTATAATTTGTTGTCGCTGTCGCTGCCACAGCTGACGCTGCGACGCTGCGACGCTGCCATAACACGTACGTGTTTCCCACACTGTTCTCTCCCATACAGAGGCGACGACGACGACGACGACGACAACAATAACAACAACAAAAATTTATGCTATACCCCCACAAAGCAGAGTGGATGCTATTATATGCATATACACACATATGGGCGAGTGTGCATTTCTACTAGTGTCGACCACAACAGGGTAGTCATAGTCCAAATATTTATTTGAAGCATCTTTCAAATAACTGTTTGTATATACATTCATAAGTAAATACAACTTACCTAATGCGTTGCTTCTTTGGTGAAGAAATTCTTCTTTCCACGCCAAATAACATTTAAGTAAACGCTTAGTTATGCAGTGTCCTTGCCTTACATCTTCTGTAAAAAATTTTATTTTAATGCAACTCTTAAAAGTTATTAAAATAAATAAATATATTAGATGTTTAATGATACATTTTGCTATTGTCATTTCCGATATTCATTTCACATTTGAACTATTAAAAATAGAAAATTTGGAAAACTATATCTTTTTGCATTGAACAAAGTTATACCCTTTGAATGACGTCTCCTCATAATTTTTTGTATCGAATTACACTCTAACTTACAGTTCCACACATTTATTTTTTAATATTTTGTATGTACATATATACGTATACTTTTTTTTTTTTATTTAACAGTGTATACATACATATGTAAGTTCTAAAGAAATTACCAATGTTTTAATTTAGAACAGCATCTATTTAAAATTTTATCTGACAAATGAACTAACCTGCATACATACATATTTATAACCGCCTCCAAACGAATAATAAATTTTATAACTAACCCGTCGTCGCCAACGTCGTCGACAATAACAAACGACTGACTGCCACAACGTAGCACAAAACGACGATTCTGATAGTCATAATGATGATTTTCTATTTGTTGTAATTGGAGGTATGAGATAATGGAACATTATAATTTGTTGTCGCTGCCACAGCTGGCGCTGCGCCGCTGCCATTACACGTACGTGTTTCCCACACTGTTCACTCCCATACAGAGGCGACGACGACGACAACAACAACAATAATTTATTCTATACCCCCACAAAGCAGAGTGGATGCTATTATATGCATATACACACATATGGGCGAGTGTGCATTTCTACTAGAGTCGACCACAACAGGGTAGCCATAGTCCAAATATTTATTTGAAGCAACTTTCAAATAACTGTTTGTATATACATTCATAAGTAAATACAACTTACCTAATGCGTTGCTTCTTTGGTGGAGAAATTCTTCTCTCCACGCCAAATAACATTTAAGTAAACGCTTAGTTATTCAGTGTCCTTGCCTTACATCTTCTGTAAAAAATTTTATTTTAATGCAACTCTTAAAAGTTGTTAAAATTAATAAATATATTAGATGTTTAATGATACATTTTTCTATTGTCATTTCCGATATTTTTTTCATATTTGAACTATTATAAATAGAAAATTTGGAAAACAATTTTTTTGCATTGAACAAAGTTATACCCTTTGAATGACGTCTCCTCATAATTTTTTGTATCGAATTAAACTCTAACTTTCAGTTTCACACATTTATTTTTTAATATTTTGTATATACATATATATATATATATATATATACATATTTTTTTATTTATATAACAGTTTATACATACATATGTAAGTTCTAAAGAAATTACCAATGTTTTAATTTAGAGCAGCATCTATTTAAAATTTTATCTGACAAATGAACTAACCTGCATACATACATATTTATAACCGCCTCCAAACGAATAATAAATTTTATAACTAACCCGTCGTCGCCAACGTCGTCGCCAACGTCGTCGACAATAACAAACGACTGACCGCCACAACGTAGCACAAAACGACGATTCTGATAGTCATAATGATTATTTTCTATTTGTTGTAATTGGAGGTATGAGATAATGGAACATTATAATTTGTTGTCGCTGTCGCTGCCACAGCTGACGCTGCGCCGCTGCCATAACACGTACGTGTTTCCCACACTGTTCACTCCCATACAGAGGCGACGACGACGACGACAACAACAACAACAACAATAATTTATTCTATACCCCCACAAAGCAGAGTGGATGCTATTATATGCATATACACACATATGGGCGAGTGTGCATTTCTAATAGAGTCGACCATAACAGGGTAGCCATATCAGGGGCCATAGTGCAAATATTTATTTGAAGCAACTTTCAAATAACTGTTTCTGAATACATTTGTAAGTAAATACGACTTACCTAATGCGATTCTTCTTTGGTGGAGAAATTCTTCTTTCCACACCAAATAACATTTAAGTAAACGCTTAGTTATGCAGTGTCCTTGCCTTACATCTTCTGTAAAAAATTTTATTTTAATGCAGCTCTTAAAAGTTGCTAAAATTAATAAATATATTAGATGTTTAATGATACATTTTGGTATTGTCATTTCTGATATTCATTTCACATTTTAACTATTAAAAATAGAAAATTTGGAAAACAATTTTTTTGCATTGAACAAAGTTATACCCTTTGAATGACGTCTCCTCATACTTTTTTGTATCGAATTAAACTCTCTAACTTTCAGTTTCACACATTTATTTTTTAATATTTTGTATATACATATATATATATATATATACATATTTTTTTATTTATATAACAGTTTATACATACATATGTAAGTTCTAAAGAAATTACCAATGTTTTAATTTAGAACAGCATCTATTTAAAATTTTATCTGACAAATGAACTAACCTGCATACATACATATTTATAACCGCCTCCAAACGAATAATAAATTTTATAACTAACCCGTCGTCGCCAACGTCGTCGACAATAACAAACGACTGACCGCCACAACGTAGCACAAAACGACGATTCTGATAGTCATAATGATTATTTTCTATTTGTTGTAATTGGAGGTATGAGATAATGGAACATTATAATTTGTTGTCGCTGTCGCTGCCACAGCTGACGCTGCGCCGCTGCCATAACACGTACGTGTTTCCCACACTGTTCACTCCCATACAGAGGCGACGACGACGACGACGACGACAACAATAACAACAACAACAATTTATGCTATACCCCCACAAAGCAGAGTGGATGCTATTATATGCATATACACACATATGGGCGAGTGTGCATTTCTACTAGTGTCGACCACAACAGGGTAGCCATAGTGCAAATATTTATTTGAAGCAACTTTCAAATAACTGTTTGTATATACATTCATAAGTAAATACGACTTACCTAATGCGATGCTTCTTTGGTGGAGAAATTCTTCTTTCCACACCAAATAACATTTAAGTAAACGCTTAGTTATGCAGTGTCCTTGCCTTACATCTTCTGTAAAAAATTTTATTTTAATGCAACTCTTAAAAGTTATTAAAATAAATAAATATATTAGATGTTTAATGATACATTTTGGTATTGTCATTTCTGATATTCATTTCACATTTGAACTATTAAAAATAGAAAATTTGGAAAACTATATCTTTTTGCATTGAACAAAGTTATACCCTTTGAATGACGTCTCCTCATACTTTTTTGTATCGAATTAAACTCTCTAACTTTCAGTTTCATACAAACATTTTTTTTTAGATTTTGTATGTACATATATACGTATACTTTTTTTTTTTTATTTAACAGTGTATACATACATATGTAAGTTCTATAGAAATTACCAATGTTTTAATTTAGAACAGCATCTATTTAAAATTTTATCTGACAAATGAACTAACCTGCATACATACATATTTATAACCGCCTCCAAACGAATAATAAATTTTATAACTAACCCGTCGTCGCCAACGTCGTCGACAATAACAAACGACTGACCGCCACAACGTAGCACAAAACGACGATTCTGATAGTCATAATGATTATTTTCTATTTGTTGTAATTGGAGGTATGAGATAATGGAACATTATAATTTGTTGTCGCTGTCGCTGCCACAGCTGACGCTGCGCCGCTGCCATAACACGTACGTGTTTCCCACACTGTTCACTCCCATACAGAGGCGACGACGACGACGACGACAACAAGAACAACAACAATAATTTATTCTATACCCCCACAAAGCAGAGTGGATGCTATTATATGCATATACACACATATGGGCGAGTGTGCATTTCTACTAGTGTCGACCACAACAGGGTAGCCATATCAGGGGCCATAGTGCAAATATTTATTTGAAGCAACTTTCAAATAACTGTTTGTATATACATTCATAAGTAAATACAACTTACCTAATGCGTTGCTTCTTTGGTGAAGAAATTCTTCTTTCCACACCAAATAACATTTAAGTAAACGCTTAGTTATGAAGTGTCCTTGCCTTACATCTTCTGTAAAAAATTGTATTTTAATGCAACTCTTAAAAGTTATTAAACTAAATAAATATATTAGATGTTTAATGATACATTTTGCTATTGTCATTTCTGATATTCATTTCACATTTGAACTATTATAAATAGAAAATTTGGAAAACTATATCTTTTTGCATTGAACAAAGTTATACCCTTTGAATGATGTCTCCTCATACTTTTTTGTATCGAATTAAACTCTCTAACATTCAGTTTCATACATACATTTTTTTTGCATTTTGTATGTACATATATACGTATACGTTATTTTTTTTTTTATTTAACAGTGTATACATACATATGTAAGTTCTAAAGAAATTACCAATGTTTTAATTTAGAACAGCATCTATTTAAAATTTTATCTGACAAATGAACTAACCTGCATACATACATATTTATAACCGCCTCCAAACGAATAATAAATTTTATAACTAACCCGTCGTCGCCAACGTCGTCGACAATAACAAACGACTGACTGCCACAACGTAGCACAAAACGACGATTCTGATAGTCATAATGATGATTTTCTATTTGTTGTAATTGGAGGTATGAGATAATGGAACATTATAATTTGTTGTCGCTGTCGCTGCCACAGCTGGCGCTGCGCCGCTGCCATAACACGTACGTGTTTCCCACACTGTTCACTCCCATACAGAGGCGACGACGACGACAACAACAACAATAATTTATTCTATACCCCCACAAAGCAGAGTGGATGCTATTATATGCATATACACACATATGGGCGAGTGTGCATTTCTACTAGAGTCGACCACAACAGGGTAGCCATAGTGCAAATATTTATTTGAAGCAACTTTCAAATAACTGTTTGTATATACATTCATAAGTAAATACAACTTACCTAATGCGTTGCTTCTTTGGTGGAGAAATTCTTCTCTCCACGCCAACTAACATTTAAGTAAACGCTTAGTTATTCAGTGTCCTTGCCTTACATCTTCTGTAAAAAATTTTATTTTAATGCAACTCTTAAAAGTTGTTGAAATTAATAAATATATTAGATGTTTAATGATACATTTTTCTATTGTCATTTCCGATATTTTTTTCATATTTGAACTATTATAAATAGAAAATTTGGAAAACAATTTTTTTGCATTGAACAAAGTTATACCCTTTGAATGACGTCTCCTCATAATTTTTTGTATCGAATTACACTCTAACTTTCAGTTCCACACATTTATTTTTTAATATTTTGTATATACATATATATATATATATGTATATTTATGTTTATTTATTTATATAACAGTTTATACATACATATGTAAGTTCTAAAGAAATTACCAATGTTTTAATTTAGAGCAGCATCTATTTAAAATTTTATCTGACAAATGAACTAACCTGCATACATACATATTTATAACCGCCTCTAATCGAATAATAAATTTTATAACTAACCAGTCGTCGCCAACGTCGTCGACAATAACAAACGACTGACCGCCACAACGTAGCACAAAACGACGATTCTGATAGTCATAATGATTATTTTCTATTTGTTGTAATTGGAGGTATGAGATAATGGAACATTATAATTTGTTGTCGCTGTCGCTGCCACAGCTGACGCTGCGCCGCTGCCATAACACGTACGTGTTCCCCGCACTGTTCACTCCCATACAGAGGCGACGACGACGACGACAACAACAACAACAACAATAATTTTTTCTATACCCCCACAAAGCAGAGTGGATGCTATTATATGCATATACACACATATGGGCGAGTGTGCATTTCTACTAGTGTCGACAACAACAGTGTAGCCATATCGGGGGCCATAGTGCAAATATTTATTTGAAGCAACTTTCAAATAACTGTTTGTATATACATTCATAAGTAAATACGACTTACCTAATGCGATGCTTCTTTGGTGGAGAAATTCTTCTTTCCACACCAAATAACATTTAAGTAAACGCTTAGTTATGCAGTGTCCTTGCCTTACATCTTCTGTAAAAAATTTTATTTTAATGCAGCTCTTAAAAGTTGCTAAAATTAATAAATATATTAGATGTTTAATGATACATTTTTCTATTGTCATTTCTGATATTCATTTCACATTTGAACTATTCTAAATAGAAAATTTGGAAAACAATTTTTTTGCATTGAACAAAGTTTACCCTTTGAATGACATCTCCTCATAATTTTTTGTATCGAATTAAACTCTAACTTTCAGTTTCACACATTTATTTTTTAATATTTTGTATATACATATATATATATATACATATTTTTTTATTTATATAACAGTTTATACATACATATGTAAGTTCTAAAGAAATGTTTTAATTTAGAACAGCATCTATTTAAAATTTTATCTGACAAATGAACTAACCTGCATACATACATATTTATGACTGCCTCCAAACGAATAATAAATTTTATAAGTAACCCGTCGTCGCCAACGTCGTCGACAATAACAAACGACTGACCGCCACAACGTAGCACAAAACGACGATTCTGATAGTCATAATGATTATTTTCTATTTGTTGTAATTGGAGGTATGAGATAATGGAACATTATAATTTGTTGTCGCTGTCGCTGCCACAGCTGACGCTGCGCCGCTGCCATAACACGTACGTGTTTCCCACACTGTTCACTCCCATACAGAGGCGACGACGACGACGACGACGACAACAATAACAACAACAATAATTTATGCTATACCCCCACAAAGCAGAGTGGATGCTATTATATGCATATACACACATATGGGCGAGTGTGCATTTCTACTAGTGTCGACCACAACAGGGTAGCCATAGTGCAAATATTTATTTGAAGCAACTTTCAAATAACTGTTTGTATATACATTCATAAGTAAATACGACTTACCTAATGCGATGCTTCTTTGGTGGAGAAATTCTTCTTTCCACACCAAATAACATTTAAGTAAACGCTTAGTTATGCAGTGTCCTTGCCTTACATCTTCTGTAAAAAATTTTATTTTAATGCAACTCTTAAAAGTTATTAAAATAAATAAATATATTAGATGTTTAATGATACATTTTGGTATTGTCATTTCTGATATTCATTTCACATTTGAACTATTAAAAATAGAAAATTTGGAAAACTATATCTTTTTGCATTGAACAAAGTTATACCCTTTGAATGACGTCTCCTCATACTTTTTTGTATCGAATTAAACTCTCTAACATTCAGTTTCATACATACATTTTTTTTGCATTTTGTATGTACATATATACGTATACGTTATTTTTTTTTTATTTAACAGTGTATACATACATATGTAAGTTCTAAAGAAATTACCAATGTTTTAATTTAGAACAGCATCTATTTAAAATTTTATCTGACAAATGAACTAACCTGCATACATACATATTTATAACCGCCTCCAAACGAATAATAAATTTTATAACTAACCCGTCGTCGCCAACGTCGTCGACAATAACAAACGACTGACCGCCACAACGTAGCACAAAACGACGATTCTGATAGTCATAATGATTATTTTCTATTTGTTGTAATTGGAGGTATGAGATAATGGAACATTATAATTTGTTGTCGCTGTCGCTGCCACAGCTGACGCTGCGCCGCTGCCATAACACGTACGTGTTTCCCACACTGTTCACTCCCATACAGAGGCGACGACGACGACGACGACAACAAGAACAACAACAATAATTTATTCTATACCCCCACAAAGCAGAGTGGATGCTATTATATGCATATACACACATATGGGCGAGTGTGCATTTCTACTAGTGTCGACCACAACAGGCTAGCCATATCAGGGGCCATAGTGCAAATATTTATTTGAAGCAACTTTCAAATAACTGTTTGTATATACATTCATAAGTAAATACGACTTACCTAATGCGATGCTTCTTTGGTGGAGAAATTCTTCTTTCCACACCAAATAACATTTAAGTAAACGCTTAGTTATGCAGTGTCCTTGCCTTACATCTTCTGTAAAAAATTTTATTTTAATGCAACTCTTAAAAGTTATTAAAATAAATAAATATATTAGATGTTTAATGATACATTTTGGTATTGTCATTTCTGATATTCATTTCACATTTGAACTATTAAAAATAGAAAATTTGGAAAACTATATCTTTTTGCATTGAACAAAGTTATACCCTTTGAATGACGTCTCCTCATACTTTTTTGTATCGAATTAAACTCTCTAACTTTCAGTTTCATACAAACATTTTTTTTTAGATTTTGTATGTACATATATACGTATACTTTTTTTTTTTTTATTTAACAGTGTATACATACATATGTAAGTTCTAAAGAAATTACCAATGTTTTAATTTAGAGCAGCATCTATTTAAAATTTTATCTGACAAATGAACTAACCTGCATACATACATATTTATAACCGCCTCCAAACGAATAATAAATTTTATAACTAACCCGTCGTCGCCAACGTCGTCGACAATAACAAACGACTGACTGCCACAACGTAGCACAAAACGACGATTCTGATAGTCATAATGATTATTTTCTATTTGTTGTAATTGGAGGTATGAGATAATGGAACATTATAATTTGTTGTCGCTGTCGCTGCCACAGCTGACGCTGCGCCGCTGCCATAACACGTACGTGTTTCCCACACTGTTCACTCCCATACAGAGGCGACGACGACGACGACAACGACAAGAACAACAATAATAATTTTTTCTATACCCCCACAAAGCAGAGTGGATGCTATTATATGCATATACACACATATGGGCGAGTGTGCATTTCTACTAGTGTCGACAACAACAGTGTAGCCATATCGGGGGCCATAGTGCAAATATTTATTTGAAGCAACTTTCAAATAACTGTTTGTATATACATTCATAAGTAAATACGACTTACCTAATGCGATGCTTCTTTGGTGGAGAAATTCTTCTTTCCACGCCAAATAACATTTAAGTAAACGCTTAGTTATGCAGTGTCTTTGCCTTAAATCTTCTGTAAAAAATTTTATTTTAATGCAACTATTAAAAGTTATTAAAATAAATAAATATATAAGATGTTTAATGATATATTTTGCTATTGTCATTTCTGATATTCATTTCACATTTGAACTATTAAAAATAGAAAATTTGGAAAACTATATCTTTTTGCATTGAACAAAGTTATACCCTTTGAATGACGTCTCCTCATACTTTTTTGTATCGAATTAAACTCTCTAACTTTCAGTTTCATACAAACATTTTTTTTAGATTTTGTATGTACATATATAGGTATACTTTTTTTTTTTTTATTTAACAGTGTATACATACATATGTAAGTTCTAAAGAAATTACCAATGTTTTAATTTAGAACAGCATCTATTTAAAATTTTATCTGACAAATGAACTAACCTGCATACATACATATTTATAACCGCCTCCAAACGAATAATAAATTTTATAACTAACCCGTCGTCGCCAACGTCGTCGACAATAACAAACGACTGACCGCCACAACGTAGCACAAAACGACGATTCTGATAGTCATAATGATTATTTTCTATTTGTTGTAATTGGAGGTATGAGATAATGGAACATTATAATTTGTTGTCGCTGTCGCTGCCACAGCTGACGCTGCGCCGCTGCCATAACACGTACGTGTTTCCCACACTGTTCACTCCCATACAGAGGCGACGACGACGACGACGACGACAACAATAACAACAACAACAATTTATGCTATACCCCCACAAAGCAGAGTGGATGCTATTATATGCATATACACACATATGGGCGAGTGTGCATTTCTACTAGTGTCGACCACAACAGGGTAGCCATAGTGCAAATATTTATTTGAAGCAACTTTCAAATAACTGTTTGTATATACATTCATAAGTAAATACGACTTACCTAATGCGATGCTTCTTTGGTGGAGAAATTCTTCTTTCCACACCAAATAACATTTAAGTAAACGCTTAGTTATGCAGTGTCCTTGCCTTACATCTTCTGTAAAAAATTTTATTTTAATGCAACTCTTAAAAGTTATTAAAATAAATAAATATATTAGATGTTTAATGATACATTTTTCTATTGTCATTTCCGATATTTTTTTCATATTTGAACTATTATAAATAGAAAATTTGGAAAACAATTTTTTTGCATTGAACAAAGTTATACCCTTTGAATGACGTCTCCTCATAATTTTTTGTATCGAATTAAACTCTAACTTTCAGTTTCACACATTTATTTTTTAATATTTTGTATATACATATATATATATATATATATATATACATATTTTTTTATTTATATAACAGTTTATACATACATATGTAAGTTCTAAAGAAATTACCAATGTTTTAATTTAGAGCAGCATCTATTTAAAATTTTATCTGACAAATGAACTAACCTGCATACATACATATTTATAACCGCCTCCAAACGAATAATAAATTTTATAACTAACCCGTCGTCGCCAACGTCGTCGACAATAACAAACGACTGACCGCCACAACGTAGCACAAAACGACGATTCTGATAGTCATAATGATTATTTTCTATTTGTTGTAATTGGAGGTATGAGATAATGGAACATTATAATTTGTTGTCGCTGTCGCTGCCACATCTGACGCTGCGCCGCTGCCATAACGCGTACGTGTTTCCCACACTGTTCACTCCCATACAGAGGTGACGACGACGACAACAACAACAATAATTTATTCTATACACACATTTATTACACACACATATACACATTTATTTTTTAATATTTTGTATATCCATATATATATATATATATATATATATATATATACATATTTTTTTATTTATATAACAGTTTATACATACATATGTAAGTTCTAAAGAAATTACCAATGTTTTAATTTAGAGCAGCATCTATTTAAAATTTTATCTGACAAATGAACTAACCTGCATACATACATATTTATAACCGCCTCCAAACGAATAATAAATTTTATAACTAACCCGTCGTCGCCAACGTCGTCGACAATAACAAACGACTGACCGCCACAACGTAGCACAAAACGACGATTCTGATAGTCATTATGATTATTTTCTATTTGTTGTAATTGGAGGTATGAGATAATGGAACATTATAATTTGTTGTCGCTGTCGCTGCCACATCTGACGCTGCGCCGCTGCCATAACACGTACGTGTTTCCCACACTGTTCACTCCCATACAGAGGCGACGACGACGACGACGACAACAAGAACAACAACAATAATTTATTCTATACCCCCACAAAGCAGAGTGGATGCTCTTATATGCATATACACACATATGGGCGAGTGTGCATTTCTACTAGTGTCGACCACAACAGGGTAGCCATATCAGGGGCCATAGTGCAAATATTTATTTGAAGCAACTTTCAAATAACTGTTTGTATATACATTCATAAGTAAATACGACTTACCTAATGCGATGCTTCTTTGGTGGAGAAATTCTTCTTTCCACACCAAATAACATTTAAGTAAACGCTTAGTTATGCAGTGTCCTTGCCTTACATCTTCTGTAAAAAATTTTATTTTAATGCAACTCTTAAAAGTTATTAAAATAAATAAATATATTAGATCTTTAATGATACATTTTTCTATTGTCATTTCCGATATTTTTTTCATATTTGAACTATAATAAATAGAAAATTTGGAAAACAATTTTTTTGCATTGAACAAAGTTATACCCTTTGAATGACGTCTCCTCATAATTTTTTGTATCGAATTAAACTCTAACTTTCAGTTTCACACATTTATTTTTTAATATTTTGTATATACATATATATATATATATATATATACATATTTTTTTATTTATATAACAGTTTATACATACATATGTAAGTTCTAAAGAAATTACCAATGTTTTAATTTAGAGCAGCATCTATTTAAAATTTTATCTGACAAATGAACTAACCTGCATACATACATATTTATAACCGCCTCCAAACGAATAATAAATTTTATAACTAACCCGTCGTCGCCAACGTCGTCGACAATAACAAACGACTGACTGCCACAACGTAGCACAAAACGACGATTCTGATAGTCATAATGATGATTTTCTATTTGTTGTAATTGGAGGTATGAGATAATGGAACATTATAATTTGTTGTCGCTGTCGCTGCCACAGCTGGCGCTGCGCCGCTGCCATTACACGTACGTGTTTCGCACACTGTTCACTCCCATACAGAGGTGACGACGACGACAACAACAACAATAATTTATTCTATACACACATTTATTACACACACATATACACATTTATTTTTTAATATTTTGTATATACATATATATATATATATATATATATACATATTTTTTTATTTATATAACAGTTTATACATACATATGTAAGTTCTAAAGAAATTGCCAATGTTTTAATTTAGAGCAGCATCTATTTAAAATTTTATCTGACAAATGAACTAACCTGCATACATACATATTTATAACCGCCTCCAAACGAGTAATAAATTTTATAACTAACACGTCGTCGCCAACGTCGTCGACAATAACAAACGACTGACTGCCACAACGTAGCACAAAACGACGATTCTGATAGTCATAATGATGATTTTCTATTTGTTGTAATTGGAGGTATGAGATAATGGAACATTATAATTTGTTGTCGCTGCTGGCGCTGCGCCGCTGCCATTACACGTACGTGTTTCGCACACTGTTCACTCCCATACAGAGGTGACGACGACGACAACAACAACAATAATTTATTCTATACACACATTTATTACACACACATATACACATTTATTTTTTAATATTTTGTATATACATATATATATATATATATATATATATATATATATATACATATTTTTTTATTTATATAACAGTTTATACATACATATGTAAGTTCTAAAGAAATTACCAATGTTTTAATTTAGAGCAGCATCTATTTAAAATTTTATCTGACAAATGAACTAACCTGCATACATACATATTTATAACCGCCTCCAAACGAATAATAAATTTTATAACTAACCCGTCGTCGCCAACGTCGTCGACAATAACAAACGACTGACCGCCACAACGTAGCACAAAACGACGATTCTGATAGTCATAATGATTATTTTCTATTTGTTGTAATTGGAGGTATGAGATAATGGAACATTATAATTTGTTGTCGCTGTCGCTGCCACAGCTGACGCTGCGCCGCTGCCATAACACGTACGTGTTTCCCACACTGTTCACTCCCATACAGAGGCGACGACGACGACGACAACAACAACAACAACAATAATTTTTTCTATACCCCCACAAAGCAGAGTGGATGCTATTATATGCATATACACACATATGGGCGAGTGTGCATTTCTACTAGTGTCGACAACAACAGGGTAGCCATAGTGCAAATATTTATTTGAAGCAACTTTCAAATAACTGTTTGTATATACATTCATAAGTAAATACGACTTACCTAATGCGATGCTTCTTTGGTGGAGAAATTCTTCTTTCCACGCCAAATAACATTTAAGTAAACGCTTAGTTATGCAGTGTCTTTGCCTTAAATCTTCTGTAAAAAATTTTATTTTAATGCAACTCTTAAAAGTTATTAAAATAAATAAATATATTAGATGTTTAATGATATATTTTGCTATTGTCATTTCTGATATTCATTTCACATTTTAACTATTAAAAATAGAAAATTTGGAAAACAATTTTTTTGCATTGAACACAGTTATACTCTTTGAATGATGTCTCCTCATACTTTTTTGTATCGAATTAAACTCTCTAACTTTCAGTTTCATACAAACATTTTTTTTAGATTTTGTATGTACATATATAGGTATACTTTTTTTTTTTTATTTAACAGTGTATACATACATATGTAAGTTCTAAAGAAATTACCAATGTTTTAATTTAGAACAGCATCTATTTAAAATTTTATCTGACAAATGAACTAACCTGCATACATACATATTTATAACCGCCTCCAAACGAATAATAAATTTTATAACTAACCCGTCGTCGCCAACGTCGTCGACAATAACAAACGACTGACTGCCACAACGTAGCACAAAACGACGATTCTGATAGTCATAATGATTATTTTCTATTTGTTGTAATTGGAGGTATGAGATAATGGAACATTATAATTTGTTGTCGCTGTCGCTGCCACAGCTGACGCTGCGCCGCTGCCATAACACGTACGTGTTTCCCACACTGTTCACTCCCATACAGAGGCGACGACGACGACGACAACAACAACAACAACAATAATTTATTCTATACCCCCACAAAGCAGAGTGGATGCTATTATATGCATATACACACATATGGGCGAGTGTGCATTTCTACTAGAGTCGACCACAACAGGGTAGCCATATCAGGGGCCATAGTGCAAATATTTATTTGAAGCAACTTTCAAATAACTGTTTGTATATACATTCATAAGTAAATACAACTTACCTAATGCGATGCTTCTTTGGTGGAGAAATTCTTCTTTCCACACCAAATAACATTTAAGTAAACGCTTAGTTATGCAGTGTCCTTGCCTTACATCTTCTGTAAAAAATTTTATTTTAATGCAACTCTTAAAAGTTGTTAAAATTAATAAATATATTAGATGTTTAATGATACATTTTTCTATTGTCATTTCCGATATTTTTTTCATATTTGAACTATTATAAATAGAAAATTTGGAAAACAATTTTTTTGCATTGAACAAAGTTATACCCTTTGAATGACGGCTCCTCATACTTTTTTGTATCGAATTAAACTCTCTAACTTTCAGTTTAATACAAACATTTTTTTTAGATTTTGTATGTACATATATAGGCATACTTTTTTTTTTTTTTATTTAACAGTGTATACATACATATGTAAGTTCTAAAGAAATTACCAATGTTTTAATTTAGAGCAGCATCTATTTAAAATTTTATCTGACAAATGAACTAACCTGCATACATACATATTTATAACCGCCTCCAAACGAATAATAAATTTTATAACTAACCCGTCGTCGCCAACGTCGTCGACAATAACAAACGACTGACCGCCACAACGTAGCACAAAACGACGATTCTGATAGTCATAATGATTATTTTCTATTTGTTGTAATTGGAGGTATGAGATAATGGAACATTATAATTTGTTGTCGCTGTCGCTGCCACAGCTGACGCTGCGCCGCTGCCATAACACGTACGTGTTTCCCACACTGTTCACTCCCATACAGAGGCGACGACGACGACGACAACAAGAACAACAACAATAATTTATTCTATACCCCCACAAAGCAGAGTGGATGCTATTATATGCATATACACACATATGGGCGAGTGTGCATTTCTACTAGTGTCGACCACAACAGGGTAGCCATAGTGCAAATATTTATTTGAAGCAACTTTCAAATAACTGTTTGTATATACATTCATAAGTAAATACAACTTACCTAATGCGATGCTTCTTTGGTGGAGAAATTCTTCTTTCCACACCAAATAACATTTAAGTAAACGCTTAGTTATGCAGTGTCCTTGCCTTACATCTTCTGTAAAAAATTTTATTTTAATGCAACTCTTAAAAGTTGTTAAAATTAATAAATATATTAGATGTTTAATGATACATTTTTCTATTGTCATTTCCGATATTTTTTTCATATTTGAACTATTATAAATAGAAAATTTGGAAAACAATTTTTTTGCATTGAACAAAGTTATACCCTTTGAATGACGTCTCCTCATACTTTTTTGTATCGAATTAAACTCTCTAACTTTCAGTTTCATGCATACATTTTTTTTATATTTTGTATATACATATATATGTATAATTTATTTTTATTTATTTAATAGTGTATACATACAAATGTAAGTTCTAAAGAAATTACCAATGTTTTAATTTAGAAAAGCATCTATTTAAAATTTTATCTGACAAATGAACTAACCTGCATACATACATATTTATAACCGCCTCCAAACGAATAATAAATTTTATAACTAACCCGTCGTCGCCAACGTCGTCGACAATAACAAACGACTGACCGCCACAACGTAGCACAAAACGACGATTCTGATAGTCATAATGATTATTTTCTATTTGTTGTAATTGGAGGTATGAGATAATGGAACATTATAATTTGTTGTCGCTGTCGCTGCCACAGCTGACGCTGCGCCGCTGCCATAACACGTACGTGTTTCCCACACTGTTCACTCCCATACAGAGGCGACGACGACGACGACAACAACAACAACAACAATAATAATTTATGCTATACCCCCACAAAGCAGAGTGGATGCTATTATATGCATATACACACATATGGGCGAGTGTGCATTTCTACTAGAGTCGACCACAACAGGGTAGCCATAGTCCAAATATTTATTTGAAGCAACTTTCAAATAACTGTTTGTATATACATTCATAAGTAAATACATCTTACCTAATGCGATGCTTCTTTGGTGGAGAAATTCTTCTCTCCACGCCAAATAACATTTAAGTAAACGCTTAGTTATTCAGTGTCCTTGCCTTACATCTTCTGTAAAAAATTTTATTTTAATGCAACTCTTAAAAGTTGTTAAAATTAATAAATATATTAGATGTTTAATGATACATTTTTCTATTGTCATTTCCGATATTTTTTTCATATTTGAACTATTATAAATAGAAAATTTGGAAAACAATTTTTTTGCATTGAACAAAGTTATACCCTTTGAATGACGTCTCCTCATAATTTTTTGTATCGAATTAAACTCTAACTTTCAGTTTCACACATTTATTTTTTAATATTTTGTATATACATATATATATATATATATATATATATACATATTTTTTTATTTATATAACAGTTTATACATACATATGTAAGTTCTAAAGAAATTACCAATGTTTTAATTTAGAGCAGCATCTATTTAAAATTTTATCTGACAAATGAACTAACCTGCATACATACATATTTATAACCGCCTCCAAACGAATAATAAATTTTATAACTAACCCGTCGTCGCCAACGTCGTCGACAATAACAAACGACTGACCGCCACAACGTAGCACAAAACGACGATTCTGATAGTCATAATGATTATTTTCTATTTGTTGTAATTGGAGGTATGAGATAATGGAACATTATAATTTGTTGTCGCTGTCGCTGCCACAGCTGACGCTGCGCCGCTGCCATAACACGTACGTGTTTCCCACACTGTTCACTCCCATACAGAGGCGACGACGACGACGACGACGACAACAACAACAACAACAATAATTTATGCTATACCCCCACAAAGCAGAGTGGATGCTATTATATGCATATACACACATATGGGCGAGTGTGCATTTCTACTAGAGTCGACCACAACAGGGTAGCCATATCAGGGGCCATAGTGCAAATATTTATTTGAAGCAACTTTCAAATAACTGTTTGTATATACATTCATAAGTAAATACAACTTACCTAATGCGTTGCTTCTTTGGTGAAGAAATTCTTCTTTCCACACCAAATAACATTTAAGTAAACGCTTAGTTATGCAGTGTCCTTGCCTTACATCTTCTGTAAAAAATTTTATTTTAATGCAACTCTTAAAAGTTGTTAAAATTAATAAATATATTAGATGTTTAATGATACATTTTTCTATTGTCATTTCCGATATTTTTTTCATATTTGAACTATTATAAATAGAAAATTTGGAAAACAATTTTTTTGCATTGAACAAAGTTATACCCTTTGAATGACGTCTCCTCATACTTTTTTGTATCGAATTAAACTCTCTAACTTTCAGTTTAATACAAACATTTTTTTTAGATTTTGTATGTACATATATATTTTTTTTTTTTATTTAACAGTGTATACATACATATGTAAGTTCTAAAGAAATTACCAATGTTTTAATTTAGAGCAGCATCTATTTAAAATTTTATCTGACAAATGAACTAACCTGCATACATACATATTTATAACCGCCTCCAAACGAATAATAAATTTTATAACTAACCCGTCGTCGCCAACGTCGTCGACAATAACAAACGACTGACCGCCACAACGTAGCACAAAACGACGATTCTGATAGTCATAATGATTATTTTCTATTTGTTGTAATTGGAGGTATGAGATAATGGAACATTATAATTTGTTGTCGCTGTCGCTGCCACAGCTGACGCTGCGCCGCTGCCATAACACGTACGTGTTTCCCACACTGTTCACTCCCATACAGAGGCGACGACGACGACGACGACGACGACAACAACAACAACAACAATAATTTATGCTATACCCCCACAAAGCAGAGTGGATGCTATTATATGCATATACACACATATGGGCGAGTGTGCATTTCTACTAGAGTCGACCACAACAGGGTAGCCATAGTCCAAATATTTATTTGAAGCAACTTTCAAATAACTGTTTGTATATACATTCATAAGTAAATACAACTTACCTAATGCGTTGCTTCTTTGGTGAAGAAATTCTTCTTTCCACACCAAATAACATTTAAGTAAACGCTTAGTTATGCAGTGTCCTTGCCTTACATCTTCTGTAAAAAATTTTATTTTAATGCAACTCTTAAAAGTTGTTAAAATTAATAAATATATTAGATGTTTAATGATACATTTTTCTATTGTCATTTCCGATATTTTTTTCATATTTGAACTATTATAAATAGAAAATTTGGAAAACAATTTTTTTGCATTGAACAAAGTTATACCCTTTGAATGACGTCTCCTCATACTTTATTGTATCGAATTAAACTCTCTAACATTCAGTTTCATACATACATTTTTTTTTTACATTTTGTATGTACATATATACGTATACTTTTTTTTTTTATTTAACAGTGTATACATACATATGTAAGTTCTAAAGAAATTACCAATGTTTTAATTTAGAGCAGCATCTATTTAAAATTTTATCTGACAAATGAACTAACCTGCATACATACATATTTATAACCGCCTCCAAACGAATAATAAATTTTATAACTAACCCGTCGTCGCCAACGTCGTCGACAATAACAAACGACTGACCGCCACAACGTAGCACAAAACGACGATTCTGATAGTCATAATGATTATTTTCTATTTGTTGTAATTGGAGGTATGAGATAATGGAACATTATAATTTGTTGTCGCTGTCGCTGCCACAGCTGACGCTGCGCCGCTGCCATAACACGTACGTGTTTCCCACACTGTTCACTCCCATACAGAGGCGACGACGACGACAACAACAACAATAATTTATTCTATACCCCCACAAAGCAGAGTGGATGCTATTATATGCATATACACACATATGGGCGAGTGTGCATTTCTACTAGAGTCGACCACAACAGGGTAGCCATAGTGCAAATATTTATTTGAAGCAACTTTCAAATAACTGTTTGTATATACATTCATAAGTAAATACAACTTACCTAATGCGATGCTTCTTTGGTGGAGAAATTCTTCTTTCCACGCCAAATAACATTTAAGTAAACGCTTAGTTATGCAGTGTCCTTGCCTTACATCTTCTGTAAAAAATTTTATTTTAATGCAACTCTTAAAAGTTGTTAAAATTAATAAATATATTAGATGTTTAATGATACATTTTTCTATTGTCATTTCCGATATTTTTTTCATATTTGAACTATTATAAATAGAAAATTTGGAAAACAATTTTTTTGCATTGAACAAAGTTATACCCTTTGAATGACGTCTCCTCATACTTTTTTGTATCGAATTAAACTCTCTAACTTTCAGTTTCATGCATATATTTTTTTTATATTTTGTATATACATATATATATATATAATTTATTTTTATTTATATAACAGTTTATACATACATATGTAAGTTCTAAAGAAATTACCAATGTTTTAATTTAGAGCAGCATCTATTTAAAATTTTATCTGACAAATGAACTAACCTGCATACATACATATTTATAACCGCCTCCAAACGAATAATAAATTTTATAACTAACCCGTCGTCGCCAACGTCGTCGACAATAACAAACGACTGACCGCCACAACGTAGCACAAAACGACGATTCTGATAGTCATAATGATTATTTTCTATTTGTTGTAATTGGAGGTATGAGATAATGGAACATTATAATTTGTTGTCGCTGTCGCTGCCACAGCTGACGCTGCGCCGCTGCCATAACACGTACGTGTTTCCCACACTGTTCACTCCCATACAGAGGCGACGACGACGACGACGACGACGACAAAAACAATAATTTATGCCCCCCCACAAAGCAGAGTGGATGCTATTATATGCATATACACACATATGGGCGAGTGTGCATTTCTACTAGTGTCGACCACAACAGGGTAGCCATAGTGCAAATATTTATTTGAAGCAACTTTCAAATAACTGTTTGTATATACATTCATAAGTAAATACATCTTACCTAATGCGATGCTTTTTTGGTGGAGAAATTCTTCTTTCCACACCAAATAACATTTAAGTAAACGCTTAGTTATGCAGTGTCCTTGCCTTACATCTTCTGTAAAAAATTTTATTTTAATGCAACTCTTAAAAGTTGTTAAAATTAATAAATATATTAGATGTTTAATGATACATTTTTCTATTGTCATTTCCGATATTTTTTTCATATTTGAACTATTATAAATAGAAAATTTGGAAAACAATTTTTTTGCATTGAACAAAGTTATACCCTTTGAATGACGTCTCCTCATAATTTTTTGTATCGAATTAAACTCTAACTTTCAGTTTCACACATTTATTTTTTAATATTTTATATATATATACATATTTTTTTATTTATTTAATAGTGTATACATACATATGTAAGTTCTAAAGAAATTACCAATGTTTTAATTTAGAACAGCATCTATTTAAAATTTTATCTGACAAATGAACTAACCTGCATACATACATATTTATAACCGCCTCCAAACGAATAATAATTTTTATAACTAACCCGTCGTCGCCAACGTCGTCGACAATAACAAACGACTGACTGCCACAACGTAGCACAAAACGCCGATTCTGATAGTCATAATGATGATTCTCTATTTGTTGTAATTGGAGGTATGAGATAATGGAACATTATAATTTGTTGTCGCTATCGCTGCCACAGCTATCGCTGCCACAGCTAGCGCTGCGCCGCTGCCATTACACGTACGTGTTTCCCACACTGTTCACTCCCATACAGAGGCGACGACGACGACGACGACGACAAGAACAACAATAATAATTTATTCTATACCCCCACAAAGCAGAGTGGATGCTATTATATGCATATACACACATATGGGCGAGTGATTTCTACTAGAGTCGACCACAACAGGGTAGCCGTAGTCCAAGTATTTATTTGAAGCAACTTTCAAATAACTGTTTGTATATACATTCATAAGTAAATACAACTTACCTAATGCGTTGCTTCTTTGGTGAAGAAATTCTTCTTTCCACACCAAATAACATTTAAGTAAACGCTTAGTTATGCAGTGTCCTTGCCTTACATCTTCTGTAAAAAATTGTATTTTAATGCAACTCTTAAAAGTTGTTAAAATTAATAAATATATAAGATGTTTAATGATACATTTTTCTATTGTCATTTCCGATATTTTTTTCATATTTGAACTATTATAAATAGAAAATTTGGAAAACAATTTTTTTGCATTGAACAAAGTTATACCCTTTGAATGACGTCTCCTCATAATTTTTTGTATCGAATTAAACTCTAACTTTCAGTTTCACACATTTATTTTTTAATATTTTATATATATATACATATTTTTTTATTTATATAACAGTTTGTACATACATATGTAAGTTCTAAAGAAATTAAAAATGTTTTAATTTAGAGCAGCATCTATTTAAAATTTTATCTGACAAATGAACTAACCTGCATACATACATATTTATAACCGCCTCCAAACGAATAATAAATTTTATAACTAACCCGTCGTCGCCAACGTCGTCGACAATAACAAACGACTGACCGCCACAACGTGGCACAAAACGACGATTGACAGTCATAATGATTATTTTCAATTTGTTGCAATTGGAGGTATGAGATAATGGAACATTATAATTTGTTGTCGCTGTCGCTGCCACAGCTGGCGCTGCGCCGCTGCCATTACACGTACGTGTTTCCCACACTGTTCACTCCCATACAGAGGCGACGACGACGACAACAACAACAATAATTTATTCTATACCCCCACAAAGCAGAGTGGATGCTATTATATGCATATACACACATATGGGCGAGTGTGCATTTCTACTAGAGTCGACCACAACAGGGTAGCCATAGTGCAAATATTTATTTGAAGCAACTTTCAAATAACTGTTTGTATATACATTTATAAGTAAATACAACTTACCTAATGCGTTGCTTCTTTGGTGAAGAAATTCTTCTTTCCACACCAAATAACATTTAAGTAAACGCTTAGTTATGAAGTGTCCTTGCCTTACATCTTCTGTAAAAAATTTTATTTTAATGCAACTCTTAAAAGTTGTTAAAATTAATAAATATATTAGATGTTTAATGATACAAATTTCTATTGTCATTTCCGATATTTTTTTCATATTTGAACTATTATAAATAGAAAATTTGGAAAACAATTTTTTTGCATTGAACAAAGTTATACGCTTTGAATGACGTCTCCTCATACTTTTTTGTATCGAATTAAACTCTCTAACTTTCAGTTTCATGCATACATTTTTTTTATATTTTGTATATACATATATATGTATAATTTATTTTTATTTATTTAATAGTGTATACATACATATGTAAGTTCTAAAGAAATTACCAATGTTTTAATTTAGAACAGCATCTATTTAAAATTTTATCTGACAAATGAACTAACCTGCATACATACATATTTATAACCGCCTCCAAACGAATAATAAATTTTATAACTAACCCGTCGTCGCCAACGTCGTCGACAATAACAAACGACTGACCGCCACAACGTAGCACAAAACGACGATTCTGATAGTCATAATGATTATTTTCTATTTGTTGTAATTGGAGGTATGAGATAATGGAACATTATAATTTGTTGTCGCTGTCGCTGCCACAGCTGACGCTGCGCCGCTGCCATAACACGTACGTGTTTCCCACACTGTTCACTCCCATACAGAGGCGACGACGACGACGACGACGACGACGACGACGACAACAACAACAACAACAACAACAATTTATGCTATACCCCCACAAAGCAGAGTGGATGCTATTATATGCATATACACACATATGGGCGAGTGTGCATTTCTACTAGAGTCGACCACAACAGGGTAGTCATAGTCCAAATATTTATTTGAAGCAACTTTCAAATAACTGTTTGTATATACATTCATAAGTAAATACAACTTACCTAATGCGTTGCTTCTTTGGTGAAGAAATTCTTCTTTCCACACCAAATAACATTTAAGTAAACGCTTAGTTATGCAGTGTCCTTGCCTTACATCTTCTGTAAAAAATTGTATTTTAATGCAACTCTTAAAAGTTGTTAAAATTAGTAAACATATTAGATGTTTAATGATACATTTTTCTATTGTCATTTCTGATATTCATTTCACATTTGAACTATTATAAATAGAAAATTTGGAAAACAATTTTTTTGCATTGAACAAAGTTATACCCTTTGAATGACGTCTCCTCATACTTTTTTGTATCGAATTAAACTCTCTAACTTTCAGTTTCATGCATACATTTTTTTTATATTTTGTATATACATATATATATATGTATAATTTATTTTTATTCATTTAATAGTGTATACATACAAATGTAAGTTCTAAAGAAAATACCAATGTTTTAATTTAGAACAGCATCTATTTAAAATTTTATCTGACAAATGAACTAACCTGCATACATACATATTTATACCCGCATCCAAACGAATAATAAATTTTATAACTAACCCGTCGTCGCCAACGTCGTCGACAATAACAAACGACTGACCGCCACAACGTAACACAAAACGACGATTCTGATAGTCATAATGATTATTTTCTATTTGTTGTAATTGGAGGTATGAGATAATGCAACATTATAATTTGTTGTCGCTGTCGCTGCCACAGCTGACGCTGCGCCGCTGCCATAACACGTACGTGTTTCCCACACTGTTCACTCCCATACAGAGGCGACGACGACGACGACAAACACAACAACAACAATAATTTATGCTATACCCCCACAAAGCAGAGTAGTTGCTATTATATGCATATACACACATATGGGCGAGTGTGCATTTCTACTAGTGTCGACAACAACAGGGTAGCCATATCGGGGGCCATAGTGCAAATATTTATTTGAAGCAACTTTCAAATAACTGTTTGTATATACATTCATAAGTAAATACAACTTACCTAATGCGATGCTTCTTTGGTGGAGAAATTCTTCTCTCCACGCCAAATAACATTTAAGTAAACGCTTAGTTATTCAGTGTCCTTGCCTTACATCTTCTGTAAAAAATTTTATTTTAATGCAACTCTTAAAAGTTGTTAAAATTAATAAATATATTAGATGTTTAATGATACATTTTTCTATTGTCATTTCCGATATTTTTTTCATATTTGAACTATTATAAATAGAAAATTTGGAAAACAATTTTTTTGCATTGAACAAAGTTATACCCTTTGAATGACGTCTCCTCATAATTTTTTGTATCGAATTAAACTCTAACTTTCAGTTTCACACATTTATTTTTTAATATTTTGTATATACATATATATATATATATATACATATTTTTTTATTTATATAACAGTTTATACATACATATGTAAGTTCTAAAGAAATTACCAATGTTTTAATTTAGAGCAGCATCTATTTAAAATTTTATCTGACAAATGAACTAACCTGCATACATACATATTTATAACCGCCTCCAAACGAATAATAAATTTTATAACTAACCCGTCGTCGCCAACGTCGTCGACAATAACAAACGACTGACCGCCACAACGTAGCACAAAACGACGATTCTGATAGTCATAATGATTATTTTCTATTTGTTGTAATTGGAGGTATGAGATAATGGAACATTATAATTTGTTGTCGCTGTCGCTGCCACAGCTGACGCTGCGCCGCTGCCATAACACGTACGTGTTTCCCACACTGTTCACTCCCATACAGAGGCGACGACGACGACGACAACAACAATAATTTATTCTATACCCCCACAAAGCAGAGTGGATGCTATTATATGCATATACACACATATGGGCGAGTGTGCATTTCTACTAGAGTCGACCACAACAGGGTAGCCATAGTGCAAATATTTATTTGAAGCAACTTTCAAATAACTGTTTGTATATACATTCATAAGTAAATACAACTTACCTAATGCGTTGCTTCTTTGGTGAAGAAATTCTTCTTTCCACACCAAATAACATTTAAGTAAACGCTTAGTTATGCAGTGTCCTTGCCTTACATCTTCTGTAAAAAATTTTATTTTAATGCAACTCTTAAAAGTTGTTAAAATTAATAAATATATTAGATGTTTAATGATACATTTTTCTATTGTCATTTCCGATATTTTTTTCATATTTGAACTATTATAAATAGAAAATTTGGAAAACAATTTTTTTGCATTGAACAAAGTTATACCCTTTGAATGACGTCTCCTCATAATTTTTTGTATCGAATTAAACTCTAACTTTCAGTTTCACACATTTATTTTTTAATATTTTGTATATACATATATATATATATATATATACATATTTTTTTATTTATATAACAGTTTATACATACATATGTAAGTTCTAAAGAAATTACCAATGTTTTAATTTAGAGCAGCATCTATTTAAAATTTTATCTGACAAATGAACTAACCTGCATACATACATATTTATAACCGCCTCCAAACGAATAATAAATTTTATAACTAACCCGTCGTCGCCAACGTCGTCGACAATAACAAACGACTGACCGCCACAACGTAGCACAAAACGACGATTCTGATAGTCATAATGATTATTTTCTATTTGTTGTAATTGGAGGTATGAGATAATGGAACATTATAATTTGTTGTCGCTGTCGCTGCCACAGCTGACGCTGCGCCGCTGCCATAACACGTACGTGTTTCCCACACTGTTCACTCCCATACAGAGGCGACGACAACAACAACAACAACAATAATTTATGCTATACCCCCACAAAGCAGAGTGGATGCTATTATATGCATATACACACATATGGGCGAGTGTGCATTTCTACTAGAGTCGACCACAACAGGGTAGCCATAGTCCAAATATTTATTTGAAGCAACTTTCAAATAACTGTTTGTATATACATTCATAAGTAAATACAACTTACCTAATGCGTTGCTTCTTTGGTGAAGAAATTCTTCTTTCCACACCAAATAACATTTAAGTAAACGCTTAGTTATGCAGTGTCCTTGCCTTACATCTTCTGTAAAAAATTGTATTTTAATGCAACTCTTAAAAGTTGTTAAAATTAATAAATATATTAGATGTTTAATGATACATTTTTCTATTGTCATTTCCGATATTTTTTTCATATTTGAACTATTATAAATAGAAAATTTGGAAAACAATTTTTTTGCATTGAACAAGGTTATACCCTTTGAATGACGTCTCCTCATTCTTTTTTGTATCGAATTAAGCTCTCTAACTTTCAGTTTCATACATACATTTTTTTAGATTTTGTATATACATATATATGTATAATTTATTTTTATTTATTTAATAGTGTATACATACATATGTAAGTTCTAAAGAAATTGCCAATGTTTTAATTTAGAACAGCATCTATTTAAAATTTTATCTGACAAATGAACTAACCTGCATACACACATATTTATAACCGCCTCCAAACGAATAATAAATTTTATAACTAACCCGTCGTCGCCAACGTCGTCGACAATAACAAACGACTGACCGCCACAACGTAGCACAAAACGACGATTCTGATAGTCATAATGATTATTTTCTATTTGTTGTAATTGGAGGTATGAGATAATGGAACATTATAATTTGTTGTCGCTGTCGCTGCCACAGCTGACGCTGCGCCGCTGCCATAACACGTACGTGTTTCCCACACTGTTCACTCCCATACAGAGGCGACGACGACGACGACGACGACGACGACAACAACAACAACAACAACAACAACAATAATTTATGCTATACCCCCACAAAGCAGAGTGGATGCTATTATATGCATATACACACATATGGGCGAGTGTGCATTTCTACTAGAGTCGACCACAACAGGGTAGCCATAGTGCAAATATTTATTTGAAGCAACTTTCAAATAACTGTTTGTATATACATTCATAAGTAAATACAACTTACCTAATGCGTTGCTTCTTTGGTGAAGAAATTCTTCTTTCCACACCAAATAACATTTAAGTAAACGCTTAGTTATGCAGTGTCCTTGCCTTACATCTTCTGTAAAAAATTTTATTTTAATGCAACTCTTAAAAGTTGTTAAAATTAATAAATATATTAGATGTTTAATGATACATTTTTCTATTGTCATTTCCGATATTTTTTTCATATTTGAACTATTATAAATAGAAAATTTGGAAAACAATTTTTTTGCATTGAACAAAGTTATACCCTTTGAATGACGTCTCCTCATACTTTTTTGTATCGAATTAAACTCTCTAACTTTCAGTTTCATGCATAAATTTTTTTTTATATTTTGTATATACATATATATGTATAATTTATTTTTATTTATTTAATAGTGTATACATACATATGTAAGTTCTAAAGAAATTACCAATGTTTTAATTTAGAGCAGCATCTATTTAAAATTTTATCTGACAAATGAACTAACCTGCATACATACATATTTATAACCGCCTCCAAACGAATAATAAATTTTATAACTAACCCGTCGTCGCCAACGTCGTCGACAATAACAAACGACTGACCGCCACAACGTAGCACAAAACGACGATTCTGATAGTCATAATGATTATTTTCTATTTGTTGTAATTGGAGGTATGAGATAATGGAACATTATAATTTGTTGTCGCTGTCGCTGCCACAGCTGACGCTGCGCCGCTGCCATAACACGTACGTGTTTCCCGCACTGTTCACTCCCATACAGAGGCGACGACGATGACGCCGACAACAATAACAACAACAAAAATTTATGCTATACCCCCACAAAGCAGAGTGGATGCTCTTATATGCATATACACACATATGGGCGAGTGTGCATTTCTACTAGTGTCGACAACAACAGGGTAGCCATATCGGGGGCCATAGTGCAAATATTTATTTGAAGCAACTTTCAAATAACTGTTTGTATATACATTCATAAGTAAATACAACTTACCTAATGCGATGCTTCTTTGGTGAAGAAATTCTTCTTTCCACACCAAATAACATTTAAGTAAACGCTTAGTTATGCAGTGTCCTTGCCTTACATCTTCTGTAAAAAATTTTATTTTAATGCAACTCTTAAAAGTTGTTAAAATTAATAAATATATTAGATGTTTAATGATACATTTTTCTATTGTCATTTCCGATATTTTTTTCATATTTGAACTATTATAAATAGAAAATTTGGAAAACAATTTTTTTGCATTGAACAAAGTTATACCCTTTGAATGACGTCTCCTCATACTTTTTTGTATCGAATTAAACTCTCTAACTTTCAGTTTCATGCATACATTTTTTTTATATTTTGTATATACATATATATGTATAATTTATTTTTATTTATTTAATAGTATACATATACATATGTAAGTTCTAAAGAAATTACCAATGTTTTAATTTAGAGCAGCATCTATTTAAAATTTTATCTGACAAATGAACTAACCTGCATACATACATATTTATAACCGCCTCCAAACGAATAATAAATTTTATAACTAACCCGTCGTCGCCAACGTCGTCGACAATAACAAACGACTGACCGCCACAACGTAGCACAAAACGACGATTCTGATAGTCATAATGATTATTTTCTATTTGTTGTAATTGGAGGTATGAGATAATGGAACATTATAATTTGTTGTCGCTGTCGCTGCCACAGCTGACGCTGCGCCGCTGCCATAACACGTACGTGTTTCCCACACTGTTCACTCCCATACAGAGGCGGCGACGACTACAACAACAACAACAATAATTTATTCTATACCCCCACAAAGCAGAGTGGATGCTATTATATGCATATACACACATATGGGCGAGTGTGCATTTCTACTAGAGTCGACCACAACAGGGTAGCCATAGTCCAAATATTTATTTGAAGCAACTTTCAAATAACTGTTTGTATATACATTCATAAGTAAATACAACTTACCTAATGCGTTGCTTCTTTGGTGAAGAAATTCTTCTTTCCACACCAAATAACATTTAAGTAAACGCTTAGTTATGCAGTGTCCTTGCCTTACATCTTCTGTAAAAAATTTTATTTTAATGCAACTCTTAAAAGTTGTTAAAATTAATAAATATATTAGATGTTTAATGATACATTTTTCTATTGTCATTTCCGATATTTTTTTCATATTTGAACTATTATAAATAGAAAATTTGGAAAACAATTTTTTTGCATTGAACAAAGTTATACGCTTTGAATGACGTCTCCTCATACTTTTTTGTATCGAATTAAACTCTCTAACTTTCAGTTTCATGCATACATTTTTTTTATATTTTGTATATACCTATATATGTATAATTTATTTTTATTTATTTAATAGTGTATACATACAAGTGTAAGTTCTAAAGAAATTACCAATGTTTTAATTTAGAACAGCATCTATTTAAAATTTTATCTGACAAATGAACTAACCTGCATACATACATATTTATAACCGCCTCCAAACGAATAATAAATTTTATAACTAACCCGTCGTCGCCAACGTCGTCGACAATAACAAACGACTGACCGCCACAACGTAGCACAAAACGACGATTCTGATAGTCATAATGATTATTTTCTATTTGTTGTAATTGGAGGTATGAGATAATGGAACATTATAATTTGTTGTCGCTGTCGCTGCCACAGCTGACGCTGCGCCGCTGCCATAACACGTACGTGTTTCCCACACTGTTCACTCCCATACAGAGGCGACGACGACGACAACAACAACAATAATTTATTCTATACCCCCACAAAGCAGAGTGGATGCTATTATATGCATATACACACATATGGGCGAGTGTGCATTTCTACTAGAGTCGACCACAACAGGGTAGCCATAGTCCAAATATTTATTTGAAGCAACTTTCAAATAACTGTTTGTATATACATTCATAAGTAAATACAACTTACCTAATGCGATGCTTCTTTGGTGAAGAAATTCTTCTTTCCACACCAAATAACATTTAAGTAAACGCTTAGTTATGCAGTGTCCTTGCCTTACATCTTCTGTAAAAAATTGTATTTTAATGCAACTCTTAAAAGTTGTTAAAATTAGTAAACATATTAGATGTTTAATGATACATTTTTCTATTGTCATTTCTGATATTCATTTCACATTTGAACTATTATAAATAGAAAATTTGGAAAACAATTTTTTTGCATTGAACAAAGTTATACCCTTTGAATGACGTCTCCTCATACTTTTTTGTATCGAATTAAACTCTCTAACTTTCAGTTTCATGCATACATTTTTTTTATATTTTGTATATACATACATATATATGTATAATTTATTTTTATTTATTTAATAGTGTATACATACATATGTAAGTTCTAAAGAAATTACCAATGTTTTAATTTAGAGCAGCATCTATTTAAAATTTTATCTGACAAATGAACTAACCTGCATACATACATATTTATAACCGCCTCCAAACGAATAATAAATTTTATAACTAACCCGTCGTCGCCAACGTCGTCGACAATAACAAACGACTGACCGCCACAACGTAGCACAAAACGACGATTCTGATAGTCATAATGATTATTTTCTATTTGTTGTAATTGGAGGTATGAGATAATGGAACATTATAATTTGTTGTCGCTGTCGCTGCCACAGCTGACGCTGCGCCGCTGCCATAACACGTACGTGTTTCCCACACTGTTCACTCCCATACAGAGGCGACGACGACGACGACGACGACGACAACAACAACAACAACAATAATTTATGCTATACCCCCACAAAGCAGAGTGGATGCTATTATATGCATATACACACATATGGGCGAGTGTGCATTTCTACTAGAGTCGACCACAACAGGGTAGTCATAGTCCAAATATTTATTTGAAGCAACTTTCAAATAACTGTTTGTATATACATTCATAAGTAAATACATCTTACCTAATGCGATGCTTCTTTGGTAAAGAAATTCTTCTTTCCACACCAAATAACATTTAAGTAAACGCTTAGTTATGCAGTGTCCTTGCCTTACATCTTCTGTAAAAAATTTTATTTTAATGCAACTCTTAAAAGTTGTTAAAATTAATAAATATATTAGATGTTTAATGATACATTTTTCTATTGTCATTTCCGATATTTTTTTCATATTTGAACTATTATAAATAGAAAATTTGGAAAACAATTTTTTTGCATTGAACAAAGTTATACCCTTTGAATGACGTCTCCTCATACTTTTTTGTATCGAATTAAACTCTCTAACTTTCAGTTTCATGCATACATTTTTTTTATATTTTGTATATACATACATATATATGTATAATTTATTTTTATTTATTTAATAGTGTATACATACATATGTAAGTTCTAAAGAAATTACCAATGTTTTAATTTAGAGCAGCATCTATTTAAAATTTTATCTGACAAATGAACTAACCTGCATACACACATATTTATAACCACCTCCAAACGAATAATAAATTTTATAACTAACCCGTCGTCGCCAACGTCGTCGACAATAACAAACGACTGACTGCCACAACGTAGCACAAAACGACGATTCTGATAGTCATAATGATGATTTTCTATTTGTTGTAATTGGAGGTATGAGATAATGGAACATTATAATTTGTTGTCGCTGTCGCTGCCACAGCTGACGCTGCGCCGCTGCCATAACACGTACGTGTTTCCCACACTGTTCACTCCCATACAGAGGCGACGACGACGACGACGACAACAACAACAACAACAATAATTTATGCTATACCCCCACAAAGCAGAGTGGATGCTATTATATGCATATACACACATATGGGCGAGTGTGCATTTCTACTAGAGTCGACCACAACAGGGTAGCCATAGTCCAAATATTTATTTGAAGCAACTTTCAAATAACTGTTTGTATATACATTCATAAGTAAATACATCTTACCTAATGCGATGCTTCTTTGGTGGAGAAATTCTTCTCTCCACGCCAAATAACATTTAAGTAAACGCTTAGTTATTCAGTGTCCTTGCCTTACATCTTCCGTAAAAAATTGTATTTTAATGCAACTCTTAAAAGTTGTTAAAATTAGTAAACATATTAGATGTTTAATGATACATTTTTCTATTGTCATTTCCGATATTTTTTTCATATTTGAACTATTATAAATAGAAAATTTGGAAAACAATTTTTTTGCATTGAACAAAGTTATACCCTTTGAATGACGTCTCCTCATAATTTTTTGTATCGAATTAAACTCTAACTTTCAGTTTCACACATTTATTTTTTAATATTTTGTATATACATATATATATATATATATATACATATTTTTTTATTTATATAACAGTTTATACATACATATGTAAGTTCTAAAGAAATTACCAATGTTTTAATTTAGAGCAGCATCTATTTAAAATTTTATCTGACAAATGAACTAACCTGCATACATACATATTTATAACCGCCTCCAAACGAATAATAAATTTTATAACTAACCCGTCGTCGCCAACGTCGTCGACAATAACAAACGACTGACCGCCACAACGTAGCACAAAACGACGATTCTGATAGTCATAATGATTATTTTCTATTTGTTGTAATTGGAGGTATGAGATAATGGAACATTATAATTTGTTGTCGCTGTCGCTGCCACAGCTGACGCTGCGCCGCTGCCATAACACGTACGTGTTTCCCACACTGTTCACTCCCATACAGAGGCGACGACGACGACGACGACAACAACAACAACAACAATAATTTATGCTATACCCCCACAAAGCAGAGTGGATGCTATTATATGCATATACACACATATGGGCGAGTGTGCATTTCTACTAGTGTCGACCACAACAGGGTAGCCATAGTGCAAATATTTATTTGAAGCAACTTTCAAATAACTGTTTGTATATACATTCATAAGTAAATACATCTTACCTAATGCGATGCTTCTTTGGTGGAGAAATTCTTCTCTCCACGCCAAATAACATTTAAGTAAACGCTTAGTTATTCAGTGTCCTTGCCTTACATCTTCTGTAAAAAATTTTATTTTAATGCAACTCTTAAAAGTTGTTAAAATTAATAAATATATTAGATGTTTAATGATACATTTTTCTATTGTCATTTCCGATATTTTTTTCATATTTGAACTATTATAAATAGAAAATTTGGAAAACAATTTTTTTGCATTGAACAAAGTTATACCCTTTGAATGACGTCTCCTCATAATTTTTTGTATCGAATTAAACTCTAACTTTCAGTTTCACACATTTATTTTTTAATATTTTGTATATACATATATATATATATATATATATATATACATATTTTTTTATTTATATAACAGTTTATACATACATATGTAAGTTCTAAAGAAATTACCAATGTTTTAATTTAGAGCAGCATCTATTTAAAATTTTATCTGACAAATGAACTAACCTGCATACATACATATTTATAACCGCCTCCAAACGAATAATAAATTTTATAACTAACCCGTCGTCGCCAACGTCGTCGACAATAACAAACGACTGACCGCCACAACGTAGCACAAAACGACGATTCTGATAGTCATAATGATTATTTTCTATTTGTTGTAATTGGAGGTATGAGATAATGGAACATTATAATTTGTTGTCGCTGTCGCTGCCACAGCTGACGCTGCGCCGCTGCCATAACACGTACGTGTTTCCCACACTGTTCACTCCCATACAGAGGCGACGACGACGACGACAACAACAACAACAACAATAATTTATGCTATACCCCCACAAAGCAGAGTGGATGCTATTATATGCATATACACACATATGGGCGAGTGTGCATTTCTACTAGAGTCGACCACAACAGGGTAGCCATAGTGCAAATATTTATTTGAAGCAACTTTCAAATAACTGTTTGTATATACATTCATAAGTAAATACAACTTACCTAATGCGTTGCTTCTTTGGTGAAGAAATTCTTCTTTCCACACCAAATAACATTTAAGTAAACGCTTAGTTATGCAGTGTCCTTGCCTTACATCTTCTGTAAAAAATTTTATTTTAATGCAACTCTTAAAAGTTGTTGAAATTAATAAATATATTAGATGTTTAATGATACATTTTTCTATTGTCATTTCCGATATTTTTTTCATATTTGAACTATTATAAATAGAAAATTTGGAAAACAATTTTTTTGCATTGAACAAAGTTATACCCTTTGAATGACGTCTCCTCATAATTTTTTGTATCGAATTACACTCTAACTTTCAGTTCCACACATTTATTTTTTAATATTTTGTATATACATATATATATATATATATATATTTTTTTTTTTTATTTATATAACAGTTTATACATACATATGTAAGTTCTAAAGAAATTACCAATGTTTTAATTTAGAGCAGCATCTATTTAAAATTTTATCTGACAAATGAACTAACCTGCATACATACATATTTATAACCGCCTCCAAACGAATAATAAATTTTATAACTAACCCGTCGTCGCCAACGTCGTCGACAATAACAAACGACTGACCGCCACAACGTAGCACAAAACGACGATTCTGATAGTCATAATGATTATTTTCTATTTGTTGTAATTGGAGGTATGAGATAATGGAACATTATAATTTGTTGTCGCTGTCGCTGCCACAGCTGACGCTGCGCCGCTGCCATAACACGTACGTGTTTCCCACACTGTTCACTCCCATACAGAGGCGACGACGTCGACGACAACAACAACAACAACAACAACAACAACAACAATAATTTATGCTATGCCCCCACAAAGCAGAGTGGATGCTATTATATGCATATACACACATATGGGCGAGTGTGCATTTCTACTAGAGTCGACCACAACAGGGTAGTCATAGTCCAAATATTTATTTGAAGCAACTTTCAAATAACTGTTTGTATATACATTCATAAGTAAATACAACTTACCTAATGCGTTGCTTCTTTGGTGAAGAAATTCTTCTTTCCACACCAAATAACATTTAAGTAAACGCTTAGTTATGCAGTGTCCTTGCCTTACATCTTCTGTAAAAAATTTTATTTTAATGCAACTCTTAAAAGTTGTTAAAATTAATAAATATATTAGATGTTTAATGATACATTTTTCTATTGTCATTTCCGATATTTTTTTCATATTTGAACTATTATAAATAGAAAATTTGGAAAACAATTTTTTTGCATTGAACAAAGTTATACCCTTTGAATGACGTCTCCTCATAATTTTTTGTATCGAATTAAACTCTAACTTTCAGTTTCACACATTTATTTTTTAATATTTTGTATATACATATATATATATATTATTACATATTTCTTTATTTATATAACAGTTTATACATACATATGTAAGTTCTAAAGAAATTACCAATGTTTTAATTTAGAGCAGCATCTATTTAAAATTTTATCTGACAAATGAACTAACCTGCATACATACATATTTATAACCGCCTCCAAACGAATAATAAATTTTATAACTAACCCGTCGTCGCCAACGTCGTCGACAATAACAAACGACTGACCGCCACAACGTAGCACAAAACGACGATTCTGATAGTCATAATGATTATTTTCTATTTGTTGTAATTGGAGGTATGAGATAATGGAACATTATAATTTGTTGTCGCTGTCGCTGCCACAGCTGACGCTGCGCCGCTGCCATAACACGTACGTGTTTCCCACACTGTTCACTCCCATACAGAGGCGACGACGACGACGACGACGACGACGACAACAACAACAACAACAATAATTTATGCTATACCCCCACAAAGCAGAGTGGATGCTATTATATGCATATACACACATATGGGCGAGTGTGCATTTCTACTAGAGTCGACCACAACAGGGTAGTCATAGTCCAAATATTTATTTGAAGCAACTTTCAAATAACTGTTTGTATATACATTCATAAGTAAATACAACTTACCTAATGCGTTGCTTCTTTGGTGAAGAAATTCTTCTTTCCACACCAAATAACATTTAAGTAAACGCTTAGTTATGCAGTGTCCTTGCCTTACATCTTCTGTAAAAAATTGTATTTTAATGCAACTCTTAAAAGTTGTTAAAATTAGTAAACATATTAGATGTTTAATGATACATTTTTCTATTGTCATTTCCGATATTTTTTTCATATTTGAACTATTATAAATAGAAAATTTGGAAAACAATTTTTTTGCATTGAACAAAGTTATACCCTTTGAATGACGTCTCCTCATAATTTTTTGTATCGAATTAAACTCTAACTTTCAGTTTCACACATTTATTTTTTAATATTTTGTATATACATATATATATATATATATACATATTTTTTTATTTATATAACAGTTTATACATACATATGTAAGTTCTAAAGAAATTACCAATGTTTTAATTTAGAGCAGCATCTATTTAAAATTTTATCTGACAAATGAACTAACCTGCATACATACATATTTATAACCGCCTCCAAACGAATAATAAATTTTATAACTAACCCGTCGTCGCCAACGTCGTCGACAATAACAAACGACTGACCGCCACAACGTAGCACAAAACGACGATTCTGATAATCATAATGATCATTTTCTATTTGTTGTAATTGGAGGTATGAGATAATGGAACATTATAATTTGTTGTCCTCATACTTTTTTGTATCGAATTAAACTCTCTAACTTTCAGTTTCATGCATACATTTTTTTTATATTTTGTATATACATATATATGTATAATTTATTTTTATTTATTTAATAGTATATACATACAAATGTAAGTTCTAAAGAAATTACCAATGTTTTAATTTAGAAAAGCATCTATTTAAAATTTTATCTGACAAATGAACTAACCTGCATACATACATATTTATACCCGCATCCAAACGAATAATAAATTTTATAACTAACCCGTCGTCGCCAACGTCGTCGACAATAACAAACGACTGACCCCCAAAACGTAGCACAAAACGACGATTCTGATAGTCATAATGATTATTTTCTATTTGTTGTAATTGGAGGTATGAGATAATGGAACATTATAATTTGTTGTCGCTGTCGCTGCCACAGCTGACGCTGCGCCGCTGCCATAACACGTACGTGTTTCCCACACTGTTCACTCCCATACAGAGGCGACGACGACGACGACGACAACAACAACAACAACAATAATTTATGCTATACCCCCACAAAGCAGAGTGGATGCTATTATATGCATATACACACATATGGGCGAGTGTGCATTTCTACTAGAGTCGACCACAACAGGGTAGCCATAGTCCAAATATTTATTTGAAGCAACTTTCAAATAACTGTTTGTATATACATTCATAAGTAAATACAACTTACCTAATGCGTTGCTTCTTTGGTGGAGAAATTCTTCTCTCCACGCCAAATAACATTTAAGTAAACGCTTAGTTATTCAGTGTCCTTGCCTTACATCTTCTGTAAAAAATTTTATTTTAATGCAACTCTTAAAAGTTGTTAAAATTAATAAATATATTAGATGTTTAATGATACATTTTTCTATTGTCATTTCCGATATTTTTTTCATATTTGAACTATTATAAATAGAAAATTTGGAAAACAATTTTTTTGCATTGAACAAAGTTATACCCTTTGAATGACGTCTCCTCATAATTTTTTGTATCGAATTAAACTCCAACTTTCAGTTTCACACATTTATTTTTTAATATTTTGTATATACATATATATATATATATATATTATTACATATTTCTTTATTTATATAACAGTTTATACATACATATGTAAGTTCTAAAGAAATTACCAATGTTTTAATTTAGAGCAGCATCTATTTAAAATTTTATCTGACAAATGAACTAACCTGCATACATACATATTTATAACCGCCTCCAAACGAATAATAAATTTTATAACTAACCCGTCGTCGCCAACGTCGTCGACAATAACAAACGACTGACCGCCACAACGTAGCACAAAACGACGATTCTGATAGTCATAATGATTATTTTCTATTTGTTGTAATTGGAGGTATGAGATAATGGAACATTATAATTTGTTGTCGCTGTCGCTGCCACAGCTGACGCTGCGCCGCTGCCATAACACGTACGTGTTTCCCACACTGTTCACTCCCATACAGAGGCGACGACGACGACAACAACAACAACAACAATAATTTATGCTATACCCCCACAAAGCAGAGTGGATGCTATTATATGCATATACACACATATGGGCGAGTGTGCATTTCTACTAGTGTCGACCACAACAGGGTAGCCATAGTGCAAATATTTATTTGAAGCAACTTTCAAATAACTGTTTGTATATACATTCATAAGTAAATACATCTTACCTAATGCGATGCTTCTTTGGTAAAGAAATTCTTCTTTCCACACCAAATAACATTTAAGTAAACGCTTAGTTATGCAGTGTCCTTGCCTTACATCTTCTTTAAAAAATTTTATTTTAATGCAACTCTTAAAAGTTGTTAAAATTAATAAATATATTAGATGTTTAATGATACATTTTTCTATTGTCATTTCCGATATTTTTTTCATATTTGAACTATTATAAATAGAAAATTTGGAAAACAATTTTTTTGCATTGAACAAAGTTATACCCTTTGAATGACGTCTCCTCATACTTTTTTGTATCGAATTAAACTCTCTAACTTTCAGTTTCATGCATACATTTTTTTTATATTTTGTATATACATATATATGTATAATTTATTTTTATTTATTTAATAGTATATACATACAAATGTAAGTTCTAAAGAAATTACCAATGTTTTAATTTAGAAAAGCATCTATTTAAAATTTTATCTGACAAATGAACTAACCTGCATACATACATATTTATACCCGCATCCAAACGAATAATAAATTTTATAACTAACCCGTCGTCGCCAACGTCGTCGACAATAACAAACGACTGACCCCCAAAACGTAGCACAAAACGACGATTCTGATAGTCATAATGATTATTTTCTATTTGTTGTAATTGGAGGTATGAGATAATGGAACATTATAATTTGTTGTCGCTGTCGCTGCCACAGCTGACGCTGCGCCGCTGCCATAACACGTACGTGTTTCCCACACTGTTCACTCCCATACAGAGGCGACGACGACGACGACAACAACAACAACAACAACAATAATTTATGCTATACCCCCACAAAGCAGAGTGGATGCTATTATATGCATATACACACATATGGGCGAGTGTGCATTTCTACTAGAGTCGACCACAACAGGGTAGCCATAGTCCAAATATTTATTTGAAGCAACTTTCAAATAACTGTTTGTATATACATTCATAAGTAAATACAACTTACCTAATGCGATGCTTCTTTGGTGGAGAAATTCTTCTCTCCAAGCCGAATAACATTTAAGTAAACGCTTAGTTATTCAGTCTCCTTGCCTTACATCTTCTGTAAAAAATTTTATTTTAATGCAACTCTTAAAAGTTGTTAAAATTAATAAATATATTAGATGTTTAATGATACATTTTTCTATTGTCATTTCCGATATTTTTTTCATATTTGAACTATTATAAATAGAAAATTTGGAAAACAATTTTTTTGCATTGAACAAAGTTATACCCTTTGAATGACGTCTCCTCATACTTTTTTGTATCGAATTAAACTCTCTAACTTTCAGTTTCATGCATACATTTTTTTATATTTTGTATGTACATATATACGTATATTATTATTTTTTTTTATTTAACAGTGTATACATACATATGTAAGTTCTAAAAAAATTACCAATGTTTTAATTTAGAACAGCATCTATTTAAAATTTTATCTGACAAATGAACTAACCTGCATACATACATATTTATAACCGCCTCCAAACGAATAATAAATTTTATAACTAACCCGTCGTCGCCAACGTCGTCGACAATAACAAACGACTGACCGCCACAACGTAGCACAAAACGACGATTCTGATAGTCATAATGATTATTTTCTATTTGTTGTAATTGGAGGTATGAGATAATGGAACATTATAATTTGTTGTCGCTGTCGCTGCCACAGCTGACGCTGCGCCGCTGCCATAACACGTACGTGTTTCCCGCACTGTTCACTCCCATACAGAGGCGACGACGACGACGATGACGCCGACAACAATAACAACAACAACAATTTATGCTATACCCCCACAAAGCAGAGTGGATGCTATTATATGCATATACACACATATGGGCGAGTGTGCATTTCTACTAGTGTCGACAACAACAGGGTAGCCATAGTGCAAATATTTATTTGAAGCAACTTTCAAATAACTGTTTGTATATACATTCATAAGTAAATACATCTTACCTAATGCGATGCTTCTTTGGTGGAGAAATTCTTCTCTCCACGCCAAATAACATTTAAGTAAACGCTTAGTTATTCAGTGTCCTTGCCTTACATCTTCTGTAAAAAATTTTATTTTAATGCAACTCTTAAAAGTTGTTAAAATTAATAAATATATTAGATCTTTAATGATACATTTTTCTATTGTCATTTCCGATATTTTTTTCATATTTGAACAATTATAAATAGAAAATTTGGAAAACAATTTTTTGCATTGAACAAAGTTATACGCTTTGAATGACGTCTCCTCATACTTTTTTGTATCGAATTAAACTCTCTAACTTTCAGTTTCATGCATACATTTTTTTTATATTTTGTATATACATACATATATATGTATAATTTATTTTTATTTATTTAATAGTGTATACATACAAATGTAAGTTCTAAAGAAATTACCAATGTTTTAATTTAGAACAGCATCTATTTAAAATTTTATCTGACAAATGAACTAACCTGCATACATACATATTTATAACCGCCTCCAAACGAATAATAAATTTTATAACTAACCCGTCGTCGCCAACGTCGTCGACAATAACAAACGACTGACCGCCACAACGTAGCACAAAACGACGATTCTGATAGTCATAATGATTATTTTCTATTTGTTGTAATTGGAGGTATGAGATAATGGAACATTATAATTTGTTGTCGCTGTCGCTGCCACAGCTGACGCTGCGCCGCTGCCATAACACGTACGTGTTTCCCGCACTGTTCACTCCCATACAGAGGCGACGACGACGACGACGATGACGCCGACAACAATAACAACAACAACAATTTATGCTATACCCCCACAAAGCAGAGTGGATGCTATTATATGCATATACACACATATGGGCGAGTGTGCATTTCTACTAGTGTCGACAACAACAGGGTAGCCATATCGGGGGCCATAGTGCAAATATTTATTTGAAGCAACTTTCAAATAACTGTTTGTATATACATTCATAAGTAAATACAACTTACCTAATGCGTTGCTTCTTTGGTGGAGAAATTCTTCTCTCCACGCCAAATAACATTTAAGTAAACGCTTAGTTATGCAGTGTCCTTGCCTTACATCTTCTGTAAAAAATTTTATTTTAATGCAACTCTTAAAAGTTGTTAAAATTAATAAATATATTAGATGTTTAATGATACATTTTTCTATTGTCATTTCCGATATTTTTTTCATATTTGAACTATTATAAATAGAAAATTTGGAAAACAATTTTTTTGCATTGAACAAAGTTATACCCTTTGAATGACGTCTCCTCATACTTTTTTGTATCGAATTAAACTCTCTAACTTTCAGTTTCATGCATACATTTTTTTTATATTTTGTATATACATACATATATATGTATAATTTATTTTTATTTATTTAATAGTGTATACATACAAATGTAAGTTCTAAAGAAATTACCAATGTTTTAATTTAGAACAGCATCTATTTAAAATTTTATCTGACAAATGAACTAACCTGCATACATACATATTTATAACCGCCTCCAAACGAATAATAAATTTTATAACTAACCCGTCGTCGCCAACGTCGTCGACAATAACAAACGACTGACCGCCACAACGTAGCACAAAACGACGATTCTGATAGTCATAATGATTATTTTCTATTTGTTGTAATTGGAGGTATGAGATAATGGAACATTATAATTTGTTGTCGCTGTCGCTGCCACAGCTGACGCTGCGCCGCTGCCATAACACGTACGTGTTTCCCACACTGTTCACTCCCATACAGAGGCGACGACGACGACGACGACGACAACAACAACAACAACAATTTATGCTATACCCCCACAAAGCAGAGTGGATGCTATTATATGCATATACACACATATGGGCGAGTGTGCATTTCTACTAGTGTCGACCACAACAGGGTAGCCATAGTGCAAATATTTATTTGAAGCAACTTTCAAATAACTGTTTGTATATACATTCATAAGTAAATACAACTTACCTAATGCGTTGCTTCTTTGGTGGAGAAATTCTTCTTTCCACGCCAAATAACATTTAAGTAAACGCTTAGTTATGCAGTGTCCTTGCCTTACACCTTCTGTAAAAAATTTTATTTTAATGCAACTCTTAAAAGTTGTTAAAATTAATAAATATATTAGATGTTTAATGATACATTTTTCTATTGTCATTTCTGATATTTTTTTCATATTTGAACTATTATAAATAGAAAATTTGGAAAACAATTTTTTTGCATTGAACAAAGATATACCCTTTGAATGACGTCTCCTCATACTTTTTTGTACCGAATTAAACTCTCTAACTTTCAGTTTCATACATACATTTTTTTTATATTTTGTATGTACATATATACGTATATTATTATTTTTTTTATTTAACAGTATATACATACATATGTAAGTTCTAACGAAATTACCAATGTTTTAATTTAGAACAGCATCTATTTAAAATTTTTCGAACAAATGAACTAACCTGCATACATACATATTTCTAACCGCCTCCAAATGAATAATAAATTTTATAACTAACCCGTCGTCGCCAACGTCGTCGACAATAACAAACGACTGACTGCCACAACGTAGCACAAAACGACGATTCTGATAGTCATAATGATTATTTTCTATTTGTTGTAATTGGAGGTATGAGATAATGGAACATTATAATTTGTTGTCGCTGTCGCTGTCACAGCTGCCGCTGCGCCGTTGCCATAACACACACGTGTCTCCCACACTGTTCACTCCCATACAGAGGCGACGACGACGACGACGACGCCGACGACAATAACAACAACAATAATTTATGCTATACCCCCACAAAGCAGAGTGGATGCTATTATATGCATATACACACATATGGGCGAGTGTGCATTTCTACTAGTGTCGACCACAACAGGGTAGCCATAGTCCAAATATTTATTTGAAGCAACTTTCAAATAACTGTTTGTATATACATTCATAAGTAAATACAACTTACCTAATGCGTTGCTTCTTTGGTGGAGAAATTCTTCTCTCCACGCCAAATAACATTTAAGTAAACGCTTAGTTATTCAGTGTCCTTGCCTTACATCTTCTGTAAAAAATTTTATTTTAATGCAACTCTTAAAAGTTGTTAAAATTAATAAATATATTAGATGTTTAATGATACATTTTTCTATTGTCATTTCCGATATTTTTTTCATATTTGAACTATTATAAATAGAAAATTTGGAAAACAATTTTTTTGCATTGAACAAAGTTATACCCTTTGAATGACGTCTCCTCATAATTTTTCGTATCCAATTAAACTCCAACTTTCAGTTTCACACATTTATTTTTTAATATTTTGTATATACATATATATATATATATATATATACATATTTCTTTATTTATATAACAGCTTATACATACATATGTAAGTTCTAAAGAAATTACCAATGTTTTAATTTAGAGCAGCATCTATTTAAAATTTTATCTGACAAATGAACTAACCTGCATACATACATATTTATAACCGCCTCCAAACGAATAATAAATTTTATAACTAACCCGTCGTCGCCAACGTCGTCGACAATAACAAACGACTGACCGCCACAACGTAGCACAAAACGACGATTCTGATAGTCATAATGATTATTTTCTATTTGTTGTAATTGGAGGTATGAGATAATGGAACATTATAATTTGTTGTCGCTGTCGCTGCCACAGCTGACGCTGCGCCGCTGCCATAACACGTACGTGTTTCCCACACTGTTCACTCCCATACAGAGGCGACGACGACGACGACGACGCCGACGACAATAACAACAACAACAATTTATGCTATACCCCCACCAAGGAGAGTGGATGCTTTTATATGCATATGCACACATATGTGCGAGTGTGCATTTCTACTAGTGTCGACCACAACAGGGTAGCCATAGTGCAAATATTTATTTGAAGCAACTTTCAAATAACTGTTTGTATATACATTCATAAGTAAATACATCTTACCTAATGCGATGCTTCTTTGGTGGAGAAATTCTTCTCTCCACGCCAAATAACATTTAAGTAAACGCTTAGTTATTCAGTGTCCTTGCCTTACATCTTCTGTAAAAAATTTTATTTTAATGCAACTCTTAAAAGTTGTTAAAATTAATAAATATATTAGATGTTTAATGATACATTTTTCTATTGTCATTTCCGATATTTTTTTCATATTTGAACTATTATAAATAGAAAATTTGGAAAACTATATCTTTTTGCATTGAACAAAGTTATACCCTTTGAATGACGTCTCCTCATACTTTTTTGTATCGAATTAAACTCTCTAACTTTCAGTTTCATGCATACATTTTTTTTATATTTTGTATATACATATATATGTATAATTTATTTTTATTTATTTAATAGTGTATACATACAAGTGTAAGTTCTAAAGAAATTACCAATGTTTTAATTTAGAACAGCATCTATTTAAAATTTTATCTGACAAATGAACTAACCTGCATACATACATATTTATAACCGCCTCCAAACGAATAATAAATTTTATAACTAACCCGTCGTCGCCAACGTCGTCGACAATAACAAACGACTGACTGCCACAACGTAGCACAAAACGACGATTCTGATAGTCATAATGATTATTTTCTATTTGTTGTAATTGGAGGTATGAGATAATGGAACATTATAATTTATTGTCGCTGTCGCTATCACAGCTGCCGCTGCGCCGTTGCCATAACACACACGTGTCTCCCACACTGTTCACTCCCATACAGAGGCGACGACGACGACGACGACGCCGACGACAATAACAACAACAACAATTTATGCTATACCCCCACCAAGGAGAGTGGATGCTTTTATATGCATATGCACACATATGATCGAGTGTGCATTTCTACTAGTGTCGTCCACAACAGGGTAGCCATAGTGCAAATATTTATTTGAAGCAACTTTCAAATAACTGTTTGTATATACATTCATAAGTAAATACAACTTACCTAATGCGTTGCTTCTTTGGTGGAAAAATTCTTCTCTCCACGCCAAATAACATTTAAGTAAACGCTTAGTTATGCAGTGTCCTTGCCTTACATCTTCTGTAAAAAATTATATTTTAATGCAACTCTTAAAAGTTATTAAAATTAATATATATTTTAGATGTTTAATAGTACATTTTTCTATTGTCATTTTTGATATTCATTTCACATTTAAACTATTAAAAATAGAAAATTTGGAAAACTATACCGTTTTGCATTGAACAAAGTTGTACCCTTTGAATGACGTCCCCTCATACTTTTTGTACCGAATTAAGCTCTCCAACTTTAAGTTTCATACGTATATTTTTTTTTATATTTTGTATATACATATTGTGGCGAATATGAATTCCAGAATTGACGATAACTTGCCAGAATCTACCAGACATCGAAACTAGTGGTTGCCAGAATGGTCGAATGGCGATACTCTAGCGAACTCGAATGTCAAAGCATAACAAAATCGGCGATAAGCTGCCAGAATCAGACAGAAACCGAAGTATTAGTTGCCAGAATGTTCGAGTGACGATCTGTTAGTAACGAGCTACTATATAAGAGCTGCCGGAGTAGCAGCAGGACACAGTTAAAATAAGAGTGTTGCTAAGTTAAGTAAAAGTGAATAGCGAGTAACAAAGTGTCAAGTTGTTAAGTAGGAAATAAGGAGAAGTGTATAGCCATTAAACTGTGACTTTATTTGTACAATACAATCCAGTGATCGAACTCAGGGTAGAGTTTCAACGTGAACGATTAATTTAGAAAATCCGTTACAATATATATATATATATCTATTTTGTTTTTATTTAACAGCGTATGTATACATATGAAAGTTCTAAAGAAATTACCAATGTTTCAATTTAGAGCAGCATCCATTTAAAATTTTATCTCACAAATGAACTATTCTGCATACATACATATTTATAACCGCCTCCAAACGAAGAATAAATTTTATAACTAACTTAGTTCTTGCGAAAGCGCAGTGAATATTATATTTTAAATAGATAGTTAAAAATTGAATTCTTATTTTTTTAAATGGTAAAAAACGAAGTGTTTTTTAAATAAATGCGATGATTTAAGAATGGCAGGTGGCAACCCGCTATTAGTGTTGTATTAAGTGAAGTCAACCTTATATACAACAAAATATAAAATAATTGCCAGATCAGCGCCAGCATGCCGACCGGGGGAATTACCTTTCAAATGATACAACATCAAACAAAAATATAAAAAACTAATGGAAAAAATTGTCTCTCTTTGGGTAATAAATATAGTTGGACACATGTCTCAATAGCCCTCTTTCAAATATTTTCAATATTACAACTCGAATTCGAACATCCGTTCCTGGAGAAGCACGGCCAAGCCACCATTTGTTGGTAGGCGCGTTATATATATAGTTACGACATCATTTTTCTGTAAATTTGGCGTTGAGCGTATCCACTTTTCGTTCTCTAATTGATGCGATAATTTGCCAATACTGGCCAATATCCTTTTCCTTTAAAGGAAATATGCTAAATTGATATTATATTTCAGCAGACAGTATGTCATAAAAGTATTTTATAATTTTTATGAGGAAAGAGTTATTTGATTTCTATAAGTACACGCTTAAAATGCGAAAATAGCAATAGTAAGCAAATAGAAATTGCTTATCACTTATGTAATTTTTAAATAACTTTCATTTAAAACATAGTTAAATCTATAACAGAGTCAAATCAAATCCAAGTTTCAAAGTTAAAGCTTACTGTAGCACACTGTCTGATCAGCGACAGCTGAACGATCAGTTGTGTAGATGTGAAAGCAGAGAAGCTCAATTCGTTCGACCTCAACACCAGTGTAGAGAAATCCTTTAATGGTTTACCAATCGTGACCATTCACACGTGAGGTTCTCGCGATGAGAAACTCAAAGTCATTCCTATCTGTAGGGATATAGAGGAATTTAGAAGGGAAAGGCTTAGAGCGTATTTAAGATGATATTTAATTCTTTTCGAGTGACGCGAATTGAAGGTAAATTAGACATGAGGTGTTGTAATGACATGTAGCTCAACCGCCAGCAATGAATGCAAATTCGATATACCACGAACGAGGTTATGAATGCCAAGCACCAAAAATTATTATCGAAGCGAAACGTGAATTATCTCAGGCCATACAACATGCTTAATTTAATAAAATCTAATTACAGTAGCCGATGAAAGGATGGTGATTATTAATGACAATAACGCTGTGATTGATACTATCAACGGTTCCGAAAAAACTGTTGCCAGAACTTGCCTGCTCACTTTTGAAGAAAATTTTCAAGATAGATCCAGATTTTAAAACCATAATACTAACTACGGCACTCCTAAATATCAGTATGTCCAGTAGATAATAGTCATCAGTTATAAAGGAACCCACACTATCAGATGTAGCTACCACTTTCATATTTTCTTTTTACCACATCCTCCTTAAATTACATTAGAGCCGATATAGAATGAGTAAACAAGATGCTGTTACTAACAGCTTTAGAAGTCCAAGGACGGTCTTCATTTAGATAGGGAGTAGTTAACACAAGCAGTTTATGGTTATAAATAAAAAGTCGCACGTCTCTTGAGTCAGTTAATTTACGTTCTTACACTGACAGCTAAGCACTACAAAGAGAATAGATCTACAAAGAGCTACTAGCATGCACTTGGTTTTTATTTTGCGAATAATTCCGAGTGAGTAAATATAAAAATTTACATTAGGTTTGATGTATACTACAAAAGGAAAATGTTTTGACCAAAACTGATATTCATGCGAAAAAGCTTAAGCACTCGAATACATTATTAATTTTAAGCACTTAGTAAGTCAAACGATATTTCAGCAAAACACAAATACGGGGAACTGTTGTACCTCCTATATTGAAGTTTTGTGTAACTCTCCAATTCCTCTTCCTCAAAAGACAGTTATCAAAAATGCAGTTGTAGAAATGACTTTAACGTGGACTGGCTCTGCTTTCAATATCTTAGTTGTTAATATTGTGGACCACCATTTTTGTATGGCAATAATTACACCCGAAATGACTGAAGAGAAACAAAATAGCTCATTAATAACATTTTACTCAAAAATTGCATTAGCCGGAGTATTAGATTATATCCACTACTACACCATGAAGTTCGCACCATTTTCCGCAATTCTCTTTTTAGCTCTATTTATGCTGCTTCCAAATGCGGCTTACCTCGTCCAGTTTCAGAATATTTATCCATATGTTCAATAAGTTTTTCAAATTAATTTGTTGTAATCTTGTTTTTTACATATATTTGTAAAAAGAATTGCTCATTAAAAATAAATTCAAAATTACTAAAATAGTTTATTTACCCGCTATCCATTTTGCATTAATATTTGTTAATACCGTCGAGAAGTTTGATAATACCATTGTATAGGCATACAAGTAACCAAAGAATCATACGGTTTTCAATATTTTCACACAGCTGAGATCACCTGATCAATTTTGCTCCATTTTCGGCACAGAGCTTTAAATGATTGTTAATTGATATATGAATTGCTTTTCCTCACCATCTCTGAGGTTGGAATGTTGCGTGTTACCGATCTTTTTTGGGTGTTGTGTTCCTCAGGAGGCCTATTTTCACCCATATGATATTTACAATGTTTAGCTAAACTACTTCTAATAATTTAAACAAAAATAAATATATAAAAATCAGGTACAACTCAGGTACATAAAAAACACATTATAAAAATAAAACAATCAACTTGTAAGAATTTAAGCAAATATATAAATCATAATTATATAAAATTCAGGTACCATTCAGGTACAACAATTTTAAAAATCAAAACAATCTACTAAGTAATAAATAATATTTAGAAAATATTCTAAATCACCCACAGCGAAATTCTAATTAAAAAACCCTACCAAAAAATAGTGATTGAGAAAAGTGTCCTAAACCTGGTACACGAAAACACTTAAAAAATTATAATATTAAGCGTACAAGCCTAATTAAAAAAGTTCTCATTTCAAAATCACAGATCAAGGTAACTATGGAAATTGCGGTCTTCGACAGACAAATATTTGGACAATTATCAAATAATTCAGATAGACACACCTATATAGATAGATCAGATAGATATAAATTCCGACTCACCTAGGAAGACAAACGGCACCAAACACGGCAGCACTCTGTAGCAGATATGTGCCTTTTTTGAGGCATTGGCCGCTTTAGTAGTAGAATATTTGAGTCAAACCTAATTAAGTACCTATGTTTTTCTCCTTCTCTTCCTCATTCTATTTCATTCCTATTGTAATTTCTCTCATTCTAAAAGCGTTCGCCTGCGTATGCATGACTGAAAAATCTAAGATTTGTTACTTGTAGGTTTATACAATGCTTTTGGTGCTGCCGCCACTGCTTTCAACGTCGCTGCTGTGAATGTCGGTTTTTATTTCTTTTGATATAAATTGCAGAAGAGGTGAATAAAATAAATTGCGCCATGTTGCCAATTTTCAACTGCGCTGACTACATTGCCGTCCCCTCCACTTCTGCTTATCTTTGTCTTAGCGACCCTCACGTCATGTTGCCCTCTTGTCATTTTACTTACCTGCTGACAGAGTTTCTGGCCCATTCGCATGGCTGGAGCGAACCGTCAGGGTATTAAGAGCAGAGAGGAATGAGAGAAGTCGTCGCAAATTATGTCTATAAATTGTAGATACATACGTAAAACATATGTATGCATGTATTTACGCGTATATGCACATGTGCACATACGTAGCGCGTATTTGGCAAACTTTACTCTTTTAACATTATATCTGTAACCGTTTTGCTTTGACTTTTCTACTTCGAAGTAGCCGAAATTCATTGTGTGGTTGAATTGAATTAAACTTTTGTTAGAAATTTTTATAATTTGCCAACGGTTTAGCACGTGTTGAGCAAGAAGTTGTTTCCAGCACGAAAAATATAGCAAATTTACATGGAATTGTCAGTGACCGATGGGTGAGGCTTAAATTAAAATTTTATTTTTGGTCTGATTAATTAAGATACATAGCATGAATGCCTGTGCATAAGCTTGTAATTTTGTCTCTAAGCATGCATGAATATTTGTTAATAGCTTGAGTATGGTTTTTTGAATAGAACTTTAATATATACTCGTATATACATATATAGCTGTAGTTCTGTCGATAAGAAAAGAAATTTAATTTTCAAATTTAAACCTGATAAAAACTATTGCTAGAAATGGAGAAATAATTAGACACATAAATACATACGGATATTCAAATACAAATATATATAAACAAAGTTAACATTACATATTTATGTATACATAGTAGCATAATATTGTGGCGAAAATGAATTCCAGAATTGACGACAACTTGCCAGAATATTCGAATGGCGATAATGTAGCGATCTCGAATGTCAAAGTAAAACAAAATCGGCGATAGGCTGCCAGAATCAGACAGAAAGCGAAGTAGTAGTTGCTAGAATGTTCGAGTGACGATCTGTTAGTAACGATCTATTATATAAGAGCTGCCGGAATAGCAGCAATGGACAGCTAAAATAAGAGTGTTGCTAAGTAGAGTACAAGTAAATTATAAGTAAGCTCAAATAGCGAGTAACAAAGTGTCAAGTTGTTAAGTAGGAAATAAAGAGAAGTGTATAGCCATTAAATTGTGACTTTATTTGTACAATCCAGTGATCGAACTCAGGGTAGAGTTCCAACGTGAGCGATTAATTTAGAAAATCTGTTACAATATTTTGGGGTATTGGATGTAAATATATGCATATGTATTTATGTACATATATTCATGAGAGCAAATTTGAAAAGCAGTGATTGGGGATGGAGAGACATTGAGATTAGGAAGTGATTTACACAGTGCCAGACTTCAATTCTATAAAAATTTGGCTGGGCTGTATAGAAAACCAATATATTACAGAATCTGTAAACACTATCATTATATTAACCATAAGTGCATACATACGTATGTATGTACACATATTTTGATTTTAATGTCCCCACTAGGGTTTTCATGCGTACTGATTTTCTCAGTATTTTGCTGATTTCAAATATTGAATTTAAAATGTATTGATTTTCGATAAATTCGATTCGAAATAAATGTGGATTTTACAAATTTTTACTAATATGTGTGTGTATGTGTGTATTATGGTATATGTGGTTACATTATTCAATAATTATTCTTATTGTGCAAAATTGTTTCAAATATAATGTTTTATATTTTCTTGCTTTTCCTGAGTTCTTATTACTTTTGAAGTGAAGAGCACAGCGTTATTTCGAAAATTTTTACCCTTTATTAAATTGGCCAAAGAATGGTAAGTACACACATGTATTGTATGTATGGATATGTATAAACATAGACTATTTTTTCTTACGATTCCTTCGAATCGTTAAGTGCTAATTTTGCCAACATTTGAATATGAAATGTTTTGTTTTATTTATCACTATTTCACATCCCAAAATATTCAGTGAGTGAATGAAGTTGGTTTATTTCATAATTTTTGGGGAAGTAGTCTTCGTAGGGGGTATTTCATACTAATTTAATGGAGTTTATTGTCTAAAAATTACTTTTGATTGCTCCATGTATTGGAATAATTTCTGATTTATTGTGTTACTTTTGTTGCTTTTTTTGAACATAATAAACGGGTCACGTAAGTTTTACATGGGTAAATTTTTCGCCCATGATAAAATAAATTCAACTTAAACTTATATTCAGTGCTATTCAGTTGACGAGGAACCACAGCTTGAATCAACATACTTTAATACAAAGAATCAGTTGCATGTTTAAGGTGGTAACCCACTACCGACCCGTTTAGAGTACTACATTACTATTTCGTATTTTTTTTATTGGGGCTATTTGAATGGTTTGTGTATACATGCATTACCAAATTAAAATAAAGCTGCGAAAGAATTTGGGAACGGAAAACAAATCAATGTTTAAACCTGGAGGTATATACATATGTATATACCATTTTGGTTTTTCCAAAAACAAGAACAGCACTGTTTTACCGCCGAATAGTATATCAATGATACTCAATAATGAATATTATTTAGATACATTTACATATGTATGTATGTTGAATTCTTAGCAAAAAACACTATGAACAGGCCAATGAAAGCAGAACTTGAAATGTTGGATATGTTTACTTTTCCCTTTTTTATTGCATTACATTAGATGCCGTTGGCCGGTAAACGTATACCTAGCTAATTCATAATGCATGTATGTATTTACATATATCAGTAATCAAAATTTAAAGAAAAAATACGATGATGTTTTATAGCAAACGCGCCAAATTCCAGTAATTGTTACTTTATTATTGGGAGAAATTGGATTTAAATCTAAATTTAGGAATATGCAATTTTTCTCGAAGTGCAATAGCTATGTGGATTTTTGCATACTCTAGCAGCATGAAAGCAGCATTTTAGCCGGATTCCGTAGAGCTGATATTGTTGAGGTTCCGGGCTATATTTCGGAAATTTCAAAATTTATTATTTGTGGGAAAATGAATATGTATGAATATGTCTGTATGTGTCTGTGCGAATATTAGAATTTTTTAGTAAGTCGTTATTTGCCACGTTCTTAAATTCCTTATATGTGCATAGTATACGTACCTATTATGAAATTTAATGTCTTTAAAGCGAGCGGGCTCTTGGTTTACCCACAATTTGACATATAGGATTCTATTAGTAAACCGTTTTTTGGCACGGACTTGAACACTTATTTTGTGCATAGTGTACATACCTGTTATCAAATCAACTGAATTTGGAGAGAACGGAATTTGGTTTGCCACACTTGCAAATTACGATTCTTTTTGTAAGCCGTAATCTACAACAGACTTCAATCCTTATTTTGTGCATAGTACCCGTACCTATTATGAAATCAAAAGCCTTTAGAGCGAACGGGATTTGGTTTGCCGACAACCGTAAATTAGAATTTGTTTAGTAAGCCGTTATTTGCCACGGACATAAATACGTATTTTGCGGATAGCATCTGTACCTTTTATGAAATTAATTGTCTTTGGAGGGAACGGACTCTTAGTTTGTATACAAATGTAAAAATAAAGATTTTTGGAAACCTCAATTTGCCATTTAATTCTCTAGTTTGTGCATAGTTCTCGTACCTATTAAGAAATCAAATGTCTGTAGAGCGAACGGGAACTTGGTTTGCCTACAAATATAAAATAAAGATTCTTTTAGTAATCCGTATTTTACCACGGACGTGAATCCCTGTTTAGTGCATAGTATCTGTATTTATTATGAAATTAAATATCTCTTGAGGGACCGGACTCTTGCTTTGCCTACAGATTTAAAATTAAAATTCTTTTAGTAAGGCGTACTTTACCACGGACGAGAATCCCTGTTTAGTGCATAGTATCTGTACCTATTATGAAATTCAATGTCTCTAGAGCGAACGGAATCTTGGTTTGCTCACAACTGTGAGATTAGGACGCTTTTAGTAAGCCGCAATTTGCCATGGACTTAATTCTCCAGTTTGTGCATAGTATCCGTACCAATTATGAAATTAAATGTTTCTAGAGCGAATGGACTCTTGGATTGCTCACAGCTGGGAGATTAGGACTCTTTTAGTAAGCCGCAATTTGCCATGGACTTAATTCTCCAGTTTGTGCATAGTATCCGTACTTATTTTGAAATTAGATATCTCTAGACCGAACGGACTCTTGGTTCGCCTATAAATGTAAACTTAAGATTCTTTTAGTAAGCCGTATTTTACCAGGGACGTGAATAACTATTTGGTGCAAAGTATCTGTACCTATTACGAAATTAAATGTTTCTAGAGCGAACGGACTCTTGGTTTGCTCACAACTGTAAGATTAGGACTCCTTCAGTAAGTCGCAATTTGCCATGGACTTAATTCTCCAGTTTGTGCATAGTATCCGTACTTATTATGAAATTAAATGCCTCTAGAGCGAACGGACTCTTGGTTTGCCTACAGATTTAAAATGGAGATTCTTTTATTTTACCAGGGACGTGAATCCCTGTTTAGTGCATGGTATCCGTACCTATTACGAAATTAAATGTATCTTGGTGAACGGGCTCTAGGTTTGCCTATAAATGTAAAATTAATATTCTTTTAGTAAGCCGTATTTTGCCACGAACGTGAGTGAATCCCTGTTTTGTGCATAGTATCCGTACTTATTACAAGCGTGTTAATAGAAACGTTAAGTGTAAATATAGAAATCAAACCAATGGAGCAGTAATATAGCATATTTGACAGCTGACTCTGGATGGTCTGCTAAAATCGGGTAGTGATAAGGTTTGTAGCGTTTGTAATAAGATAAGACAACAAGTATGGCAGTCACATTGAAATTGTCCAAATAATGTGGCGAAATGTAGTATATCAAGAGTGTATCGAAGTGTAGTATAATGTAGTATAATCAGCTTTTAGTATCGGCTAGATGACACTCATCCTGACACTCGTCAACAAAATTTTGTTGTAAAAATGTAAAAGTTAAATATGGAAATATATTCATTTTATGTAAATCGATCTTTAAAAAATATTGATTACATTTTAGCAAAATTGACCACAGTTAGTAAAGTAAACAATTGTAATTTTTGTAATGTATCCCTACTTAAATTCATCTAGGTATGTATTAATTTTACAGGTGATCATAAATCATCGTTGGCCGCAAATTAAAAAATAAAATGTCATATTAATTTCACTAGAGTCACTCATCAATTAATATTCCTAAACAAATTAACATTTCAAAACGAAACAAAGTGTTAGAGTGCAAGTACGTAAAGCAACTAAATACCTTAAAACAGGGGTGACCAAAAAATTTAACTGCGGAGCTGCGATAGCAACATCACTAAAAATTACTTGATTCTCGGCAAGGTAAAAAACAACCAGAACCAAAAATATATTTCTACTAAATTGCCGACAAATCAATGATAAGCAATGATAAGCAAGCCAACAAACCAAATGCGTTCCACGCACCTGCATAAGTGAATGTGAGCCAATGTCAGGCAGCAGCGAATGGATGACGATAGATTTTTGTCTCGTTAGTTTTAAGCGAGCCACCATGAGAAAGACTGCGACAACGCAAGTCAATTTGCTCGCTGTGATAAGTTTCTGTATTCATCTTAAAATATACTGTGTTATAAGTGTTGTTATTGTGAGTCAAAGTGAGTTAAAACGGAGTGAGCAAAGACGTGAGCACCCCTGTCATAAAACGTTCAAGTTATAAAAAATTATTACTTTCCCTATATTTTTAACATATTTCATTCCCTTTTTTTTCATTTTGTATACATGAATGTTAAATTAATCACAACACATTATAAATTGGAGAATTCAAGTGAGGCATCGAGTAAAGAAATCCATAGGTTAGTGAATAGATAAGATAACATACCGTTGATGAAATCGCTTCTATCTTGGTCATTTGCACGGAAATAATAAATAAAACTAATGTTAAGAGAACAAAATATAATATATTAATAAACAAATATAAATATAATGTATATATCACAAATTTAGCATACATATTATATTACATACTTTAGCTTGTGTCGTTGAAAATTGGTACTCTCGCAAATGTTGAAAAAAACATAATAGTTTTGTTCACCTAACGCTTATTTCAAACCTGAAAAGCTAATCAAAATGCTTGTACTCTGATACTCTGATACTGGTACTCTGATAAGGTTGGTATTGAAGATGGGTGAAATCGGATCATTGCCACGCCTAAAAGCGTTTAATTGGAAAAATATAAAGTGATATAACTAGGTAAAAAATTGACCTAATAAAGACGGACATCTGTTGTACAAATTTTTTTAAATTAATAAAAAGTCTATTGTACCTATTTGGCAACTTACCTTCGTTGTGTTAACCAAACTTAGTCGGAATATTTTTCACAAGCATTTCATAACACAGTCCACCCCGTAATGCATACGACTAAAAACGCAGTAACACTCTAACGAAATGCATCTGAAGCATAAATTTAACCGCAATGTTTCCACGACAGATTCGAATGTGAGTCGGTATGAAAATTGCTAATGTACGAAACACCGTCTACTTCTAAGTGCAATCTCTTGTCTCGGTAACTACTTGACCAATTTATACTTCTTTATATTCTTAATATACAATATGAAAATGGTTGAAAAGGGACTACAAACACGTTTTTTTTTCTACATGGGAACATTTAAAATTCCGTCAGATTCCTTTGCTTTACATATGATAAATCAAGTCTCAAAGAAAATATCGAAATATAACTTACCACAGCTGCTGTTTTATGGTGTGAAAACTCTCAGACAATACTTAGTTAGTTAGTTACTTAGTTATTTTCTTAGATATACTGAAGTTTGTTGCAGAAAGATATTTGAAACCATCGATAAATTAACATTGCTCCTATATTCTAAAATATAGTGATTTTCAACTTTATGTCGTATATATCGTTCAATATGTGTGATACTTTAATGGAATTAAGTGGGCATGTGTTCTTCACCACGAAGTGGCTTTACGTTAAATATGGTTGGAACGGTCCAGAGCTAGGTCTGCATATAACTGCATATATCGATATAAGCACAAGATATCACAATAAAAATAGACGAGAATATATCAGTTAACATTGTGTCATTCGCAAACAAAGTGTTAGAGATATCGAGATGTACTCATCTACGCGCTAACATGATGACTATAGCGGTGTTTTCATCAAATTTCACCCTGTGACATAAAGGTGTCAAGATAATGTTGACCACCAAGCTTATTTTAATGTAGGGGTGCAGTCGCTGAGGAATAAAATCAACAAAAAGTGGGAAATGCAACGCCTATTGTGCAATTTGTACCAATTCATATACAAACTTTTTTTACTATCTTTACTATTAGATTTTACTCATTCAGGTTTTTCTTTAGAGAGTTTTCCTTTTAGTAGAGTTGAGCATAACTTTTGAATGGTAGGTGGGGTGGAAATTACCCGATTTCACCAATTTTATTGCTTAGCACCACTTGTTACCAACTTACCACTGTATTAAGGAATTCTATAAAAAAAATTTTCCCCAATCTGCAACAACACTTTGACCAAGTTTTTTGAAAATATCTTAATTTTATTCTATTTTATTATAAGAATCTCTAATGTCTAAAATAATGTCTCAAAAAGTTATCACGAAATCCCGACCATGCCGATTGAACAAGACTTTAACCACAGACGCGCCGCTCTAATGTATTTAAATAGTTTCAGTTTTGTAGCCTAATTTTCTGACAAGTTAACTCAATTTCAACTCTAAGTATTGCTTCTGTGTTGGGACAGATAGATGTCCAGATAGACGGGTGTCCGGAATTCAATTTAAGTTATTGTCCTGATCATTTATATACATAGATACCACCATATCCATTAGTTTAGATGTTACAAACAACCATTAGGTGAGCAAATAGTTTTGTACATAACAAAGTAGAAAATATGGATATAGTCGCAGAAATTAAACCGGAAAATATCTTTTGTCTATAGAGATGAATATATTTAAAAGTCTTTTTTGTCTAAAAGTTCTAAAAGTACTGAAAAGTGTAAAAGCACAAAGATTATAACAAATGTATCTCTTTTGACAAATTCGGATCACAATGGTAACAATCCTATGCTGAACAACCGCCTTGCAATCGAAAATCCGACATACATGTGGAACATACCTAAATGAAAAATTTCCATTTATAGGCTGATAATAATATAATATATAATATATTAATTTGGAGGTCACAAGGGAACGCAAAATATTTTGCTATACGAAAGCAAAAATTATTAGTAATTGATAAATAAATTAAAATCAAACATTGGATTGCAGTTTGTAATTGTATAAGTTTAAAAAACAATTTTTTGTTTTGGCAACTTACAAAAAAATATGGTGAAGAAAATGGCAATTTATAACGTTTATATAATTCTGTTATTATATTGGATGTTTGGAGCCATTCACTGCAACAAGTTGGACAATCCACTCGTAGGTACGAATTTTAATGCATTTATTCTTCATATTTCTATTATATTGTTGTACAATAATACCCCTATTCTATCCAATTATTTGAATAATTCAGGTTGGGTATAAATTTAACTATGTTATAAATAGAGCTTTATATACATGTTCGCACTCTCTAAGTAATTTGATAGAAAGACATTGAGAGTATATGCGAAACACACAGAGTTTGTGTATGTTATAATATAGTTTATTATCATCATTATTATATTATATATATTATTATCTATTTGATATTTATTTATATTATTAATATATTATACAATATTATATAATGCAACAGCTACTAAAGAACGTTAAAATAAATTATGGGCATCGTCATTTAACATGCTGGTCTTCCTAAACAGTATCATGTTTTGAAACCCTAATTTTTCAATATTATAAGAGATATGTTTTCCTAGCATTTTAATTTAATTCAGAAACCATCAACCATATATCAGTAAAATGCATAAATTTATATGAAAAATTTTCGCTTAACATATTGTGATATTTTACCAGGTATGGAAGAATAAAATTCGTCATTTAAATAAATAAATAGTTTTAGTAAAAAACAATTTGTTTAGTTTCCATATTAGAGTCTTTAATATCAGTTAAACATTTTGGAACTAATCTCAAATTTGAAAAAGCTTATTAACGAAAACTAATTCCTACTGCTTAGAAGTTTCCTTTCAACAGATCTAGCTCATGCTAAAATCAAAAACATTTTAAATATTTTATACAAGAGACCATTTTTTCTCATTTAAGGCAATTCAGGCATACAATTCATTTGGCATACCAAGATGGTTAATTATAAAGTCAATAACACCTTTCATCAATTGAAGTATATGATTTCAAAAACTATACATAGTCGGCATATAATAAAAATTTTGAGTACTATTTTACCGAAGAAATATCATTAATAAATAAAAACAACAGAATCGGACCAAGATGACCTTGTGGAACAAATGCAGAGGCATTAATTGAATCCCAAAGAGTATCATTAAATACCACTTTTTGTGATCTATTGTTGAGATAAGAAGAAACCCATTAAAGAAACCTTGGTTGAAAACCAAGAAGATCAAGTTTTTGCACGAGAATTTAGTGATTTGCTTCATCGAAAGCTTTGCTTAAAGTTGTAGTAAATATGCATACTTATCAATATGCTTATTCTCTCTAAAACCCTCTGACACATGGTTCATAAATTCAAGCAAATTTGTTAGTCTACATTTCCCTTTACGAAATCCGTGCTGAGAACATAAAATCAACTAAGAAATCGAAAAAGTTATTTGATCACTGATAATAGCTTTAAAAATTTAGGTGTTGCCGATATTTTGAAGTAATTGGAATTGGAAAACTTTTACGAGAAATTATATAGCTATTTGACTTAAAAATTCTGCAATCATGTTGTAAATAATGTGACTGTCACATGATATGATAGATTTATATTTCATCGCGGACGGAAATTTAGAAATCTTGCGTTTGGAATTAGCGATACCTTAGAACCATTTTGGATTACATACAATATTATTTTTTAAATTTTTAATGTAATTATTATAAAAAATGTTGCTTATATCCGAATGCTGTCGACGGAATGCTGAATATTTTGAATAGTCGACAAGAGAAGCAGTTTTTTTTTTTAAGTTCAAAAGCACCAGCCTTTATATTTTTTAATTTATATAACTCTTTAGAGAACCTCGGACTAGTACTTTTTCTTTTAGTAACAATGAGTATTTGGATACAGTATTCAAATAAATTTATAATAGTTTTATTGAAATGTGAGACACCGTACTCAATATATCCATTGCAGTCTGTCGACGTTAAATTAGAAAGTTCCTTATCTAAATTTATAAAGTTAGCTTTTACAAAGTTAAACCGAGTACAAAAGCTACAATTTGAATGAATCTTATCAAGTAAATTGCCTGTGTTTTCGACAGTTATTTCCAAAGCAGGATGATACGAATCCTGTGGCAGAACAAGAGGATCACACTGAATTAAGGAAAACTTTAAAGCGTTATCAACGGACTCTAAGCCAATTACGAATTTGTTAGGAATTAAATTAATTTGGTTAAGGCTCTATTAATTTTTCTAAAAAATCCCTGTAGTATAACCAGGTGCAAACAGGTATAATGCAATCATCGATAATTCTTCACAGGGCGGACGGTAAACTGAAATTACCTAGAACAATGATAGAATCAGAATTATATACTACTGAAATAACTCTATTTATAAAAGAAGCATGTTGCACAGATACAGATAAGTCCGACTGGGGAAGTATATAAGATGATGTTAAATAAATATAGCAACTGTTAATATAAGTCCTGATGCATTTAAATTCAAATGAGTCCATATTAGGAATGGGAATAGGAATAGAAGAATGAACTGCAAATAGAACCCTTCCTCCGATTATGTTCATCCGATCATATCTGAATATTCACTTAATATATAACACTTAATTTCATTAAAATATCACACATATTTACCAACATAAACGGTTTAAAGTCAGATGGAAAGTCGGGAATTTTTATATCGGGCATTTTTGGGATAGAGGAATATCTGCACTTATCACATTAACTCTTTTCATTATTCAAGTATATTAGGGAACATGTTTTCATGCAATTTTGCGGAGGAAGTGACCGACATATTCGGCATAAAGTCTACTAGAATAGCGAAGATCATTATATGTATTATATGGAAGCTGGTATAATTCGTAGACCGATTTCACACATTTTCGGCATTAAAATATGGTATATCCGATATTACATGTTCACCTAATTTTGGTAAGATATCTCACATATTGAGCGATATATGTGGCGTTAAGTCTCCCCAGAGGTTAAAAATCCGTGTATTATGTATATCGGGCCTAGGAGAAGTGCTCACCCGATTTTATAAATTGAGGCAGGAACCGCAGCCACCTGTAAATATTTCCATGCCTTTAATTCTTAAAAATTGTGAGAGTTTATAATGTTCGCCTGCACGTGAATTTATATATATCGTCACCTGTTGCACATCTGCATATATTTTTTATGAGTTATCAGTAGAATAATTATATCAATGAATACTAGCAACTGTTAAAGCATTTTAGGTAATTTAGATTTTATTCAAGAAAATTTTTCTTTCAAGTCAATGCCCAAAAAAAGAGTATGCCAGAAATACCTCAAACGGCTTCAGAATTGGCACTATTTAGCCATAAGAAATTACATTACATAATAAAAACGGACTTTGCGTTCCGAATGACGTCGTTTGAAGAAAATATAACTGAAAAAAGGGTTGTAACCCTATATATGGAAAACTTTACACTGCACCACATTTCTTATCTATCGTCTCGAAAGTTTTATAGTTACTGCACAGAGCCATTAGTCAATTTAGACTTCTGAAGAGGTTGGTATTGCGTATTGACACAATTGCACCATGTACAAATCATAATTTTTCGAAAAATTACGGTGTGCCATAATTGGGTAATCAGTAAAAGTACAAAAGTGAACACAGGTAAGGAATGCCCACTGTGCCTCTCTCTCTGTGGAGTTGAAAAATTCCAGCAGTTAAAATTAATAAATATATTAGATGCTCAATGATACATTTTTCGATTGTCATTTCCGATATTTTTTTCATATTTGAACTATTATAAATAGAAAATTTGGAAAACAATTTTTTTGCATTGAACAAAGTTATACCCTTTGAATGACGTCTCCTCATACTTTTTTGTATCGAATTAAACTCTCTAACTTTCAGTTTCATACATAAATTTTTTTTATATTTTGTATGTACATATATACGTATATTATTATTTTTTTTTATTTAACAGTGTATACATACATATGTAAGTTCTAAAGAAATTACCAATGTTTTAATTTAGAACAGCATCTATTTAAAATTTTATCTGACAAATGAACTAACCTGCATACATACATATTTATAACCGCCTCCAAACGAATAATAAATTTTATAACTAACCCGTCGTCGCCAACGTCGTCGACAATAACAAACGACTGACCGCCACAACGCAGCACAAAACGACGATTCTGATAGTCATAATGATTATTTTCTATTTGTTGTAATTGGAGGTATGAGATAATGGAACATTATAATTTATTGTCGCTGTCGCTGCCACAGCTGACGATGCGCCGCTGCCATAACACGTACGTGTTTCCCACACTGTTCACTCCCATACAGAGGCGACGACGACGACGACGACAACAATAACAACAACAATAATTTATGCTATACCCCCACAAAGCAGAGTGGATGCTATTATATGCATATACACACATATGGGCGAGTGTGCAATTCTACTAGTGTCGACAGCAACAGGGTAGCCATATCGGGGGCCATACCGCAAATATTTATTTGAAGCAACTTTCAAATAACTGTTTGTATATACATTCATAAGTAAATACATCTTACCTAATGCGATGCTTCTTTGGTGGAGAAATTCTTCTTCCCGCGCCAATTAACATTTAAGTAAGCGCTTAGTTATGCAATGTCCTTGCCTTACATCTTCTGTAAAAAATTATATTTTAATGCAACTCTTAAAAGTTATTAAAATTAATAAATATATTAGATGTTTAATGATACATTTTTCTATTGTCATTTCTGATATTCATTTCACATTTGAACTATTAAAAATAGAAAATTTGGAAAACTATATCTTTTTGCATTGAACAAAGTTATACCCTTTGAATGACGTCTCCTCATACTTTTTTATATCGAATATCTCTAACTTTCAGTTTCATACATATATTGTTTTTATATTTTGTATATACATATATATGCATATTTTTTTTATTTATTTAACAGTGTATACATACATATGTAAGTTCCAAAGAAATTACCAATGTTTTAATTTAGAACAGCATCTATTTCAAATTTTATCTGACAAATGAGCTAACCCGCATACATACATATTTATAACCGCCTCCAAACGAATAACAAATTTTATAACTAACCCGTCGTCGCCAACGTCGTCGACAATAACAAACGACTGACCGCCACAACGTAACACAAAACGACGATTCTGATAGTCATAATGATTATTTTCTATTTGTTGTAATTGGAGGTATGAGATAATGGAACATTATAATTTGTTGTCGCTGTCGCTGCCACAGCTGACGCTGCGCCGCTGCCATAACACGTACGTGTTTCCCACACTGTTCACTCCCATACAGAGGTGTCGACGACGACGACGACGACGACAACAACAACAACAACAATAATTTATTCTATACCCCCACAAAGCAGAGTGGATGCTATTATATGCATATACACACATATGGGCGAGTGTGCATTTCTACTAGTGCCGACCACAACAGGGTAGCCATAGTGCAAATATTTATTTGAAGCAACTTTCAAATAACTGTTTGTATATACATTCATAAGTAAATACAACTTACCTAATGCGATGCTTCTTTGGTGGAGAAATTCTTCTTTCCACACCAAATAACATTTACGTAAACGCTTAGTTATGCAGTGTCCTTGCCTTACATCTTCTGTAAAAAATTTTATTTTAATGCAACTCTTAAAAGTTATTAAAATAAATAAATATATTAGATGTTTAATGATACATTTTTCTATTGTCATTTCTGATATTCATTTCACATTTGAACTATTAAAAATAGAAAATTTGGATAACTGTATCTTTTTGCATTGAACAAAGTTATACCCTTTGAATGACGTCTCCTCATACTTTTTTGTATCGAATTAAACTCTCTAACTTTCAGTTTCATACATACATTTTTTTTATATTTTGTATGTACATATATACGTATATTATTATTATTTTTATTTAACAGTGTATACATACATATGTAAGTTCTAAAGAAATTACCAATGTTTTAATTTAGAACAGCATCTATTTAAAATTTTTTCTGACAAATGAACTAACCCGCATACATACATATTTATAACCGCCTCCAAACGAATAATAAATTTTATAATTAACTCGTCGTCCCCAACGTCGTCGACAATAACAAACGACAGACCGCCACAACGTAGCACAAAACGACGATTCTGATAGTCATAATGATTATTTTCTATTTGTTGTAATTGGAGGCATGAGATAATGGAACATTACAATTTGTTGTCGCTGTCGCTGCCACAGCTGACGCTGCGCCGCTGACATAACACGTACGTGTTTCCTACACTGTTCACTCCCATACAGAGGCGACGACGACGACGCCGACAACAACAACAACAACAATAATTTATGCTATACCGCCACACAGCAGAGTGGATGCTATTATATGCATATACACACATATGGGCGAGTGTGCATTTCTACTAGTGTCGACCACAACAGGGTAGCCATAGTGAAAATATTTATTTGAAGCAACTTTCAAATAACTGTTTGTATATACATTCATAAGTAAATACAACTTACCTAAAGCGATGCTTCTTTGGTGGAGAAATTCTTCTTTCCACGCCAAATAACATTTAAGTAAACGCTTAGTTATGCAGTGTTCTTGCCTTACATCTTCTGTAAAAAAGTTTATTTTAGGGCAACTCTTAAAAGTTATTAAAATAAATAAATATATTAGATGTTTAATGATACATTTTTCTATTGTCATTTCTGGTATTCATTTCACATTTGAACTATTAAAAATAGAAAATTTGGAAAACTATATCTTTTTGCATTGAACAAAGTTATACCCTTTGAATGACGTCTCCTCATACTTTTTTGTATCGAATTAAACTCTCTAATACATATATAATATACATATATACGTATATTATTATTGTTTTTATTTAACAGTGTATACATACATATGTAAGTTCTAAAGAAATTACCAATGTTTTAATTTAGAACAGCATCTATTTAAAATTTTATCTGACAAATGAACTAACCTGCATACATACATATTTATAACCGCCTCCAAACGAATAATAAATTTTATAACTAACCCGTCGTCGCCAACGTCGTCGCCAACGTCGTCGACAATAACAAACGACTGACCGCCACAACGCAGCACAAAACGACGATTCTGATAGTCATAATGATTATTTTCTATTTGTTGTAATTGGAGGTATGAGATAATGGAACATTATAATTTATTGTCGCTGTCGCTGCCACAGCTGACGATGCGCCGCTGCCATAACACGTACGTGTTTCCCACACTGTTCACTCCCATACAGAGGCGACGACGACGACGACGACAACAATAACAACAACAATAATTTATTCTATACCCCCACAAAGCAGAGTGGATGCTATTATATGCATATACACACATATGGGCGAGTGTGCAATTCTACTAGTGTCGACAGCAACAGGGTAGCCATATCGGGGGCCATACTGCAAATATTTATTTGAAGCAACTTTCAAATAACTGTTTGTATATACATTCATAAGTAAATACATCTTACCTAATGCGATGCTTCTTTGGTGGAGAAATTCTTCTTCCCGCGCCAATTAACATTTAAGTAAGCGCTTAGTTATGCAATGTCCTTGCCTTACATCTTCTGTAAAAAATTATATTTTAATGCAACTCTTAAAAGTTATTAAAATTAATAAATATATTAGATGTTTAATGATACATTTTTCTATTGTCATTTCTGATATTCATTTCACATTTGAACTATTAAAAATAGAAAATTTGGAAAACTATATCTTTTTGCATTGAACAAAGTTATACCCTTTGAATGACGTCTCCTCATACTTTTTTATATCGAATATCTCTAACTTTCAGTTTCATACATATATTGTTTTTATATTTTGTATATACATATATACGTATATTATTATTTTTTTTATTTAACAGTGTATACATACATATGTAAGTTCTAAAGAAATTACCAATGTTTTAATTTAGAACAGCATCTATTTAAAATTTTATCTGACAAATGAGCTAACCCGCATACATACATATTTATAACCGCCTCCAAACGAATAACAAATTTTATAACTAACCCGTCGTCGCCAACGTCGTCGACAATAACAAACGACTGACCGCCACAACGTAGCACAAAACGACGATTCTGATAGTCATAATGATTATTTTCTATTTGTTGTAATTGGAGGCATGAGATAATGGAACATTACAATTTGTTGTCGCTGTCGCTGCCACAGCTGACGCTGCGCCGCTGACATAACACGTACGTGTTTCCTACACTGTTCACTCCCATACAGAGGCGACGACGACGACGCCGACAACAACAACAACAACAATAATTTATGCTATACCGCCACACAGCAGAGTGGATGCTATTATATGCATATACACACATATGGGCGAGTGTGCATTTCTACTAGTGTCGACCACAACAGGGTAGCCATAGTACAAATATCTATTTGAAGCAACTTTCAAATAACTGTTTGTATATACATTCATAAGTAAATACTACTTACCTAATGCGTTGCCTCTTTGGTGGAGAAATTCTTCTTCCCGCGCCAAATAACATTTAAGTAAGCGCTTAGGTATGCAATGTCCCTGCCTTACATCTTCTGTAAAAAATTGTATTTTAATGCAACTCTTAAAAGTTGTTAAAATTAGTAAACATATTAGATGTTTAATGATACATTTTTCTATTGTCATTTCTGATATTCATTTCACCTTTGAACTATTAAAAATAGAAAATTTGGAAAACTATATCTTTTTGCATTGAACAAAGTTATACCCTTTGAATGACGTCTCCTCATATTTTTTATATCGAATTAAACTCTCTAATACATATATAATATACATATATACGTATATTATTATTGTTTTTATTTAACAGTGTATACATACATATGTAAGTTCCAAAGAAATTACCAATGTTTTAATTTAGAACAGCATCTATTTCAAATTTTATCTGACAAATGAGCTAACCCGCATACATACATATTTATAACCGCCTCCAAACGAATAACAAATTTTATAACTAACCCGTCGTCGCCCACGTCGTCGACAATAACAAACGACTGACCGCCACAACGTAGCACAAAACGGCGATTCTGATAATCATAATGATCATTTTCTATTTGTTGTAATTGGAGGTATGAGATAATGGAACATTATAATTTGTTGTCGCTGTCGCTGCCACAGCTGACGCTGCGCCGCTGCCATAACACGTACGTGTTTCCCACACTGTTCACTCCCATACAGAGGCAACGACGACGACGACGACGACGCCGACAACAATAACAACAACAACAATTTATGCTATACCCCAACAAAGCAGAGTGAATGCTATTATATGCATATACACACATATGGGCGAGTGTGCATTTCTACTAGAGTCGACCACAACAGGGTAGCCATATCAGGGGCCATAGTGCAAATATTTATTTGAAGCAACTTTCAAATAACTGTTTGTATATACATTCATAAGTAAATACAACTTACCTAATGCGTTGCTTCTTTGGTGGAGAAATTCTTCTCTCCACGCCAAATAACATTTAAGTAAACGCTTAGTTATGCAGTGTCCTTGCCTTACATCTTCTGCACAAAAATGGAATTTTAATGCAACTCTTAAAAGTTGTTAAAATTAGTAAACTTATTAGATGTTTAATGATACATTTTTCTATTGTCATTTCCGATATTTTTTTCATATTTGAACTATTATAAATAGAAAATTTGGAAAACTGTATCTTTTTGCATTGAACAAAGTTATACCCTTTGAATGACGTCTCCTCATACTTTTTTGTATCGAATTAAACTCTCTAACTTTCAGTTTCATACATATATTGTTTTTATATTTTGTATATACATATATATGCATAATTTTTTTATTTATTTAACAGTGTATACATACATATGTAAGTTCCAAAGAAATTACCAATGTTTTAATTAAGAACAGCATCTATTTCAAATTTTATCTGACAAATGAGCTAACCCGCATACATACATATTTATAACCGCCTCCAAACGAATAATAAATTTTATAACTAACCCGTCGTCGCCAACGTCGTTGACAATAACAAACGACTGACCGCCACAACGTAGCACAAAACGACGATTCCGATAGTCTTAATGATTACTTTCTATTTGATGTAATTGGAGGTATGAGATAATGGAACATTATAATTTGTTGTCGCTGTCGCTGTCACAGCTGACGCTGCGCCGCTGCCATAACACGTACGTGTTTCCCACACTGTTCACTCCCATACAGAGGCAACGACGACGACGACGACGACGACGACAACAACAACAACAACAATAATTTATGCTATACCCCCACAAAGCAGAGTGGATGCTATTATATGCATATACACACATATGGGCGAGTGTGCATTTCTACTAGTGTCGACCACAACAGGGTAGCCATAGTGCAAATATTTATTTGAAGCAACTTTCAAATAACTGTTTGTATATACATTCATAAGTAAATACAACTTACCTAATGCGTTACTTCTTTCGTGGAGAAATTCTTCTTTCCACGCCAAATAACATTTAAGTAAACGCTTAGTTATTCAGTGTCCTTGCCTTACATCTTCTGTAAAAAATATTATTTTAATGCAACTCTTAAAAGTTGTTAAAATTAATAAATATATTAGATGTTTAATGACACATTTTTCTATTGTCATTTCTGATATTCATTTCACATTTGAACCCTTCATTCCCTTTCATTTCATTCCCTTTTTTTTCATTTTGTATACATGAATGTTAAATTAATCACTACACATTATAAATTGGAGAATTCAAGTGAGGCATCGAGTAAAGAAATCCATAGGTTAGTGAATAGATAAGATAACATACCGTTGATGAAATCGCTTCTATCTTGGTCATTTGCACGGAAATAATAAATAAAACTAATGTTAAGAGAACAAAATATAATATATTAATAAACAAATATAAATATAATGTATATATCACAAATTTAGCTTACATATTATATTACATACTTTAGCTTGTGTCGTTGAAAATTGGTACTCTCGCAAATGTTGAAAAAAACATAATAGTTTTGTTCACCTAACGCTTATTTCAAAGACGAAAAGCTAATCAAAATGCTTGTACTCTGATACTCTGATAAGATTGGTATTGAAGATGGGTGAAATCGGATCATTGCCACGCCTAAAAGCGTTTAATTGGAAAAATATAAAGTGATATAACTAGGTAAAAAATTGACCTAATAAAGACGGACATCTGTTGTGCAAATTTTTTTAAATTAATAAAAAGTCTATTGTACCTATTTGGCAACTTACTTACGTTGTGTTAATCAAACTTAGTCGGAATATTTTTCTCAAGCATTTCATAGCACAGTCCACCCCGTAATGCATACGACTAAAAACGCAGTAACACTCTAACGAAATGCATCTGAAGCATAAATTTAACCGCAATGTTTCCACGACAGATTCGAATGTGAGTCGGTATGAAAATTGCTAATGTACGAAAGTAATGCACTTCTAAGTGCAATCTCTTGTCTCGGTAACTACTTGACCAATTTATACTTCTTTATATTCTTAATATACAATATGAAAATGGTTGAAAAGGGACTACAAACACGTTTTTTTTCTACATGGGAACATTTAAAATTCCGTTAGATTCCTTTGCTTTACATATGATAAATCAAGTCTCAAAGAAAATATCGAAATATAACTTACCACAGCTGCTGTTTTATGGTGTGAAAACTGTCAGACAATACTTAGTTAGTTAGTTACTTAGTTATTTTCTTAGATATACTGAAGTTTGTTGCAGAAAGATATTTGAAACCATCGATAAATTAACATTGCTCCTATATTCTAAAATATAGTGATTTTCAACTTTATGTCGTATATATCGTTCAATATGTGTGATACTTTAATGGAATTAAGTGGGCATGTGTTCTTCACCACGAAGTGGCTTAACGTTAAATATGGTTGGAACGGTCCAGAGCTAGGTCTGCATATAACTGCATATATCGATATAAGCACAAGATATCACAATAAAAGTAGACGAGAATATATCAGTTAACATTGTGTCATTCGCAAACAAAATGTTAGAGATATCGAGATGTACTCATCTACGCGCTAACATGATGACTATAGCGGTGTTTTCATCAAATTTCACCCTGTGACATAAAGGTGTCAAGATAGTGTTGACCACCAAGCTTATTTTAATGTACGGGTGCAGTCGCTGAGGAATAAAATCAACAAAAAGTGGGAAATGCAACGCCTATTGTGCAATTTGTACCAATTCATATACAAACTTTTTTTACTATCTTTACTATTAGATTTTACTCATTCAGGTTTTTCTTTAGAGAGTTTTCCTTCTTTTAGTAGAGTTGAGCATAACTTTTGAATGGTAGGTGGGGTGGAAATTACCCGATTTCACCAATTTTATTGCTTAGCACCACTTGTTACCAACTTACCACTGTATTAAGGAATTCTATAAAAAAAATTTTCCCCAATCTGCAACAACACTTTGACCAAGTTTTTTGAAAATACCTTAATTTTATTCTATTTTATTATAAGAATCTCTAATGTCTAAAATAATGTCTCAAAAAGTTATCACGAAATCCCGACCATGCCGATTTAACAAGACTTTAACCACAGACGCGCCGCTCTAATGTATTTAAATAGTTTCAGTTTTGTAGCCTAATTTTCTGACAAGTTAACTCAATTTCAACTCTAAGTATTGCTTCTGTGTTGGGACAGATAGATGTCCAGATAGACGGGTGTCCGGAATTCAATTTAAGTTATTGTCCTGATCATTTATATACATAGATACCACCATATCCATTAGTTTAGATGTTACAAACAACCATTAGGTGAGCAAATAGTTTTGTACATAACAAAGTAGAAAATATGGATATAGTCGCAGAAATTAAACCGGAAAATATCTTTTGTCTATAGAGATGAATATATTTAAAAGTCTTTTTTGTCTAAAAGTTCTAAAAGTACTGAAAAGTGTAAAAGCACAAAGATTATAACAAATGTATCTCTTTTGACAAATTCGGATCACAATGGTAACAATCCTATGCTGAAGAACCGCCTTGCAATCGAAAATCCGACATACATGTGGAACATACCTAAATGAAAAATTTCCATTTATAGGCTGATAATAATATAATATATAATATATTAATTTGGAGGTCACAAGGGAACGCAAAATATTTTGCTATACGAAAGCAAAAATTATTAGTAATTGATAAATAAATTAAAATCAAACATTGGATTGCAGTTTGTAATTGTATAAGTTTAAAAAACAATTTTTTGTTTTGGCAACTTACAAAAAAATATGGTGAAGAAAATGGCAATTTATAACGTTTATATAATTCTGTTATTATATTGGATGTTTGGAGCCATTCACTGCAACAAGTTGGACAATCCACTCGTAGGTACGAATTTTAATGCATTTATTCTTCATATTTCTATTATATTGTTGTACAATAATACCCCTATTCTATCCAATTATTTGAATAATTCAGGTTGGGTATAAATTTAACTATGTTATAAATAGAGCTTTATATACATGTTCGCACTCTCTAAGTAATTTGATAGAAAGACATTGAGAGTATATGCGAAACACACAGAGTTTGTGTATGTTATAATATAGTTTATTATCATCATTATTATATTATATATATTATTATCTATTTGATATTTATTTATATTATTAATATATTATACAATATTATATAATGCAACAGCTACTAAAGAACGTTAAAATAAATTATGGGCATCGTCATTTAACATGCTGGTCTTCCTAAACAGTATCATGTTTTGAAACCCTAATTTTTCAATATTATAAGAGATATGTTTTCCTAGCATTTTAATTTAATTCAGAAACCATCAACCATATATCAGTAAAATGCATAAATTTATATGAAAAATTTTCGCTTAACATATTGTGATATTTTACCAGGTATGGAAGAATAAATTCGTCATTTAAATAAATAAATAGTTTTAGTAAAAAACAATTTGTTTAGTTTCCATATTAGAGTCTTTAATATCAGTTAAACATTTTGGAACTAATCTCAAATTTGAAAAAGGTTATTAACGAAAACTAATTCCTACTGCTTAGAAGTTTCCTTTCAACAGATCTAGCTCATGCTAAAATCAAAAACATTTTAAATATTTTATACAAGAGACCATTTTTTCTCATTTAAGGCAATTCAGGCATACAATTCATTTGGCATACCAAGATGGTTAATTATAAAGTCAATAGCACCTTTCATCAATTGAAGTATATGATTTAAAAAACTATACATAGTCGGCATATAATAAAAATTTTGAGTACTATTTTACCGAAGAAATATCATTAATAAGTAAAAACAACAGAATCGGACCAAGATGACCTTGTGGAACAAATGCAGAGACATTAATTGAATCCCAAAGAGTATCATTAAATACCACTTTTTGTGATCTATTGTTGAGATAAGAAGAAACCCATTAAAGAAACCTTGGTTGAAAACCAAGAAGATCAAGTTTTTGCACGAGAATTTAGTGATTTGCTTCATCGAAAGCTTTGCTTAAAGTTGTAGTAAATATGCATACTTATCAATATGCTTATTCTCTCTAAAACCCTCTGACACATGGTTCATAAATTCAAGCAAATTTGTTAGTCTACATTTCCCTTTACGAAATCCGTGCTGAGAACATAAAATCAACTAAGAAATCGAAAAAGTTATTTGATCACTGATAATAGCTTTAAAAATTTAGGTGTTGCCGATATTTTGAAGTAATTGGAATTGGAAAACTTTTACGAGAAATTATATAGCTATTTGACTTAAAAATTCTGCAATCATGTTGTAAATAATGTGACTGTCACATGATATGATAGATTTATATTTCATGGCGGACGGAAATTTAGAAATCTTGCGTTTGGAATTAGCGATACCTTAGAACCATTTTGGATCACATACAATATTATTTTTTAAATTTTTAATGTAATTATTATAAAAAATGTTGCTTATATCCGAATGCTGTCGACGGAATGCTGAATATTTTGAATAGTCGACAAGAGAAGCAGTTTTTTTTTTTTAAGTTCAAAAGCACCAGCCTTTATATTTTTTAATTTATATAACTCTTTAGAGAACCTCGGACTAGTACTTTTTCTTTTAGTAACAATGAGTATTTGGATACAGTATTCAAATAAATTTATAATAGTTTTATTGAAATGTGAGACACCGTACTCAATATATCCATTGCAGTCTGTCGACGTTAAATTAGAAAGTTCCTTATCTAAATTTTTAAAGTTAGCTTTTACAAAGTTAAACCGAGTACAAAAGCTACAATTTGAATGAATCTTATCAAGTAAATTGCCTGTGTTTTCGACAGTTATTTCCAAAGCAGGATGATACGAATCCTGTGGCAGAACAAGAGGATCACACTGAATTAAGGAAAACTTTAAAGCGTTATCAACGGACTCTAAGCCAATTACGAATTTGTTAGGAATTAAATTAATTTGGTTAAGGCTCTATTAATTTTTTTAAAAAATCCCTGTAGTATAACCAGGTGCAAACAGGTATAATGCAATCATCGATAATTCTGCACAAGGCGGACGGTAAACTGAAATTACCTAGAACAATGATAGAATCAGAATTATATACTACTGAAATAACTCTATTTATAAAAGAAGCATGTTGCACAGATACAGATAAGTCCGAATGGGGAAGTATATAAGATGATGTTAAATAAATATAGCAACTGTTAATATAAGTCCTGATGCATTTAAATTCAAATGAGTCCATATTAGGAATGGGAATAGGAATAGAATAGTGAACTGCAAATAGAACCCTTCCTCCGATTATGTTCATCCGATCATATCTGAATATTCACTTACTATATAACACTTAATTTCATTAAAATATCAGACATATTTACCAACATAAACGGTTTAAAGTCAGATGGAAAGTCGGGAATTTTTATATCGGACATTTTTGGGATAGAGGAATATCTGCACTTATCACATTAACTCTTTTCATTATTCAAGTATATTAGGGAACATGTTTTCATGCAATTTTGCGGAGGAAGTGACCGACATATTCGGCATAAATCTACTAGAATAGCGAAGATCATTATATGTATTATATGGAAGCTGGTATAATTCGTAGACCGATTTCACACATTTTCGGCATTAAAATATGGTATATCCGATATTACATGTTCACCTAATTTTGGTAAGATATCTCACATATTGAGCGATATATGTGGCGTTAAGTCTCCCCAGAGGTTAAAAATCCGTGTATTATGTATATCGGGCCTAGGAGAAGTGCTCACCCGATTTTATAAATTGAGGCAGGAACCGCAGCCACCTGTAAATATTTCCATGCCTTTAATTCTTAAAAATTGTGAGAGTTTATAATGTTCGCCTGCACGTGAATTTATATATATATATTATATATATATATATTATTATATATTATATACCTGTTGCATATCTGCATATATTTTTTATGAGTTATCAGTAGAATAATTATATCAATAAATACTAGCAACTGTTAAAGCATTTTAGGTAATTTAGATTTTATTCAAGAAAATTTTTCTTTCAAGTCAATGCCCAAAAAAAGAGTATGCCAGAAATACCTCAAACGGCTTCAGAATTGGCACTATTTGGCCATAAGAAATTACATTACATAATAAAAACGGACTTTGCGTTCCGAATGACGTCGTTTGAAGAAAATATAACTGAAAAAAGGGTTGTAACCCCATATATGGAAAACTTTACACTGCACCACATTTCTTATCTATCGTCTCGAAAGTTTTATAGTTACTGCACAGAGCAATTAGTCAATTTAGACTTCTGAAGAGGTTGGTATTGCGTATTGACACAATTGCACCATGTACAAATCATAATTTTTCGAAAAATTACGGTGTGCCATAATTGGGTAATCAGTAAAAGTACAAAAGTGAACACAGGTAAGGAGTGGCCACTGTGCCTCTCTGTGGAGTTGAAAAATTTTGAAACTTTTGATACATTTTGTCATTTCCTTTTATATTGATAAAGTAGGTAATTATAATCTCGACTTATGAAATATCGATCATGTTCAAATCAATTAAAAGTGCCATATCTGTGTAAAGAATAGCTCTGGAAATTAAAATTTTAACAATTTGGGCAATTGAACTAGCATCGTCACTTTAGAAAAGATTTCATATTACAAACTCCCTAACGAATTGGAGGCAACCACCTTATTTGCCGTTCCAAATTTGACGTTCCCATCTTTATAATCTCACAACATGTTGCTCAGAATATAATAATTTTGTTCACCTAACGATTGCTGTAACAGCCTCTTACTGTTAAGCTGTTGCTGTTGCTGTTAATCGAGATAGCTAAAGAGTTGAGTCATTGATTCAATAACGTCTATGAATCGTGCCACCCCTGTAGACATCCAAACCAACCATCATAATCTACAAGGTCTTAGCATTTCACTTAGCAAATCCTGCGTTTGTACTACTGCTTAGAGCAGATATAAGGTTCACATACTTTATCGAATTCGGCGGTATTTAGTAGCTCGCACAACTGATATAAGAAGATATTCCGACAAATAATTTAGGATTCCTGACATCGAAAATGACAACAGATTTTTCTGGGGAGGTTCCTAATGAACTCTTGGGTACCAATCAGCTGTGTGCATATGATAACTGGGGAATGATCACTGACGTCAGCCGATCAACCGCAGCACGGAAGAGCATCCTTCATAGCTTTTACGTTGAAGAAACTTTCAGACTTCAGAACTGGCCCATTTACCGAGCACGTGACGTTGATGCCATTCCTGAACAAGGTAAACTTGGGTTAGATCAGTGAAACTCCAGCTAGTCTAGATCTGGATAAAATTTAGCCATTTAACGGGGCCTACACCGGAATCCTATTACGGACACTTTATTTGTCTAAGTTCAGATATGTAACATTGACACAATTCCTACTTATTGAATGGTTTTGAGTAGTATGGCAAGGTTGTATGATTCGCTGGGCATGTAGGCACCAGTTCTCGTGACCGCTAAGATGTTTACTAGAAAATCTATTATTGGCGAAGCTGAGTTGGAAAACGTGTCTACCATTAGAACTTCGCGAGGCTTGGATGAAACTCCGAAGTAGTTGACAGACTTGAGAAGGGATAAAAATATGATGATGGCTAGGTATCGGGGAGAAATCTATATCGACGCTGAATGAGTTTTGCGATACCTCGTTGCCTCAAAAACAGGAGTTGCACCACTGAAGGAAATTATTATCACTCGATTAAAGCTTTCTTCAACTCAGCTATTGGTTACAACTACGAACAACGTACGTCGGCTTTACAGTTAGAAAATATATCTACACGTTGTGGCGCAACTCCACAATTTTCCCCATTGGATTCGGCGGCAACCCATTTCATTTAGCGATCCTGGGAATTAAGGAAGCTGCAATCGAAGGGACCGAACTTTGGGGGAAGGGACCACTTCTCTTGCACATGTTCATCATCACCTATACCAAGTCTCACAACTAAACAAAACCAAATTTTAATTGGGGAAGCCCGACCGATAAAGGTGCATTTTAGCGCTGGCATTGGTAAATGTTTACTACTAACTAATAATTTATCTGCTTGAATGGATTATCGAATACAACTATACGAATTCGTCGTATCATTCCATCACTCTGGAGTCAACGATACAATGAGGTGATTACTACTGAAAAAAAATGTGCTCTGTTCGCGGACATTCATCAAATTCAATGTAATGTGTATCAATGTGAAAATAGCAAACTTAAATCTAGTTTCAGCATCTATTCGTCAAGTAATCTGCTTCCACTGAACTCGATTTTAGATAAAGAAGGCATACCAGGATGCACGGGGAAACGGACGGACAGACAGTCACCCGGAATCCAACTTGTGTCTTGTTATATAACTCTATACAGAACACTATATCTATCTCGATTAGCTTTATGTTTTACAAATAACTGTTAGGTGAACAAAACATTATACTCTGTTGCAACAAATTGCGAAAGTATAAAAATGTATTGCATACATTTCATATCAATTTAGAACAGGAAAAAGATATGTAACGGATGCCAGCTGCAAAAAAGAAGGTTCGTTAACGCAAATAGAGAGAAGACGGAAATCGTTCTTTATGTACCACATCGATCGCGTCGGACAACTCCCAGAGATATAAAAATGTCAGCCAAATTTTAATATTAATAGAGGAGTTTTCCGAATTCGTCTGATTGTATCCACCTAAGTCTACTGGGGCAGAAGAATTAGCATACAGGCCGCAAAAACCATCTGTAATTATGGCAAACCCAAAACGCCTTGTTTCAAGTAAAGGGAATACACTATGTTCAAGGGATATTTATGACCATAAAAAAATCAGTGACGCAGTGACGGGCATGTTAAGTGCATTCACCAGATCAAGGCTCTCCAGCTCAATGGAACGGTCAGGTGCGCAAAGTTCAATAAGTTATTAACAATAATGTTCTACAAAGTACGAAAATAAATCCTTTTAAAGTCTTAGCCAGTAGACATGAGAACTATAGAATATACAAACTTGTAGCAAATTTTAGAACAAAAATAATAATAAACTAAAGCAAATATCGAATCAAAATACAGTAGAGAGCGCCCCTTGAATGTCTTCTATTTATGTCAAGTGCGGGCAAAATATATCATTCTTACCTTCAATTGGCTCCTATAAACCGTATATGATAGTTTCCGTTATTGCGATTACATTACGATCGGTAGCTGTAAATGTTCACGAAAGTGTTTTTACCATTCTTAAACGATGGTTTAAAGACTTTGGAAAATCATATGTTACTAAAACATTTTTTAGCTTTTGTTTGACGGCTTAACCTATGAAATTCTGGTGTAAATCTTTCATTGTTTGTAATTTAATCTTCTTAAAATTTGTAATGGTTGATATATTGTAATCTATTGCCCAAAGGCTTAGTTTAACTTCTTCATTTGTTTATTACTCATAGGTTTATGATAACAACCTCTTCTATTGTTGTAAAATCCGAACACGTAATTTTAATTTTAGATGATTTTGTTATCCTGACTTACACTTATCCTGAAAATATTACTTTTCTTGTGAATGACACGGAAAAGTATGAAATTGTGAACGTCAGTTGTAAACTGTTGGGCAGAATGAACGTTGATTACCACGGGAACGACGCATGGTAAGTAAATAAACACATTAATGGTTTTAATATATTATTGTCCTCTTCCCGACCACCCGACGCGAGGGGCGAGGGAGCGCAATTCGCATACATGCGGATCTAAAACATCTCAGCTGCAGGAGAAAACTTTTAGACAGCTAAGATTTAAAATTACTTTTTGAATATTTTTTTTATGATTTTATTTATTAAGAGGAATGACATAGTTTTTTAATGTTGAAAAATGAGTCTAATAAATCAAATGTGCAGGAATGAGAATTAAATCCTGACATATGCGGCGGAATGGTTCGTTTAGTTCAAAATTTTATCAAAATTTTTTCAAAGGAAAGGGTCTAAACTACCTCGAAAAGGGAACCGGGATATTAAATTTAATTTCATACAAGGGAAAAGAACTACAAATTAATTTTTCGCGAGTTTCGGTAAGAATATTACGCCATATTTCGATTAGTGAGTGTAGGTACATTTACTTAGAGTCAATTAGAGATTAAATATTCAACCAAAGCTTGCATTAAAGAAAATATGTATGAAATATACACATATATTTTATGGATATACAGAATTATAACCATATAACTATTATATCATAATGAATTATAAATAATTTAATTAAACACACGTACCACTGCATCACCAAATGCAACCCTGCTTATAAATCCTACGAAATTCCGTGAAAACCGAATAAATAAACAAAAGAGAAGAGGATAAAAACCATTAACAGCAGCAAAAAATGTCAACTCCACATACACAAATTTATATGTATCGTATGTGTACCTAGAGTGTAAATATGTCGGAAGCAGACAGGGCTCACCCATTGAATTTTGAATTTTGGAGAAGTACAATAGCTTTGAAACCTCAAAGTGGAAGAAAGTAAAGTAAACTCAAAATTAAAAAAAAAAAGACAAGTAAGAAAGGGCTAAGTTCGGGTGTAACCGAACATTTTATACTCTCGCAATGTGCAAGGATCAGAGGTGGGGAAATGTTTTCTGGTGCTGGCATAACTTTATATTAAAAAATGCTGCGGGAGAATTCAACATTCATTATTCAAAGAAATTGTCAATGGATTGCAATCATATTTAGTATCTTATTAACTTATATTACAGGCCATAGACTTACGTACTTTCATTACTATATTTTGGTCCGTGTCAGAGATATTTATATAAAAATCTACCAAATTCACTCAAATAAAACTTCTGCGATGTAAACTCAACCAAAGTGGCTTATTTGAAAATATTAGACAAATAAGGAAAAAGTAGACCAGAGCAAAGGAAAGCATTACATTAGGAATAAGGGGCTTGGACAAGGGTCTAGAGCAATTTCTTTCATATTTAGCGCGAATTCACATTGTGTTTAAGAAAACATATCTACTTAATTTCATTACAATATAACACACATTGACCAACAGAAACGGTTTAAAGTCAGATGGAAAGTCTGGAATTATTATAGCGGGTATTTTTGGGATAGAGGAATATCTGCACTTATCACATTAACTCTTTTCATTATTCAAGTATATTAGGGAACATGTTTTCATGCAATTTTGCGAAGGAAGTGACCGACATATTCGGCATAAAGTCTACTAGAATAGCGAAAATCATTATATGTAGTATATGGAAGCTAGTATAATTCTTAGACCGATTTCACACATTTTCGGCATTAAACTATGGTATATCCGATATTACATGTTCACCTAATTTTAGGGGCTAGAGGAAGTGCTTACCCGATTTGATCCAATTTTAACACAAAAGCACACTATTATCATGGAAAGGTAATCCTCCTATTTCATTACAATATCTTACAGATTTCCCGATATTTTCGATAAATAGACAGATAGAGGCACTGAGATCCTAATATTGGGTATCTGGTGGCTTGAAAAGTTATAATCCGATTTCGTCTATTTTTACGCATAAGGTGACATATTCTGAAGGCACTATTTGTACAAAGTTTGATTTTCATATCTTAATTGCTGCTCGACTTATCTGTTTAAAGTTTTTTACTCAAGTTATCGCTTGCAAGGGCGGACGGACGGACAGACTGTCACTCAGATTTCAACTCGTCTTTTCATCCTGATCATTTATATATATATATGTTTATATCTAACTTGTTTTGTTCTAGATGTTACAAAAACCGCTGGTGAACAAAACTAATGTGCTCTGTAGCAACATGTTGCGAGAATATAAAAAATTATAAGATGAGTATTTGACCGATGTCGTTTGTAGATAGATGACCTGAAATAAAAGTCAAAAGCATTCTATAAGGACATAGCGAAACTATCAGCTGTAAAAACGTAAAAAATCTATAGCCGCGAAGGGTTCATGTAGAGCTGGCAATGGTAATCTGAGTCAGTTTCTTTTGTCATCCAAGATGGCTGACTTTCAGAGGGAAAATCATTTACACTTTATTATTTTCATAAAATTTATTGAAATGTTGGACAAACTAGTAAAGATAAGGATAAAATAAGGATATAAAGGCCATTTACATATTAGGACAAGAAATGCCCACATTACGATAAGGAAGCTGTCAATAACAGCATTTTATAATGAATTGCGAAAAAAGTTTACAGCAATAAATAACAAAACACTAGTGTCCTATAACAATAGAGAAGTGTTCGAATCGTTAAATTCCAAATACCGTAATAACGCTTTATGGGTATTTATTTCTGGGTTGAACAGTCCCGTCTGCAATATTTTATTTTGATAGACCCTTGTCTCCCTGGATTCTATAGAAAAAAATTTGCAACCATGGTGATGCAGCTGCCGACAGGATCACAAACCTATTGATGAAACAGATTTTCCTCAGACTACCCTTTTTTATTTTCCTCCCGTTAAAAAGTAGTGTGATACCAAAATATTTTTCCACTGTTTTTTATGTGTATTGTAGTTTTCTAATTTTACTACCAATTCTCCTATTAGATTTTAAAAAACTTTTTTTGCTTTTTCTGGAAAGAACAACTATCAAAACAGAATAACATACTGCAGTAAGCATACAAAACAACGGAAGTATATTCCAACAGATATGAACATCAGAAGTCCAAAATCGTGGGAATTAGCTGATTCATTTAAAAGTCACGTGGCAGTGCATGTGTACCAAATATCCTTGAACACGTTTATATTTTCACCCACGACGCTGCCGAGAAAGTACAAACAAAGGCATATACAAAACACACATACATAAATATAAACACATAAATATATGCATTTATCTGCAATACTACCCTTATCTCATACAGATAACAAATAATATTATTTGTAAGTTTTTATTCTCAGCAATAAAAATATGTTTATATAGGTTAAGAATATATTGCACAAGTTAACGCTACATACATACACTGAAATTGGCTTAATAACTTTATTTCCAAAAATTAAGTTATGGCTTGATAATTGGACAGTGTATTGTATCCCACGGGCAACCGTCATTAAGAGCAAATGACATTTTTTTGCTTGATGAGGATGAGTATCCGCACGAATGCTGAGTCGACAATACCTTTGACCAATTGTAGGTTCAACGTCGACGTGACTTAGATGACTCTTTTCTAGATGTAAGAAAATCCTGTAATCAGTTTGAAAGAATAACTCTAAATGAACGCGTGTTTCGCTCAGCGCAAAATAAAGAAAATTTTTTTTTAATTTTTTCTAACAAGTAAATTTATAACTTACATATGAACATTCATTCACACAAATGCTAGTTAAGTAAGACAATATTAAAAACATAGTATACAAGAGATAAAAATATCAAAATAAAAGCAGAATGAAATATTTCTCACTATGACGTGTCTCTCAATTATTAATTAATACAGCTATGCTATGAAGGAAGTTAGGAAGTTGAGTACTTAGGTGCAGTCGCCGTCAAAATCAGTTGTCTGGGCTCACTCAGCCAAATCGGCTGCCCTTACATAGTAATGGAAATAAGTAATTAATAAAAGAATATAATGCATTTTATCTAATTATATATTATATAAAATGTTGGTATTAGTGTCAGTCAATTATAAAGTGATATTCAAGTTATGATATCTAATCGAAACAACTGACACAAATGGAGTAATAACAGCCAATTTTGTATTACGCTGGTTTTCCCGCATAAAACAGTAACTTATATAATAAGGATGACTACACATTATACCGGACCAATTATTGGAATGTACCCTACTGTTCATGGTTTATTAAATCATGCACATTTTTCAAATTTAGCTTACCAGAATAAAAATTATTAGTCTCGGCAAAATTAATAGTATTCGCTATTGATTGAAGTTCATTATAGACTTCCCATATAAAAACATTTTTACTTATTGTTTTGGGATCAATAGATTCGAGTTATCTTTCAAACCATGAATTAATAATTTGTTGGTTATTCTTATATTCTATTCTATTGAATGTGTGATTGTGTGTGCTGTATCCTGATAAATGTAAATAGGGTCTGTTTTTACTAATATATATTTTCTATTGATTAAATCTACATATTGTACAATGCGTTAAGGAAAAGTAAGACAAATATTATTCGATACATGAATTTACTCTGACGTTGTCCTTATGAATCCCCTATTGTTTGTCTTTTTTGTCTATACGTTTCGTGTATTTTTTTATGCTTTTGTTCCGTCTATGAGTCCAAGAGTATATTACGTCTCATTGTTTGTATAATTTGCTTTTGTGGCTCGTAAAAGTGTCTTTAATAAAGTTCCACATAAAATAGTGTTTGCTCGTCTATTTGAAGAGGATTATCTTAGATCAAATTATATTTTTTTATCTGCTAGTAATTCAGCTTCAATGTTAACGAAATTTGTATGTCTAGTATTGGAGAAAATATTTTGTGAGGATACTTGGATGAGGTTGACAACTGATTGTTTTACAATAATCTGATATCTGAAACAGTTTAAAATTTGCTTTACTCGTTTGAGTTCGAAAGCTTTGTTCAGAAAGTTGGGAGTCATCAAAAGTTAATGTGTTGTTTATTTTCCGGCAAGAAAGTATATCACCAACAACGTGATGTCCGGGTTTTCAAACGAGTTTTGCACCATATTTTTTAAATGGAAAGAATTTTTTCAATCTTTTCAATTTTGTGTTGGAGCTTTTTTTTCTGATATGCTGATATATGATCTCAGGATATCATCTACATACCTTTGAAAATTTTCTGAAGCATTTTTTTAGGCCAAAGGACATACGGACGAATTCGTATTTGGCTCCATTTACGCTAAATGCTGTTTTTCCCTGCCAGATTCTGTGATGAGGAACTGATGGAAGCCAGATTATAAATTAAAGTCGTGCATAATTTCGCATTACCTCGATTCTATATAGTCATAACCACATCAGATAGGGAGTATCTATCTGTAATTGGTTGAGCTTTTTGATTCTTGGAAGTTCTCAACCATTCTGCGCTTTTGAATTAAATTTATTTTCTCTATAGAGTCAATTTTTTTTTTGCACAATATTTATAACTGAGCTTGTACTCGAAAAGGTTGATCTCTATTTTGATTACTCTGAGCCCTTGTTCACCTAGAAAATACAAAAATATTTCAATGCCTCTGTTTCATAAAAGGAGTGGTTATGTTCCAACAGTGTTATTTTTATTATTATTATTTTTTTTTAGTGCACAGTATCGCGTGTGAGTTTGGGTAATGCCTTGAAGGTTTCTAAATTTATTCGTGATGTATCATGATACATAGTATAGAATTTTGGTAATGGTCTCAAACTGTAACGCTTATTGATGCATTGCTTTTTAGAGAATTCACTGTGCTGTATCACACATTCAATAGAAAAAAAAATAAGCAAGAAATTACTATTGACCCCAAAACAATAAGTACAATTGTTTTTATATGAGAAGTGTATAATGAATTTCAATCAAAAACAGACCCTATTATTTGGCGAAGACTAATAATTTTTATTCTGGTAAACTAAATTTGAAAAATGTGTATCAGTTAAGAAACTACGGACAGTAAGATATATTCCAATAATTGATATATTAAAATATGCCGACGTTTTTATTATATACAGCCAGCGTCAAAAATTAGCATACAGCTGATGTTCTCGTCTAAAACCAGTAATATTTTTTTAAAGATGTAAATTCTTATAGATGTTTTTTAACTATTGGTAACGTCACAATTTGTTACTTTATTTAACGCAGAAACCCGTTAAACTAAAAGATAAATGTACAGAATATTTCAGTTCAAAGAAAAAAAAATATACGAAAATACAGTCAAAAATTGGGATAGAGTAGACATATTTAAAGCCTTAGAAGTACCATTATTGACGCAGAGGCTTGTGATTATAAGTAAACTGCCTACTTAAATTTCTGAAGAAATTTAGTTCGAGATTGTCATCATTACGTGTCCGTTGTGTACTAAAAGCGCTCACAATGGTTCGTGGAAAGGAGCTTCCAATAGATCCACTAGATTGAAGAAATTTAGAGGTATAGCACCGTAAAAACAGGAAGTCTTTAGGTGAAATAGCAAAAATTTACAACAAAAGTCATTCAACTGGTCGTCCTCGTACTATGAGTGATACTGATGTTCGTAAAATTGTAAGAGAAGTTAAGGAAACCCCGAAGGGTAGTGCGGTTAAAAAAGCAGAAAATCTTATTAGTGCCTCTACTATGCGCAGAGCGCTAAATGTTAATGGTTTGCATGGGGAGGAACTAAGGAGGAAGCCTTGCATTTCTACTACCAATAGGGCTAAACGGCTTAACTTCGCAAAAATTCATTTAACTGAAACTCAAGCCTTCTCGAACAGCATTGTATTTAGTAACGAAAGTAAATTCGAAATATCTCTGTAAAGGTATGGGGGTGCACATCGGCTGCTGGTTCCGGATTCTAGTTTTTGTTGGGTCTACCAAGAATAGCAGAGGTTATCTTCAAATATTGAAGGATTACATAAAACAAAGTGTTCGAAAGTTGGCTCTAACGTCGCCGTGGGTCATTCAGGAATACAACGACCCAAGGCATACAGCTAGAGTTGTGAAAGCGTGGCTGTTGTTAAACAAAACAGTTAAATTCATATACGCAATCCCGGATCTCAACCCTGTTGAGAATTCTAGATGGGCGCGTATATTCTAGACGGAAACATTAAAAAAAGAAAAAGAACCACAACCTCAAAAAATTATTCGCGGAATTCCTTGACTTAAGAATGGCCGAAAATTTCAAGCGAGGTTAAACAAAACTCGGTTAACTTCATGCAAAGGCGTATTGAAGCCATTATAAAGTCTAACGGTGGCCCCACAGAATATTGGTTTTAATTTTTCTGACTAAGGTAGTATGAAAAAACACACTTATACCGCTTGTATGCTAATTTTTGAATGTATTTTTTAGGTAGTTTTTGCTTCGAACTTGAGTATTCCGTAAATTCTTCAGTTTTTAAACCCGATTTTTAATTGAATTAAACTACAAACTATGAGATTATAAAAAGCACAAGAAAAAATTAAGTTGTTTCCCTATTAAAAAAAAAAAAACAAATGGTTTTAACAACATGTACAAGCTGTATGCTAATTTTTTACTCTGACTGTATGTTACGTACAACAAGCGATTATAACAATCCTATTCTTAAAACTAAATGTAACCAATTTATTGTATATATTTTAGTATTGAAGCATGATGGAAAAATGTTAGACCCTAAGATTCCAAAATGTAATGATTATTAAAGAGTATCTAGATGTAAAAAATATATTAGTAGCTTAATTTGTAAATCAGAACCCTCTGATAATTGCAGCATAAAAATATTGAAAGATGAACGATCACATTGCGAAGCAATCCATAAGAACAACGCTATGAATGCTTGACAGGCATAAACAAATTGACGAAATATAGGATATAAGAATCAACCGTCTTCAACAGACACTTAATGTCAGAGAAGCGACGACGCTTCGTTTTGAGAGGAAGGGAGTTAACGACGTAATTCCTTTTTTTGCCTATTCCTCCGCATCACACAGTTGAAAAAGCAAACAACGTTCGAACCGATTGCACCAATAGAATATGCATTATGACATAATTCCTAGTGCTGATAATATCTATATGTCTGTCTGATAATACCTGAAGGAAGATGCTGATTTAAGTAGAAATATTAATGTTTTCATGCTTGATTTCATTCTCGTTTTGACTCTGAAAAATATCGTAAATGACAAGAGACCATCGCTGCCATGGTATTAGACATTGTTTGAATTTATCAATTTTATCGTCTCCGTGAGAATGCGGGGAGATGTGCGCTTGCGCAGAGTTAGTCCACTTTGTTATGCTTTTTATGCTATTGTGTTTATGAATGGAAATCTTTTCGAAAACATGCGTTGAAAAGCTACTTGCGAGTGTTTTTCGGAATATGTCGTTCATTTGAAACGAAAACAACATTTTTTTAACTCAAATATGTCGCAATTTCCGCCGGCAAAAGTGGTTTTGCGGGGAGTTCTTCTTCATTACTTTAATATGAAGAAAACCTCAGCCGAAAGTCTCCGTATTTTGGTGGAAGTTTATGGTCAACTTGCTCTAGCTGAACGAACGTGCCAAAAGTGGTTTGCATAAATTAGAAGTGGGGGTTATGGCTTGGAGAACGAAGAACGTTCTGGATGGTCAAAAAAATTTTAAGATGAGGAATTGCAACCATTACTCAACAAAGCTTGTTGTCAAACACAAGAAGAGCTTGCAGTATCTTTGAGAGTCACTCAAGCAACCATTTCAAAAGTCTAAAAGAGTGGGATAAATTCTAAAGTAAGGAAATTGGGTGCCACATGAATTGAAACCAGAGACGTTAAGAGACAATTTTCACGATTTCAGAAATGCAGCTTGAAGGCTACAAAGAGAAGTTTGAACCTATTTTTGCATCCGATTGTGACTGGTGATGGAAAACGGATCCATTACGATAACCGTAAAAGTAAAAATCGTATATGAAACCTGGCCAACTACCCAAGTCAACGGCAAAGCCAATATTCGGATATCACCGAATATCGAATATTGTAAAATCATTAATGGGGAATGCTACCGACAACAACTTATCAAAGTGAAGTGAGCTATTGCCGAGAAAAGCCCAAAATTTAGGAATAAGGGAAGAGGTAATGCAAAATAACTTGGTGCAAAATTCGTAATATGGGGTGGATGCAAATGAACCTCCCATTCAAACTCCCGGAGCTTCTGGCGAGTCACTATTGATATTTGTAGCCTTACATGTTCTAATGGAACACAATTCATCTCCTATTGGCCAAAGTAATTGCTTCCTTTAGACGGATCAATTGTGGACGGTACAGGTCCGAATTAGGAGTTTGGTGGTAGAGGAGCAGCTCATAGTAGATGATTCCTTGCCAACCACACCAAACACATAACAAAAGCATCCTGACCGTCGATCCTGACTTGGCCACCGCCGTTCGATCACAACCGTTTTCTTCTAACGTTGTCGTAAATGACCCGCTTTTAACCATCTCGATATTTTCGACAAATGGCTTTTCAGAGCGTTGTGGACTATTGACATCAAAAATACTGGGACGGCGAAAGTAAAATTGCGCGTGATTGACAACTGCAGTATCAGGACCATAAAAACTATTCAAATTCTCAGTCGCCGGGCTACGTTTTCTCCTTTATCTAAGAGAAACAGTAAAATATAGCATATTTTCTCATTGCTTGTGCCCAGCTTTGACTTATGCTAAAACAATACTTAGTAAATCAATCACAAAACTGTCGAGAGATTTTCTTTTTCCAAAATATCATCTTTCTAACGTTATATAGCGTAAACCGAACGTACTTATATGACGCAAGATATCTTATAGAACGCAGGATTAATAATTTCAATTGTTGGAGAAATAATGGATTTCCTCTTCCACTATTCAAATATTAAAAAAAGCAAATAAAATAATAGGCATCTTCCAGAATATATTGATTTACTTGAATATTTAAAAGCGCCCATAAGTTCACACCACATCATAAAATATACAGAAACAAAGAAATTGACAAACCTTTTACAGCCACAACAGGTGCGAGTGATTTGGTTATTGGCGCCGCTTTGTCGGAGGGAAATCAACCAGTGGCTTTCGTGTCAAGAACTTAAGTAGTCCGGAACCAACACCACTTATAACTAAAGAGAACAATGCTGAATCCAATTTAGGAATATCAGAATAGTAAACACAAATCATTGTAGCATATCCCGCAAGTAAGAGTATTTTTAGCAAAAATGCCAAAAAGATTGTTGAAATAAATCCACCAGATGTAACACTTAAAACAGAACAGAAATTACAAAATATTATAAATAAAGGCATAATAGGGACATCAGAAGTTCCAGACACAGATTATTGAAATGAATTTGAATCAACATTTTCAAAGACAAACTTTTTCCCAAAATAAAGAGAACGCATTAATGTTGTAATTTTGAATTGCATAAAGTGTAAAGAAAAAAAAAATACAAGAGAAATTCAATAAAACAAAATATCAAAATATATATATATATATATTATATATAAAAAATAATAACTCCGAAACACCACAAAGTAAAAAGCATATAATTCACACAGATAGCTTACATATATTGGGTTGTTCGGAAAGTCATTTCGTTTTTTCCCGCCAGAGGACTTAATTACGTTTTTTCGAAACTAACTTCACACTTAAGCCCCATAACCATTATATGTCATGAGAGCTGATATTGCAAGGCTTGTGTGTGAAAAAGTTTTATTAATTCTACCCAGTAGTTTTTGGTTGGTGCCTTTTTAAATATGGAGAGCAATAAGCAGCATTTTCGTCATATTTTACTTTTTAACTTCAGAAAAGGTAAAAATGCTGTCCAAGCGAGAAAAAAATTGACGGGTGTGTATGGAGAAGGCGTGTTAACAGTACGCCAGTGCCAGAACTGGTTTGCAAAATTTCGATCCGGCAATTTTGATGTCGAAGATGCACCACGGTCTGGAAGGCCGGTCGAAGCTGACAAAGATGCGATAAAGGCATTAGTTGATGCAAATCGGCGAATCACCACACGAGAGATCGGTGAGAGGTTAAATTTGTCGAATTCAACTGTTTATGGCCATTTGAAAGGCATGGACTTAACCTCGAAGCTCGATGTGTGGGTGCCCCATGTCCTTACCGAGCGAAATTTGTGTCGTCGTGTTGACGCGTGTGATTCGCTCCTCAAACGTCTAGAAAATGATCCATTTTTGAAGCGGATTATTACTGGGGACGAAAAATGGGTTGTATACAACAATGTTAAACGCAAGAGGTCATGGAGCAGAAAAGATGAACCGGCTCAAAGCGTGTCAAAAGCCAACATTCACCAAAAAAAGGTGATGCTCTCCGTTTGGTGGGATGTCAAAGGAATCGTTTTTTTTGAGCTTTTGCCGGACAATACAACGATTAATTCAGAAGTCTATTGTCATCAGCTGGACAAATTGAATGATTCACTTAAAGAGAAGAGGCCCGAATTAATCAACAGGAAGGGTGTAGTGTTCCACCAGGATAATGCGAGACCTCACACAAGTTTGGTCACTCGCCAAAAACTTTTACAGCTTGAATGGGACGTACTGCAACATCCACCATATTCTCCAGATCTGGCGCCTTCCGACTACTATTTGTTCCGGTCCCTGCAAAATTTTTTGGATGGCAAAACCTTTACCTCAAATGAAGATGTCAAAAACCACCTGGACGAGTTTTTTGCCAGCAAGGACCAAAACTTTTATGAGAGGGGAATTTTGTTACTGCCAGAAAGATGGCAAAAGGTGTTGGACCAGAATGGCCAATATATAATTTAATAAAATATTTATTCATTATACGAAAACTGTCTTTCATGTTCCCCAAAAAAAACGAAATGACTTTCCGAACAACCCAATATTAAACAGAGATCGTTTGTTACAGTAATAAATAAATTCAATAAATTTATTTTCTCACATAATAATAGTAGACCATTCACAAAATTTGGTACACCCAATGAAATTATCATAGTCAATTTAGAACAGAACATATGTATATCAAGTTCATTAAATAAAGAAGATGTAGAATTACATTTGACAAAACCAAATGCGCAAACAAGAAAGTGAACATAGAAAGGCTTCATTCCCATAGCCACATCACATACCACATTGCAATACAGTGTTCAACCATGTAAAGAATGCAAAAGATATACAAGAACTACAAGAAAAGGAAGATTACAAAGAAACCAGAAATTAAGGTTAGGTTAGGTTAGGTTAGGTAGACATAAGACGTCAACAGAGTACCGAATCATTCCCAACCTCATAAAATAGGAGTAAGAGTACCATCATTTGCAAACTGGTGGGCTTTGGAGTTTCTGGCGATTTCATGGTTACCAGGCAGACAAACGAGTCAGTCAACAAAGTAGCTTGATGTTACTAATAAAGAGGTCAGACATTCCTTAGCTGGTCTTAAATCCACAGTCAGCGAGCTCAAGGTATATTGTTGTTCTGCTTTCGGAGTAAATGCTCTTGAAGGAAACTGCACTTCAGAGCAGTATATCTACTGCTACCTTGATGCAGCCCCCTCCTGAAATTCATTGCAGTGGTCTGGCAGCCTGAAGCTATAGTTGATGGAGAGCTCCCAACGGAATACTCCAGCCATTCGTGAAAAACTTCACTATACCTCTTCTCCAGCACCTTCCTATCGTCCACATATTCCTCCCAAGTATGTGCGCAAAGAAGAAACAACTAAAAGAAGGTTCCACGATATGGTGGTCCAAATTATCAGGGATGCAATCGACGTAGAGGAAGATTTCAAAATGGCTCTTTTTGGACCCTCGTCTACCCAACTCATTTGAGTCTAATAGCAGCCTTCCAGCGATGTCTACAGGTGCCACGTGTAGAATGGCATTGAGTTCCATTATTGGTGTTGTCCTTGGTGCATCATTGATACTGATGAGGGCCACTCTTTGAACAAGTTCCAGCTGCTTCGCGAGCATTGTTTTTTGAGCGTCGTCCACCAGAGCAAAACCCCATAAATATTATTGGTTTAACTATGGCTCCTTGGAGCCACAACAATACTTTTAATGAGGGATACCATCTTTTCTCGGTAGTTCCTCTGCAGCAGTATAAGGCAACCTATGGCTTCCTTAACCTCTCTTCAATGCTACGCTCTCACGAAATCTTCCTATCCAGGAAAAACTCCAAATTATTCACTCTATTTACAGGATGAAGACTAGATCCTCTCAATGAAGGGAGAATTATCTGGAATTTTGTACCTCCTAGTAAATAAAACTAACACAGTTTTTTTATAGATAGATGGCTTAACTAATTCTATCCGCTTACTTGGTTCCCTCATCCAAGTACACTTGGGTTTCGTAGACGAAGTTTAGGAAATTTCCTTTTACAGAGCTACATCGTCCGCTTTGGCAATCACCCGACAGCCTCGTTTCTCAAGTTCCTTCAATGGCGTTTACCTAAAATTAAAAAATTAAAGTCAAACAATAAAGTAAACATTTTTTGCATATGGAATTCTGTTTCTCCCTCTTACTTCTTGTGTCTTGGTAATTACAAGTTTACATGTAATTGTACCTTTCTATACTACCTATGTACTATGTACTATTTCTATTTCTTGTGCATAAGAATTTAGATGTTAAAAGGTGGCAAATTCTTAAATTTATTAATTGAAAAATGAATTAATGATAGAGAGTGAATGAATTAGTGCTTGCTCGAGACGTCAGAATATTTCAACACATTTTAACCATTGCTAATTGGGTATTGCAAAAAGTCTCTGAGTTTAAAGCTGTTGGGGTTTTATTGGATACTCTCTCTTTCAGTAGTCATATCATGCTTTTTCGGTTTTCGGATTCATTAGTCACTGCTTTTATACGTTCTGACTTGGTTGAGAATATTTGAAAAACACGTAGAATATAATAGAAATTAGAGAGACTCTAAAATGTTAACATATACGTTCTGCACACTTTGAAATTTATATCCCATTATTCGATTCTGGTCGTATGCTAACCAATTTGGATTGTCTGGAAAGGAGGAGGAAATTTCTTTTTAGTATTCGCTTTTAACGTTATTAATGATTTATTGATATTTATTAGTTATAATGTTCTATAAATAAAAAAACAGATTATTTTGCAATAAATTTTTAACAAGAAAGGGTTAAAAAAATTAAACCCCAATATGTTATAAGCTGTTGAATGGATAGTTGGTAAAAAATGGTGCGCCAAGTCTGATGATCTGAAATAAAATAAGCAAGGAAAGGCTAAGTTCGTGTGTAAATGAACGTTGTATATTTTAACAGTTTGCATGAACAAAAGGGGGAAAAATACTTTCAAGTGTTGGCAAAACTTTACATAAAACAATTAAGGAAGGTCTAAATTCGGGTGTAACTGAACATTTGGTACTCTCGTAATTTCCAATGACTAAAGCCGGGGGCCAGGTGTTGATAAAATTTCATATTAAAAACATTTACGTACGAATTCAGAATTCATTATTGAACAAAATTGTTATCGGATTGTAATCATATTTGGTATCTTACTAACTTATAATCGGTCATAGGCTCACTTAGTTTCATTACAACGTTTTCCTACGTATCCGAACCATCTATACTAAGATCAACCCAATTAATTCAAAGGATATAAACTAAACCAAAAGGGTTAAACGTAATATTACATACTGGGTAAATTAGGAAATGGTCAACCCAGAAAATCAGAAAATTAGGGCTATGGGGTTTAAAAAAAGGTCTACACCAAATTAATTCATATTCAAAGCCAAACCACATTATGTTTAAAAAAAACATGTCCACTTAATTTCATTAGAAGTATTTAAACTCAACTGAAAAGTCGTAAATAACTACATCGGGTTTAAAGTCAGCTTTAAAATAGAAAATCGCTATATCGGGTACATAGGGGGGGCCGTAAGTTTGATGTTGTTATATTAGGTATATGGAGGCTAGGGGTAGCATTGAACCGATTTGACTCATTTTTCGCATTACGGCAATCATTATATATTTTAAAAGAGGGGGGCTGAATTAATTCGTGTATCGATTTCGCTCATTTTTACCACCAAACTAATACCATAGTATATCCAAGATTATACCTTCATTTAATATGTTTAAGTTACCTCACAGAGTGACCGAAATAAATGGTTAAAGTCTACCAGAAGTTTGAAAATCCTTATATTAAGTATATGGGAGCTAAGTGAAATAGTTACTAGATTTTACTCATTTTTAACAAAAGGGTATAATATTTTCGGGCAAAGATTTATTCCGAATTTCAATAATATATTTCACAGATTGACCGATATTTTAGATAAAAAGTCCGCCAGAGCCCACTGGGCCCACACAATCGGTATTGAAGAACGTTAGATTGCATACCCTAAAGCCAATTTTTGTGGAAAGTTTTGGTCCGATATCTTTATTGGTAATTTATTTGTATACTGTAAAATGAAAGAATCATATGGAATAAAAATAGTGATAAATGGGAAGCATAAGCGTGGTTGTATTGCGATTTCGCTCATTTTCTCACAGTCATATAAGGATACGAGTATTAATACAATGTCACACACCGTGTCACACACAATGTCATTTTGGTTAAAATTGGTAAATCAGTTCTCGAGATATATTATTTTACAGGAAAGTGGTGGTACCATACCGATTGACCAATTTTACACCGGTTCCTTTGAAGCCCATAAGTACCATTCTGGCTGCGAAAATTAATGCTTGTGGCATGTTTCTTCAGTGAATTAACGCACTTGAAGTAATTTTCAACATAACCATTATATGGGGAGTGGGCGTGTTTTTAATCTGATTTCACACATTTTCACACCGTCTAGGGAGGTGCCCGAGGAATTCGTTCTCAGCAAGTTTGGTTGATGTTTTTTTTTTTTGATTTTGATTTTGATTTGATGAACATTTTTGATTTCTTTAAAAATAGCCAAAAGTCCAAGCTGATATAGACATATAAATCGGTAAATCGGTTAAGTAGAATTCACGAGAAACTTATAAAAAAAAAGTAGTTTCTTGAAAAAAGTTTTGCTTTTAGTCCAGGCAGTTCGGATGTCGCGTCACTTAATGTGTCACTTTCAAATATAGAAATAAGTAAAAGTTTAACAAAACTGAAAGTATGAGAAATTTACTTCTTCAAATTTCTGCACTAGAATACCTCTTTAAGTGTTTTATTAGAATAAACTTTAATCATATTGTTTCGAGATTGTCACGAGTTTATTAAAATTGTTAACAACATATTATATCATCTATATACATTCTAGTTATGAGCTTATGCCATGCAACAGTTATTTGGCTACAGTTTTCGTCAAATCTTTAATTATCCAAGCGGAAGTGATTATAAAGCGAACACTTAACACAAGTACGGAATATTCAGGTAACTAGATTAAAAAAATATAATTAAAGTACTTATGCTACCTAATCTAAATTTGCTTATCTCGTGAAAGGGACAGCTCCAATTTACATCTTTACCTCAGATAAGACTTAAATTTCTTTAAAAATCACAGCAACCACTTTTTAAGGAACATAGTTCAAAGGTAAGAACCTGGAATATCTGGCCTATTCGGGGATGTGCCTAACTAATTTATACGTGGTGTGTTCAAAAAATAACAGAATTTTCGTTTTTTGAAAAATAATATTTTTTCGTTTGTGTACATTAATGTTGTCGCATTCAAATTAGTATTCATTCGACCTTATGCACTTATACCAGCGCTTCTTCCAATTGTCGAAACACTTCTCAACTGGATTTTTGGCATAGCCTTTAGCTCTTTCAGCGATGCGCTTTTGATGTCATATATACCAGTAAAACGGCGGCCCGTAACGGTTCTCTTTAATTTTCAAAATAGGAAAAAGTCAGACAGAGCCATGTCTGGCGAATATGGAGGCTGGGGCATCGTTAGAGTATTGTTTTTTCCACAAATCCCGGCATTTTTTTTCGGATTGTTTAACGCAAACCGCGTTGAACTTGTAGGTACTCCTAATTGACCGTTTGACCTTGAGACAAAAATTCGTGATGCAATATGCCATTAAATTCGAAGAACATTCCCGTTATTTTCTGAAAATACCTCGTATACATGTCTCTTTCCAAACATTCGATAGCATTGTAGTAGTACAATCCGCTGACAAATGGTACCCAAGTTCTCAAATTGTGAAACATTCTCGATTGGTGGGTCATTAATGTCAAAATAATAACAGCGACAAGACCCATCCTTGACTCATTCCACTGCATGTGGAAAGGACTCGCTGAGCTTGTCCCCGTGAAAGACCTTGCAGGTTGTATTTTCATAACTGTCTCTTAGCTGCATAGAAAGTTGTTTCATAGCCCACAAAGTATATATAAAATGGAGAATTCCATTTAAAAGATTGTCCCAAAATCAATCTCAGCACATTATATTGTCAACAGTTGATTGTATAGGACGGAATCCAGCTTGATTATTGCGAATTATAGCATTAAGAGGTGCATAAAATCTGCCCAAAACAATTTTTCCGAAAATCTTATTTACAAGGGGAAGTAAAGAAGTACTTCTCCAGCTGCTACATTTTTTCTTGCAGTATTTTACGAATTTTTACAATTATTGACTCTTTTAGTTAAACCAGTTTTTTTTCCCCCTTCCAAAAACGCTTGATGAGCTGATGTAACTTCTCCGAAAACGCAACAACCGATGCTTTGAAAGTTTGCACATTCCATTGTCCAAAACTAATTCGTTTTACACTGCCAAAGGTCATCAACAGTTTCTCCCGTATATCCAAATGGTTCCTTCCTTTGTTACTTCTTGAGAATACTTCAAACAGTAGCACTTCATCATAGTGGGTGATTAAGTCTAAACATATATCTCGATAGTAGGGCTGCTACTTCTGTGTTTTATACGATTCCGACGCCATTAAGCTTGCTTCTCATCATAAAATCTCCTAATATTTCCATTAACAAGATATACGACAAATGATAACAGGAGTCACTGAAAGAAAGTAGAGGTTAACTGATGCTCGTGTTGATTCACCTATGAGAACTGTTAAATGTCGAGTTTTTGGATCATTTAGTTTCATCGTCCCGATTATTTGGTAAGCAATAACTCTATATATATCTCGATTAGTTTCTGGTGTTACAAACAACCTACCAATACCATACCAACGAACCATACAAACAAAGTTATTATACTCTGTACAACTTTTTGTGGTGGAAGTTGATATTTGCAGAATAAAATTATAGATTACAATTATAAACCCAAGTACCCCATAAATTCCTATAAACGTCATATATTTGAATAGAATTACGAATATAATTTTTCATGAAAATAGCAGAAAATTATTCTGATCAAAATTATTACTATATCGAAACCTTTAAGATCCCACACTATACCAGTATAGTAAATGGTCAAATGTACATTTCCAAAATATAATTAAATAATTCTTTACTCTTTCAAAGAAATGCATGACAAGTCTATTTGAGGATACAATCATAAATCAGAAACTTGTATAACTAATATCAGCACGAATTACTCCCGAACTCTTGCAAATGTAAACTAAGAACAAGAAAATAAAAAAAATTAAGCATTGTAATATAGGTGAAGTAATTTTAATAAAACCAAATAAAATAAGTAGGAAGGGCTAAGTTTCCAAAATCTCACTAAATTACACTAAAAGTTACTAAGTTATTATATTATTTATGAACTATAAACTCACATTTTTAATTTTTGGCACAGAATCACATTGTACTCAAGAACACGCGCCCATATAATGACATTCATGTACTTCTAATTTTGATATGTACATATATATAACATAAAGTCAATCGTAAGGATGGAAATTGGTCGAAAATAAGATCATCTATTTTTGGTACTAAACCATAAGCCATATTTCGTTAAGATATCTAATATAATGACGGTTTGGCCACCAACATACCATATTAATAAAAGAATTATTGTTTGCAATTCGTGATGATAACATTACATTTATTATCACCGAATAAGGTAATAACAAAAGAAATTCTAGGTTAGCATTATATTATACTTAGTTTTGGATGAGAGTCCCGAGCTTCCTCTAAGCTCTTCTTGTCTTCCCTGGTTTCGAAGTGTTATACTGGAATTTTCCGCAATGATATCTGCATCTGTGATACTGATTGACTGAACTGAACTTATATTGTAGAAGAAACTGCTTCCTTCATATCCTTGCTTGAAGTGGTGGCGTGATTTCATAATTTAGTCGGTTTATTCTATTTCAAAAAATTATCTAACTATCTATCTACTAATTTCAAAAATTATCAACTTCGGAAGTGGAGAGTTCCATTTTATGGCTGACGTCTTATTTATGTGATCACTGGATTTGTATTTTTGATCGTAACTATTTATGTCAGTTCGTAGGTCATGTAGTGGATCATATTTATTGTCCGCGTAAAAATTTAATTCATGCATATCCGTTCTGCTTGTGCACACGATTGGTGGGTAGGTAATGTTACTGCATTTTGTTTGGCATACACACGCGGCTTTTTCACAGCCTTTTTCAATATGGACTTTATATTTGAGTCTCGTATCTAACAGTACACCAAGCTATTTCAACGACGATTGTGTCATGATGTTATACATGTCTATATTAAGGGAAATATCCTCAACCCCTTTCCTGTTTGTAATAAGTACTGCTTCTGTTTTTTGTACGGCAAGTGCTTCATCTTTTGTGCAGAATCACTGCATATATTATGGATTTGGTAAAGTTCCTTAACTACTATTGTCTTCGCAATATCATCGACATATCCGATTAATTGCACTTGTTTTTGTAAAGGAAGGCACAATATTCCATCTTAAAGTACATTCGATGAAATTGGTTCCAATGCGGAGTCTTGTGGCACACCACCCGTCACCCCATACTTTTGTGGCTCTTCATCCACGTCATAGAGCAGCAACCTTTCGGACAGAGAGCTCTTTATGATGTGCATCAGGTAAGTTGGTGTTTTTAGCATCTAATGCACTTAATATTTGGGGCCAGCAAGCAGAATAAATGTGATTTTAACGTCAAAGGTAATGACCGCACAATATCTTTTATTCTGCCATACGTCCAACTATCTCCTTCAATAGCCTTTTCTGATAGATCCGTTAGTCCCTTGATTGCACCAATGAACGAGCGCTTAAAGCGGCAGCCATTTTGGTTGTCGGATAGACTGCAAGTTTCTCCTTCTAATCGATTTTCTAAAAAGGCACTGATTAACCCCTCCAGAATTTTGTCCATCGTTTCAATAATAAGAATTGGTCGATACGAACTCAGTTCTCCTTCGGTTTGTTGGGCTTCAGCAATAAAGCTAGCGTTTGCTTTTTCTATATCTTTCGAAACTCTCTCGTGTAAACAAATCAGTGAAAGGGTTTGTATTATGTTGGATCGCGATCTTCATAACCCTATTCGGAATACCATATGGGCCTGTGCTTTGGAATTCCCGAACCTTTCAGCAGTTTGTAGCACTTCCGGGTCAGTAATTTCTGACGCATTTATGGAATCTCGCTCTTCAAAATGTAAATTTTCAACTTTTTGAGTTTGCCTAGGAAAGAACTTTTTCATTATGTTTTCAAGTAGCGAAGGGCAGTTGGCGCTTGGGCTTTCCCACCTCGAAACCTTGATATTAGAAGTGTGTACGCTTCGCTCTAAGGTTTTTACGTACTTTGTCACACAATCCTTTAAAACTAGAAAATTTACTCTTTTTATCGCTTATTTCAGCTAGCTGCATTTTTTTTTTCCTGAACATTACGCGGAGTTTCATATAATCCACACCGCCTCTGCGACTCGTTTTGTGACATTCGCTTCTTAGTAAGTCGATTTCCACCAATATGCTGGCTTTCCCTGAACCGTTTTCTTTTATTTTTTTAGACATAGTGGCATCGCAAGCTTTAGTTATGTGTTCTACCAGTAGATTGGCCTGTTGATCTGCATCATTATGCTCTATTAAATTTCCATTAAACATAAGGCGGAAAAGTTCTTCCTTCAGGGTCTCAATCTTCCATTTCAATCCCAATCGCCCACCTTTCTCAAAAGTGGTTTGCGTCCTGTGTTCAACAGTACAGTGTCAAGTAGAGCGAAGGCTTCTAGCAATGCACTACCACTCTGGTTAATGGTTTTGCTTCCCCATTCTAAATCCCATGCCTAAAAGTCCACTGCAATTATATTAGATGTAGTTGTTAAAGCTTCCTTTATTAGTTCGATCAGTATTTTCTCATATTCAGCCTGCGGTAAACTTAGTGGTACATAGAAGTTGTAGAAATAAAACTCACCATTTTACTTTTTGTGTAGTAGGCCTTGTCAGTTAATAATTTGTCTTGCAAGAACTCGTCTCCAGTTGCCCGTATTGTAACGTTTTCGTGGTATCTAAAATCAACTTGTCAGAGTTTTTATTTTTGTAGCGCTCGCAAATTATTGTAACGTCAAACTTCATACACCATTTGCGTTAAGGGCTCGTTTTCTCGCCGTTTTTACAAGAAATACAAGAGGCTTATTATCACAAGTTTTCCAAAGTGACCCTTCTCTCCACTGTTAACATATCACTGGCTCTTCATCACTGGCATCTTCCGAGTTTCTGCACAATTTTGCCACGTGTCCGTATTCCAAACATCCAAAAAATGTCCCCAATTATGGTTTCTCTCGGATTCTGCACATTTTCCTAACGATTTCAATCTTTTGTGCACTTAATAAATATTTTGATTCTTGCATAGGAAGACTTATTACTGCTATTTGGTTGCCTGTATAAGCTGCTCTGGTGGTTTTTGTTTTATCGAGTTTTCGCTAAAATTACTAAGCTCTTTAACCTCAGATCCCACACTTCCACTAGTTTCTTGCTTTAGCGTTCTAATTTGTGTATGATCTCCCAATATTTTTCCATCTCCCCTCTGTATCCCTCAGTACCACATGTTTGTGCTTTCTTAAGCTCCAGTAAAATCTCTCCTTTAGCCGTCTTCTTTTTTCGTGACACATTTTCGCCAAGCTCTTGCAGGATTTCAACGCAATCTACTAGTTCAGCGCCCAATGTACATTTCCTGAACAAGGCCCGAAGAGGCTGATTACTGATCCACGTCGTGACCAACGCTCCGGCAGAGTGAGCTCACATTACCCTGTACATCCTGTACCACACTTTACAGTGGAAAATAACTGATGGTGTTTCTTGCGACTCGAAGTACGCCCCGGTATAGTTATAGCCTCACCTAGCATGATGGATAGACGCTAACCAGGAAGCCGCTCAATTTGAGTACGTCGAGCTTGGATTTTTGAATGACACATCATGAAATGGCATGATGAGTAGGATACCTATCTTTAGAGAGACGGTATCGACTCGCCCCTGTCGCAGGATTTTCATCGGCTTAGCTGGCTTTTATACCGCCCCCTCCATTCCCGTCTCTCCTCGTCGGGTGTTGCTTATTCGTTGTAACATATTTATAATATAATAATTATTTATACCCCCCGGTAAATCAACTGGAAAGTCAGGAATCACAAAATTAAGTAAATGGGAGATAGGGGAAGTATTGACACGATTGTAACAAATTTTGGCATGAGGAAACATTATGACCAGAAAAAAAGACTTTCTTCATTAATCTTCATTAATATATCTCGCATATTGACCGACATTTATGGTATAACCGTTCGTCAAACGAAAGTTCGAAAATTCTTATATTAGGCATTGGGGACTGAGGTCCATATGTTCGGTATGAAAAGATGTGGTCCGATTTCGTATACTTTTGAGGTTGATATGGTATAACTTGAAGGCAGTATTTGGAGAAAGTTTGGTTTCGATATCTTCATTGGTTCTTGATATATACAATATGAAGTGAAAGAATCAGATGGATTTAAAATTGTTATATGGGAAGTAGGCATAGTTGTAGTTCGATTTCACCCATTTCCCACCATGGCATTAAAATGTCATGACAATATGACGCAGAAAATTTGAGCCACAAAAAACTATTTCAAACAATATGCGCATGCATTTGTGTATATACATAAATATTCAAAATCCTCATAGGCAAATGTCCACCAATATCCCTTAGCCTTTGTCAAAAAAAAACAACCAATCCTATACAGAAGCATAAAACATTTAATGTACACACTTTCTATGTATGTAAGGATGTATAAAGGGCAATTACGACGATCATTTACAGCGACTAAAGCAGAAAATAGGCGAAAACTGGCAATAAAGAAGCCAACTTTCAAATAAAAACTGCTCCTTTATCGTAATTTCCCCTCAAGCGGAGAAGTGAACTAAAGCACAGGCTATAATTGCATCGCAATTTACGAACATGTTTCCAAGCTATCACATAAATAGCGAAAATTGGCAAAAGGTTTCACATCTAAAGCCAGCAGAACCCAACTGCAACACCCCGCTCAAATAGATATTATATTATATTAAGCTGCGTGCGACTTTACACCACAAACAATGCTTGAACGTATTGAAAGAACATTAAACACACTTCTACCTCAAAACACTATTTTCAGTAGAATACTAAGTGGATAAGTAACATAAACTGTTTCCATGTTATCAACTCAAGTTGAGGATATTTCAAACGAATACCTTAATTAACAATTAGGGAAATTTTGGGAGTTAGAAGAACTCCCTTTCATATCAATTACAACCTCAGAAGATCAGTATTGTGAAGAATTCTATAAAGCCACAACTACTCGATCAGATAACGGTCAGTACGTCGTACGATTACCACTCAAGCCACAGTTTCCCCGATACACTTCCCAGATATTTTTTCTAAAAACTCATTGAAGTATAACCGAGTGCAAACCGGTATAATGCAATCATCGATAACATTCCATGAGACGTATGGTAAATTGAAATCATCCATAACAATTATGGAATCAGAATTTTTTACCATTGAAATAACACTATTTATAAAAGAAGCATACTGCATGTATACAGATAAGCCCGAAGGAGGAGGTATATATGATAATGTTAGATAAATGTACTATCTGATAAGATATAAATTCTAATACATTTAAATTCAAATAAGACCGTATTATAAGCAAGAACTTCTTCTGATGGAATAAAAGATTGAACTGCGAATAGAACACCTCCTCCGATTCTGTTCATTCGATCACATCTGAATATTTGAAACCCTCCGCATAATATCTCATTATCAAAAATGTGAGGCTTTAGCCATGTTTTCGTAAAAGCAGAAACCTTAATATTATAATTGGTAATGTTTAAATATAATTCTGTTAATTTTGTTTTAACAGCTCTGACATTTTGATAATAAATACTCAGCGAATTTCCATCACTAAATATTTTTTCAGCGGCTTTTCTTTTTAAGTATTTTAACGACATTTGCTTCAGTCAGTTTACGTTCATACTAAAATGCACGTACAAATACACCGAATGGCCAGAATGGCGCTTTAATTTCAAGTTTTCAAGAGATACATCTACTTGAAAATAAGAAGAAAGAAGAACAGTGTTAGAGAAAATATAGAGAGCAGTTTTAGATGCACAGAGACGTTCAAAAAACAACACGCAACACAGCTGTGAATAAGGGAAGAAAACGAAATAAATAAATAATAAAAGAGAAAATAAAACAAAAACAATGTGTGTAGGCACTAACAAATTGGAATGTAGAGAAAAAAATTATTGAAATTGAATAAAATAACAAATTTAGATGAAAAAAATTCATAGAATTCACAGAGCTCACAATTCAGAGTTCACAATTTTAAAACTTTACAGCTAGAAGTGTTGCTAGATATTTTACAATTGTAACTTGTATATACAAAGACAGTCGTTCCTATCGTTATCTTGCTATGTCGGAAAGCTCCTTGTTTTCAAGTTTCAATCGATTTTCTCACACAGCAGCTTCAATGAGTCTGGAAGACTCTTCATTCACATGCCGGCTAAGCCTCAGCTCGTGAGAGCTTGCAATTTTATCAATTTCGGTTGTCACTGTATTACGCCAAGATCACGACGAAGATCAGCAGATCTAACCGAGGAGCATTAACTAGGCTTCTTAGCACCTTATTTTGGAAGCGTTGAATTCAGGCAACATTTCTTTGACTTCCGCAACCCCTATAGCCTATGCAGCTCAAATCGGTTTTAGGACTTTATTATATATTAATAGCTTGTTTTGGATTTATAGAACGATGTCATGCCAAATCAATTGTGTAGCTAGCAAGCATATCGAACTCTTCCCTTTTTTTCCAACATTTCCAACTTTCCAGCGGAGCTTAGAATCTAGGGTGATACCTAGGTACTTAGCACTGTTATGTGGTATTGTAGTACTATTATAGAGTATAACCGATTTTTTCAGGGTAAAGTCTACATGCATTGCATATTGATTTGCATATTTAGTCGTTTAATTTGATGCGCCACTTAGAAACCCATTTAGTGTTTGCATAGAATGATGTCAGCAGTCGTAGGGTAGATACTCTCTCTAGCCAGCCCAGAAAAAGAGGTGAAAGAGGTTGGTCTTTTGGGGAACCAGGGCAAGACCAATTACCTGGAGGCCACACACAAAGATTCCTCATGTCTAGGGAACTACGTCACTGTTGGCAGCTTTAAATTTGAAAAAGTTAAGGGCTCTGTCTGACTCGGAACAAGGATAAATACCCCTAAGAATCTAAGCTTGGAGATCAGGCGTAGAATAACTCTTGCCAACAGGTATCACACCTAAAAGTATATTTGATATGGGAGTTACTGAATATGTAGACCTCAGTGCATATTGCTTATTCGAAAATTAATTAACCCACATTAAGAATATATATATATGAAGAAAATATGTAGTCACAGCAGACTTATACATTTTAAGAAATTTGTATTTAAAATTCATAAATTTAACAATTTTAAGTGTGTAATATTTCGATTTATGGTGAATTTTACACTTATTCTATGCACTTTTCATATATTAACACTTCATTAAATTTTTTCTACATATTTATTTTGCATTATTTATTACACAAACACCTTTAATTCGACATATAAATTTTTATTAAATTTTATTTATTCACACAAAAACAACGGAATTGCATGCTAACAACTAATAAGTGTTATCATATCTACGTATTCTGCAAACGAATCAAAATAAATAAAAAAGAAAGATTATACCTAAAATATGGAAACTTTCTAATGATAAGCCGCGGTGATGCACCGAGCCAGTGAACCAGTTCTAAGTGAAAATGTGTTGTCGTTGCTCTTGTAACGAGTATCCAGACCCTGTTTGGGTACAAGTGTAAAGTTAATTGTCATCGAAATCACTTAACGGTAGGTCCAGGAAACGAGCTGTTTCAAGGGCGTCGTACCAAAGGGAAAGCAGTTTTAAGTAAGTTACTGCTAGGGTATTCTGAATGAATTTGCGCAAGGGCGCACCCTGCGATGGATTGTAATTGGACAACAAGGATGCTATTCACGGGAGTCAGCGAGGTGTTAACAATTACACTGCGAATGGCGTTCGGTGCTTGTTGGAAGTTAGTCGCGCCCAGAGTTTGGTCAGTAAAATGTTGTACTTCGTCAACGTATTGTAGGAATATTCTCTTGATGTTCCTAAGTGGCGGTTTCGCTCCCAGCGGGTGACGGCAAGGGTAATTTCGGCGAAAGAAACCCAGCGAAAACTCCTTAGATAGGAGTGCGTTGTGCTCCTTAACCAGTAACATACGCGCCTCGCTGTGTAGGTGTTCGATTGGAGACATCAAGAGGCATCTTGTGATTGCCCGAAGTGCCGTGTTCTGACATGACTGTGTCTTCCCCATCTGTGTTCTGCTACATCTTTATCTTTTCCCCAGGTGCTGCCGGCTAGCAACTTGAGAATTTTTTTGTGGCTCTGTACTTTGGTAATACTGACTGTCGTATGCACAGTAAAGGAGTGAAGACTATCAAACGTAAGGCCTCATATTTTAGGGTTATTCACTGTTGGAATTTTGCCGTAATTGACAAAAATGTTGAGATCTAGTTCGTATTCCTTCGTCCAGTTGGTAAAAAATGGTCGCTGTGAGAAAGGTCGCCGAGATAGGAGTTCACTTTCAAACACATGCCATCGAATTAATTGCCCGACGTCAAAGTCGTGCAATCGTCAGCGTATGAAGTAACGGAAACTCTCTCTGGTGGTTGAGGGAGTTTCGAGATATAATAATTAAACAGTAGTGGGGAGAGCACACTACCTTCTTAGTTCAGAATGCTGACCTCGAAACAGTACGGACGATTGACGACCGCTCAGATAGTTCATGGTCCATCTCCCCTACGATGGAGGGAGCGTAGTTTGTTGAATGTCTTCTAGTAGCGTTGTGTGATTCACTAGGATGGTCCTCTCAGAGGGTGGTTTTGATTTAGACTGCGAGTTATCTGAGCGTTTATGACGCTGAGTGCTGTGGTGGTGCTATGCACTTTACGGAAAGTGTTGGTGTTCTGCTAGGCTCAGATGGTGACCGAAGGTAGGGAGTAGTAAGGTCTCTAGTGTCTTCACTACTGGGGAAAAGAGAGTTATCGGACGAAAAGACTCCCACAGGTTTTCGGGTTTCCCAGGTTTCAGTAATGGGACGACTCCTCTGACTTTCCACACAACGGGTATGTGAAGAGTGGACAGCGACAGGTTGAGAACTTTGGCGAGGTATTTTATTTCCGTTGACTTTAGGTGTTTCAACATCAACATATTTATACCGTCTGGGCAAATGGATTTAGCCGATTTAGCCTTGTTGATAACACTCTCAAGCTCCTCGTCGGTGAAAATAAGTGCCTGCAGTCTTTCGGCAATTTGCGGCGTCGGATAACCCGTCTTTTGGCCTTGCCCACTGAAGGGTGCAGAATTAACTGTCAGCTAAAATAGTTCGCGCACTTATTAATTTAATAGATAATATATAATATTATTACAATATTAATTAATATATTATCTTATATATCTATATATCACCTAATATTATATCTCTAAATCTATGACCTATAATATATGTTACCAGATACCAGATAAGATATCAGATATGACAAATATACAATCACATTTATTTACAATTTAGTTGAATAATGAATGTTAAATTGTAGGCTAATTTTGGTAATATGAAGTTTTGTCAATTACGAGAGTATAAAATGTTCGGTTACACCCAAATTTTCCCTTCCTTACTTATTTTTCCATGTGTTTTAAAAATTGGATACTATAACTTATACATAAGTTTTCATTTTAAATTTAAATATATTTATTAATCCTTTGCCTTAAACCAACACTAAACTACCAATTAGTTTCTTTCTACCCAAACTTTCAAAATATTTCAAACTATTCAAATATTTAGAATTTCATATTTGTTTCCCCTTGAACATTTTTTCAAGTCGAAGATACTCGTATTATCAACACAGATAGCTCATACATAAAAATGTGTTTTTATTTTCAGTTCTTGATATCTCTAACATAACTCCAACAAAAATTAGTGCAACGGAAATTGGAATATATTGGAATGTTCCACTGAAAACAAAAAAATGTCTGGAAGCTTATAAAATTTATTTATATGGCCCATTGCAACGTGTAAAGGAAAAACAAATCCGTTATTGGGACAAAACAAAGGAAAACAAATATGTATTTGAAAATCTAGATCCATGTGGTGTATACAAAATTAGTGTACATGCTATATCTGTGAAAGGGTCGTTTGGTTCGCCCAGAGAAATAATGTTACAAACTTTGGAAGCTCGTGAGTAAATATAAACTAAAACGTATTGTATATAAAAGGAAACTAGCGTTGTGTAGATTATAAAAATAAACTTAATACTATAGTCCACGATTGATAACAATCTAGCTTTAATTGTAATAAATTCCAGGAAAAAACTGAACAAACGTTAGCTGGATTTTAGAGGTATGTATAAATAGGACTTAGGCTACATTTTGTGAAAGATTTTGTATTAAAATAAACTCTAAGTGGATAACTTAAGTTTGTAAATGCAGTAAGGAGTATACTTAACACAAACGTTGATTTATTTCTGCTCCTCACTGCATAAAATTCTTTTTTTAAATTGGCATATGATACATATGGGAACAAGTAGGGTATAGCTAAGTTCGGGTGCAACCGAATATTTCATACTCTAATATTTGAAAAAATTTAAGACATGGAAACATTTTCAGGCGTCAGCAGAACTTTACAAAAGAAAATTTTGTATATGTCAATAACATATCTCACATATTAACCAATACATTTGGCAATCAGTGGGAAAAAGTCGACCTCAGAAAATATTTCAACCTAATTTTATTAACACATCTCATACATTAACCGATATATTCGGCATAAAGTCAACCAGAGGAGGCGATATTATTATATGAAGTATTTGGCAGAATTTGAAGGTCTGAACAATTTCATTCATATCTAACGTTAAACCACATTTCGGTCAAGAAACCATGTGAACGTAATTTAATCAAACGATCTCACATAGTGACCGATATACATCGGTCTTGAACGGAGTTCAAAAATTATTCAAGTATGTATATGGGAGCTCGGGGAAGTACAGAATAAAATATACTTGTATTTAGCACTTTAGCTTGTATTTAGCACCACATTAAGATGAACTTAATTTCATTAAAATATTTTCAGTATAAAATCAGTCATATACACTGAGGCCATCACGTCAGGTTTCTTGAGGCTTGAAAAGTGGTGGCAAAGTTTTATCTTCATTGATTCTTAATTCTGTTGTAAAGTGAAAGAATCTAATGGAATTTAATTTGGTACGAATTGGTCAAACAGTTCTTTAGATATAAGGTTTCACCTAAAACTTGGCGGCACCGCCCACACTGTCCCATTTTTATATACCGATTCATAAGCATCTTTACGGTTAAATTTAATGCCTATAACACTTTTCGTTATAGCTTTTTTACTGATTTTATGGGACTTTGGAGGAGTTTTGGAGTTAGTAAATCGAATGGTTTCCATTATATTCGGTTGATAAAATTCCAGCTGTCTACGAAAAATTTACAATTAACCTTTAAGGGAAAGGGGTAACACTCACATTTCCAAAACATTTGCAATATTTTAATGTCAGACCATTGCCATTCTACAATACCAATCTTCTTTGCAAGCCATTATCACTTGCACGGCAGACGAAGAAATGGACGATGTTACGTATGAATACATTATTCGTTATTATTGAATCGCTATTAATCATATTAGTGGTATGGTGCCGATATCATTATAGTTTAGTGTCAAATGACAAAACTTTTGTCAAAATGATGGGCTTGAAATGGATACAATCAGTTCAGTACTTCCCCTGGTTTCAATATACCTAATTTAATGTACGTATAACAAGTTTCTATATTTTAGTTGACCTTTTGGCGATTACCTTATTATCTTACCAACAGTATGTGAAATTCGTCCCCCTCTTCCAATAGCCCCAATATACTGATATCCAGACTTCTGGTCTTTGTATTATATACCAATGAGCGTGTAATATTGTAGTGAAACTAATTATAAATATTTTCTTAACGACAATGTGATTTAGCCCTTTCCAATGATTTCCGCCCTCTGATTGACATATAAATTACTCAGAGCCACTTAAACATGCAAAAAAAGTAATTATAATTCTTATTTATAATTTGAAAACCAATACATGTGTTGAAAGAATTCAAATGCCAAATTATTAATATGAAAGTGTATTTATGAAAAAAGGGACTCAAGAATTTTTCTTTTCTCTTTGTTTAACAGTTTGTTAACCAGGAACAAAATAGAACAAGTTTTTATGACACATCTTATTTATTGCAAAACAATTTTTTTTAACTAACTTAAAGGAATGAATTGAGAAGCATTTAATATTTAGTGTGGTTCTCTTTAGTCTTTTAGTCCCTTTTAGTTCCACAAATTTTCTCATTTTTTTCTTTCTGAGTTTGCTCCGCTCTTTTAGTTCCCTTTTTGAGCTCATCTTTATTGCTTACGAGGTGTGTACGGATAAATTCTCGAACAAGTTCATATCGGGTGACTGAGTGATAAACGCCAACATAAGTCATTACAGTTGAATCAAAAACATTGATTCTTCAGCAAAAACCATCTTCCAGAAATAGAAAACTTAAATTTTCGTTTTCCTTCAATTCGATCCGAGGTCATGACTTTAGTGGCTATATTTTAGCAACGGGGGAATGACAGGAAGCATCCTATTACCTAACTTAAAGTCGCAGTATCCCACCATTATTTGGCAACTTTAATATTAATCATTAGGAAAAATTCGTAAATATCATTTGCATTATTATTTTTATTTATTAAACAAAATTCATAACGAAACGTCTGCCGGCTATGACATAGAGTGTCAGCCGAAACCATGAATATTCCTGGAGAACAACTACAATCCTGCCACAATACGTGTTCCAGGCTTCAATCAAGAAAGGTCCGGACTCTGATTAGCACAACTAACCACCAGCTGATAGGCCATATCAACGCCTAAAGACGCACTCATTCCAACTCCACTCCAAGTCCAAAGAAGCAAAATTTCTACGAATTTTGGATGGTGAAAGTCTCGGCGACAGAACGCCATCTCAACATCATCGGCACCTCCGTAGTTTAGTGCCAGACATAGATGAGGAGGTGTTAAGAACGAGGTAGCTATCACACCTGCCCGACCAAATGTGCGCATGTTTGGTTGCACAACGCACGAACGAGCTACAAGAATTGCAGCCAGTCCAAACCCAACTGCGGACCGTTTATATGACGTGTTTCATACTTCTCAAAGGCATCACTTAGCTTCATCATCGTTCGCAGATACTCAAGCCTCAAATGTAGTCTACAGATATAGAGCAGAGCACTTGCTCATATTAGAATATGTCTTCAGAACCCAGTTGCAAACCAGTCAACGGAATATGCGTTAACAGTTTCGGTATCGTAACATTTGGGTTAAAAATCGGCATTCGCATAGCGCCAACTTTCGCTTCTTTCTGGAAGATATATCCAATTCAATCATTATCGCCGATTTACTTTCACACTACGGCTTTGGCAATTTCTGATGGTTTACCTGCACACATTTCGCAGACAACGCCTCCAATGAGTAGTCGTGTTCGGCGATTAGCGCCGTAACGACTAAATTTCGCCAAAGCCGACTTTGAAAAGATGATCCACGTCAGCATTGCAAAGCCATCAAACAGCCCATGATCATCTTCACTACATCCGGCACCAAAATAATGTGGCGCGTAACTCTTATGGCAATTACAGGCGTCCCAACAAACATACCATCCAAGGTCGGTATCCAGTCTGATGCTTTGAAGTTCTCACCTCCAATTTGCACAACAAGTTATTCAACAATCGACTTAATTCATGCTTTGAACAAAATTCCAGTGGCGGATAAGGACGTACATAAAACACCAATAATCACACCGTTTGCTCATTTCGATTTTCCGTTTATGTCCTTCGGACTACGAAACGCAGCACAGACCTTTCAACGTTTCATGGATGAGGTAACGCAAGACTTACCGTTCGTTTTCGCATACATCGATTATCTACTGGTCGCATCTGCAAATGAAACAGAGACTTTGTCAGAGTCAGACAGACAGAGAGATAGAGAGAGTCAGAGAGAGACTAACAACATTTGTGCGCCGAATGGAGCTCTTTAAACATATTGGTTGGTCATCAACACAACAGAAACATGCCTAGGCCTCAACGAAGTCGAATTCCTAGTGCATACTATTTCCTCCCATGGTATAAATCGTTCACTATCATCGCCCTTGAACAATCACCAAGTCGCGGATCTTCTTTAGTGCCATCAATCTCTATAGCAAATTTGTTAAATACACAACAAACCTACTAGCTCCACTTAAGAAACTACTCGATATAAGTGGAAAAACACCAATAATCTGGATCATATTAATCGAAGAATCATTTTCAAATTTTAAGAAAGCTGTCGCTAACACAACACTCTTGATACTTGATGATAACATACTCGAGGCTCAACACACGGATAGAAAGGCCTAATGATCCATCTTCTCGAACGAATCTGATCAGCTTACAATCGTGAACTCAACGCAATCTACGAAGCAATTCAATACTTTCGACACATCTTTGAGGGATGACCACTCGATTTTATTGGTCAGTTTATCATCGACATACCGCACATGTCCGGTTTGAACAATATCGTTGCGGACGCCTTATTTCGAGTCGATTCCACTCACCCAGCAATTACATCTAAAGGACTTTCAAGCTCAAACGAACGATCCAAAGCTTCAGCAATTGCTCCGTAGCTCTAACACTGCATTACAACTTCGCAAAATCAAGACAGTGAGATTGAGACTACCGCTTTTAAAAGGACACACCAAATGTCTCACAATTATTGACCGATTTACACGCTCTCCACCAGCCCCACTACTTTGACTTACTGACGGTACAGTTTTCTGAGTAGCGTATGGATTCGTGCAAACTCAGATATCTACTTTGGAGTCCCTCTTCGGATAAGAACCGTCAGACTTTTTCAGGAAGCTCGCCGATCTACTCTGTGCCAAACGTCAACGATCATCCACAAAACAAACAAAACAAAGTTATCACCGAAGGCTGAAAGCACCTCTTCCCTGCCGCAACGACAGCTGGTACGACATACTCCCTGCAGTTCTCCTCGGACAACGTGCTGCATTTAAAGAAGGCATCGAAACCAGAGCAGCAGAAATTGTTATTGGTGTACCAATTCGACTACACGGTGTGTTTTTAGTGGTGGTCCGTTGTTTAGTGAGCTTAGGATGGTCGTGGTTATTTGCCGATTTCACCAATTTTCACACTGTATGGGGGGATTGTGCTAGAGGGATTTGTCCTCAAAAATTTGGGCTGATATGGCTTTTATGGGCATTGGGCTATGGCTATTAGGGGCGGTGAAGCGCTTAATTTTTTTTTTTTTTGAACCACGAATGCCTTTTTTTTACGGGATTCCTCGTTCCAAATTACAGTTTTGTGTTACAATTCGTGGCTTATGTATAGCACTTTACAACATTTCGCTAAATTGCATTTAGTAGGCGTGGCAGTTATACGATTCCTCTCAACTGCAATATCCACCTCTCGAGAACGCTAGGGAATACGTTTACCAAATTTGAAAGAAAATGTATTAGTTTAAATATTTTACTCAAGATACAGTTTGAACCGTCAGACAGACAGACATCCGGAATTCAACTCGTCTCTAAATGGTCCTTTATTATTACACGTCTGTACGTACAAAATCCAACTGAACATTAATGTTAGCATTATTGGTCTTATATACAGGTAAGGGTTGTTAATACGCAATGTGTTATTATAAAGCTTATATATAAAAAAAGCTTATAATAAAATTATAAAGCTTAATTAATATAAGTAATAGAGAGTGCTGTAGTGTAACTCTTAGTATAACAAAGTGAAGTAGAATGTGGGATAACTTAAGTTTGTACAAACAAACCTTAGTTGTACAAATATAAACGAACTTAATATTAATTAATGTATGATTTAAATAAATTTAGTGAAATGTTTAATGTGGGTGTCGGCGCATATCTCCCCTGTGGAAAAAAAGAAAATAATACTAGCATTTTTGCTTTCATATTATGTAGGAATTTAGCGTTCTCTTTTGTGGCTTCTTTATATTGTGGTATGAGGTCAGGATTCGTGTTGCTGGCAGTTGTGTAGCATATGTTATTTCCGGACGGATTGGAACTTAGGTGTTCGATGTCGTCACTACAAAGAAAAGCCGGTTTTAGCCGATCGATGGATACGTGTGTAGATTTTCCATATAGTAGCACTTTATAGTATTTTTCATATCGCTCCATGACTGGGAATGGTAATAAAAATTCTTGCTTGACTTCCACGTTTCAAATAGAAGCGAGTGTTGAGCTTGGTGTTAGATTTTGAAATTTTTTTCTCAGCATTTTAATGAGTTCAGGTGCTTCAATGGTTTTGTTTAATGGCGGTTGATAGACCACACGGTGGATAGACGGTGTCATAACTCTATACCGAATTGGTCTGTAAAAATTTAGGTAATAATATTCAAATTGTATGGAAACATATTCTCGAGCACACTTGATCTTAATGTGAAAAATAAATGTGCAAAGATTTCCGACTTTCTGGTCTACTTTAACCATTTTATTAAGGTCAATAAGTGCAATATTTGAAGAAATTAAATGGACATGCTTTATTAAACGTAATGTGGTTAAGTATAGAAAATGAATGAAATTGTTCTGGACCTCATACTAATATAATGATATCCGCGAAATCAGTTGACTTTTTCCTTCAAGTATATATATACTAGTAATACCGAATATACTAATTTTCATCCATTTGATTAGCAAATATTTTTCATAACAGATATCTCAATAAAATTAAGCGAAACGATTTTTATTGGCATTAGTCGTTCCTTCGCAAAAATTATGAAGATCAGTATATGCCATCGCACAGCACTAATATGATGATAACAGTTATAAAATGCACGGTTGAACGCGTACTTACCTCTTTCTTACTTGCTCTAATATATGCTAATGAAATCGGTCTGGACCTTGGTTTAGCCCCTATACCCGTACTAAATTATTTCTACCCCTTTGGTTGACTTGTTCGCATACACCTTATATATTCAATTTTTTCTATTTGTTTGAGTTTGTATCTCACATATCTCGGTGGAAGATGTCTCAATAGAAGAAGTTTCAATAAAATTATGCAAAAATATTTCGATTGGCATATGTAATTCGGTAGTAAAAATTATGGTACCTCCACACAGCGCTAACATTATGTATATAGAGATTCATGATAGTTAGATTGATTTTAATATAAATATCTCAAATATGAATCCAAAATCAGTAACGAAACTAAATGTTTACATGAACTATTGCATAAGTTAATAAATGCCAAACATTATTGTAATCCATTCACAATTTCGTGGAATAATGAATATTGAATTCATTTGCAAAATTTTTATACTCTCGCAACATGTTGCAACAGGGTATATTAGTTTTGTTCACCAAACCGTCCGTCCATGCAAACGATAACTTAAGTAAAAATTAAGACATCTTGATACGCGTGTTCTTTGTCACCATAAGAAGGTTGTTCTTGCAGATGGACATAATCGTACATCTGCCACACCCTCAAAATGCTATTAACCGAAAACCCATAATGGGCAATAACTAAACAACAAATTAGGATATTAACGTGTTATTTGGTACAGAGGATTCAAGTAGGGCGGCCGTCTCTGGGAAAAAAATGTTGGAAAAGATGACATGGCCCCGCCCTCCAATAGGATTAATGTACATTTCTCACAAACCACTAAAGCTATAGCAATCAAACTTGCTCAGAACAAGTTTTTCTAGCATGTCTTCATATAGTGGAAAAATGAGAAACTTAAATAAAAACCTTTTTTTTTTTTGTTCTGTTTTCCACCAATTAGTTTTATTTGGCAGCACCTCTCTTTAAAAAGTACCCATGGATTGTTTGTGAAGTTGTTGATTTCTATGTAGAAATATGTTCACTCGTTTTTGAAGCTGTTGATTTCAGTTAATTTTTGGTAAAGGCTTTAATACATGAACTATATTTGCAGTACTTATTCATATTTGCTAATTGCAAGTAATATTTTTTTTTTAAACTTAAATTCAAACTTTTATTTTACTAAAGTATAAACGCTTCGTAGCATTTTGTGTTCTCATTTTATAATGCGAAGTGTTAAAATACTCACATTTCCAAACAGATGCTCAGTCTAATTTTTTATTAATCAGTTCAACTTTAAACCAGTCAATAGTTTTCTGCTTTGTAAAATTAAAGCGTTAAAGTTTAACACATTTATTCGACAAAAATTGTTTCGCTTTGTCCATTTACTTATTTCATAGCATAAAAACACTTTTAACCTTTAGTTTTTACCTCTTTGAATAATTATTTGTAATTTTAAATGTTTATTAAACAAATCGTGACAGTTTTTGTTTTTTTTCCGAAAATCGGATAATAAGAGCCCGCAAGTAAAAGTTATCTTTAAAACTAATAAAATTGCGCTAACTTTATAAAGAATAAACACCACATGCATTAAAATTTACCGTAAAGTTTAAAATAAAACTTGGCGCAAAAGTGGAATCATTTATAATCGTCAAAATCGAGCCGTAACATTCCAAAGAAAATGAGCATTTCAGCGCCGATGGATGACTTTATGCCGAAAACGTCTGTCAATCCGCAACATGTCCTAATAAAATTCAGAAGGCATATTACCAAATATTAATGTCTTGTGGTTTAGTATTTCACCTAGCCGCTATACACCCAATTTAAGGATTTTCAAAGTGTCAGTTGGCTTTATTCGGTATGTATTGGTCAGCATGTAGGATTTCTTAAGAAAATTAAATGAACACATAATATTAGATATAATATATATCTTTCATATATCTCGTAACTGATAATGCCAACATAACTCATGACGAGTTGGCTGGAAAACCAGCAGCAAAAACTTGAAGTCCCAAGTCAAGGAAACCGCAGGTAATTACAACTTCAGTTATGAAGAGTTTACCAAATTGCTCGCTCGAAGCCGTAAAATCGAACGATCGAAAATCGTTTTACTCTTTTAAACAATACTGCTTTAAGAATGCAACAGTTCTGCAAATCAGTACACACAAAATTAAACCTACTAAACGCAATTAAATTGAACTACAATATATATCATATGTCTATAACTACAAACAAGAAATATATAACATAATCAACAGGAACAAATACGCGTTTTCAACCTTTGCTGTTATTTTCGTAAAAATTTACTTAGACGATAAACAGTACGATCGCTTCACCTGTCGAAGCGAACGAGGACGCAAAGGGTTACGGTCTCCCTAATCAAACATCTCACGCTAGCTTACCGATGACGTCCGCCGAACGACGTCCGAAGATAGCCTCCAACATGCATTCCCTAGCATTGATCACATGTCTTAAAGAGGTGTTCGATTTTTAAGAGTTTGAACCTTTCAACGCCAGCAAGAATCCACGGTATTAGATGAAATGTTTGGAAGGTACGGACGCCACTCTCGAATGTTTTGCTAACGGAGCGTATCAATACCGCCAAGACTGCATCATTCCTTTCTTCATTGTTTTCCTAAACGAGCTAATCCGAAAAACGCATCTCCCCAGCATCAGACACACCATATGGCGGTCCTGTCCACTGCCTAAGAGCTTTAGTCCACCGTAACATTTTCAACCATGCAGCACGCTCGCCTCCACCATGTCAATGTCGACATCAGTCTGATCAGCGGCATAAGCTCTCAACTTAGGCTTGAGCGCCGTCGTTAGCACGCTACAACAGCTGCTGAGGTTGCTAGACAATTAACTCGACTGAGGAGGGCGAGATGTTCACATTATAGATGATTGGTGATCCGGTGACATTATACAGCCCTCAATCTATCCTCACAATATACCCCAGACTATTTTTGTTCACAACACTCACCACTCATCACAAAACCACAACACACTACACTACCTACTAACCAGAAGCACAACATATCATACAATACACCATACATCCCACCAACCACACCAACGGAGAAACACACACACATTCACCACTCAACAGACCTCTAAAGGATCAATCCCATCAGGAAATCGACATTCAACAGCCGTCTGTGAAATCATATATATCAATGCGTCACCTTTCTGCCTCAGAGGACAACAAATGCAGGGGTATAATACAACTTATATATAAATAAATAAAAACATTTTGCGGAAAGAGATCCTGTGTGTGGTTTCATAAATTTTTGATCCCTTCCTCTAGACCCAGTAAAGTGATTTCCGACTTTCCAGTTGACTTTGTAGCGGTTATATTGCTCAACAATACAATTTAACACTGAATATGAATAAAATCAGTCTAGACCGTGGTCTAGCCCCCAAACCCATAAAATAATGATTGCCTCCCCTCTGTTTGAGTTTTACCTCATATACCTAATATATTAAATAAGATTCCTTAGGTTGAATTTGTGTCTAATATATCTCAACAGCAGAGATCTCAATAAAATTGAGAGAGAAATTGATTAGCACTATTTTATTTGGTTGTAAAAATTGAATTTAGGTACATACCTTCTCATATATACTAATTTGATGGATATTTCGGTAATAATATTTCGGACATAAAGTAAAAGGGATCGTCTATAGTTTAAGTTAATAAGATACCAAATATGGTTGTAATTCATTCAGGCTCTCATCGAGTGACGAATGCTTTATTCGTTTACTAAATTTTTATACTTTCGCAACAACTTTGTACAATGAGTGTAATAGTCTCATCCACTCAATGGTTGTTTGTAATACCAAAATATACATAAAATACAAAATTTAAATCCATTTTTGCTAAGGGGCGCGAACTCGCACCCTGAAAGATTTTCTGCACATATCTAACAAACTACTAATTATATATCAACCAAACTTGCTGGAAACATTTCCCTCTGGCATTTTCTCATGCGATGTAATAAACCGAGCTAAATCGGATAATAGTGTTAGAAATAGCATGTTTAGAAATATTATGTTCAGAAATAATAAAAGCGTGACAAATTAATTAATTCGCCTTTTTTTTGTTATTTGTATTTATTTAATATATTAATATTTGTATATACATATATATAATATAAATATATATATTTATATATATATAATAATAATATATATATAATTACTATTATACATATAGTAATATATATATAATAATATATATATATTAATATATAATAATTTATATATAAATACAAATAACAAAAAAAAAATGCGAATTAATTAATAATAATTTAATTAATTTGTCGCGCTTTATATTTGTATATATTTATATTATTTATATATTTTTATTATTTTTATATTATTATTTATATATTGATATATATTAGTATCGGTATTTTTTTTTTTAATAAATTAATACTTCCTGGGCAGAACAATTTTAAATTTCAGTGCCGACAACAGCAGCCATATAATTAATATAAAGATTTTCTACATTCCGGTTGGCATTTTAACGTTTATATCAGTCAATATGTGTGATGTTTTTATGAAATTAATAGGACATTATTTTGATACTATGTCGTGTTTTAGAATAAAAAACGAATGGCGTCCTTCTGAAATAGTTTTTCCTCATACATCCAGCACATATATTAAAACTCGTCCTTTTGTTGAGTTTATATCGTTATTAGAGCAATACATCTCAGTATTTTAGTCATTCGGTAGTAAAAGTTATGGATATGAGTATAATTAGGCAGTTCACAAGCTGTGCAATTTGTCTATTAAAGTATAGTAGGTCTAAACTTGTTATTATTGCTTTGCAAGTAAAATCTAAATAACCCCATACAACTTTGAGAGGTGTGTTTATTTTGCTATTAGGCCTACTAAATAAATTCATTATTTTTGCATTAAACTGAAGGTTTTATTTAGCATAGTTAGAATGAAGTGATTTAAGTGAAATATGCACTGTTTTGTTTGACAGCTTTTTGACATTTCTAGGTAATTTCATAATATCACTTTAAAAGAAATCCTATTCTTTAAGTCCCTATTGGCTAAAAACTGGGACAATCGAATTTCCCAAGCTTCGAATGGCAAAATCAGTCGCCATAGACATTAACAGGTAGGACACACTTGGTGCCAGGTCCGGACTGTATGGCGGATGCATAAAAACTTTCGAACCAAGCTCCCGGAGCTCCTGGTGAGACATTATCGTTGTGTGTAGTCTGGAGTTGCTTTGGTGAAACACAATTCTTTCCCTGTTGGCTAAAGCAGGCCTCTTCTGGGCAATTACAGATGGTTCGATTGTTGACAGTACCGGTTCGAATTAAGAGTTCTACGGTAGGGAAGCGGCTCTTAGTAGATGATTTCTTTCCAATCTCACCAAACACCAAGCAAAACCATCCTGCTTTAACCGTGGCTTCGCCACCGCCAACCATTTTCGTTTGATGTTGTCGTAAGGGACCCACTTTCCATCCCCAGTAACCATCCTCTTCCGATTTCAGAACAATGGAACAAAAAATAACGTTAATTGGTAGCAAATTAAGCTACTAGACTCAAATTTGGTGCAGAGAATAACATTAGGTTTGCATCTGCAATTAAAAACTTTTCGGAAAGATTTATGGTTAAGATGGAAACTACTAAGATTATATGAAAGCTACCAAGTTTTCCATTAGGGATGGAAATTACTAAAAATGTGTTAATTTGCTGAAGAAACACGTCAGAAACATTAAATTTCACAATAAATATGGCACGGAAAAGTTTCATGGGAATTTGAAATAAAAATTTGACAATGGGTCTAACACTACCCTGTGAAATCGTATATCTCAAGAAATACTTGACATATTTCAACCATATTTGGTGCGTAACATTAGCCTGACAGCCTTATGTTACAGTATGAAAAGGGTGTAATCAGACCACAACAATTTTAAATTCCCTTTAATTCTTTCAATTCACAGCATATGAAACAAGTACAATGAAGATATCACATAGCGTATATAAGCATTTTCATTATTCTAGTCAACTCTATGCTTAATATATCGGTCAAAGTATGAGTGATATTAATGAAATTTTATTGAAATTTGTCGACAATGTTTCGCTGAGGATGCTTCTTTCGGATACTAATATGTAAAAAATACACCACGCCTTCTTCAAGAGCCCTATGTATCCAACATAACTACTTTCATGGACTTTATTAACTCTATATATATCTTAGTAAAGGTTACTCAGCATTAGATATAATATACGTAACTTGATTTGATACCTAAAACTAATAAACTCAAACAAAATTCGGTTGAAGATATCTTATATATAACGGACAGGATGTAAAATGTCCCTAAGGATGTTACCCTATGCATAAAATAATAAAATTTAATATTTTATAACTTGTAATAACAAATAAGGTAAAGATTTCCACTTAAACGACTGCTTTGAACTGGCATATTATCCAAAACCGTGCTTCTTAGATATAAAAATAGACAAATTCTTAAAACGCACTTAAAACCCAACCCATATCTCAGTATTGGGAAAAGATTTAATCTGAAAGTAATGAAGTGGACAGTAACGTCAACAACAAAATAACATTTCTGTTCCATCATCCAATCACATATCAATATTTTGTTTAATGGTTTAAAAAGAAAAAGAGGAGATTTTCACAGCACCGTTGGGCGCTTATGAGAGGTCTAGCTATTAAAACTGTTATGTTCATAATAAAATGTCCAACAACATAGATATACGCATTAGCATTCAAAGTATTCACAAGGAAGACCGCTTCCAAAAATTTTGTTAAATGCTTCTTAAACCAAAACCGCCACCGCCAATGTCTACTCATGAAAATTCATTTATAGTAAGTTTTCTACCTAATTAAATATATTTCTAATAATAATATTTCCACAAATCTGCCACCTAATTTAACTTTCATGGGCAGGCATTTGCGGTATTTTAGAAAGCATTAAGCAATAGAAATTTACGGAAGGGTTTTCCGACTATATACTTTGAAGACAATTAAGAAACTTACTAATATAGAACACACATATACGAGTATATATATATATAAGGCACGATCCATCGGAATGCGCCTTCTTATGTGCTAGTCAATCAGCCGCTCAAGTGTTTTCAGTGGGAAGGAGGAGGGACTAATGGGCGTATAGTCTTTTTCCGTGATATGGCCAAATGTGCCGCTCATCCAGAATATTGGCAAAGGCTATGAAATCTTCCTGAAGCGCTCCGAGAGGTATTCCTCCAGATGATGAGTTGCTCAGAAAGTGAGCATCAAGAAGCAGCTTCAGCATATTTTAACTGCTCAAGGCCCACTTTCCATTTATATTCACGCAGGTAGTAGAAAAGAACGTACATTGTGTCCAAATACCACCAGTTACACAAGATTACGTGAGTAGTGAGGTAAACACTTTACTCAAACTATTTTAATTTCTAAATTTCAAATATTACCAAAGTTGTGTTTAATATATCATTATGTATCGATATACATCATACACCTATTATACATATAATACACATATATATACACCCAAAAACAAGATATAAAAAGGAATCACTTAATCAAAACAAAGTGCAGAACATAGGAACTGACCACCTATTCCACCTATAACAGTATAAGTTATTAACACAATTATTTTAACTGCTTTTGCGAGAGTGCTAGTATTAAATAATTATGCCTGGATTAAGTAAAAGATTTATTGTACTAAGCCGTCTAGAAAACTACGCACACATTCAAATTCTTCGGGCAAACAATGCTGATAGAAATAATGAGCAAACGGAAAATACAGAAAGTCCCACTAATCGCATATTAGATTCCGAAATACGTCTGTCCTAGGAAAATAATATAACTATTTAGCACACAACTAGGCGACAAAAATGTCAGCTCCGTTCTGAAAAGCAAAGTAGGGATACTGGAGTAAGAAGATATACGTAGATACGAAGATGTATACGTATACGGATACGTAGACGGGATAAAATCGAAGTACGGTCTGTACAAAGTATAAGTAATGTTCAGCATAGAACTAGTCTTAAAAATTTTCAAATCCGCTCTGAAGATCAAAGTAAAAACACAACGAAACCTAGAATTCGAAGCCAAGCTCCTATTTTTCTATCCATTGAGTAGATTCATGATACCGTAGTGCACCGATAACTTAAAAGAAACCCTGGGTGTAGGCATTGAGAGAACATGCTTGATCAAATACAGAAAAAACCAGCAGGGAGAAGAGTAGAAAGAAGAGAGGAGAGTTGTACAGAAAAGTCATATTTGTCTTCACAGAGATACCTTTCAAATAGGCAAATTCAAAACAAAATGCTTCGGATCGAATTAGATTAATGAGAGAAATTATTGTTATAAACACCAATGGTTTTGTAAATAAATATTTGCTGTGGGGGATATGGTCTTAACACCAAGTTCAGTTACCAGAATACCCAATCAGGGTATATTGGTGCTAGGAGAAGGTCTGGACTGATTGCAGTAACTTTTGGCATTGCTCAAGTATACTCGCTGGTATGATACGCTACCCGATTTCACGCATTTTCGACATTAAACCATAGCATACTCAATATTACCCATGCACTGCATTTTGCTATGATATCATACATATTGACCGATGTATACCGTACACAGCCAACCATACCAAGCTGTATAAATATATGGGGTCTAGGGGTATTACAAGGAATATCTGTTATCAGTAAGAGACATTCTCTGAATTTGACCGAGATAGCTCATATATTGACCTATATATATACTTTGTAAAGTCGACCGAGAGTTCGAAAGTTTTTTATCAGGTGTATGGGGAATAGGGCAAGTATTAGCCCGATTTTACCCATTTTCAAATACCCATTTACCCATTTTTAAACTAAAGTATGCTCCAGAAAATATTCCCACGCAATTTTAACAAGATAACTCACAATTCGACCGATATATTTGGCATAAAGGATAGTGAGAATCATAATAATAAATATAGATAGACAATATTACATACAATAATAGATAGACAAGACATATGAGAGCTAAGGGAAGTATTTACCCAATTTTATCTATTCTTAACAACAGGGCCCATTATTATCAGGAAAAGATTCGCTATGAAAATTATTAAGATATCTCACAAACTAACCAATATTTTCAGCAAAAATCCAGTAGTAAGCATTGAAGTTCTCCGTATCGGGGAGCTTGAAAAGATCAACTCCAATTTCGATTAATTTTGGCAGGGAGGTGCGACACCTTGGAGGCATTGTTTGTTTTATTCCGAATTCTTTATCTATGTTTGATTTATACGTTAAAAAGTGAATGAAGCTGATGGAATTTAAAATTTTGTAATATGGAAAATAGGTGTGATTATAGTCTGATTTCGTTCACTTTCAAATTGTAATATAAAGATAAAGATAATGTTAGCCACTCAATTCGGTTAAAATTCCTGAAGTGGGTGCCGAAACATAAGATTTCTCCTAATGGGGCAGTACAATCCCGACCTTCTTATTGTTCCAAAAGACACATGTACCAACTTTCATCAATATTTCAACCTCAATTTTTACTCAAGTTATCGCATGCTCGGACAGACGAACGGGCGGACATACAGGAGTTCAATTCGTCTTGTCATGCTGATCATTTTATATATCAAGCCGCCGTGATCTCGATTATTTTTAAGTATTACAGAAAGTTGAATAAGGAAATTTCTAATTTAACTTGTACAGATTACCATAGAAATATTGAAATAAGTGTTTGAAATTTCATTACTGAAAGAAAAGGTAGATCTTTGTGATTATCGTAAAAATTATAAAAATTAAAAAGTAGAAAAATGAGTGATTTTTAACTCAAATAAAAGAAATTGGTTACACGTTGACATTTCAAAATAAGTATTCACCACTGCGTCTTCAGTATTTGGACCTAAACAAAAAATGCTATAATAATAATAAATAAGCTCAATCAGGGGGTGAGCACTGAAGTAAAGACGTGCAGTGAGAACTCATTTACAAATTTGTCTTTCTTTCCTTCGTTAAACGAACATCTTCGTTGTTCTTTATTCATTTTATATATTCTAATTACTATTATTATATTTTATTAAAATAAATACACTGGACGCTGAAAATATTGACATTTTTGTCTTTAAATAACCTACAACGCAAAATGCAGTACATAACATCAAAAGCATAACCTTAAATCTTTTCCCACGGGACACATTTGCCATGGTAGCACGCCTATGTGCGATGTTGTTTCGTTACGTCAGAGCAGTAGTATACAATTCATAGCACAATTTTGCAAACTGAGTTCACCATTTAATCATGTATTTCATAAAAGTAATATGCGAACACGTTATATATTATAAATGTTTTAGAAAATTATAAATGCTTTTATACCGGGAAATGAAGCATACAACAATTTGAGAATGTGTTTTGAAAGGGGATATAGAAAACTGCCCGGCAGCTCGAGTTACCCGTGTGAATGCAATGGGCAACACCAAAAGACAATTTCCCAATAATGAGCTGCAAAAATGTCCGTATATAAACCCAGTCTTACGCTAGATCGTTTAGTCGTTGTCGAAATGAAGATTTGCAAATCCGGTATTAAAGTTAGGTGCTCGATTCCCCCAATTAACATATATCACACATATACGACACTACACATTTCGCATTTATAACAAAAAAAAATAGCTAAAAAACTTTATTAACACCAAATTCGATATGGTCTGTGTCGTTCCTTGAAATTTGGTTTCGTGCTGATTTTGTAAGTTACTTTTAGCGTTCCCTGATTACGTTGGTAGCAATGGAGATCAAGGAACTTTGAACAGCTGATATCAAAAAAGGCTGGATGCCAGAAATAAACTCCTTACAAGAAACCGATAAAATCGACGTGAAATAAAATTCTGTTATATGAGAAATAATAGTCGCTGTAATCAGATTTCGCACATTTTCTTAATATAACATAAAGATGAAAGTGTAATACTCGTACCATGCACCAAATTTGATAAAGTCGTTCGTGAGATATGGGATTTCACCTAACAGTTGGCGGTGCCACATCCTTTACAAAAATTTTTCACGAATTCCTATAAAGCCTTCAGGTATTTTAATTCAATTATTAATTTTAATTATCGCACTTTCAGTAATTTTCAATGTAACCGTTATATGGGAAATGGGCGTGCTAATAAACCGAATTCATCGATTTCACCGGTGTCACTCATTTTCTTAGCGTCTAAGGAAGTGTGGGGAGATTTGTCCTTTGGTTTTGATATAGCTCTAGCGATTTGTGGGATTGTATACATTAAACCTATTAAGGGGCGAAGCCTTACCCACTTTTAAATATTTTCAACCCAGCCCCTCCCTACTGGGATTCCCTGTACCAAAATTCAGTTTTACATCTTAATTGTGGGGTTAGTTACAGCGTTTTATTGGTATTTGTTTAACGGCAATTTGTGGACGTGACAGTATTCCGATTACACCCACCCGCCATACAAACTTTTTTAGAGTGCCAGGGAACACGTGCACTAAGTTTCAATGACATATCTCAATTTTTATTCAAATTATACCGTGCACAGATGGACGAACAGACCGTCACCTGGAATTCAACTCTTCTCGTTATCATTTACATACATATAGCTCTGTACCGTTAAAAGAACAAAACCAGCATGCTCTGTTGCAACATGTTGCGAGAGTATGAAAAGGTAATCTCATAGAAGTTTTGCAAAAATTTAGTTCAGAAAATAATTGAAGAAGAACAGCATATCTTAAACTTTCGGTAGTAGTTTCCAATTTCGGTAATTATATTAAATATTAAAATATTAAAATAAATATATTATTTTCAGAACCTACATCTGTACAAGCTGTCAACATAATATCAGAAACACAAGCAGTAAATATTTCATGGAGCTCTCCTAAGTTTGCTGATTTGTGTATAATAGAATACCGTTTAACGGGATGGATTAATAAAAACGCATCTAGTCAGCGTTTTGATAAACAAACAAATGGCACTTCGATGTATATTAATGGTCTCTATGCGTGTCAGTCATATACTATTCAGATCATTCCAACTACCAGCAATACTGATGGGGAATCAGTAAGTACAGAGGTCGAAACTGCCGCAAAGGTGGCTATGGCAAGCAATATTCAAGCATTGGCTCAGTATCCAAATGCTCTTGAGCTCAGCGCTGTTGACTCAAACTTTGATAATAAATGCGAGACCATAATAGCAAGATTCCTGTGCGAAGAAAGCAAGCCCGGAAATGCAACATTTAAGGTATCCTATTCACAGTTTATTTATGTATATTTATATTTATAAAGAGTTTTATTAAAAACCAATGGATATATAATTGTTATTTTTAACAGAATTAAAATAACTCATAATATAGGTACATATGATATGTTTGGAAACAAAATACAACAACTTTTGATGGAATGAGGAGCCTAATATCAGTACATAGCTCACTTTTCGGTAGTCACATTTCGACACCACTTATTGCTTTTTTATACTCCCGTAACATTTTGCAACAGAATATATTATTTTTGTTCACCTAACGGTTGTTTGTAACTATCGATGAGCGATTGCGCGATTTGTCCATATCTGTGATTTCAGTGATTGCTATTATTTTGCGATAGCAACTAAAAAAAAATAATTTATGAGAAAAATTGTACTCCATATTTTTTAAGACTTATCACATAAGTTTCAATATTTGGTTTTAACAACAAATAAAAATAGGAGTAAAATAAAGTTTAATTAAAAATTCCATACCCATCCATTTACAACTTCTTGTTACTTCTTGTTAAGACTAAACTTATAGAACTAAGACATGTTTGTTACATTTGCATTTAAAAAATTAGTATTTTGGCCTTTTCATCGTTCAAACGTATTCGCCTTTCGCTCAATGTTATTGCGACCGTAGAAAATATTTTGCCAGGTACTGATGATGGTAAGCTTCCTAATTTTTCATCCGCAATTGATACGGATACTTATAACTTTTTGTTTTCCACCATTGCGTAACGACTTCATTTTCCAAATACCTCTGAACTTCAAAAACATTTCGGCTTGTTTATGGCAATATTTGAATCTAATTTACTCCATTTTGGAAATTCCGATACAGAATGTCTAGAGGCTGTTGTCTAGTTGCTCGTTTGGCTGGTTTTGGTTTTATTGGCTTACCTTGGCAGCAATGCGATTTTTTAGATCAGTAAATTCAGAAAACGCAAACATTTTAAATTGCGAATCCAAAAGACGTAGCTATTGTGAGCACAACGTTCTTTTCAGTGTTTCCCAGTCGTTCCGTTAAATCTTAATAAAGCAGATGTAACTGTCTCCAAAAAAAACCGAATAATTATTATCATTAGATGATAATTCAAATTTCATGTTTTACATTTCAAAATTGCTAGCCCATTTACAATTAGAAACACCATAAAAGCAGTGCAATATTTGTGACCGCTTACGTAGTGTACATTTAATGGATGTTCCTCAAATATCGAGTTATTTTTTCAATCAGGCACAATATAAGTATGGAAAGAAGAATGCTTATGAAACTTTGGTCGGCATTGTATGTTATTTAATTGAGTGTTTTTTCGCATGGTCGTGATGTTGAGAGTGTTCAATGAAAGCAAACACATATAAACATGATTGCATGAACTTTTTTTCACGACCGCATTATTTGCAATATATTTCTATCTCTTTTAATATAATGGGTATTTTCTTAAAGCATTCTGAAATAGATACATTGTAAAGCGTAGAGTTAAAAATCCCCAATTACCTGTCCAAAACTTTTTTTGAAAGGTTCTATCTCTGGATCCATATATTTATTTGTATATGATTCGAATATGTACGGTCCATAAAGTTCGTATTCATACACCGCATGTTTTTTTTTTATTATTTAAATTCGATTTTCAAACCCAAATTTAACAAATAAAAGCCGAATTTAGATGCAAGTTAAGGGTTAAGGGTTAACTTTATTTATTAAGTTTTATATAAATATAAATAACATTTCACGAATAAGTAAAATTATGAGCTAAAAAGTAGGAACCTACTAAGTTCGGGTGTAACTGGACATTTTGTATTATCGCAATGTGCAAGGATCAAAGGCGGAGAAATCCATCCAGGTTCTGGCTTTATATTCTATATATATTTTTTTTTTATATAACTTTATATTAAAAAATGTTTCGGAATATTTCTATATTCATTATTCGACTGTGTAAATGGTAATGGTGTAAATTCGACGAAAGTGTAAATGGATTACAATCATAATTGGGATCTTATTAACTTTTATTACCGGTCATAGACTCACGTACCTTCATTACTATATTTTTCTTCGTGTCCGAGATATTTAAATTAAAATCTACCAAATTAACTAAAATGAGAAATATGCAATATAAACTTAACCAAAGGGGCTTAATTAAATATATTAATTATATGAGGAAAAAGTCAAAGAGAGAAACGGAAATTATTATACTAGAAATAAAGGGCTTAGTCCACGGTCTAGACCGATTTCATTTATATTTAGTGCGAAACCAAATTATAATTAGGAAAACATATCAACTTGATTTCATTAAAATATCACATATATATACCAACATAGACAATGTAAAATCACCTAAAAATTCGGAAATTATTACCAAGTGTATTTTTGGTATATTGTGTACAGTTCTGGACTTATTGCATTAACTTTTGGCATTACTCAACTACCCCAGAAAACATATTTCCACGCATTTTTAAGAAGATTACTCACACACTGATCGATATATTCGGCGAAGAGTCTGCAAGAATAACGAAAATCATTATAAGTAGCATATGAGAATGATATATGGGACGGAGCTGGGATGACGAGTTGACCGATTTCACAAATTTTTGGCATTAAACTATATTATACGTTCCAATATCCAATATTATACGTTCACTTAACTTTGCCAAGATATCTTACATATTGATCGATATATTCGGTATAAAGCCTAACGGAACTTTGAAATTGTTATATTAGGTATATCGGTGCTAGGGGAAGTATTTACTTGATTTCCCCCATTTTTGACACAACGGCGCCTTGTTATCATTGAAAGATTCTTCGAATTTCGTTACGTTATCGCATATAGTTACCGAAATGTATTGTAGAAAGTCTACCGGAAGGCTGGAAATGTTTATATTAGTTATAGGTATATGGAGGTATTTACCCAATTTCCCCAATTTTTACACAAGAGAACATTATTATCGAAAGATAAACATCCATTTCATTTTCATTGCATTTACCGTAATATGTGGTACAAAGTCTACCGAAAGTTGAAAATCTTTACATTAGGTATATGGGGGCTATTTACCAGATTTTCCCTTTTCTGACATAAGAACACACTATTGTCAGGGAAAGGCAGTTCTCGAATTTCATTACGATATCTCGCAGATTTACCGATCTTTTCCGAATTAAGTGAGCCATAAGCATTGAGGTCCTTATATTGTGTATATGGGATCTTGAAAAGTTATTTTCCAATTTCGGCAATTTTTACGCATGAGGTGACATATCTTTAGGGCACTATTTGTGGAAAGTTTTATTCGATTTTGTTATACGGAAAGTGGGCGTGGCTGTTATCAGACTTCACCCATTTTCACAATGTTACATAAGGTTGAAAATATAATTATGTATACCAAATTTGGTTGAAATCGATATAGCCGTTCCTGAAATTTGGGAAGTCACCTAAAAGTGGACGGTGCCACACCCATTCTCCAAATTTTACTCGGAATACTAAGCATTGCTTCCATATTATTCATACTTCCTACTCTAATTGTGCCGATCTGGAATGCCAACCTTCCTATGGTACCAGGAAACCCCTGCACCAAGTTTCAACAATACAACTTAATGTCTACTCAAGTTCTCGCTGGCACGGGGTGACGGACGGACCGGGGGACAGACAGTCACCCGGAATTCAACTTGTCTCGTCATCCTGATTATTTATATATATATATAACTCCATATCTATCTCTATTAGTTTCAGGTGTTACAAACAACCGTTAGGTGAATAAATTTGTTATACTGTTGTGACACCTTTCGAGAGTATAAAAAGACAGGAACTTTGTTTACTTTTTTCGCATTTAAACATTAGTTTTTCTCTTAACAGTACTTTAAAAAGAAAACATAAAATTTTAAATAGAAGCTATTCATTTTATGTAAAGCTCAAAAATAAGTAAATTTTTTTCTCTGAACGAACGTTGGGAGTCAAACAGCTTGCTAATATTTCGGAACAGGATTAACCAAGTTTTGGTAAACTTCTGGCACTATGGAGATATAGGCTTTTACTGAAACCTCTTTCAACTGAACAAGGGGGATAAATTTTGTTTGGTAATCCCAGAAATGCTCAGTTATATAGAGGTTGGGGCTCCCGCGTTTAAATCAATTTTAGGTAGTTGTAGACCAAAGCTTTGCTACACTTGAAATATCCCTTGGATCATTGTCCTGGTAAAAAGAAAAGTTGCTGGCGATACCCAATTCCTCTGTAAATTAACATAAACAATAAACCTCTGTAAACATTTAATTTTTAAATGTTAAGGCAGAAAAATTTTTCGAATTACAGTTAGCAAAAAGCATGACACAGGATCAAAGTCGGTATTTGATTTACACCACACAAACATTTCACCGTTTGCTCCATGAAAACTAAACTTGTTTTCAACCCTAAGCAATTATTGCAAATTATAAATTAAGGTTGATTTCATGAACATTTACCATCAAATAACTTGATTCTAGAAATCTGGTGTTTTTGGCAAGTACTCTTTGACAAATCACACTCTATAGTTTTTTTTTTACAGATTAAAAATGGTTCTTTTCTGGCTACTCTTCATTTAGTAAGTAAGCTAGTATTTAGTAAGCGCTTTCCAGTACTTTTGCTCAAAGATATTTTTAAATATTTTGTACAATAGTTTTAAAGCGATCTTGTTTATTTTATTTTAGCACAGATTGCTTAGTATTGATAACGTAGTGTATTGTAGTGCAATATAGTAATTTTCAAAGCTTTTTATATTACATTGTATTGAACAAAGTATTTACATATGACTACGTCCGAGCTTGAAATAGTTTTTGAAACATTGAAATATTTACTGGACTTATTATATTGTTAACGATGGAAATGTATTTATTTTTTAACTTATGTTATGAATGACATAAATTTAAAATAACCGAACCTGTTATAACTTCGCAATTTGCAAGTAACAAAGGCGTTGGAAAAACTTTATTGTAAAAAAATATTGCTCATAATTTATTCCTTTCACTTAATATTATTCGAAATATTCTTATTTAATTGTATTGAAGCGATATTTAATATATTGTGTATATGAAGTAAAAGTCAAACAGAGGGTAAATCAATAGGGGAAGAGGAAGGGTCTGAGCCATAAAGGAAGGTATTAGCTATATGGGGGCCAGGGTAAGTACTGTCCAGATTTAATAAATTTTGTGCGTAGGACAAACTGTTGCCAGGAAAAGACATTATCTGAATTTCATTAAGATATCACACAGATTGAATGATATATATGGTGCAAAGTGAACCGGAAGTTCGAAATTTTTTATATTAGGAATACAGAAGCTAAGAAATGGGGAATAATATAGGATAGGATAGGAAATAGGGAATAGAAAATATGTACCCATTTTCGACACAAGGACACTTTACTACCAGAGAAGGATATTCTCCGAATTTCATTAATATATCTCATAGAGTGACCGATATTTTCAGTGAACGACATATGGTGTATAGGGACTTGAAAGTTATAATCAGATTTCGACAATTTTTACAGGTGAGATAGCCTTTATGAACTCTTTGCGTAAAGTTTCGCTCAGATGTTTTTATTTATAGTTGATTTATATACTGTAAAGTGGAAAAATCATATGGAATTTAAATTTGTGATATATGGGAAATAGACGTGGTTATAATTCAAATCCATCCATTTTCACACTTTGACATAGAGATAGAAATATAATACTACTTACGAAATTTTGGTCAAATTAGCGTACGAGTATTAAATCGTAGCGTAAGCGTAGTAAAAATATAAAATTTCACCAGAAAGTAGGTGATGCCATGCACATTGTCCAATTTTTACACGAAGTAAACGTTTATCTGAATACGCGATGGAGTCCCTGGCGTTTTTTTTTTAATTTTTTTTTTTTTTTTGTTTTAAAGGCAAATATATTCGAACTGAATAACTGCTTGTCCTTTAAGGAAGCGCGATAACTTGTGTTCTATCGCGATATGATCTCTTGACGGCAGTCAAGTAGTCAATTCCTGATCGGTTTAATTCCTTTTGAAGTGTGATTGATCGTCGAACTTCTCTTTTCTCTTATCTTCATGACTGTTGCGGTAGGCCATGTGCTGGCGTGAAATTTTTGAAGGGAAAATCTAGCGTTTTAGTAGCGGTCGAGTTACTCCAAGACAGTTGTCGATGACGCATTCTCTTACACTGAGTTTCTTTTCAATCTTTTTGGACCTTTCAGAAAGCTTTCCTTATATCTATAGCTGATTTTACGATGGAGAATCTTGAATCTTTCCTATCGGTTTATTAATCAGATTGAATCCTTCTTTGCCTCAGGTTTGGTCAGAATCTGAGTTGCTCTGAAAAATTGCCCAGACGAAAAGTCAGAAGGAGTAATGTTGTAAGCTGGTTATGGTTGGTTACTTGTGGTGTTTTTAAATGAGATTTACAAATTTTTGCTTTCATTCCCAGAGTCTGCTCATGCGGGGAGCACTTAGGGGTTTGAAATGCCAATCGGTACCTTTGGGGGAATATTTCTTATTAAATCTCTGGTGAGACTTCTTCAATAAATTTAAAAACTTTGCCTCAGAAGTTATTTGGGCTCAGACAAAAGTTTTTTCATTGTCGCTCATAATTTTACAAGGACATCCGTGTCGTCGACGAAATGTACGAATGCTTTAAGAAAAGCCACCGTAGTTAGAACGGAACAGAGTTTGAGGTATACTGCCTTCATCGTAAAGCATACAAATACGCCACATAATCCTTTCTGAAGATGAAGGCCTTTAGCATAGGGGTCCTTGTCAGGAAAGGAGCAACAAAGTTCACTCAAGGCTGAAAAGGAATAGCGAATTGCAAAGTTAAGGTGGAAAATAAACTTGTTAATTCAAGACTTCAGTCGCGGGTTATAAAATTCTTGTCGGACTATTTGTTATAATAGACAATGCTCACTATGGAGAATTAACTGATAGTGAAATATAATAAATAATGTAGTATACTAGATTTTTCAGGAATAATTATGTGATTTCTTTCATTGTAACTGAAGTTGGACTTTAATAGTCTTCCATGGATTGATCAGAGTGGATCGATCCCTTTCTGAATGAGATTCCCTTTCTGAGCAGAAGTATTTTTCCACGACTGCAATATCGATTTTGTGTATATGAAATAATGTTTTATAATGTGAAATTGGGAGCTAATTATCAAAGAAAATGGCATGTCTAAGTTCAAACCGTGGCAGATCAAAGTCTTCAAAAGTGAATCTTTTTTTATCTGTAATTCATTCTTTCAGTTATTCTCGTTCAATTTCGAGTATAATAGTTGTGTTCACTTAACGCTTGTTTGTAACACCTAAAAGTAATCGAGACAGATATAGAGTTATGTATATATATAAATAATCAGGATGACGAGACGAGTTAAATTCCGGGTGACTGTCTGTCCGCCGGTTCGTCGGTCACACTGTGCAAACGATAACTTGCGTAGATATTAAACTATATTGTTAAAACTTGGTGCACGTGTTTCTGATAACAAAGGAAGGTTGGCATTGCATATCGACGCAATTGAAGTAGTACCACGCCCAAAAAATGCCATTAATCGATAACGTATAAAGTGCTATAATTAAGTAAGGAATTAAGACACAAACAGCGAAAAAAAAACGTAATTTGATAGGGGAAATCAGAGTAGGGAGGGGCATCTGCGGATTAAAAACTTTTAAAAAGGAGGTTTGGCTAGACTATACTAGACTAGACTTTGACTAGGTTGACTTAGGTTTGACTAGAGCTATATTAATCCTTTCTTATAGCATCCTTATACACTGAGACAAGGAGTAGAATCGGATTACCAAGCTCACATCGCATACAAAGGTTATGTTGAAAAGTGCTAAAAGAACATTAACTCACTTTAAGAAGCACGTCAGAAACACTAAATCTTACAGTAAAGATGGCACCGCCCACTTTTCGGTCAAATCTCTTATCTCATGAACAACTAAACCTGTTTCAACTAAATGTGGCGCATTGCATATTTTAAGATCCCTTTTGTACAGCAGTAAAATGGACGAAACCGAATACCATAAGTATATGGTATCATATAACCCAATTTTAAAGTCAATCTGATTCATTCACTTTAGAGCACATAACTCGAACACCAATTAAAATATCGGAATAAAATCTGGCACTAATAGTGCCCTCAAGGTGCGTAATTTCGGGCCTAATAATGATGGAAATTCGAAAATAGCTCTTCAAGCCCTCATATACCGAATATGTGTATCTCGGTGCCCATATCTGACTTTCTACTGAAAATTTCTGTAAATTTTAATTTCAAAATATTCAGAGATAAATGAAATCCAGAGAGCACCTTCTCTGGTAGTCATGTCCGTATGCCTAAAATTGATAAGATAGGGCCTATACTTCTCCTAGCCTCAATATACCTAACATGAAAATCTTCAAAATCCGGGAAGAAGCAGTAAGCATATTAATGATTAGCTATTGAAATTTGAGACAGTAAAAAGACCAAAAAAAGGTTGATTATTAAGGAAAAATTTAAGATAATTAATGAACAATGAAGAATGTTTCTGTTGTAATTTTTTCACTATAGTACGGAGTGGGGAAAAAAAGAGTTCATGACATTATTAAAAGCAAAATTTTTTAATTTTGTGCAAAAAGTGATACTGTTCTCGAGTTTAGAAAACGAAAAACTTTAAAAATGAGGAGAACCTAATGCATATTTTGAAGCTCATGATTGGTTCCGGCAAGGACAATTTAAAAAAATCCTATTTCTAGTTAAATGACAACGGAAAAGAATAAAGTGTTCCACTCAAAATTAACCACAAATATATATAATGTACATATTCTCATCGCGGGCTACATATAACACACACATAACCACAACAAAATAAGGCTTAAGGATGAATATTTTGCATTTCAAACACAAATAAATGGTAGAAATTAACTTCAAATATTTTCTAGGTATGTATGTTATGTGTAACTGTAACTATCAGAAACTATAGTTGAAAGAAATCATAACACATACACCAATTATGTATCGAAACTTTATTCAATTATCAATAATACTCTCTCTAATACACTCTTACTCACTGGCATGCAAAAATATAAAATATGAATATCATAGAAACTCACTGTATAAAGTCGAGAACTGATAATAAAATGTTTCAAACTAAAGCATTCGACCTTGAAGCTGGCTTGCTTCAGAAAGTAGAAAATTTCCACAACAACATTGTTTATATTTTATAAAAGAAAAAATTAAGAATGCGGCATTCGGAAAGTACGAACTAGATATAAAATGGATTTAACAAATATAATATATATGTTAAATTGTTATTATTAGTATTTTAGTTAAATTTTTTTCAAGCACGATTTATAAAAATCGCAGTGTCATGTCAATGTCACAACAACAGGGTCTATAACCGCATTTAAATCATGATCTAATAACGCTGTGGTGGAATATTTTATGAAATATTTTTTACACGTCACTGAGTCGCCAAAAATATTTGAAGATGAGAAACTGCAAGCATTATTTAGCAAGAAGATTGTTGCCTAACACAAGAATAGCCCGCAGAATCTTCGGGTCGAATTTTTTGTGACTCAAGCAGCCATCTCAAAACGCTTAAAAGCAGTCGGATACAATCAAAACCAAGGAAACTGGTGTCATATGAATTGAAGCTAAGAGACGTTGAACACTACAAAAATAAGTTGGAAGTCGTTTTTGCATTCAAGTATGACTAGTAATGAAAAATGTGCCCATTACGATACCCCTAAATGCAAAAAGTCATATGTGGAACTTGGCCAATCAGTCAAATCAACGGCAAAGCCAATATTCTGATATCCATGACGCCAAGGTAATGTTATTTATTTGGTGGTATCACAAGGGCGTGCTGTATGAGCTTCAAAAACCGGGTGAAACCATTCATGCGGAACGCTACCTAAACAACTCATCAAATTGAAGAGAGCGAAACCGAAAAACGCCTAGAATTTGCGACTAGACACGAGGCAATAATTTTCCTTCATGACCTCGTTCAGCCTCATGGTGCAAGACCGGTTAAAAACTAACCGGAAACCAGCGGCTGGGAAGTTTTGCCTTACTCCCTTTTAGCCGAGGCCTTGCCCTTTCTGATTATCATTTGTTTCGGTCAGTGCAGAACGTTCTCACTGTAGTATTATTCACTTCCAAACCAAAAAGGGTATTCAAAATTAGCTTGATTCATTCTTGGCCGCCAAGCCAGCACAGTTCTTTTGGGATGGAATCAATAAATTAAAAGGAAGATGGGAAAATCTTATAATTTCATTTGGATAATGCTTTGAATAGCACTACTGTACATATTTTTGCGAACTCGCGAGTATGGTTATAAACCCAATGCAATTGCAAAAATTTATCAATAAGTCTACCCACAGACTCGACTTGAACCCTGTTGAAATTTTGTAGTTGTTTTTGAAACAAATATTTTCTAAAAGGTCCAGCAAACAAAAACGACTTAATCGATGCTATTCAGTAGAGAGTGAAACAGAATACATGCAGTTTGTAACCTAGAAAACTTAATCCACCAATCCACTAATCCACACAATAACACGTCATCTACATGATTATATTTTATTTTGTATTTAAATGACCGATATACTAAATATTAAGTCAAAATTAGCGTTTCGTACTTAGTTGCAGCTTTATGCAAAAAAGATATTGGCATTTCGCAAATATTTAATAGACAGCAGGTTATTTAAGTTAACGTACACTTTGCTTGTTTTGTCAGTTTATGTTTTGACTTTTTTTGTCTCAAATAGATTTGAGATAGATTTATTTATAATATTATGAAAAAAAGAATGAAAATATTTATTTATATCTTATATAATACGATTGTTTTTCGTTTTGCAAATAATTAATCTACAAACTATCGTTGATAATCGACCACACATGTTCACATATCTGTTTGTCCGTACAAGCGATAACTTGAGTGAAAATGTAGATATCTTGGTTAGCATTAGTTGGGCAGGCATGTTACTTGGCAACTTAGGAAGTTGGCATTGCAGAAGACAAAATTGGACCATTGTCACGCCCACAAAATGTAGTTAACCGAATAGTTATTTTCCTGATATGATGGATTAATTTTCTTGACTAAGATGTTGAATATGAAAGAAATTGATCCTGATCTTGGTCTAGCTAGCCCTATATCCCTCAACTAATAATTTCGCTTCCCTCTGGTTAACTTTCCCTCATATTTGTAGTAATTAAAAGCGAATCACTTATGATAGAACTCCACAACTTCGCTGAAGAAAACACTGTTAGTTAAACGGATAATCATACAAATAATATAATATAACATTATAAGAAAGTGACAATTGAATGAAAAGATTATTGATAGAAATTCAATTATTATACATTACTTATCGTTTAAAGATTTGTATGCGCATTTTTTAATTCGCTGTATCGTTTATGGTCATAGGTCGCCAGACAATACGTGGAGGGTCAAGTCAAAGGTGTTACATTTAAAGCGTTTTTGGCTCCACTTTCACCATATACATCATACAGGTTAGTAAAACTTTTGAAATTGTTAAGTTAATTAATTACCTTAAAAAGAGAACTTAAGCATAAAAACTTCCGGTAGGTTGTGTCAAATGTGAACAATTTCCAAAACGAAAATAAATCAAAGTCAATATGTCATTGCAACTTTTGCTTACATGCGGCTTGAAAGTTCCAATGGTTTCTAATGATCACGAACAACTTTTCATATGAGCAGCATATTAGTTTTTGGCCAGAAGATTTTCGTCATTTTAGTGCAAATCAAAAATAAAATTAATATTTAAGCACCCTTTCGCTAACCATGCCTAATTTTAATGTTTTAATCTTTCGTTTAAATTTTATCAACTGTTTGTTTGTCAAATCATTACCTATTTAAGTCGGCAACATCAATAATAATCATCTTCTACTGAAATTAATATGTAATTATTAAAGTAATGTAATTCGTAATGCCAAACAAAAGTTAAGTTGTTTTAAATGTAAGTAATGCTATATGTGGCTTAATTATTGAAAAGTGGGCAGGGCCCACTCTCCAATAGCTTTAATGTAAATATCTTATAAACTACTAAAGCTATATCAACCAAGTTGGTGGAAATATTCCTTTCCAGCATTTGTTGACAAAGTGTAAAACTGATTGAAATTGGATAATAACCACGTCCACCCCTTATACAAAGGTTATATTTAAAGCTACTGAAAGTCCAATGAACGCCTTAAAACAAGCCGAATCATCAAATTAAAGATCAAAAAATCAGAAGCACTAATTTTAATTTCAAACCAGTATGAGAATTGGACTACGGGCGTGCACAACCATATTGGTGTTCAACATTAGATGAACATATTTCTGTCACGGTATGGGTAAAATCGGTAAATAAAACACACCTAGTTCCGGCATAAAACAATATTAAATTCAATTAGATTCTTTGCTATTGATATATATAAATTAAACGCATTAGACAAGATATCGGCATAAAGCATTGCGCAAATAATACTCAAGGTGAGGCATCTCCCGCCGACTGTGTGTATCTTAGTGCCTTTGGCTGAGGGTATACCAAAACAAGTAAAGAGAGGATAAGTTCGGGTGTAACCGTCAAAACTTCATTTAAAAAAATATTGCAAATGAAGTTAATATTCGTTATTGAATACGAATATGAAACCGTGAAGGGCCTACAATCATATCTGGCATCAAATTAACTATACTATAAATTATAGATCATGTAGTTTTATTACTATATTTTGCTTCATGCCTGAAAAATGCGTACTAAAATCTACATAACTAACACAAATCACTGTATTCATCAAATTAGGACTGTGGAAAGGACTCGTATAACTAATTCTTACTATCGCATGATATACATATGTGTTATAAACTCAATCAAAGGAATGAAATTTTATATATTGGGTATATGAAAAAAAGTTAACCAGAGAGGCCGAATTCATCATAGTAAGGGTATGAGGATTAAACCAAGATCTATACCGATTTCACTCATATCCAGCGTTATACAAGAACAAAGCACAGTAGGGTCAAGAAAACATGTACACATAATTTCATTAAAATATCACGATATATACAGTAAAAAGTTAACTGAAATTATATTATCAGAATTATTATATTTTATAGCCGAATATCACTTTGTTGGTTATTTGGGGGCTAGGGAGAGCTCCTTATAAAATAATTTGAATTTCGAAGTTTTCGAAGTTCGAAAACCATTATGTTCGGGATATATAAGCGGTTGTGAAATCTATTAAGCTAATTTTAAGCATTTCAACACCGTTGCCTAATTTTAATAGCGTTATTCACACGCAACCATGACGTACTATATTTTCGGCTAAATTTAATACGTAAGGCACTCTTCGTTAGTGAGTTACCCCATTTTTAAATTTTGACATAATTATTTTAAGAGAATGATTTCTCTTATTACATAGTAAGAAACACTTCGAAAAAGCTTGTACTTTGTGAGATAAGTACACTAACTTATTATAGGGTGGGCCCGCGGTTAATATCATTCTGTTAGCCTGTTAGCATGTCAGTGATTCGATTTTGCCCATATTCATTACCATAACCCTCAGAGTGCCAAGAAGCATTTACCAAGTTTTATCCAGATGTTTACATTTTTGCTCAATTCATCATTGAGAGGCATCAGGAAATTAATTCGTCTCGTCATTCTTCCGATATATATAACTCTATATAAATAGAAAATGTAAATAATAAAAATGTAGACTTAAAAATTGTATTTCGTATTTTCCACACATAAGAAATGTTATCAATTTCTCCACTAATTCATATAGAGTTAATTGTGAATTTTAATAAATGTAAAGAGGTGTGGATTCAAATATACAAATGCAATAACAAAGTAAAGTCAAGTTTTCAACTATATCACGAAATCGTTAGATTTGGTGGAACTGGCGTAATTAGTTTTTCTTTAGATATTATATACACAATATACTGCACAGAGTTCAGTTCACGTTCATCTAAAAGGTTTTTGTAATACCAGAAGCGAATCCAGATACATATCAGGAGATATTAGGGGATTCACTACGTCTTGCAAAATTGCACGTTTGAACAAAATGCGAAAATCCTATACTAAAATATGCAAAGTACGGGAACAATCCGTATTTGTTTCTTAAAATGTAGCTACATTGGAAAAACAAGAAATAATTAATTTCGTGATTAAAGAAGCGGCTTTTTATATACCTTCATCGACACTTTTTATCTGAAAATGTTGAAAAGAGTTTTATTAATTAATAAAAATATAGGAAGTTTTATAAAACTTATTTTTCTCAACAAAGTTCAAATATGCAATATGACAGTTCGCACTGGGCCGCAATTATTTGCTACATTTCATTGCATGGAAATTAATATAACTTTTTATTTAGCAAACTTTGCAGCTCTTACATAAATTTTTGTGTATGCATTTTGTTATTGTGTCAAGGTTTACCAATTCGTGGAATCCGTGTGCTGTACAAGGGATTTGTAAGACTTATAGAATCCTTCTATTTGGTTAGAATTTCTTTCCTTAACTTGTGTATGACAACAACAACGTCGTTGTGAAACTTAATAACATAGTTCTGAGTATCTTGTTTTTTCCGTGCAACATGCTCTGATTAAAGCTTGGTGTTTTTATAGGGATCACAGTGAGAGGTGCATGCATGGTTTTATATTAAAAAAATTTGGGTAAGAATTCAATGTTTCTTATTCGACAAAATTGTGATTGCATTACAATCATATTTGGTATCCTATTAACTTATATTACTTATTTTGCTTAGTGTCCGAGATATTTATATTAAAATCTACTAAATTAACTCAAATGAGATATATGCAATATGATAGCAACAAAAGTGGGTTTATTAAATATATTCAGTATGTGAGGAAAAAGTCAAACAGTGAACGGAAATCATTATATTAGGAATAAGGGGCTTAGACCACGGCCTATGACAATTTCATTCTTATTTGCGCTAAACCACATTATGTTTAAGAAAACATATCCACATATAAAGCCAGCCCGATGTTAAAAATTCTTATATTATTTAATAATTTTATTGAATTAATTTTTAGAAATACTACGTATTATTACCAAAAAAGATACTTTCTGACTTTCATTAAGATACTTCACAGATCAACCGATATATACAGTATAAATCCAACCGCAAGTTTAAATTCTTATATTAGGTATATAGCGATTAGGGGAAGTTTTTACCCGGTTTTATCCATCTGCACACGGGCGCACAGTTATACAAAAAGAGGCGCTCCCGGAATTTCACAGAGATAACGTATATATTGAACTATATATATTGTATAAAGTCGATCGGGAGGTTTAAAATCCGTATATTAGGTATATGGGACTAGGGGAAGTATTTAGCCGATTTTGGTAATTTTCACACAAGGGAACACTATTATTATGAATATATACTCCTCGAATTTAATTACGATATCTCAGATATTTACCGATATTTTGGGTATAAAGTCAGCCATAAGCACTGAGGTCCTTCGATTGGGTACATGTGGGCTTGAAAAGTTATACGCCGATTTCGTCCATTTTACTTAAGAGACTTCAAGACGCTGTACAAAGTTTCATTCCAATATCTTAAATGGTGCGCGATTTATATATGTTACAATGTTACGTACCACAGTTAGTTGGCATTCGTTCCTGCGAAATGGGATTTTACCGAAAAGTGGGCGGCGTCACACCTGTTGTCCAATATTAACACGGACTCCTATGCAAACCTTGCGTATCATTTATACTGTAAGATTAATTGTTTCTGATGTGTTTCTTCAGCGAATTACTGCACTTTTAATAGTTTTTAATATAAGATATCCATTCTGTCGGTCAAAATTTAAGACATCATTATATCTATCTGCAAATATATTAAATGAATTCCTTATAAACATCATTCAAATTCAAGTGATTACCTTATTTCTTCTCGCTTTTGCCAGGTTTCGGTTCTGTATTAGATATTACAACAAAATAAAATAATATTTAATGACTTATTATTATGAAAGGCTTACTTCTGGATTTACAAAAACTGTTTTGATATATGAACAAATACCGGTATTGTTGATGAAAAATTTTATACTTTCTTCACACTTTTAGCTTAAAGATATTTCAATATGCTTAGAATGACTTAAGGCCCCCTCATTCAATAAGAAATTGCAAAATATGTTATTGCATGGGTAAACAACTGGAGAAATTTCATTGAGTTTGTACAATCGTTTACCTCCCTCTGACAGGGTGAAAACGGTTATTTCTGTTACGTGTATACATATGTATGTATGTACATATAATGTGTTAAGCAGTTCTAAGTGGTTATCAAAGGACGATATTTTGAAAGCTCTTTGTTTCTTTGAATATTTTGAAAGAAAGTAACGATGTTAGTACATACATATATCAGATTAAGTTCTGTTGATAAATATTTGTTCGACCAATAATATATTGACCTTGAACAAACTCTTGGAAAAAAAAATTCAATATTATGAAATATTTGTAGCAACCCTAGTAACTGTTTTTAAATGGTAAATGTGGATCGGCAACGAATGCCCGCATTAAAATTAACATATTAATATTCCGTGATCGTTGATTAGTAACATACAATAAATCAATCAATACGTAACTATTATGATCCCGTGATGTTTTGAACGTGTACGATGTTTAATATTCTTAATATAATTATTATATATTATATTCAGAATAATTGAATATATCACTGGTAAATAATTTAGCGGTGAAACGGAACTTATTCAAGCACCTACCAAGTGATGATGATGATTTTATAGGTATGTGTCAAGAATTGTATGCATAACCTACGGAAGTAAACTTCGTCGACCTTAATAAAGAGGTACGAAATGCTTTGTCAAACAGTATGAATGTAAACCATATAATCCGTCTTCTGTGAATTAGTTTTAGACTCTCCGCCCTATTTCTTCAAATACTATATGATTACAGATTTCGATAAACAGTTGATAGACAGAGGAAGTCATGAGATTACTTAGTTTCTCACATTGGTGAGGAAAACGTTTTAACTGTAATTTTTTATAATTCACAAAAGTCAATTTAGTGTAAGAGTGAAAAAAATTTGGAAAAGTAAAGCAAATGTCGAGTAATTTAGGTTTCCAGAGGTTTGGTATGGAAAATAACCTACTTTTTATAAATATGATATATATTTTTTTTATTACAAACATTTTTGAAACGCTAACAATGTTTGATAGCACTACACTAATTCTATTAACTAACGAGTAGTTTGATTTTAATAACTTATAAAGTTAACACAGAAATCCATAATTCCCCAACTATCAAATAAAGTATGTGGGTTTTTTCAGTATAAGCGACAAGATAGAGACATATGTCTAAGAGGAGATTTCTCACCTCCTCATACACATATTCATTAAGCCTTTTGTAGTGGAACTAAGCCTGGATTTTTAGTTTTTCGGCGACTGCATTCACCTTTAGGTTACGATGAATATCGGCATTTCTGATGTACCAGGGAGCACTAACTATGCCTCTTAGCACCTTATTTTGGAAACTTAGAATATTATTTATGTTTCTATCGTTGGCGCAACTCGGTGTAAAGGTAATTTGTTATGTATGGACAAGTTTAACCTTCGTCCTATTATCCACTCCATTTTTGACAATTTCCGGTTAAGTTCAATCCTTTTTATGTTAATATGCTCTTTCCAACGTAATTTAGCATTGAACGTAATGCCAAGATATTTAGCTATATTAACATATGGTACGCAGATATCAAAAAGACTTATAGGGTGATAATTGATTCCTTTGTTCGTAAAATCAACATGAACTGACTTGCCACCGTTTAGTTTTATTTTCCGATCCGTAGTCAATTGACTACGGAGTTTATTGCAAGCTGCAGATTCAGTGCACCTTTTTCTGCTGTGTTTTCGACACATAGTATCATCAGCAAAATGGCAGTAATGCTGTTTGGTGCTAACGGTAAGTCTCTTGTATGCATAATGTACAAAGGTGGACCTAGGATACTTCCCTGAGGTATAACTGCTTCAATTTCTTTTAGTTTGGAAAATTCATTCCCTTGTTTTACACGGAAAAACCTTAAGGTCAAGGTCAACCTCAAGTACGATTCTAGAAGAGCACAATACTCAACCGGAAGACATAATTTTAGTTTTTGCATGAGGCCTTCGTGCCACACCTTGTCGAACGCCTGCGCAACGTCAAAGAGTACCACTGAGCACACTTTTCCCTCCTCCAGAAATTTTTCTGTTTTAGATGTTATGCTATGAATTTGTTCTATTGTTGAATTGTTTCTGAAGCCGAACTGTTGTGATGGGATTAACTGCTTTTCATCGATGATAAATTTTATCGTTTGTAGAAATAATTTTTCAAAAAGTTTTGAGATATGTAGGAAGTAGTGAAATTGTTCTATATGGCGGGACTATATGAGGATCCTTTCCCTGGTTAGGAACCATAAGAACTAAAGACTTGAAAAATGTATCAGACGGATTGATGAATTAAAAATATAGTTGAGCTTTAGTAATCTTTTACACTTTAACACTTCAGCTGTAATTAGATCGAATTCTGATGATTTATTTACTTCAAGCCTTTTAATTTCATTTTTAAATTCACAAATTGTGATTGCTGGGGTTGTTGCATGTTATCTGTTGCATGTTATTTGGACGAAGAGTTTCAGTTAAGTGTTTTGCGAATGCATTAGCTTTTTGATAATAGCTTCTAGCTCATGTATTACTGTTAATTTTCAATGGCGCAACGAATGAATGAGATAAATATTTGTAAATTGACTCATTCTTAATATAAGTGATTTTAATTCAGCTTTTGTCCTATTAAAGTTGGTTTTGTCAAGTGGTCAACGTGTTTATTGCCATTTCCGTCGTAACTTTTTTTTCCTGGTAAGGAGAATTTTTATTTCTTTAAGGTAATTTAAACCTATAATTTTCCGCTTCATCTCTGGTGTATTATTTCACGTAGCTTGCTGAATTTCTTTTGTAAATCTATCAACTTTTAGCTCTATTTGTTCGATTATTATGATCTGTAGACAGTTTATTTTAGTCTGAAGTATTTGTTCGAACGAAGTCCAGTTTGTATTTTTGTTGTAAAGATTCAAATTTAGTTCTTTTTAAATGACTGTTTCACCTAGTCTTAAATATATTGGGTAGTGAACAGAGCTTAGCCCTTTCCAGCTCTTTCTATTTCGATGAAATTGCGAGATACTTTCTTAGTACTAAAGAAATTATCAAGTTGAATCAGGTATTTTGTTAGTATCCGTTGGCCAGTAAGTTGGTGTTCCGGTCGAAACAAACTCTCATCCTATTTCTTGAGCCGCTTCGAATAAATCTCGCCCTTTAGCTGTCATTAGGCGCGATCCTCAGTGGACATGCTTCGCATTAAAGTCGTCACTGCTAATAAATTTGTGTGTGTCCATATTGAAAAGTTCTTTATATTCATCAACGAGAAGTTTGCAGTAATTGCAATATATTGCAGTAATTGACCAAGCTCTGTCGTTGTTTTTAATGCAATAGTTTTGGTTTGAATATTGTGTGTACTTGTTTTTCTATTCTCATAATGTTTAATGTTGTTTTTAATAATACCAGTAGTGAATCCCCTCGCACAATCGCTAGGGTGAATTGTCTGAAAAATATTGTAGTTTTTAAAAGTAATGTGGCTGGGCCTCGTGAAATGCGTTTCGGATATTAGACATATATCAATTTTCTCTTCTTACAACATAATTTGAAGTTCTTCTTTGTGCCTTAATATTCCATTCGCATTCATACCTTAGATTTGGTTTTATTTTTATTTTATCTAGACGGCCGCAGAGATCGATATTGAATTTTGCTTGTTTATTTAACATCCCAAGGATTTGAGTCAATAGGTCTTTAACCAACTTAGTGTTTTCCGCGTTCATTGCGTTGAGTTACTTTTTAGAACTTCGGAAGAAGTGAACTTACTCGTCTGTACACGATGTGGGTTGTTCGCATCAATTTTATTCACAGTGGATGGATTATTTGATTTACTGGTAAAATTTATGGAAATTTTTTGTTTCTTCAAGGGTTTGTTACGAAAACTTTGAAGCTCCTTGGCAACAATACCTCCCCTCTAGTTAGCCAGGTGGCTTTCGCCACAGTTACAGCATTTTAGTTTTCCGGAAATTGGTTTTTGGCATTCGAGGGTTTTATACTTAATGCGACTTAACGCATTTTGACATTTTGCCGCAGAAATTCTTTTATATCCAAATGCCAAGCAATTTGTACATTGAGGAATCAGTTTAGAATTCCTAACAGGAATTGCTAAGAATATCGCTAAGTGATATGTATTTGCCTTAGGAGATATAGTAATACCCTAAATATGAAAAGTTAAATCGAAGAAAACAAAAATAAACGACGGATAGTTGTAACTGGAGAAAACGGACATACAACGCTTTTCGATGTAGTAATAGGTAGCAGTGTTTTATATTAGGTTGATTTATTTATAGCCAATTATGAAGTTCAGTTCAAGCCATTTGTTTTTACAAAAGTGTTTGAATGTATGTGTTTGTAAGATGGCAGTAACAGAAGTCAAAAGTAAAATTCTGGTAGAATTGTCAAATCTCCAGGAAAGCCGTGCCTGTCGAGATTACTGGTTAAATAGATAAATTCAGGTCTATTAAGGGTGCTTAATCTAAAACATAAATACATATTTTATTGACAAACGAGAGAATGTATCAGCGCCAACGAAGAGTATCGTTTGCTGAAAATGCAACATCGAGAAGCAAATTATACAATGGTTATGCCAGGGAATAAGCTAACATAGAAATTTATTGTATATCTGATAAAATTATTCTCCAAAAAAAACGTCAACTATGAACATTTTCCAATATCACTCTTTGATGGTGCTTACAATATATATAGCTGTAGTGTTTAGAAAACTCAATACAGATGGTACTGTATGCTTATATACTTATACGGATTCTCTCGTAATTCCAGCTAAGGAAGAGAGAATTTGTCTTGCCGAACTTCATGTCTTCTTTAAAAAAGTAGAAGTTAAGCGAACAAGTGACGGATTTTAAAACGTGTTACTTTTAGATTATTTCATGGAAGAAGACACTACTAGACCGCCAGATGGGAAAACTTGTGAGGTCAAGCATTTCTCACTTGCATTCATAATGGATAAAAAACCATCTAACGATTTGTTGGTGTGACAGTTTACTTTGAATAGCTAAATAGAAATTGAAAAGGTATGCAGTAATAGCTAAATTGTAAAAAGCTAAACTTGTAATAGCTAAAACAGACCTTTTACGGAATGATTGTAAGATTATTTTGTAAAAACCATAACTTCAGGTCCTGTGCTCCGCCTAGGAACTAGGGGAAAAAATATATATAATTTGCAATAGAAGTTAAAGAGGACGCTTGTTAGTACGCCCCTTTGACGGTTTGGTTAAGGAGTTTTATTGTTGTAGAAGAGTAGCATCTCATAACTAGGAAAACACTTATGTTTAGGTATAGAACAAAATGAATTGAATGCATTGCAGTTCTCGTTAAGGATAGGATAAGCGTTTTGTCTGCAATAAACAATGGACAAAAACACCTAGTGATATGCCCGTGGAACCACTACAGACCAATGGAAACAACGTCAAAACAATACAATTACATACTTGTAATGGAAGATGTTTTGTCCGAATTCAGTTAGCTTTATCCAACTAAAAGTCAAACGTCGAATTCTGTATAAACAAAATTTATATTAGTAAACCCCACATCAGCGTTTCCGTTATGTGTGAGATTTAGTGTAGAAGTGGGCGGAGCTATTATTGGTATATTTTATCAAAATGTAATGATATTTATAATATCTATTGTTTGTTTTTTAGATGCGGAATTGCTTTATTCAATGTTGCCGGATGGTCTCCAGCGGAAGAAACTATTTTGTGGACACTGCCATTTAGTATGTATATGTTGTTTGTTTTTTGTGTTATTATGACTAAATGTTAAATGTATTGGGTTGTTCGGAAAGTCATTTCGTTTTTTCCCGCCAGAGGACTTAATTACGTTTTTTCGAAACTAACTTCACACTTAAGCCCCATAACCATTATATGTCATGAGAGCATTGTCGAATTCAACTGTTTATGGCCATTTGAAAGGCATAGACTTAACCTCGAAGCTCGATGTGTGGGTGCCCCATGTCCTTACCGAGCGAAATTTGTGTCGTCGTGTTGACGCGTGTGATTCGCTCCTCAAACGTCTAGAAAATGATCCATTTTTTAAGCGGATTATTACTGGGGACGAAAAATGGGTTGTATACAACAATGTTAAACGCAAGAGGTCATGGAGCAGAAAAGATGAACCGGCTCAAAGCGTGTCAAAAGCCAACATTCACCAAAAAAAGGTGATGCTCTCCGTTTGGTGGGATGTCAAAGGAATCGTTTTTTTTGAGCTTTTGCCGGACAATACAACGATTAATTCAGAAGTCTATTGTCATCAGCTGGACAAATTGAATGATTCACTTAAAGAGAAGAGGCCCGAATTAATCAACAGGAAGGGTGTAGTGTTCCACCAGGATAATGCGAGACCTCACACAAGTTTGGTCACTCGCCAAAAACTTTTACAGCTTGAATGGGACGTACTGCAACATCCACCATATTCTCCAGATCTGGCGCCTTCCGACTACTATTTGTTCCGGTCCCTGCAAAATTTTTTGGATGGCAAAACCTTTACCTCAAATGAAGATGTCAAAAACCACCTGGACGAGTTTTTTGCCAGCAAGGACCAAAACTTTTATGAGAGGGGAATTATGTTACTGCCAGAAAGATGGCAAAAGGTGTTGGACCAGAATGGCCAATATATAATTTAATAAAATATTTATTCATTATACGAAAACTGTCTTTCATGTTCCCCAAAAAAAACGAAATGACTTTCCGAACAACCCAATATATGTGTTTATTTTACTATTGTCACAGTAAAATACTTTGTCCGGTTTCTTCCAATTAAAAATTCGGTCGTTAATTTTTGATAAAATATGTTATTATACACAAGAAAATTTCTAATTCTATAGCTTCGAAAGTGAGTACTACTATAATCCACTAACGTTTTACAAAGAAAATAAAAAAACAAAACGCAATTCTTTTTTGGAAATTAAATAAAATTTCTATATATATATATGAAACAAATTGCAGTTTTTATTATACTAATTATTAACTTGCATACATATTATGTATGCAAATAATATAATCTTTAGCGTGTTATCTATTACATTTTTAAAATATTGTTATTTTATGTTATTATACTGTTTATATAATAATGCAAAATAATTTATTGATTAAAAATATTGTTTTCTTACATATATATTATATATGCGAATATATATACAATTTATATATGTTGTATATACATTAACTTCAGCTTCTGAAGTTCTATCTCATTTATCAAGACATAATGAAACCGTCAGTTGTCAGATATAGTTGCAATATTTCAACAGAAATCAGAGAAATTTCTTTCTCGGGGGCAGTTCTTGGGTTTTTCTGACATTATCTATCTTCATTATTTTACAAATGCAAAAAGTATGTTCTGGTTTAATTTTTACCTAATTCAAATTCAAAACCTTATTGACCGTTTGACCTTGAGGCAAGATCTCATGATCACTGAGTCGAAGAACATTCCCGTTATTTTCTGAACTCACCTCGTACACTACAGAGTTGTTGTGGACACTAAGTCACATTTGCTTAGTAAAAATTGGCAACAAATCCAGATTTTTTCGAATATGTGCAAAACCATCAATTGAATCAACTGTGCACTATTTTTTCACTTTCTTAATTAAAATGTACAATTAAAACAAGAACAGAATAGTTAAGTTCAGGTGTGTCCGAGCATTATATACTCTTACAATTGGCAAGAGTCAACCAGAGAAACAGAAATCATTATACGTATAGGGTATAAGGTGGTATGGGGAAACTTGGTATGGGGAAACTGGTATGGTAGTAACTTTTTCAACTTTTAGCACCTAACCGCATTCTAAAGCTAAAAAAGGCATACCCATAATGTCATTAACGTATCTCACATATTGAATGTTATATTCGGTACAAAATTACGAAATACGATAAATGTCTGCTTTAGGCACTGGGGTTCTCATATGCGATATCTGAGACTTGAGAAGAGACTTGAAAAGTTATAGCCCGTTTTCGATCATGTTTAGATGAGCAGCGCCATACCTTGAGGGCAGTATTTGTATAAAGTTTTATTCCGATATCTTCATTGGTACTTAATATTACATATGATTTCGCAAATTTCCAAACCGTCACAGAAGAATGTTCAATTAATGTTATGCATCAAACTTCATCATCTCAAGCATCTCAAGTCGTTGCTGAGATATGGAAATTTACCTAAATGTGAGCAGTGCCATGCCTATTGTACAATTACAACGACTATTTGAATGAAATCCTATCTTACTATCTTCGTAGTAATTTAATGCTTCTAATGCTTTTCTACATAATCCGTAACCCAATATGCAAAATTTTCAACATTTCAACTCACTTTATATATTCCATTGAAATTAAGAACACATGTTTTGTTGACCATAAAGTGTCCAATGTATCAGTTAAATTGGTTCAGGCCTTGGTCTAATATTTTATAATGATTTTCATCAAATAAAAAATATTGAATATATTTGCATATACATATGCAACATTTTTTTAATATAAAGACTAGTCGATACCTACAAATATTTCTCTACCTTTGATTCATGCAAATTGTGAGAGTGTACAATGTTCGACTGCCCATAGAAAAATATGCCTTTCAACATATCTTTTTACATTGTTTCAGATCCAAATCCCCCAGAGCATTTAACATTGAAGTCATCAACGAACACATCTTTACAGTTTGAATGGAATTTACCAAAGTATTCTAATGGAAATATAAAGTTGTATATTTCGTTGGTTCAATACATAGGACCAAAATATTTTGTGACTTCGAAATGTCCTTTCGTACCTACGGAAGCCATACCGCGAGAAACGGCTAGTTTGCACCAGACGTTTCAAAACTTGCTTCCGTACACTTCATATAGCCTTCAAGTAGCAGCTCAAAATGAATATGGCGTGGGACATTATAGCAGACCTCTTGTAGTGGAAACTGCACCATGGAGTATGTTACTGATTTACAAAAAATAATTCAGTATATATTTTTACAGTTCTTATAGTTTCAGAACCACTTGAAGACCTGAACACAACAATATTTGGTCCGTATCCTACGGAAAAAAAATATCAAGCTCACGTTATCATTACTTGGACGATTCCTTGTATCACAAATGGAGAAATCGACACATTTGAGCTCAATATTTTCGGTGAACGTGAAGGGCAACCGAATCATACATACAGTCGTACAATACTACCAGCATATGATAGTAATGGCTCCGTTACATACAAAGAAATGAACTTAAAACCTGACTTTAACTATGTCATCGAAATCACTGTGAATATAAAAAATGTGAGTAATAGCAGCCTGCCAGCATCTACACGATTTAAAGCACCTTCTGCAAGTAAGTACTGAAGTAATCTTTTTAAGTAAAACAAGAAAAAGACAACTGAGGCTAAAGCTAAATTCAGGCTCAGCCAAGTATTTTACAGTCTTACAATTTTCAATGATCAAAAGTGGGGAAAAATTTTATATTAAAGTAACATCTTTTTCATATGAATTCAGTTATTCAGTATTCGACAAAATTGTAAATTATTAACTTATTAACTTACATTATAGGTCAGTGGTTGGCAGTCCATTGGCCGCCTAGCGCTCTCTGAGAGTACGTGTTTCACTCATACTTGCCATTTTTACAAATAACACAAATAAATAACAACAACACAGTTGTTTTCTGACTACGCAGTGATTATGGCGTGTGTTGAGGGTTTATGTATAATTATGCGAATGAAAAAAAAAGATTATAATATGATATGCTCTTAAATATTGAGTAAGAGTGTCATTTATTCTTTGTTGAAAATTTGGATGAGTAGAAACTTTTAAACTATTTACGTAAGAATTTATTTTTAAGATTTGCATATTTGGTTAAAGTTTATAATTATTAATGTTGGTAGTTCGAACAAGCGATTTCGAAAATGTTTCACCTACTATCATTAAGAAACCAGTGATGGACCTAATCTCACTCGAACCAAAAAAATTCGTGCTGTGTTGAGTAGCTCTCAACTGTATTTTCATTCTTGACAGTAATGCATCATTTGTTCTATTTACAATAGTAAAACTGCTATTATACTCACTAGCATACTCACTTGTATCGAATTCAATTTGCTACCTTTTTTTTGTTGCTTTAACATAAAATTCTTATGCAAAAGAGCAACGCACACAGATAGTAAGCAGAGAAAATGCAAGTCGAAAAAGAAATATTGTATTAGGTATACCGGAGCTAGACGAAATTTTTTGACCGATTTTATTCATATTTAATACTAAATTGGTCTGGTCAAGGAAGTATGCCCACTTAATTTTGACTATCACACATATTGTTCGATATAAGCATTATAAGGGATAAAATCCCCATATTGGATTTGTTGGGATTAGTGGAAAGTTTGGACCGATTGCATTTACTTTTGTCGTTAAACTGTTATCGTTAAACTTTTGTCGTGGTGGTGGAGTAATAATTGTAAACATAAATATTTAAATGCAGTTAATAATTATGTATAGTATCATTTGCCGATTTCACCCATTTTCGACACCAAGCTATGGTATATCCAAGATTAAACGTTCACTTAATTCTGCTAAGATATCTTACATATCGACCGATAAATATAATATAAAATCCACCTGAAGTTTGAAATCCATATATAAGGTATATGGGGGCTAAGGGAAGTACTGAACTGATTTAATTAATTTTTAACAATATAATACATTATTATCATTAACAGATGCTCTCGTAATTTCATTAAAATATATTACAGATTCAGTAAAAAGAGATAAGATGTGCTACACCTAGCTTTGTGCAAAGTTTTCTTCCAATATATTCATTAAAGCTTAATTTATTTATTCTAAAAAGTGAGAATCTGATGGAAATTAACCTTAGTATATGAGAGAAGTAGGTGTGGTTTTGGTCCTACTTGGCTAATTTCCCAACTCTAGCATAAGTACTTCAAACCAAATTTAGTAAAGTAATTATTAAGATATGAGATTTCAAATAAAAGTAGGCGATGCCATCTTCATTCGTACGCCGATTCCCATGCAAACATGTATAATCTTTACGGAAAAATTTAATGTTTTGCAGGTTTTAATAAGACAGCTACCACATTTTAAGTTGTTTGGAACTCAGCCCTTGTATGTGGGCAAATGTGGTGTCCAATGCCACCCATTTTCACATTGAATCAAGGAATGCTTGAGATAAACGTTTGGAAGTTACTGTATTAGGTAAATAGGGGCAGAAATACAGAACAGAGCTCATCCATTTATAGCCTTCCTTCCCTTTCCCTCGTCCGCTTTTAAAGTTTTGTTATTGATTCTACTCATGTTTGTAAGGATGTCCACTCAGAGCCGCTATCCACCTCGCGGGAAGGTAGTCGACCAAGGCGAGTGTTTTGTACCTACACCTACACCTATCACACGAACTTAATCAAAACGGTAGAGAAACTTTGAGATCTACCACGGCTTTAAAGGGACGGAGGCAGCAACCGGACAGGCATTTCTGCAGGGTGTCACCACGGCATACTTAACTGATTGAATACCTCAACCACCAGTCAATTCAACCAAATCCATTTCGAGTCAAAAAGAGCGAATTATTCCGATGGCAAATCAACTTCTTCGTTGTTGGTGAAATTAACCACACAAGGTTGAAATTTATAATCAATGGGTTCATCTGAACCTGTTATTTTGAAGAATTCATTATGCATTTCGAGTGGAATTTCAACACTTCCCACATTTAATAAATTTACATTTCGGCATAGGCAAAACAGCATTTTTTCGTTTCCAAACTCATCCTTCATCTTACCGTTATTTAAATTTAAATCGTTAAGTAAAATAAATATGAAAAAAATTGAACATACTCCAATTATCTCAATTTTACTTTTTTCATTCACCATACTATTTCCGTGGACTGACTGAACTAAAAATGATGCAATAGTTCTTCGAAGAACTAGTACCTAGTATATGAGGGTTGTGGTACTTCGTGTCCATTACACGTTTACTTAATTTTGCTAAGATATCTTTTATATCGAACGATATAAACAGAAGGATAGAAGTTCGTTATGTGATGTATTTGGGATCCAGGGGAAATACTGAACCGATTTTATCCATTTATCCATTTTCGTCACCAGAGCACATATACCTCACATATTGACCCATATCTTCGGTAAAAGATCAGCTATAAGCACTGTGGTCCTCATATTCTGTCTCTGGGCGCTTGAAAATTCAAACCGATTTCGCGCATTCTTAACATAATAATGTCGAAATAATTTTATGCTCCGAATTTGACTGAAATTTAGCAGTAGTTGCTGAGCTAAAGGATTTCATATAAACATGTATGACGCAACGCGAAATAATCTATTTTCTATGCCGACTTACATACACACCTTCCGTAAAAATTAATGCTTCTAATGTGTTTCTTTAGTGAGTTAACGCATATTTAGTAGTTTTCAACAAAACCTTTTAATGGGGGTGGGTGTGGTTATTATCCGATTTCATTCATTCTCACTCAGTATTATGAAGTGCTGTAGAGAAAAATATCTAGCAAATTTGGTTGACAAAACCTAATAGAAATGAGGCAATGCTCACTTATAAGAACTTTTTTACATAGATGCTTTCACCTCGTGTCGTCATCCGAGCAATTTTGATATACATAACTCTATAATGCAATAGTTTTAGATGTTACCTTTAATAAATTAAACTATTATGCTCTGTATAATATTTTGCAATAATAAACAAGGCAAATATGGGATACAACCGGACATTATGTAGGCTCCTAAGTTATAAGAAAGAAGTACGTGTAAAAAAATGTTCATGTGTTTGAAAATCTTTATATAAATTTTTGCGTGTTTGAATTCAGCCGGCGTTAAATTCCAGAATTACAATATAAGGCAAAAACAAATTTATCCACTTGATTTCGATATAAAAGATCTGCACCCATCCTTCAATTATGCGGTATAAGCAAGTTCCGTTTTAGAGATTTTAAATATTTCTCTATCGTAAAACTGCCTTTTCCAGTTTTAATTTAATATTCGTGTTTGTTTATTTATTTTCTAACAAATTGCTCAGTAATTTCAAAGGATTAACACAATGCGGCCAAATATATGTAATTTTCGACAGCATTTTGTCAGTGGGGCCAGTCTGTTTCAACAGATAGTATAATGCATTTGGTTCGAATCGGGTACAACTTAAATATCCAACAGTGTGTCAGTATGTCAGTATAATTAAAAAAAAAAATAATAAAATATTGTAATATATAACAGATATCTTACATCCCTATCGTGGATGGCTACTTTATATAGTTGTCCTGAGGGCAATGAATGTTTCTATGTTTTCTATGTTATGTTCAGTAAATTTGAATTAATTTGCAAGTTACTATACCACATATATTACTATAACTATACAACAGAAGTTACTATATTCTGGGCGTTAATTTCAAAGGAGTTGACAATTTTTTTACTAACTATTGAGTTATAAGAATGCAGCGTTTGGGCTCAATTATTAATGTTAACTTAATCATATTAATACGTCAATAGATAGTATGTAAAATCCATTCTTCAAAAATATTTCACAGCATAAAGTATGAAGCGAAGTAAATATTATTTGAAAATTTTGTTTTATAATGTATTTGAAAAGCAACAAGTTTTTGGAGATCAATTTCGGTAAATTAAAAGATAAAGTATACATATTTTCTTTAAAGATATTCGAAGTATTCGTACTCCAAAGCTTACAAAATACTGTGCAGTTGACTGATTTTTTGGTGTAATATAACATAGGTTGGTAGTTTTACTTAATAAACCGAGAGTGGTGACTGCCTAGTCACTTGTCTCTGATTAGTACCCGGCAGTCATGCATAATGTAAAGTTTAGTACACGGTGGCCTATCGGTTACAATTCTCGCGCTAGTAGTCATACGTGAGCGGGATGTTACTTTCTTTTTTCAAAACTGTAATTAATTTATGTACAAAATCTAAAATATAAATATTCTTAAAGATAATATTATAAAAGATAAATATTCAAAAATTACATGATATTGTTTAATTGCGAGAAGTGTGTCGAATGCATTAATATAAGCATTAGAGCTTTCGATTACGAAGGGGTAATCAGTGCTTTGAAGGATCCAGGTTTATACTCCCTCGCAACATGTTGCAACAGAGTATATTAACTTTGTTCACCGAACGGTTGTTTTTAGAAAATATGTATGGCCTCGCTCCCTAATATAATTATCTCTCCATAACTGGGAAAATGAAGAGTAAAATCGGATGATAACCGCACCCACCTCTCATACAAAGGTTACGTTGAAAACAATTAAAAGTGCGTTAACCCGCTAGATAAATACGTCAGAAAAATTAAATCTTACAGCAAATATCGTACGGAAGGGGTGTATGGGAATCCGTGTAAAAATTGGACAGTGGGGTGAAACCGCTCCCTTTTCAGTGAAATCCTCTATCAGGAACAACTTTAATTTTAACAAAATTTTGTGCATAGCAGTACTCTGATATCTCTATGTAGCAGTATGAAAATGGGCGAAATCGGATGATAACCTCACTTAAATAAGATATCGGAATAAAAAGCTACACAGATAGTGCCCTAAAGGTTTACCATTTTCTGCGCAGAAATGGTGAAAATCGGGATATACCTTTTCGAGAAATCCCAGTTACCTAATATTTGGACATTGGTGCCTATGGCTGACCTTTTACTGAAAATAGCGTTCACTTTGTGCGATATATTAATGAAATTCAGAGAGCATCTTTCTCTGCCAATAATATGTCCTTGGGTTGAAAACGGGCAAAATCGGGCCAATACTTAGCTCCTATACACTATATAAAAAATTTTCGAACTACCGGTTGACTTTATACAATCTTTATCTCAATCTGCGTGGTATCTTCTACCCAAAACCAAAACCATGACCGAAACCAAAACCTCAAAAAAGTAAAAATGGGGGGCGAGCAATACCCATTTTTACAAAAATTGTTTGCTACAGATGCGCCACCCTACTGGGGTCCTCTGTACCAAATAGCACGTTTATATCTCAACTTTCTGCTTAGTTATAGCACATTATCTGTTTTCGATTAATGGCATTTTGTGGGCGTGGTAGATGTCCAATTATGCCCATCTGCAATACCAACCGTCTTACAGTGACAAAGAACACGTGTACGAAGTTTCATCAAAATATCTTAATTTTTACTCAAGTTATCGCTTGCACGGATGGACGGACGGACAGACAGACAGACAGTCACTCAGATTTCAACTCGTCTTTTCATCCTGATCATTTATATTGTCTATATTATATATCATTATGTCTATATCTAACTCGTTTAGTTCAATGGTAATGGTGAAAATCGCTTAAACACTACTCCTAGCCCCTACATACCTAATATACGGATTTTCAACCTTTGGGTAGACTTTTACCATATATTTCGGTCAATACGTAAGACATCTTAGCAAAATTAAGTGAACATGTAATATCGGACATGCCATAGTTTACCGTTGAAAATGTGTGAAATCGGTCTACGAATTATCCCACCTCCCATATATTACATATAATGATGTTCGCTATTCTAGCAGACTTTATGCCGAATATGTCAGTCACTGTGTGAGTTACCTTCACAAAATTGAGTGAAAACATGTTCCCCAATATACTTGAATAATGAAAAGAGTTAATGTGATTAATGTAGATATATCCCAAAAATACCTCAAATAAAAATTCCAGACTTTCCATCTGACTTTAAACCGTTTATTTTGGTTAATATGTGTGATATTTTAATGAAATTAAGTGGATATGTGTTCTCAAACACGTTGTGATTTCGCACTAAATATAAGAGAAATCGGTCTAGAGCATGGTTTTAGCCGCTTCTTCCTAATATAATGATTCCGTTTTCTCGGTTTGACTTTTTCCTCATGCATCTAGTATATTCAATTCAACCACTTTGGTTGAGTTTATATCGCATATATCACTTGAGTTAATTTGGTAGATTTTAATATAAATATCTCTGACGCGAAATAAAATACAGCAACGAAAGTACATGAGTCTATGGCCTGTAATATAAGTTAATAAGATACCAAATGTGATTGCAATGCATTGACAATTTCTTCGAAAATGAATGTTGAATTCTTTCGCAAAATTTTTTAATATAAAGTTATGCCAGCAGCTGAAAACATTTCCCGCGCCTCTGATCCTTGCACATTGCGAGAGTATAAAATGTTCGGTTACACCCGAGCATAGGCCTTTCTTACTTGTTTTAACTGGATTTTTCATCGTATTAAACTAAAAACTATGAGATTATTAAAAACACACAAAGAATTAAGTTGTTTTTCTATTAAAAAAAGAAATAAACGGGTTTAGAAACATGTACCAACTGTATGCTAACTTTTGACTCTGATTGTAAATTAGAAATGTAATCGTCGAAATAAAGAGATTTATGTAACGTTTCTTCAACAGTACCTGAAAAGTTGGATGACCGTCAAATTCAGAAAATTGCAGTTGACTCTTTTGCCTCGCACAATCCTACAAAAGCTGCTGAAGTTAAATTTCCGGTTGATATGCTAAATACAAATTTAGGATCAATAACATATGCGGCCTTACTTGTATCTGAAAAGGTATGCTTAAAATATGTCATTATTTACATGAATATGTATGTACATCTGAATATATATGTATATAGATTTTATCCAATGAACCAAAAGGTTGTCCATGTATCAACTACTTACGCCATTTATTTAAGGCGAGGTAGTTTTCAGGTGTCAAGAAAACTTTATACTAAACAAGAAAATATTAGCTACTTATATCGGAATTCAATACTGGTATAGGACCAAGCGTCTAAAATTGAGATAATAAATTAGAGAAACTTTTTGTGACTTTAGACGATTTTCCAATTTAATAAGTGACAGTGACAATAAGTGACAATAAAAAATTCCCAAATCTCTCAAATGGAAACAAACAAATCTAATCATCTGTTGCATTTCTTTACATGGAGATTGTATATGAAACCTTTTTCGTTCAGGTTTCATATATTTCAGGTTTCAAGTTTTCAACATTTCCTTTAACGCATACGACACTCATAATTGCCAATGAAAATAAAACAAGAATGCTGGCACTTAAACACAATAGTTATGAAATTTTTTTAAAATAAATTTTTTTATCTTTTTACGAGGATCAATGTTTACAAAATGTCGATAATCAACCAAAAATCGATAAGTGGTTATGTTGATCTCTATAAAAGAATTGTCAGTATATCCGAAATGGAAAATGAAAGTTGAAAAACGTTAGAAATTTAATTTTCTTTTACTTGAACATACAGGGTAAGAAATCGTTATAAATTAAATGTTTTTTGTTACTTTCTTTTCTCTTGAATTTAATTAAATGTTATATTTGTAGAATCATTATGGACCACAAAAGAGCAAGTAGAATACAATCTCATTATTAGAGCTACATCCAGAGTTAAAATTCCACAAAAACGACCTAAAACAGCCGTAAAGAATGGAAGAGTTGTGGACAGAGCTTCCTGAACAGTTAAATTCGTTGAAGGGCCATCATTCTTCCCTGCAAAATGAAAGACAAATCTTTATATATACGTGAAAATGTAACTAATATTTGTTTTTATTTACACTATTTAAGCCGTTAGAGGACCGAATTTAGGTCCAGGGAAAGAAAAGCGAAAGTAGATATAAACATGACAGGTGGTGCCCATTCAACAAGCGGAAGCATCAGAAGTAGAAGAGCATGCATTGGAAATATTTGGCAGGACTTCGTTGGATGGACTGCCCAATATTACTACTATTGCAGTAGTGGTGTAAATAAATAAAATGTTTGGGTGCTGTATACATATACTTATAAATACATATAAATACTTAATTTTAATTTCATGCGATGTAGGCCGTCTTCCAGTAGCCAACAACGACACGCTATCAAATTACTGTGGACGTAAGTCGACATCCCAAGAAATATTTGCTGATATGATGACTGTGATGAAGAGAAGAAACGAAGATCCAAAAAATAATGAGAATCCTTAGAATGTTTTGAAACAATAGCCAAATCTAAACAGCAACTTTGCAAATGATAGCTTTATCGGAAACAGTTTTGTTAAAAATTAATAAGTACACATAATTGTTATTCGCTTTTTTTTATTTGTTTTATATTTTTAAAATAAGTAAAGTGCAAGAATTAAAATATGAATGAATTAAATAAAATTAATAGTTTTTAATGTGAATTTAAATTAAATTTTTCTGGAAATATAAATGGAAATTACTTCTGGAAAGATAAATATTAAATTTACAGACTCATAAAATTAGGTAGAAGTAAATATAAGTGAAAAAATGTGAAGCAAATGTGAAAAAATGTGAAGCAAATGTGAAATGTGAAAATGTAAAGTGAACTCAGCAGAAAAAGTCTGCATACACGCCTATATCTTATTTTCTTTTCTTAAAAAAAAACTTTAAATATGAAATTTCTGAGAAAAATCAAATGTGCTTTATTACAAGTCTATTGCATAATCTGATAGGATTTAAAGCAATTAAAAACAGGCAATATTGTTTTAGCGATAAATTTATAGAAAATATTCATTTGGCAGTGCAGAAAAAGTCTGCGTACAAGTACTAAAATGGGAATTCCCGCGTAATAACCAACTGTGAAAGTGTCAGAAAGCTATAATTTTACTTTTTTGCGTAAAAGCAGCAATTCAAAAAGATTTTTGTATCATTCAATTCTTTACTAATAACTTGTTACCAATACTTACGGAGAAGTTACTAATATTATAATATGTAATATTGACCAAAGGAAAAGAAATAAGCCCTTCTGAAAGGGAAATTATGGCTAAACTCTTCGAAGAAGGGAAATTTTACCGTGAAATCGGCCGGATTGTTGGAAGAACACATTCTTCCATACAAAGATTGATTATTAATTACAAAGGTACCGGCGTTTCTGTATCTCGGCCCCTTCCAGGGTGGCCAAAAATATTAACACAGTGTGAAACTCGTAAGGTTTTGCAAAATGTGGAGCAAAACCATCGACCACTGCACCTTGCTGCAACCAAAATTACCCAAAATGCTAAGGAAATGTTTAAGAAGACCCTCTGCCTTGGCACCGTTCCCAAAATTTCGAAAAAGCTGGGTATCATGGTCATGTCGCACGCAAGAAGCCATTCATATGGCTAGTCAATAGACAAAAGCGTATTGCTTTCGCAAAAGACCACTTAAATAAGCCCCGAGAGTTTTGGCAGAAGGTTCTCCGATGAGAACAAGTTTTGCGTCTTTGAAATCAAGGGGCGTAAGATTGTATGGCGAAAACAGGAACGGCACTCGATAAGGAAAAATTGGTGCCTACTGTGAAGCATGGTGGTGATGGAGTAATGATATGGGGGTGCATGGCTACTAATGGTGTGGGCCGAATGGAATTTATAGAGTACATGGACAAATATGATACCTTAATATCTTGAAAAGAAATTTTAAGTAAAGCCCAGAAGAATTGGGTCAAGGAAGTGACTACTATTTTCTACAAGATAATGACCCGAAGCATACAGCAGACATAATTAAGCTTTGGTTACTTATACGTTCCCAAACAGCTTCGAATCAATCGCCAGAGTGGGATCCTATGGAACACCTATGGGATTCACTTGAACGGAAAATACGCCAACGCACAATTAGCTCAAAGGATGTGTTGCTCAAGGATGTGCTACAGGAGGAATGGCCTCAAATCCCTTCAACAGAAACAACTAAGTTTGTTGATTCCATGCTAGCGCGCCTAGCGGAATTTTTAAAACGGTGGGGATACTTCTTATTAAATTTTAAGAAGAATTTGGAAGAAGGATGTCTTTGTTCGACTTCAGTACCTTGTACGCAGACTTTTTCTAGTGGATTTTCTAGTCGTCTGAATGTTTTGCTTTGTTTATAAGTTTCAAAACTTTTTCACTTTTATTTTCAAAAAACCGCATACGAATGAATCCTAATGAATATAAATTAATTGGATTTTATAAAAAGTATATAAAAGCCTTTTCTTCAAAGAGTTATATTTGGTAGTACCTTGTACGCAGACTTCTTCTGTCTGGTGTATGTATATACCATTACGGAATTTTTTGCGCACGAATAAAGACGGTATTTGAAGATGTATACCTTTGTATACACTGCTCTTTACAGAGGCAGCGAAGCGATATTTGAAAACCCCAAAGGCTCTTTCAATGGTTCTTCTGGCTTTTATATGGACTTTGTTATAAACCACTTCATTTGGTAATTATGGGTTTGGTATAGGGACTGGAACCCATGGTTCCAGTAGATATCCGGAGTCACCAAGAAGCTTTTTGAATGCTCCAAAAATATGCTCCATGCTTAACAATTGTATTCTAGCTGGAGATGTTCTCCAAATACCGGAATCATGTCATGAACCAGAAAAACTTGCATTCAAAGGACGAGTTCGTCATCATAAATCTAAAATTGATAAATACATTACTAATATTTAACCTTTAAATAATATCTTTAAAATAATATATTTACTTACCACCTCAACGCTAATATTATAGTACCCCTTTCTAGTAATGGATTCTTGAGGTAAAACACCTGCAGACGAAGATGGTGCAATCATTGCATTGTGAGTGGTGCTAATTTATTATGAAAACTAAAAACAACCGAATCTCGAAAAAAATAACTCGAAATAATAAAAAATAATAAAAAGTGATTATCGTGGTGTTTTAGTTCTTTTAGAAATCCTTAACACAATGATTTAGAAAATCAAGAATATCTCCTAAATATTTTTTCCTACAATAAAATGGATCTCCGTATTCCTTAAGTGTGCCTTTTTGACTGTTCATGTTTCTGTTGGAGGGAAATTAATAATTTCATTATATTCACTGCTAATAAACAATATTTAACTTTTATAAAACTTCATATAATACTAAAAATTTTGCAAACGATTTCATTATTCGTTATTCAGTGAAATTGTGAATGCATTATAGTCATATTTGGTGTATTATTAACTCATAACTCATAAACTCACTTAGTTTCATCACCTTCTATTGAGATATGTGCAATATAAACTCAACCCAAAAGAACGAAATTTAATATATTGAGGTTATGAAGAGAAAGGCAATCGGAGAGGTAGTTTTAATTATATTAGGGGTATGGAGCTAGACCATGGCCTGAACTGATTTCATATTCAGCACCACATTATACTACTAGCTACTATTAGCAACAACACAATGTTTAAGAAAACGTATCTGATTAGTTTCATTAAAATAACAAACGTATTGACCGATATAAACCTTATAAAGTCAACTTGAAAGTCTTGAATTATTTTATGCAGTATATAAGGACTGTGAACATTCATGGACAAATTTCCACCATTTTCGGGGGCAAAATATCTTACATATTGACCGATATATACAGTATAAAGTTAAACGAAAGTTTCAAAATCTTTGCATTAGGTATGGGGCTAGGGGAAGTATTTTATCCATTTTTATCACCAGGATATATTATTAGCAAAAAGATACCTTCTCAATTTTATTAAGATTTCTCACAGACTAACTGATATTATCTGCAAAAATGTATCCATAAACGCTAAAGTCCTTATATTGGGTTGTTCGGAAAGTCATTTCGTTTTTTTTGGGGAACATGAGACAGTTTTCGTATAATGAATAAATATTTTATTAAATTATATATTGGCCATTCTGGTCCAACACCTTTTGCCATCTTTCTGGCAGTAACATAATTCCCCTCTCATAAAAGTTTTGGTCCTTGCTGGCAAAAAACTCGTCCAGGTGGTTTTTGACATCTTCATTTGAGGTAAAGGTTTTGCCATCCAAAAAATTTTGCAGGAACCGGAACAAATAGTAGTCGGAAGGCGCCAGATCTGGAGAATATGGTGGATGTTGCAGTACGTCCCATTCAAGCTGTAAAAGTTTTTGGCGAGTGACCAAACTTGTGTGAGGTCTCGCATTATCCTGGTGGAACACTACACCCTTCCTGTTGATTAATTCGGGCCTCTTCTCTTTAAGTGAATCATTCAATTTGTCCAGCTGATGACAATAGACTTCTGAATTAATCGTTGTATTGTCCGGCAAAAGCTCAAAAAAAACGATTCCTTTGACATCCCACCAAACGGAGAGCATCACCTTTTTTTGGTGAATGTTGGCTTTTGACACGCTTTGAGCCGGTTCATCTTTTCTGCTCCATGACCTCTTGCGTTTAACATTGTTGTATACAACCCATTTTTCGTCCCCAGTAATAATCCGCTTCAAAAATGGATCATTTTCTAGACGTTTGAGGAGCGAATCACACGCGTCAACACGACGACACAAATTTCGCCCGGTAAGGACATGGGGCACCCACACATCGAGCTTCGAGGTTAAGTCCATGCCTTTCAAATGGCCATAAACAGTTGAATTCGACAAATTTAACCTCTCACCGATCTCTCGTGTGGTGATTCGCCGATTTGCATCAACTAATGCCTTTATCGCATCTTTGTCAGCTTCGACCGGCCTTCCAGACCGTGGTGCATCTTCGACATCAAAATTGCCGGATCGAAATTTTGCAAACCAGTTCTGGCACTGGCGTACTGTTAACACGCCTTCTCCATACACATCCGTCAATTTTTTTCTCGCTTGGACAGCATTTTTACCTTTTCTGAAGTTAAAAAGTAAAATATGACGAAAATGCTGCTTATTGCTCTCCATATTTAAAAAGGCACCAACCAAAAACTACTGGGTAGAATTAATAGAACTTTTTCACACACAAGCCTTGCAATATCAGCTCTCATGACATATAATGGTTATGGGGCTTAAGTGTGAAGTTAGTTTCGAAAAAACGTAATTAAGTCCTCTGGCGGGAAAAAACGAAATGACTTTCCGAACAACCCAATAGATACATGAGGAAAAAGTTAACCAGAGAAAAGGAAGTCATTATATTAGTGATAAGCGGCTTAGGCCGATTTCTTTCATATTTAGCGGGAAATCACATAGTGTTTAGGAAAGCATATCCACTTAATTTCATTAAACACGTCACACATATTGACGGATATTGATAAACGGTTCAAAGCCAGATGGAAAGTCGGCAATACTTATTTCGGGCATTTTTGGGATATAGGAAGATCTGCGCTGATCACATTAGCTCTTTTCATTATTTAAGTATATTAAGGAAAATGTTTTCACGCAATTTTGTGAAGGTAACTCACACAGTTACCGACATATTCGGCATAGTCTGCTAGAATAGAGAAAGTCATTATATGTAATATATGGGAGGTGGGATAATTTGTAAATCGATTTCACACATTTTCGGCGGTAAACTATGGCATATTATTACATGTTCACATAATTTTCAACGTGTTCAACATGTTCATAATAGATCTAACGAATTATATGACATAAAGTCTACCGGAAAGTTAAAAATCCTTATATTAATTATATGGGGGCTATTTACCCAATTTCCACCATTTTTGATATTAGAGCAGACGATTATCATGGAAAGATAATGCTCCAATTTCATTACAATTTCTTACAGATTTCCCGAAGTCTTCGATAAAAAATCAGATAGAGGTACTGAGGCCCGTTTATTGGGTATCTGGCGGGTTGAAAAGTCATAATCCGATTTCGTTCATTTTTGCGCATGAGATGGCATATCTTGGCAGGACTATCTATACCAAGTTTGCTTTTCATATCTTAATTGATGCCCGATTTATCCACTTTAAAGTGAAAGGATCAGATGAAACCCAAAATTGTGTTATTATAGAAGTAGTTGTGGTTTTTATCCGCTTTCGCTCGTTTTCACAGGGTGGCATTGGAGTTCAAAGATGAAGTCATATACCGAACTTTGCTGAAATCGGTTTGAGGAGTTCTTGAGATATGAGATTTGTCCTAACAGTGGGCGGTGCCACGCCCAACACCAAAACTTTACACGGATTCCTATGCAACTCCTCCGTATCATATTTTCTGGAAGATTTAATGGTTTTGACGTGTTCTTTCAGCGAGTTATCGCACTTTTAGCAGTTTTCAACATAACTTTTGTATGTTAGGTGGGCGTGGTTATTATCCGATTCTCAGTATATGAAGAAATGCTGGAAAAATTTAGTTGGAGCAAGCTTTGTTGATATGGCTTCAACGGTTTCCGAGATATATATATTAAACCTAATAAGGGGCGGGGCCATGCTCACTTTTACAGAAAATTTTGCCTATAAATGCCCCGCCCTTCTACGACCCTCTATACCAAATAAGACGTTTATATCTTAGTTTACTGCTTAGTTATAGCACTTTATCTGTTTATCGATCGATGTTTATCTGTAATCGATGTTTATCGATTAATGGCATTTTGTGGGCGTGGCAGATATCCAATTATGCCCATCTGCAATACCAAACGTATTACGTTGACAGAGATTGCGTGTACCAAGTTTCATCAAAATATCTTAATTTTTACTCAAGTTATCGCTTGCACGGACGGACGGACAGACTATCACTCGGATTTCAACTCCTCCTTTCATCCTGATCTTTTATATATATAGATGTCTGTATCTAACTCGTTTAGTTGTAGGTGTTACAAACAACCGTTAGGTGAACAAAACTAATATACCCTCTAGCAAGTTGGTGCGAGAGTATAATAATAAGCCACTAGGTCTTAGAAAAATCTTGGTCTTAGAAATTCGCAAAGCTTCAATTGAAATCTACTTAACGTAAGTTAAGAAAAGCGCTTAAGTCACCGGACAACTAAAACACTAAAGCTTGTTTAAAAAAAATGTGATCAAATTCAAATAAATAAAGCTCTCTTCGGAAAGCCCAAAATAACATTAATCCACTTGTAGGTTTCAACGTGCAATATAAGAAATTTTATTGATAATTGGGATCTAAATGAAGAGGAAAAGTCTGATTGCTTTGCAAACCTCCTAGAAAACCTAACTAAAACTAAACTTTTAACCAAAATGCCCAAAGAATAACTATTGGGTCTATAACTATATTCGTGAGTTTCTTTTCAAAATTTGAAAGTTCATATCAGAAAAACGTGTATAATAATATTATTCAAAGTATTAGCCATCTGAAGCTATAACATTTTCCCGTCTTCCTTTTATTTTCTGGAATATCTGGAACATAATGGTAATCAGACGGGGAAAGGGCTCGACCATAACGCGGGTGAGGCAAAACTTCCCAGGCGCTGTTTTCCAAATAGTTTTTAATCGGTCTTGCAACATGAAGCCGAGCATTGTCATAATTGAAAATTATTGCTTCGTGTCTAATCGCTCGCTTCAATTTGGGGAGTTATTATCTGTAGCGTTCCCCATTAATGGTTTCACTCGGTTTTTGAAGCTCATAATACATCACGCCCTTCTGATATTACCAAATACAGAGCATTTCCTTGGCGTCATGGATATCCGAATATTAACAGCCTATTTAACGACAGTGAGTTGCAGATAGTTCACTCCACACGTTCACAGAAAAAACTCATAATTTCAATATATCGGACAAAAAAACTTAGCCTTCACATTCTCGTTCTTTGAATTAAATGCATAACCTAGCTAAACTTGTAATTCTAATTTATAGAATAGTCCACCATAAGCATTCGTCATCACGATGCTTAATACCATGGTATGTGGAGAGATACCTAGTCAACAGTAAAAATATAAGCAAATCTCAAATCATTCTAGAAACATTACGCTATTGTAGTTACTCAAAATTCGACTATCAGTTGTGACATATCGGGCAATTTAGCTTGTCATTGTATAACACCTTAAAAACAACGTGGCATTGTTTTGAAATTTCACAATCTACATATGGGAGAAAATGGAGCCATGGATACACCATTTGGAAGTTCAAATATACCTTCAAATAGTTATGGATGCTGGTTAACGAATATTGACTGATCTTTCCGGAGTTCATGACTAACTATATTATCACACATAAACTTATTCACCATGGCACTTTGTGTGAGCAATGTACTACCAACAAGCTCAAACACAATCTTAAGATTACCTAGCTATAAATAAAATATGTTTAAGATTTTGTTTCTTATGCTTAGACTTCAACGGATCAACGGATGCATCAAAAACTTCGGAGCTCCGCTGCATATTTCAACCGATCAGAGTAGCCATTTTAAACAATATTATTTCAAGGATTTTCATAAGCACACATTTAAAAACGACAGCTTAATACTGGCCATCAAATGGTTTAATTGGACGATTCCCCAAAACGCTGAAAACAATGGCATTATGTAGAAATTTACTAAATTGTTTCTACCACTTCAACTCATTCTGCTTTGCTTCACATTAGTACAGAAACCTAATATTGTGGCAACAACCGCTAAGTTTGACTTCTGGTATTTGTGAAACGTGCACAGCTAATCAAAAGTCATCCAAATAATTTGTTACCTTTAACATATGATCGGCTTTCGCATACCAACAGAACGGTAAGCCGGTAACGGTACTAAACGAAAATGTTCAACATTCTCGGTGCCACCATATAACGCAACTTTTTAACCTTAGGTTAAGAAGCTCATTTAAAGCCAATACTCCAGACAAATCAATTACAGTTTCAGTCAGATTATATAGCGTTTTATGATCTACACTACAGGGCAGCAAATGCAACTCTATTTAATCAACTTTGACAGATCACAACCTTTCTCACCTTTTGGATTCTGGACTTTAACGGAACAAGTGGGTTAACCGTGATCATTATATTTCAATTTACTGTATAATTTTAGAGCACAAAGGAATAAACATATTTCACAGGGTTCATCGGTCACAAAAAAGTTATGCTGTGATTTAAATTTAAGATAAGACTAATTTACTTATTTGCGTTTTTCTTAATTTCGCTATGTATTATCAGTTTAGGTTATAACTAATCGTTAGCATAGACCAAAAAGAATATCATACATCGACAAAACGCTTTGAGTATGTCACAAAAAAAATATAAATAAATGAATAAATTCCAGATAATTCGCCTATTTCGCCGAAAGTATAACTACAGAAATGACTGAATGTTAACTTAACAAACTCTGGATAGTGGATTTCGGAACGTATCATTATGGGACTTCATGTACTCGATTTCCTTGACTCTGATTGCTGGCTTTGCTGCAATACACGTAACAGTTATATCCACGGGTGCTATGTGTGTAAAGATGCTGAGTGCAATCGTTAGTGCAGTCCGTAGTGCACCACAGATTCCAATGGGATCCCCTCTTTGAGCACATTCCAGCTGTTTAGCAAGTGTGGCTTTTCCGAGCTTAACAACGGTTTCGTAGAGCCAAACGATCACTTTTGGTGAGGGACTCCACCTCTTCCCAATAGCTCCTCTGCAGCAATATAAGGCAACCGATCCCTTCCTTAGACACTCCCTTATGTTAAGCCTCCACGACAACTCTCTATCCATGATAAAGCCGAAATATAATATCATGTCCACAGGTTGAAGGCGGGAGCCCCCAACTAGGGGAGAGCGACACTCGTTATTTTATAACTTCTAATAAATAAAACTATTTAGTTTTAACAGCTAAACCACTTTTTTCCGCTCAATTGGATATCACATTGAGATCCTTATATTAACTTATAGCCTACATTGTCGGCATATGCTACCACCTGGCAGCGCCATTCCTCGAGGTTTTTTTTATTAGATTAGGTAGTTTAAGTTCGTATCACATATATCATTATAGGTATTTGGGTTGATTTTTATATAAATATTTCGAACACGGAGCAAAATATAGTAATGAAATTAAGTGAGTCTATAACCAATTATTGCCAATGGTTAATAAGATAGCGAGTATCATTATAAACCAATCACAATTTCACCGAATAATTAATGTGGAATTCCTATGCAACAATTTTAGTTAATAATCATCAACGATCCCCTGTCACAACTGCGAATCAGTATGCATACCTACAACCGGAAAATGTAATGTGCGGTTGTTATTAATCAAATCAGTTAAAAGTCAATTTAATGCTAGCTTGAGAATTGCTGGTATGGTTGTCACCCAAAATTTACGGTTTTTCGCTATTTAAAACATTCTTTTCATGACAGTGGAATTAAATATAAATTGACACATATACTGTTGTCAATTTAGCTGAATATTTGTTATTGAAATTAGGTAGCATATATGTTAGATGTTTCAGGAATTGTCAACGTATTAATGAATAAAAAAATAGTTGCAAAACAGTTGCTTGTAACACTATCGTATTCTTCCATTTTTATAATTTTGTCCAGATTTTGGATGTGTACATGACATATATACTCTTAAGGAGCTTTTTTGTAAATACTAATAAAGACAACAATTCCATGGGGAACTGATGTGGGAAGTGATGTGGATTGGGAGGAAGGGAGAAGTGATGTGGATTGTGTTCCCTCCTGTGGGAGGGAAGTGATGTGGATTGTTCACCCAACGATTGTTTGTAACACATAAACCTAATAGAGATAGACATAGAATTATATAAATCAAAATGCTCAGGATGACGAGACGAGTTAACTTCTGGAAGCCTGTTCGTCCGTCTTTGCAAGCGATAATTTTATTTAAAGTGGAGAAATCATAATGAAAATTGATGTACACGCTCCTTGGCGCTCTGAGGCAAAAATGCTCCTGATGGGCGAAATCGAATAATTTCTGGGAATGGTAAAACATCGTTAATCTAAAAAATATAAAATACTTAACTTCACAAAAGTTTCAATTCGGTACAGAGTAGGAATGGGCATCTGTGGTTTATAAATTTTTGAAAAGTAGAGAAGAGAACAGGTGGCTTAATGTACATAACTCAAAAACTACCAAAGGTATATCAATCAGACATAGTGGCAACATTTATTTTCGGTGTCTCTTGCTACAATGGAAAAATGGATGAAATCGGAAAATATTCACACCCCCCTCTCTTACAAATATTCTGTTAAAAACTACAAAATAGCTTTACATTCCTAAAGAAACACGTCAGATATTTTAAATATGACCGAGAGGATCATACAGAAAGTTTGCATGTGAATCAGTATACAAATTTAATAATTTGTATTCGAACATTTTTAGATATAATTTCATATCTGAGCAAACCGCTCGACCAATTTGAACAAAATCATATGTATAACGGTATATTGGTTCCTAATGTTAAAACTTGAAATCGGATTGTAATTACTTCAACTTCTCATATTATAATATACAATATTGTACAATTACTTATTTCTTACTTTATTCACAAAACATCGGTCAATGTGTAACATATCTCAACGCAGTTCAGTCAGTATCTTTTATTAATAATATTTCCCCTAGCCCCCACAGACCGGACCTCATATACCCAATATTAGGATTTTCGACTTTCCGGTTGGCTTAATATACTGTATACATCGGTTAGTGTGTGTGATATTTTAATAAAATTGACATATTTTCTTGACAACTATGTGATTTAGCGTTGAATATAATTGAAATCGGTCCAGGTCTTGGCCTAGCCCTATATTCCTAATGTAATGATTCCCGCCCCTCCGTTTGACTTTTCTCTAATACACACAATATATTGAATTTAATATCCTTGGTTAATAACGCATATATCGGTATTAACGCGAGATAACCCAGTAAATTTAAGAGAGGATAGTTCGACTAGCCTTATGCCAATTTCATTGAAATCGGTATTTAGCTTCCCACAGTCCTAATATGTCTGTGTTTTTTTTTGATGAATATAGTGATTTGGTACGTTAATTTTAATATGAATATTTGAATATAAAACAAAATGTAGTTTATCAAATCAAAATCAAAAATCAAAATGATAAAAAGTCAAATTGAGTCCATTATCTATATTAAAAGCTAATAAGATACGAAATATGATTGCTATCCATTCACAATTTCATTCTATAGCAAATATTGAATCCGTTTCCAGCATTTTTATACTGCCGCAACATGTTGTGTATTTATAGACTTATATATATATGAACGATTAAGATGACGATACGAGTTGAATTCCGGGCGACTAGCTGTTAATAATTGTAATTAAGCAAGCAATAATTTTATTAACAATTGAGATATCTTGATAAAATTTGGTACACATATTACTTGACACGCTGAAGGGGTTGGTATTGCAGATAGGCGTAATCGGATTACTACCATACCCACAAATGTCGTTATCCTTCGACACCTTCTCAGACAGTGTGAAAATAAGTGAAATCGGATGACTGCATACTACGGGTAGTACTATCAATATGACGGTTGTACTAAAGACTACTAAAAGTGCGATAATTCACTAAATAAACACGTCAGAAGAAATAAATTTCACAGTCAAGACAGTACATAAGGGCTTCATAGAAATCGTTATAAAAGTTGGACAATAGGTGAGGCATCGCCTGCATTTAGGTGAAATTCCCTATATATCTACCCTGATATTTTTTTGTTACAGTGTGAACACATATTACAGTTTTAAATTCCCTCTGATTCTTTCACTTTACCGAATATATATCAAGCACCAAAGAAGATATCGGTATAAAACTTTGCACAAAAAGGGCATTCAAAGTGTTTCATCTCACGACTGAAAATTCAAAGTCGGATCATAACTTTTCAACTCCTCAGATACTGAATATTTACCTCAGTGTCTATGACTGACTTCACTGAAAATATTGGTCCATCTGTGATGTAATTATTGAAATTCAAGCAAAAAAATTTCTTGATAATAATGCGCCCTTGTGTAAAAAATTAGGAAAATCGGGGCAGTACTTTCTATAACCCCCCATACCTAATTTAAAGATTTTTGAACTTCTGATTGACCTTATACCATATGGATCCGTCAATATGTCAGATATCTTAATGAAAATCAGGGAGCGCATTTCTCTAAAAATAGTGTGTCCTTGCACTAAATATGGGTAAAACCGGGTTAATATTACCAATAGCCCGCATATACCTAATATAATGATTTTCAAAGATCCGGTTGACTATATTGCTCAATCTCTGGATGTCGTAGCCAATTAAGTGCACGTATAATTATATAAATAGATACTGTACAGTTTGGTAGCGAAAATGGGTAAACTGGTCCACGAATTATCCCAACCCTTATGTACTACCTATAATTCTTTTCGTTATTCCAGTGGACTCTATGCCAAATAAATCGGTGCAATTGTTAATTATAATAATAAGATAAAATAAATTACGAGAGCATAAAATATTCGGCTTCACCCGAATTTAGCACTTCCTCACTTATTTTTTGCTGTGCTAATGGACATTAGTAAATTGGCTTGAAAGATATTTCGTACTAAGTTGTATAAAAAAGTAAGCGTTATGCACATTAACAATTTTGAACTGATCCGTATCCGTATTAGATCATTATATTATTCTCTAAACTTAATTCATCTTTTTAAATTCGTTATAGAGGTATCGTATGTTATTATTGAAGAATTCCCTTCCATCTTTGATCTGCCCGTTATTATTAGTGTATTCTGAATAATTTTAAATGGTAAACAAATTTCCATTAGATTGCCCTTTTTAAATCAAACTATAAGCCACTTATGCTTATACATTTGCATTGTGCCTCTTTGCCAAATTTAATTTTCAATTTACTTAGCTTAAGTTGCTACACATTAGGTCTAGTAAAAAGAAATCCATGTTATAAATCGTTGAGTCCGTTCACCATGAAAGCAATGTTTCAGTTATCCAGGAGTTAAGCATTACTCCGTTTGAAAACCACAAAAAACCGTTTCAAAACATTTAAATAAAGCTGGATACGTTAAGTTAACGCAAAAAAACCTTATGGAATGGATTTCCATCTGCGAATCGCTGCTGAATCGCAACAAAATCGACCCATTTGTGGAGCGGATGGTTACTAGTGATGAAAAGTAGGTCACTTAGGACTACGTCAAGGGAAAACGGTTGTGAACGAATCGCAGCTTATTAAAGGTCAGGAAGGTTTGCTATATCTTTTGTGAGATCGAAAAATCATCTGCTAAGAACTGCTCCCCTACAGCCAAACTCTTAACTCGGACTTTTACTGTCAACAATTTGACCCTTTGAAGGAACCAATCGCCGAAAGAGGGCAGCTTTAGCCAATAGGAAAGGAATTGTGATTCCTTTGATGAATAATTTTGCTTATAAAAAAATTATTCTCAAGTGGAGATTCTGAAAATCCACTGTCCCATTTTTTTTTGTCAATAAGAACGAGGGTTTCTATGAGAGTGGCATTATAAAATTATTTTCGAAATGCAACAAGTTATCAAACAAAATGGTGCATATTAGGTTCAGAGGAACATGTCCTGTGATTGAAAATCCACGATGAACCATACTTAAATTTGTTTGTCAACCTATATACCGTCGTTATAAGAATATTTTATTAGAATAATAATTTTCTATGATTTAAATAGGAATTTATGTCAGATCAAGGTGTAGCTTATGTGTAATAGATAGGTAATGATGTGTAATAGATAGGAGATAGTAATGAGATAGGTTATTAAATCGGGTTATTCCAACTAAAACCTTAATAATTAATAAAACCTTCAATTTGATTCAAAAATATTGAATTTACTTTTACTAGTCCATTATTTGAATTATAGTAGCAACTCTAGACGCTTTTAAAATCTTTATTCTAATAAAAATATATCATTTCATATTTTCAGGGATGCAATCCAGCCCCAAAACTTCGATTCGATTCCTTAAACTCGCACGAAAATTGGCCATACGTTATGTCGTGGAATGATGCCTATGCTAATAATAAAAAAAAATGTGTAAATCAATATCAATCTACACAAATTCGTTGGAACCCTTTATCAGGACTACATGCCAATGAAACTTACATAACATATACAATTGGAAATAGAAAATGTCCCGAAACCTTACCAGATATGTGCCCAAATTCTGGGGAATGCGCATCTAAAAAGATATATTGCAACGGCCCCTTAAAACCAGCTACCGAATACTACTTGGTCCTTCGATTTTTTAGTAGATCTGGTTACAACGATGTAGCGCTTTTGGAGTTTGCAACTGACTCTGTTTTTCAATTTACACTAATTATTATATGCATTTGCGGATGTTTGCTTCTATCTCTAATTGTGGGCACTTCATACATTTGGATTTCAAAACGCATGTTTTGGTAAGGTTTAAATTATAAGCGAAACTTTCGTAATTCGAAAAATGCCACTAATGTACTGCTAAATCTTATTTGCTATAGCATTAATTTTTATGATAATGATCTTAAGAGCTATTGGACCTTTTATATTTAAAACCGGATATAATAAAATTTTCGCAGGAAGGCTTTCGGGAAGGAAGGCATTATACCAGAAAACATAAAATTTGTATTGGTTTCCTGAAATTACGAAAATTGGAGCAATCGAAGTCCCACACTGACCATGCAAATTATTCCCTCGCCTCGTATCTATAAGCAAAATTATATCTTAGCCACCTTTTTTAATAAATCCAAATATATCAAATTTCCGCTGTTGACGGAAAAGCATGCAATAGGTTTAGTTCTTAGCGTAAGCGGTTAATTTAATTTAACTTTTTAATGGATAATTGCTCTCAAGCTTTGTTTTCTTGCTACACCACCGAGTGATGCAATAAAAAAGTGTGTTGATCAAATTCGCATTTAAGATAATGGTTTTGAAAAACTAAAAATCGTGCAAACCTTAAAAATATTACGCATTGGATACATTGTAATGTATTCGTTTGTTAAGGAATAAAAGTCAGCTTACTTAATTGCCAAAATACCTCCCATTGAGCAGATAAGTAAAGTTCCTCAATTACCATACATCGCCGATGCTAACATTCATAATCTAATTAAATAAGTGAAATTTAACAGATAATGCAGTAACGCAGAATGAAAATAACTTAGACTTTTAAATGCGTACAAGTTTCTATTTGAAAAAACCGATGTAAATATTACCGAATGGACTAGGATAAAAAGTGAAGGTAATAATGGACAAGAGTAGGTAAAAATAACAAATTAGTTCATGGCATAGAATCACTATAGTAACAACATACCTAAATTACAAACTTGTCGTTATTTCACGTTTATTTCTTTTTTAATGCAACAATACAAGACATTGGTATTTAAAAAAAATATATATTACATTTAGCTATGGCTGTAGATACATATCAATGGGATAGGTACAGCGATAATGTAATAAAATATATATGAACATATACAAATATTCAAAATATAAAAATTTACAGAGTATAATAGTTTTCTTCTAGATATAGAGTTATATATAATATATCTAAATGATCGGGATGACGAGACGAATTGATTTCAGGATGTCTGCATGTCCGTCCAATACAATAATTGGAGTAAAAAAAAATTTTTATACCATAATTAAAGTTGGCAAACGTTCATTGGCGCTCTATGGAGGTTGCAACAGAGGCATCTGAGACAAAAATTATTTTGAAAAGAAGGTCTAGCCTCGCTTTGTAATAGTTTTAAGGTACATGTCTAACCAAGTACTAAATACATAGCGAACACATTTCCTTTTAATATATCTTAATTCTGTGTGAAAATGAAAATATCCACGACCACCCCTCATAAAAAGGTTGCGTTGAAAACTACTAAACGCGTGTTAAATTGTCAAAGAACAACATCATGGGCATCAAGAGTGGCACCACCCACTCTTAGATGAAATCCCATATCTCAGAAACTATTTAACCAATTTCAACCAAATTTATTCATGACATTATCATGACATCTTTATGTTACATTTTGAAAATGGGCATAATCGGACTAAACTTTAACTAAAATTAAATTAACTAAACTTTACTTCCCGTAAAGCACAATTTTAAATTTCATCTGTTCCTTTCACTTTACAATATATAAATCAAGCAGGAATGAATGGTCGCAATAAAACTTTGTAAGTAGAGTACCTCTAAGACGAGGCTCCTATTTACTAAAAAAAGTTCAAAATCGTACCATAACTTTTCAGGCAGCGGTCAATTTCGGTCAATTTTGAGGTATCTTAATAAAATTCAGAGCGCATCCTGATAAAAAGTGCCCTGGTAACGAAATTGATAAAATCGGGTTTTCACTTCACCTAGTCCCCACATACATACGTAAGGATTTTCAAACATACGCTTTGCTTTATGCTGTATACATGGGTCAATATGTGAGATATCTTTGCAAAATTAACTAAAACGAATATGTGCCTTTTTGTAAAACAAAAGTGACATTGTCATATAATCACAAAATTAAAACCACTAAACGCTTAAAAAAAACGACAAGATCTACTTAAAAACACGCATATCACACATGATCGTGAATCGTCATGAATCAAATACCAAAAAAGAAAATTATTGAAAAGCGTACGTTAATAGAGCGCTACAAAAAATGAAAATATTTTAATAAATTTACAACTCTGAAATAAACCAACAATCTCCGTCATCGTCAAACTTGCTAGTAGACGGAAAGGAAGAAAAGATATATTTATTACAAATATTATTTACAAATACTATGAAACTGTAAGTACAGTGCTTGCCAATATTTGAAAAAAAAATTTTAAAATAAAGAAAATATTAATTGCAAAATATATTGTAACAAAGTAACTCGTGGGAAAAATAGGGAAATTAAGAAAATATTCATTGCAAAAGTATTCTGACAAAGTGGCGCGACATGGACGAGAATACAATTAATGAGTGTTGAAACGTTGATGTCCTATCAGAATAAGAAGAATGTCTTTAATTACATTTACATTAAATGTAAAGTAGCGCCAAGACGCATTGCTGGTATTCATATCCAAACTGGATAGCCCACTCTGCTACATTTTGTTTTCGTCAAAGTCATCGACGTCATCATGGCGTCAGCCTTAGCACTTGTGCAGGAGCTAGAAACCAATCAGGGGCGCACATTGTTTGCCCTCAGGTTTTCCAAAAACCCCATTTCCAGACTATAGTTTGTAAATGCGTAGTCTCAATGAAACACCTCTGGTAAGAAACGGTGTTCCATTTCCCAGACAACAAAGCTAACAACCGCGAAAGCAGCCAACCCCTATAAATGTAGTCCTAGTCTCTCCAAAATTCAGAGATCCCCAGGAAAACGATAAATCGAATGAATCTCATACCCCACAACTCCCCCAGCATTCGAACTAATCCTCCGTCACATCCTATTTCCCCTAATCTTACAGTTTTCCTTCAGGTAGAGCAGCCTTTGGAAATCAATACCCATGATTCTAATGTATGCAGCTGACACAGAAAAGGGTAACAACGACCTAGTTCTAGTTTTAACCTGAATGCATATGTCATTTAGGAAAATATCTTTCAAAGAGAAGAAGTTTTACACGAGATGAATTCTTTAGGGGTAGATCCATATGTTAATTTCTAATAAATACTTAAGCATCAAAAAAAAATTTATTATAAAACCTGCAAAATAGAAAGGTATAAAACCTAATTTGTCCCTGTCTTTTTAGTAAGTTGTATTCGTGGAGAGGATAAACTCCTCGGATAAATAAAGGCACTGTAAATATTTTCAATTAAAATTCCGATTTCTTTATTTTACCTACATTTAAGACATTTGAAGGTATTACTGATTATGACCTCCTTCAAAAAACAAATGGCGATTTTATTCTATGCAGGATGTTCTGAAAAACTGACGTATTTTCATTGTAGCGACATTAATAGTATAAGTGTAGTAGATTTCGAACGGTTAAAAGCGAAATACGTTGCCGTATTTCCTGACTCGAATGAGTTGTCACAGTTCAAAACAAACATCGTGGCAACAGTCAGAACTATCAACATTGAACCAGTTTACTACGCAAAAATCGCATTTTTCATGAGTAATAAAAAATGTGGGTTTACTAGATTGCCATTCGTATAACGGTATTTTGTACTAAGAGAAGAAATCGGAAGGACATGTCACTTTTATAAAGACTACTTAACTATCTTTTCCAATGATTGCAAAACCCCCATATAGATCATCAACCGAGTAGAGAGTTTCCCTAGAAAACCCCAATTTTTTAATCAGAGGTCGAATTCCTACTCTATCGCTTCCTACAACGCTTTGATAGCGAAATTATTCTTCGATTTCTCACAAAATATATATGGAGAGGAAATGGAATAATTTACACCAATATTACCAAAAATAAAAAATTTTGCGTTATGCATCCATTATGCGTTCCGAAAGATCAATTATATTCTGTTTACAGAATGTCTTCTTTTTTATTCTGGCCACGAAAAACCTTTCGACTTGACTACAGAAGCGTCATCTCACACCTTGGGTGCAATCCTTTGATTGCGCGGCAGACCCATCGCTATAATATCACGAACCTTAGCAAAACGGGAATAAAATTATGCGACAAATGAGCAAGAGGCCCTCTCGATTGTTTGGGCCCTTCAGAAACTTACAATTTATCTATATGAAGCAAACAATATTAACATTTTCACCCAAATTCACAACAAATTTCCACAAACGAAGCAAAAAAAAAATTTTGTCACAAATGTGTTATCAAAACAGCGTATAAACAGTTTAGAAATCAATGCCATGTCCTACTCGAATAGCGAGAATATCCACATCCACGGTTGTAGATCCGGTACATTTATTTATTAATCAAGTTATTCTCGAAAGCGGGGATACACATTCTAAAACTACAAAAATTCTATTTCAGTCACGAAACAGGCGTCATATTATTATATTATATATTTCAGAATATAAACAAAGTTACTGATGTATTAAAGAACTGCATCAACACTTACATATGTTATAAAGCTTTTGCGACCTATCTGTATTAGGAAATTTTCAAAAAAAATGTAAACCACCTTTCCATCAGTGAAATTCGTTCGTACAAGGATTTGGCTACCGAGACCTTTTACGAAGATGATCAGAAAGAAAATCCTCGTACACAGTATAATAAGGTCCGTTGGTCTCTCAAATAATATATGATGCAAGTCTTAAGAGATTGCTTTTTGGAAAATCAACAAAAATTTTACAGAAAATTATACTTAACAACAACCCACCAAATACTGAAATTTAACGAACCGTATACGAATGCGTATATCTTTTCTACAGATCAGGAAAATAATTTATCTTGCATAGATAAATTTTCGAAATTTATAACAGTTCAATCGATTCAATCTAGGCCAATAATTGATATCAAGGAATCTTTAATACGAATTATGAAATTTTTCAAAGAAAATAGGCAGAGATCATTTTAATATTTCAATATTTGCAACACCCCACTTCATAGCACAACAAATGGATAGATAAACAAGTAAGGAAGGGTCGATATGTGAGATTTCCGTACATCTCTGAATTAAAAGTGGGAAGTGTTGCATTGGTTATTTACAATCGCAGTAAAATTAATTAGAACAATGTGTATACTACTGTATTGCATTGTGAGAAATTTTACTTAAGTTTTGATGTATACACTCATATTGATAAAATGCATTACAAATATATTGGGGAATATGAAAAGAAAATATTTTTGACAGTGTATGCAAAAGTTTATTTCTTATGTCAATACGATTATACACGCTTAACTTAAAGTATTAAGTATTATATCTTAATTTTTTCAATTTCAAGGATACATCTTTACAGACATTCTCAATTATATTATATATGTATATATTAAAAAACATATATCCAACGTACATTTAATTGATTCTTAAACTATTTAATTTCTACCTTATATTTATACAAATTCTCACATATTAATAAATAATAAAAAATATTCACATATAGTTCACATATTTATTTCTTAGTTTAATTTATTTTAATATATTTCTTCTCAAAAAATGCTGTCAGAGTTATTATGATATTCTAACGCCAATATGTTTAAAAGCAAAGAAAGAAATATTGTACTAAGTCTGAAAAATTAAGTTCAAAATAGAGGCACAAATACTCTTTGGCTCCATAGAGTTACCAACACCATGCTTTGCATAAATTATAATGCCTCGCTTATTTCGGTAGCCTGCCAACAGAATTTCTGGAAAAGAACAATAAAGATCAATTTGCATAAGTTGATCAGTTGCTCCATCATCGCACTTCTTATATTCACAGTAGTCATATATTTGCCAGCAGTTTTAGTGTCAATTCATAGGGTAATCCTTGTATTTCAGAAGTTTTGAATAGCTGAACTCTTTCCAAAATATTTTCATTCTCACTTATATCCATTCCTTTAACTGAGTCTCCAGCAGTTGAAAGCTTAGCCTCAGTTATTTGTCTCTTCGTTGGACCAAATGTATCGCATCATCGGGAACTTCTTCATAATTAAACACTTGAGTTTCAATTAGTAATATATCATAATTTGTCATAGTGGATGTCATACGGTTTAATGCCATAGCAAAAGTAGCAAATATTAATTGGAAGTATTATAATAACTCCCGTAAAGGGGAACCTACTATAGTGCTGTATGCATCATTCAGATTTGAATATCCACAATGTACAACAAATTGATATTACGTTTTATTTCTGGAAGTGCTAATACGCTAAACTCATTTTCCACAACAGAAAGTTCGTTTTGTGTACTTTCTTCTAAGTCCATTTCATTATAAAGACTTTCTAAGACATTTTCATTAAAAAGTGTAAACCTACGTGCTGCTCTGCTTTCAGAGTAATTTAATCCTTTTGTGGTTCTTTTCCTATCCGGTGTACAGCTTCTTTGGGTGTGTATATTGTGTAATGAAATGCATGTGTGAATGATGATATTTTAAACACAATATATATAGCAAGCAGTTATAATTATAAGATAAAATGAAATTTGATTGAACAAAGTTCGTACTTTGCTGCTCATGTACTCTAACCTAGTTGGAAATAAAGACACAGTGCACTCATATTTGTGGTATATATTTATACCACACAACAAATATACGTTTGTATACATCAGGTATACACATTAGCATAATAATAGATATAATATTTAGTAGTATATATATCCAAGAAATTATTAACTTGTTCCCATGTCAATTGTCTTGAAAGTATGTAACCGAAAAACCCTTCCGTATCTTGCTTTTGTTTAGTATTTTGTAAAACAATGGGGATTTACCTACTGCAAAGGTCTGCTCATGAATGCTAAATTAAGTGGAATGTCTGCGTATACATATTATTATATATATATTCTAAATGGATCACGTATGTATATTTTATGATATAAATGTCTGTTTTAATACCTAGACATTTCATGAGCTACCAACGGCGCTAGGTAAATCCCTACTTTTTCTGTTTACGTATATTGATATGCGGGTACTATAAAGTAAATTTGTTAAGGTTAAAATTTATGTTATTAAATTATTAAAATTATGTTATAAAATTAAAATGTGTCGCTAAACTGAAATAATTGCCTACAGCATTTAACTGGATGTCGTCGCAGTTTGCCTAATTCACAACTTAGCGCAGGTTTTTTAATACTTTTACTAATGCCCAAACTCAATTCCGAACTATCACACTAGGTATATGAGAGCTGATGGAATATAAACACCTATTATCACGAAATATTATTGAGATAGCCTTCATACTGGCTAACATAAACAGCTTAAAATCAACCACTAGAATAGAAATCAATCTATTCCTTATGAATTTAGGGAAACATATGAACCAATCCACATTTTGTTTAAAATAACATACGTAGTGTGTTAAAAAAATAACGGGAATTTTTTTCTTTTTTTAATATTTATTTATTCGTCTACATTAATGTTGTCGCCATAAAAATAGTCCCCAATCGATATTAGGCACTTATGCCGGTGCTTCTTCCAATCATCGAAACACTTCTCAAACTCGATTTTTGGGATAGCCTTTGGCCCTTTCAGCGATGCGCTTTTAATGTCATCTATACTTGTGAAACGACGGCCCTTTAAGGTTCTCTTTATTTTTGAAAGTCTCTTTATTTTTAGGAAAACGTCACACAGATCCATGTCTGGCGAATTTGACGATATGACAGGGAAGGAGGGGTTACAGTATTGTTTTTGTCCCAGAATTCACGAATAAGCAAGGCAGTAGCAGAATTGAACAAAAGTGAACAAAACCCTTGAATTTTATTTTATAACAAATATGAATTCTAATAATTCTAAATTTAACTTACTTATATTATATGTTTGACATCTTGCACAATTTAAGAAATTTGTTGATAATTGTGATATTGTCAGTATTGGTTGTCTTCATGTAATTGTATCTTCAATGTAATTGATCTTTTTTATGGTAAAGCAATGCAAAGCAATTCGTCCAATATGTGATTGATTGCTATGTTTGATGATTATAATGTATGCAGCTTGGTTTATTTGTTCTCTTCAGCAGATAGTAGTGTTTACTTGAGGTGTGCGCACAAAAGTTCTTAGGTCTTGACATGAGCAATCAGGGTTGTAAATTGGTTTGGAACCAGTGGGATTTTGCACTTTATAGTAGTGATGAAAATTTGACCAGTCTCTGGCTGCTGTCGCGTTGAGAACTTTTTTTGTCACGTTGTGAATGTCTTTTGGGGTAAAATGTGCATATGAAAATAGTGGTACCTTTCACGCTTCTTTGGCGCGTTTATCTACATTTAGGTTTCCTATATTTTAGTGTCGGTATAAAATTTCTCTTATGTTGCTGATTAATACTGTGTTAATTGCTACACTCAAAGGTGCGTTGATTATCGATTTGCTATCCCTGCATATGATGTGTTTTTTCCAGTTTGAGCAACGAAAAGAACCGCTTCGTATAGCGCAGCCGCGATAGCTATAGTGACACCTCGTTCGTTTGTCACGACAAACGAAGTATGGGTATCTGATTTTGAGCCATCGGTGTAGATAATTTTCCACTCAGGTTCTATTGCGTAATTGAATAGCTGGATATATTGGTGGTCATTGGTGGCTGATTTTTTGTATTTGAAAAGCGTGTTTATTATGGAGGTATTGATATTATATCGAGCTCATTGATAACGGTTAAGCATTTCATAATGGTAGTTGACTTATTTGTTGTGCACTGTGATTTTTCCAGATCAAATATGAGCTTGTTTTTACACTGGAATAATTTTGGGGTTAGCATCATTGTGCTGTATCTGGTTCTGTTGAATGTCAGGTAGGCTTGCTTCAGTCAATACCGCTTTGATTGAGGAGGTTGGGAACCCGAATGCGCGAATGCTCCTTCTCGCTGCCATGTCATTGGGGATTTGAATGAGTGCGAGATGTGTTTTAGAGCAGTGTCTATAAATCACAAGCCCGAAGTCTATTCTTGACAACATCAGAGGTTTTATAATATTTACCAGAAGGGATATGTGAATATGACAATATTTTAAGGTAGGAAACATGATAATATTTAGTCTAGTGAGTAAGCTTAATCTAACATATTTACAATGATGATGAACAAGGAACAGGTTAAGGAAGGTGCATTTTCTTTTCCTACAAATGTGGTAAGTTGAGCTTTTGTTTACAGAAACTTTGGTTCCTGATGTTTTAGACCAATTTACGATGTCGGTTAGGATATTGGTAAATATGATTTTAATTTGGTTCAAATCTTTTAGAGCCGAGAAAATTAAGACATCAACGTAGATCAGGTGGTCTATATGGGGTTTTAAGGCTATTAAGTTGCTGAGTTGGTTGAATGCTATTATAAATAAAGTTGTTGAGAGAGGAGAGCCTTAAGATATGCCATTGTGCAAAGGGTAAGCATTGGAGTTGTTGTTGTTCACTCTTACAGAAAATTTACGGTTTGAGAGAAATGCTTTTATGGAGTTATACATTTGGTTTCCATTGTCCCAATTCTCTTACTCTTATAGTACTCTGTGGGCTCCGATTCTATCAAAAGCTTTCTCAAATCTAGACTCAGGACGGATAGGTGGTTTTTGGTAAATATCGTTGTTGAGGCACAATGTTCAAAGTAAAGTAGTAGGTCATTGGCACCAGAACCGCTTTGAACTGCGAACTTTTGTTTGGCTTACCACTCATACATATCACCATTACTCTCTCGGGTATAATATTTTCCACAACTTTTGTCATACAAGGTACTAAGGAAATTGGTCTGAAATCTGCTTTTGAGGTATAGGACTTGTTGGGCTTAGAGATAGGTATAGCTACGGCTTTTTTCCAGTCTTATGAGGGTATGCTCTTGTCTAAAATGCTATTGTATAAGTTTGTGAGATTGAGTTTTAAAGAATGGGGTAGACTTTTAAGGAGTGGGTAGGAAATATTTTCTGAAATTAGGGTTTTACCGGACATTTTGTTAATTGTGGAATCAAATTCTTCTATCGTATTGGGATATTCTATCAGTGCAGCTTCAAAACACGGGGATGGGTTGCGATATCTTTGGGAACTTATTTGACTTGATAGAGTAATGAAATTAGAGTGGAAGTTGGAATTGTGGGAATCGTTTGTCCATGTTAGCGCACACAAATCCGCCATGTGTTGGTGATTGTAGATAAGACCTTGGGGCGATTGGATACAGTCGATTTTGTTGTATTAATATCCACCTGAAAGAGCTTTTATATCTCTCCAAATTTTTTTGGACTTGAAGTATATCTCGTATTAGCCCTAAGTTTTTCTAGAGATCTATTTTTTCCAGATTTTAATTCTATTCTGAAATTGGAGTTTGCTTTTTTGTATCTTATTAAGCCATTGTTCTGTTCTGTTTGTATGTACTCCAGAGTGATTACTTTGTGTTTCTTAAAGCATCTAGTTGGTTTGACCAATACGGGAGTTTGGTGGAAAATTTGTTGGTGATTGTCTGGGTGATAGTTATGTGAGCAGCGGAACGTATTATCGTTTTTATTTTGGATGTTTCCACATTTATATTTTTCGATGATACTTTTGTATTTGTTAAGGTGTTAAGGAGCAGTATTTTAACCCATCATCTTTTTCTATAAAGAATTTCCATCTCTGTTTAATTATATATTGAATCGGGGTGATCAGAGTAGTTATGGAGGGAAAGTGGTCACTATTGTGAAGATCTTGCTGAGATAGATGCTGAGCGAAGGACAATATCTACATGGGTGTGGAAATGGGAATAATCTGGGTGTGGAAATACGGGTTGAGCATCCATCATTGAGAACAACTAGGTGTTTCGATAGTATTACATCTTCTATTATTTGACCTCTAAGGTTTGACGAGGTAGATCCCCATAGCGGGCTCCATGCATTGAAATCTCCTATTATTACTTTAGGTGTGGGTTTGTGGCGTTAATCTTTTGATGTGCGGGAATGTAGCATGTGGCTACGGAAAGCTTGAAACCTACGTCGATTTCGGTAGCAATGACGGATACGTTGGAGGAGGTGGGAATACGCTTATGTTTAATTTGTTTTTTAATAAACACGGCAGTGCCTTGTTCAGCTGATTTATTTTGAGGTAAGTTGTGAAAGTGGCCGATGTATTTGTAAGGAGTGTATGCGGTTTTGTTTGCTGGGAGGTGCGTTTCCTGTAATGCAATAATATATGGTGAGAATTTGTTGATGAGTAAATGTAAATCTGGCTAGTTATTGAATGGACATTTCGTATTCCATTGGGGAATTTGCATGATCTATTCTGGAGGGGAAGTTTTTGTAAGAATAGGGGTAACGGGAGTATTGCTGAGGTGATTGATCAAGTTTGAAATGAGTGGGATTGTTGTAGCCTAATCAAAAGAGGTTGTTGTTGATTCAATGACAGTACTTGTTGTTGGTAGAGAGTAAGTTGAGTTTGTTGAGTTTACTGTAGTTGTTTAATTTCTTCTGCTTTGCTGTTCATACTGTTTGCCTTTGATGCTGAAGTATTGGGATAAGAGGAGAGGGGGAGATTTATGCCTCTGTTTGCACACTTGTTTCTTTATTTGTGTTCTTTATGTTTGTCGAATTGTTGAGGATGTTTGCGAATAAAGGAGATGAAGAGTTGAAAACAGGCGATATACTTTATCTATATATACTGCTTCGCGAAAAAAGCATTTTCTGTCTGTTTGTACTGTTGTTATTTTCTTAATTTGAATGAACTTTGGACATGCTTTACAAGATGCTGAGAGATCAGCAAAACAATTTACGCACAGAGTAAGAGTTTCTGGTAGGTAATAGCGGTCGAAAGTCAACAGTACTACACCGCGTGGAGTTAGTTTATTGTTTACGTATTTAGGAAATTCGTAAATTGTTACGACACCTTGTTCCTTTAAATTTTCCATTATCTCATTGTCTTGAATTTCGTTTGAGCACGCAGCGTAAATAGTTCCTTTTGTAGAGTTTAGATTTTTGTAGAGCTCAATTTTTACGTCGCATATTCCAATGAGTTGTTTTGCTGTTGGGAATTTTTTTGCGATAGTGCTATTTTTCACGAGAAGTAGTAAATTTTCGTATCTTAATTCACTAATTTTTATTATTTCAGAGCTAATATTTTTTAAGACTTTGTGATCAGCAAAGCAAGAAATTTTATTAATAGGCTTATTTGTTTCACTTGAACTTTCCACTACGTATTTAGGGCTGTCTTTTACATTTTATACTATCTTAACACTGCCTGTAATTATTAAAAAGTTGATAAATGTGCGCATGTTTCTTGAGGAAGTAGCGTGAGAAGATAAATGTACGTATTACACTAACAGAGTTAATGTTAAAAACAGGATATCACTTAGAGCACAACCGTTTATGTCAAATAGCAGTCGATGACTGAAGTCATGAATTATTTTTTCACAATTCCGGGAGTTTTTTTTGGATTGCTTCACGCAAACGGCATTCAATTTGTAGGTAGTACTCCTTATTGACCGTTAGCTCTTGCGGCAGGAATTCATGATTACTATGCTATTAAAGTCGAATAACATTTCCGTTATTGTTTGAACACACCACTTAAAGTCAACCGGTATTTCAAAAATTCAGTTGTTAGGCATGTAGGCTAGGAAAGTATTGATCCAAATTTGCTCATTGCGCCAGATTACAGTTACATAGCGAAAAGATAATCCTTGAATACCATTAAAATATCTTACAGACTGACCAATATTTTCGGTAAAAAGTCAGATATATACACCGACATCTACATATTCGATGGCTGGTGGCTTGAAAAATTATGTTTCGATTTCTCGCATCATGTTGTAACAGAGTATTATAGATTTGTTCACCTAACGGTTGTTTGTAACACCTAGAACTCATCGTGTTAGATATAGACATTTATATATATTTATATATATATATATAATGATGAGGATGAAAAGACGAATTGGAATCCGACTGACTGTCTCTCCATCCGTCAGCCCATGTAAGCGAAGACTTGAGTAAAAATTAAATTATTTTGATAAAACTTGGTAAATATGTTCCATGGCAATGTGGAGAGGTTGGTGTTGTAGGTGGGCGTAGTCGGACTATTTCTGCGCACACAAAATGCCATGGGAAACCGCAAACGTAAGGAAAACCTATGAAGTGCTATATTAAGTAACAAATGAAGATACGAATTTTCAATTTGGTACAGGAAAGCCGAGCTGGCAGTGGCATCTGTAATTTGAAAAATTTAAGAAAGAGCGCATGGCCCCGTCCCTAATAGGTTTAATACATATATCTTCCAAACCACGAAAACGATTTCAACTCAAAACAAGTCTTTTTCACAAGTGAAATCGGCTGATAACCCCGCCCACCTCATATACAGGTTTTGTTGAAAACTACTAAAAGTGCCTTGACTTCCTGAAGAAACACCTCAGAAATTTTAAATCTTATAGTAAATATCGTCCGAAAAGAATGCATATTAAGCCGTGTAAAATTTGGTCAAGGCGTGTTCCATCGGCCACTTCCAGATGAAATTTCATATCTCAGGAACGACTCAACCAATTTCAACGAAATTTAAAACATATTATTATATTTGAATCCTCATGACGCAATGTGAAAATGGGCAAAGTCGGGAACAACCACACCTACTTTTCGTATAACACACTTTTAAATTTCATCTGATTCTTTCACTTTACAGTACATAAATCAATCAGCAATACAGACATTGGAATAAAACTTTTCATAAATAGTGCCTTCAAGATACTACATATCATGCAAAAACACGGTCGAAATCGGCACATAAATTTTCAAACTCCCAGATATGGACCTCGTTGTCTGACTTTATACCGAAAATATCGGTCAATCTGTGAGATACCTAAATTAATTTCAGGGAGTATCTTTTCGTGAAAATAATATGCTGTTATGTCAAAAACGGTGCAAATCAGTTAAATACTTCATCTATCCCCCGTTTACCTAATACAAGACTTCCGGTAGACTTTACAGCATATATATCGAAAATACCGAATATGCTCTCTGTGAAATTCGGAGATCGTCTGTCTCTGATAACACTAGAAAAATCAAGCGAACGTATAATATTAATGTACTATAGTTTAACACCGAAAAGATGTGAAATCGTTCATTGTAGCAAACGTTATACCGAGTTTGTCAGTGTGTGAATTATCTTCATAAAATTGCATGGAAATATGTTCCTTAATGAACTTCAGTAATGACAAAAGTTTAGACTTGATAGTCCAGACTGTCACATATAGTCAATATTATGATTCCCGACTTTCCAGCTGACTTTAAACTATTTATGTTGGTGAACATATATGATATTTTAATGAAATTAAGTGCACATATTTTTTTTAAACATATTAAGATTTAGCGCTAAATATGAATAAAATCGGTCTAGACCTCGGCCTAAGTCCCTTATCAATAAAATAATGATTTCCGATTCCGTGGTTAACATTTTCCTCGTATACCCAATATATTTAATATATTTTAGTTGGTTGAGTTAATACGAGTATTACATATATCTAATTTGAGTGAATTTGGTTGATTTTAGCATAAATTTATCGAATACGAAGCAAAATATAGTAATAAAAGTTAGTGAGTATATGATCTGTAATATAAGCTAATAAGGTACCAAATATGATTGCAATCCATTTACGGTTTCGTCGAAATTTTAATGTTGAATCCCAATTAAAATTTCTCGCAGTTTTGAGTAAACTTAGTAAACAAAATGCTCTAAATAATTTTACTACGGTTGTAAATAACGGATGCAACAATATAACTCACTCACCCACTTTTAATTAAAATGTGTACAGAAATCTCATAGAGGGTATAGAATGTTTCCTACACTCGAACTTAGTCCTGTCGTACTTGTTTAATATAAAATTAAATCCTTTAATCCCTACACATTGCGAGAGGAAAAAATATTCAGTTACACACTTTGGAAATGGCACACCTTGAGGGCACTACTTGTGTAAAGTTTTGTAAAGAGTAAAGTGAAAGAGTCAGATTGAATTTAAAGTTGTCTTATCTGGGAAGTATGCGTGGTTGTTGATGAGAATATAAATATAATACAACTTACCAACTTTGGTTCTTATCGGTGCTGCAGTTCCTGAGATACGGAATTTCACTTAAAAATGGGCGGTGCTACATCCATTTTTCAAATTCTTCACCAGATCTTACTACGGTCTTTCTGTACCATCTTCACTGTAAATTTTGATGCTTTTTGTGTGTTTCATAAGTGAGTAAACGCACTTTCAGTGGTTTTAACATAACCTTTGTATGGGGGGTGGACGAGATTATTATCCGATTTTCGCACTGTCTGAGGAGGTACTAAAAGGATTTATTTTAAGCAAGTTCTGGGATATGTTTTAAATTGTTTATGATATATGCATTGTAAACCTATTAGGGACGGGGCCATGCACATCTTTTAAAAAATTTAACGCACATATGTATACCCTTCACTTCTGCGATCTCTTGTACCAATTACAGTTTCATATCTTAATTTGGAACTTAGTTACAGCACTGTATAAGTTTTCGATTAACGGTATTTTTTGGGTGTAGCTGTAGTCCGATTACGCCCGTCTGCAATACCAACTTTCTTAAAGTGCCAAGAAACGCGTGTACTGAGTTTCATTAAGATATCTTTTTTTTACTCAAGATATTGCTTGTATAGACAGACGGACGGACAGACAGTCACCCGCAGTTCAACCCGAGTCGGCGTCTTGATCATTTATATATATAACTTTATATCAATCTTGATTAATTTTAGGTGTTACAAACAGCCGTTAGGTGAATAAAATATAAGAAGAAGATTTCAAGGGACTTTTTCCGAAACCAGTCGTTGTATTAAACAAATAAACAGTACAATACACTCAGTAAAACGAAAACGGCCTGTTAACGTAATTCACTCCGCTTCATCAAATACCTGAACGCATACCTGAAACACCTGAGCAAATCCATTTAATAAAAGCATTAAACTCTGAACATAACTACCACATTAGAAATAAGCCAACAAAGATATTTAAACTTGGCAACAAATTAGGGAAACTATTCACAGAAAAAAAAGCTGAAAAAGATTTGGTCACGACTGTTTTATTGACGATAAAAAAATCCGGAAAAGTAACCTAAGATAAACTTATCTTAACCATTAGGTTCCTGATCCTAATGCTGACCGCATTAGCGAAGTCGGAAATTTTACACCGACGTGGATTTGACCGTTTACGAAAACATAGCCGAGCAAACAAACAACCTTCTCGACAAATTTCCGCAATCTCACATAAAGAAAACATTCCAACTAAAAATTGACGCATATTACGACTACTAGACTCATTAAGTGTTCGCCTCTGATATTCCCGTAGCAATAATCTTCTAGACACTGCTCTTAAATATATAGTGTGCACTGATTTCCATCTCTTCAACAAACTACACGGACAAAGACAGAAGGAATCCTTGGTTGAAGCAAATGAAAAACAGATTTATATTAATAGCCAGCTATGAGTTAAAATAAACCAATTATGACACCATTAATAAAATAATAATAAGCACATTATTATCATCGAAAGATAACCCAAGAATTTCAGAAATCAGCCATATGCACAATGGTTGTTATATTGGATATATGGCGGCTTGAAAAGTTATATGCCGATTTCGACCAGTTTTATGCATGAGATGACATAACTGGAAGGCAATTTCTACAAGGTTTCATTCCAGTATTTCCCTAAGTTCAAAGAATTAAGTTTAATATTGTCTTATATGAGAAGTAGGCGTGGTTGTTGTCCTACTTCGCTCATTTTCTCAGTGTATAAGGACTTGCGAAAGAGACTTGCTTTGAGCAAGTTTCGTAGATCTAGTTTCAACGATTTGTGAAATATGTACGTTAAACTTCTTGGGGGGCAGGCTATGCCCATATGTACAAATATGTTTACCCACAGATGCCCCGCCATGCAAGGATTCTCTGAACCAAATAACACGTTTATATGTATCTTAATTTGTTGCTTAGTTGTAGCACTATATAGCTCTAACGGTTTTCGGTTAATGGCATTTTGTGGGCGTGACAGATGTCCGATTACGCCCATCTGCATTACCAGCCGTCTTGCGGTGACGAAGAAACGTGTAGCAAGTTTCAGCAAAATATCTTAATTTTTACTCAAGTTTATTATATTTATTATATTCATTATATATATATATATGTATTATATATTATATATTATTATATTATATTATATATATTATATATTATTATATTATATTATATTGTTATACATATATACAGTTATATAATGAATATAATAACTTATATATATATGCTTATATCTAACTCAATTAGTTTTAGGTATTACAAACAACCGTTAGGTAAACAAAACTAATATATTCTGTTGCAACATGTCGCGAGAGTATAAAAATCAGCGAGACATCATATCATTGACGGGATTTGTTGAAGCACAATCGTCATAGCTTCCGCCTCTACAATGACCTTTTTCGTTGTTACTATATTATCCTGCAAATTCAACAATTTGCTCAAGCCTACCGTTAGCAATTAAATAAAATTTAGCAAAACTAAAACACTGAATTTTATTCAATTATTCTACAGTATCGTGCTGATAACGGGTAAAGCCAGTCAGTGAATTACTTCAGCCTCCATATACCCCGTACAATGATAAGATACGATTATACAAAAATCTAAATAAAAATGCGTCGAAACATGTTCTCAAGCATACTTTGGTTTAATGTCTTAGGTAATTTAAATCAGTTCAGATCTTCCACAAAATACACAATATATTGGTTTTCGGCTTTTCGGTAAAAATTATGCTATTTATATAGCATATATTAAGATATCTCAAAATTAAACGAAATGTTTAGATTGGCATTATGTCACTGGGTAGCAGAAGTTATGGATATTGGTGTGTACTTTCGCTCAGCGTTAATATGATTAAGGTAGTGACTTAGTGACTTAGCTTTAGATTTTAATATTAATGTACATGTGTATGTTCACATATGTAGCAAAATATTGTAATGATTTACAATTTTGTTAAATAACTAAGGAGTTCATGGGAACATCTTTTAAAATAATGTTCTGCCAACACGTGAAAATAACATTCTTTACAAATTGCGAGAATATATAATTTTCGGCTACGCCCGAAGTTAGTCCTTCCTTACTTGTTTCTGAGTATATTTGACAGTAGAATATATTATTTACTCATTTAGTCTAAGCCCCTTATCCATAATATAATGATTTCCGTTTCTCTAGTTGACTGTTTCCCCATATACCCAATATATTAAATTTGGACACTTTAATTGAGTTTATATCTATATCTTATCTTATATCTCAGTTGAGTTTATCTGGTTGAGTTTAATATAAATATTTCATGAAGCAAAATATAGTAATGAAAGTACGTGAGTCCATGACCTATAATATAAGTTAGTAAAATACTGAATATGATCCAATCACAATTTCGACGAAAATTGAATTTTTACGCAAAGTTTTTAATAAAAGCGTTCCGGTTGTAATTTTTGAAAATTGTGAGAACATAAAATGTTCGGTTACATCCGAACTTACCTCTTTATTTAGTTAGTGAATTTATTGCATGAACCATTTACGAGGTGAGTATTAAAGCAACTATTTTAAATTTCTAGGCCGAGTAGTTTTTTTTAACATATAACATTATCAGCATTATTAAACATTGCAATATATTAGAGCATATACATATTGTTTTTGTTTCATTTTCCCTTTTTTAGCCCATAAACACCCAATACATGGATTTTCAAAATTCCGCTTTATACCATCACTAAATATATAAGTTATCTTAGCAAAATTAAATGAACGTATAATCTTGAATATACAACAGTTTGGTGTCGAGAATTAGCGAATGCTAAACATATTGTTTATCCTTTTTCTAGAAGACTCTATACCGAATGCCTTGCCAAAGGTTTAAGTTAATATCTTAATAAAATTGAGTGAAAATATGCTCCCGAACATACTTTGGTTTAATTCCAAAGATAAATGTTATCTAATCAAACTTTTTCTATCCCCAATATACCTAATACAGCGATTTCCAATTTAAAAAAAAAAAATTTTCCAAAAGTGAAATTAAGTGTTTTTCAACGTTTTTCAGGGTTCTTAAACATAATACGGTTTGGCGCTGAATATGAATGAAATCGGTCTAGACTTTTCTCTAAACCATATTCCTCTAAAATAATAATTTCTGTCCCTCTCGTTGACTTTTCCTCTTATTCACGATATATTTAATTAAGTTTCTTTGGTTGAGTTTATATCGCATATACTTCACAGAAGATGACTCAACAAAATTAAATTAAAATATTTCAACCAGTATTATCATTCGGTAATAAAATTATGGCTGTTATACACACCTTCCCACAGCACAAATATAAAGAATATGGATTATTTATTTTAGATAGATTGACTCCATGAGTATATGACCTAAAGTAAAAGTTAATATGATGCCAAATATGATTTCAATACATTAAAACTTTCGTCAAATAATAAATGTTGAATCCTTACGCAAAATTTTTTAATATAAAGGCCAGCCAACACCTGAAAGTATTATCTGCGAATGTTTGACTACAACGGAACTTAACCCTTCCTTACTTGTTAACCATCAAAACATTCAGGAACATCCACGTAAAATCTCGAAATTCAAAAATAACGATATACAAATTCGGAAGTTCAACCCTTAAAATTGTGTAACTTGAAAACTTTCAAGTGCTTCCATGCAAAACATTCTGTCATTCTTTGCACTGGAAGCCTACGGTAGTAAATGTTGCTAACATACTTAAAGAAGACGCGGAAATGCAAAATGTGAAAAAATGAAAATCAATAATGAAAATTCAATGTGTATTTATTATCAAATTATTATTATTTTCAATAAAAAATAATTGCTTTAAGGAACGATGACTTAGGCCACACATTTTTGATGTGGCGAACACGAATGCCAGAACAAAATTGAATCGACGATAACTTGGATTAGCAGCAGGACAGTTGCAATTAAAGTGTTACCGAGTAAAGTGTTAATTTAGTTAAATTAGAAATAAAGACAAGTGCATAGCCATTAAATGGAGACTTTTATTTAACAATCCAGTAATCGAACTCAGAGTAGAGTTTCAACGTAAGCCTTTAATCTAGTAAATCCGTTACAATATACTGAATTTCAAATACTCAGAAGTGATCAGGTAAACAGAATCGGAGAAAGTGTTCTATTTGTGGTTCATTCTTCTATTCCATCTGGACAAGTCCATGTTCCTAATATGGACTTAATTGAATTTAAATACATCATTAAATATAATTAGTCGTTATGTTTACTTAACATTGTCATTGTGTCTAACTCCTTCCCAATTGTACATATCTGTACTTACACAGTATTCCTCTCTAATATATAGTGTTTTTTCAATGCAAAATAATTCAGATTCCATGATTGTTCTGGGCGATTTCAATTTGCATCATACCATATTGTTTAACGAGTTCTTAGAAGAAAGTTCTGAGTTGAACCTTAACCAAATTAATTTAATTCCGAAAAACAAAGTGACTTTAGAATAAGATTTAGTAAGATTTAGTTTACGTTGAAAATGCTTGCAAAATGTCTATGATTCGATGTGGAAATTACTATCACTTTGGAAATAACTATCGCGATCATAAGCAATTTACTTATAAGTTTTCATTCAACGTCTAGGTTTTGCACTCGGTTTAACTTTCCAAAACATAATTTTAAAAAACTGAATAGGGAACTGCCGACCTTTCGTCCAAATGTACGATTTATAAATTTCCGTCTGCGACCAAATATAAATCTGTTATGTTATGTCACATGACATGAAATGACAATGACATGACAATCACATTACATCAAATATGTATGCAGAATTTTTTAAATCAAATTACGGAACTAATTCTCATAAAAATGTTCCCAATTAGCACGAGTTCTTTTCAATTACTTTAATTATTGCACCCGCTATTTTCGAAGAAAACGTCTTACTTCACTTAAATAATCTAAAATAACTTAATTCCGGCCCAAATGTGATTCCTTTAAGCTTCCTTATAAATTTTGCCAAATATATATGTATATACTTGCTCTTAACAAAGCTTTCTAATTTTGCCCTTAAACAAGGTATATTTCCCTCAGTATGGAAAATATATACTAAATATTTACTAAAAGTGAATTTAGGTCATTTATTGAAAACTATAGGTAATTTACACAAATATCGCCATATACCTAACCTTTTTGAAGTTATTATCAGAGGCGTACCGATGTTATTCACTGAATTTAGCAATGCAATCGTACTTTATCGGTTCGAATCGAATCGAATCACTCAATTCTCGTGCAAAAACTTAATCTCATTTGCTTTCAACGCAGGTGTCTTCGCAGTAATAGAACAGAACGAAGAATATTTAACGATACCTATATTCAATTGATGTCTCTTCAGATGTTCCACAATATGGTCAAAATGGTCAAATTGTCCGATTCTGTTTTTATACTCTCGCAACATGTTGCTACAGAGTATATTAGTTTGGTTCACCTAACGATTGTTTGTAACACCTATAACTAATCGAGTTAGATATAGACTTATATATATATAAATGATCAGGATGAAAAGACGAGTTGAAATTCGAGTGACTGTCTGCCCGTCCGTAAGTCCGTCTGTGCAAGCGATAACTTGGGCAAAAATTAAGATACTTTGATGAAACGTAGTACATATGTTCCTTGTCACCGTAAGACGGTTGGTGTTGCAGATGGGCGTAATTGTAAATCTGCCACGCCCATAAAATGCTATTAATCGAAAACAGATAAAGTGCTATAACTAAGCAGCAAATTAAGGCGGAGCATCTGTGGGCAAAAATGTTTGTAAAAGTGGACATGACCCCGCCCTCCAATAGGTTTAATATATATATCTCGAAAACCGTTAGAGCTATTTGAATCAAACTTGCTTCGAGTAAGTTTTTCCAGCATCTCTTCACATACTGAGAAAATGAGTGAAAGCTGATAATAAGCACGCCCATGTCCCGTACAAAAGTTATGTTCAAAACTATTAAAATTGCGTTACCTCGCTGAAAGAACACCTCAAAAACATTAAATCTTACAGAAAATATGATACGGAAGGGTTACATAGGAATCCGTGTAAAGTTCTGGTGATGGACGTGGCACCGCTCACTTTTAGGAAAAATCCCATATCTCAGGAACCCTTTAACCGATTTGAACTATATTTGCATTTTTATGTCACGCTTTGACAATGGACGAAATCGGATAAAAACCACGCCTACTTCGCGTATAACACGATTTTAAGTTTCGTCGGATCCTTTCACTTTAAAGCAGATAAGTCGAGCAGCAATTACGATATTAAAATCTAACTTTGTACAAATAGTGCCTTTAGGATATGTCAGCTTATGCGTAAAAATAGACGAAATCGGATTATAACTTTTCACGCCACCAGATACCCAATATTGGGACCTCAGTGCCACTATCTGACTTTTTATCGAAAATATCGGGAAATCTGTAAGATATTGTAATGAAATTGAATGATTATTTTTCTGTGATAATAATGAGCTCTTGTGTCAAAAATCGGTAAAATCGGGTATATACTTCCCGTGGCCCCCATATACCTACTATAAGGACTTTCAACCTTCCTGTAGACTTTATACCATATATAACGGTCAATATATGAATTATCTCTTTGAAATTTATAGAGCGTCTCTTTCTGATAACAGTGTGTCCATGTGCTTAAAATAGATAAATTCGGGTAAGCACTTCCCTAGCTCCCATGTACCTACAGATACATACGGATTTTCAACCTCTGAGTAGACTTTATACCATATATTTCAGTCAATATGTAAGATATCAAAATTCAGTGAACGTGTAATATTGGATATACCATACTTTACTGCCGAAAGTGTGTGAAATCGATCTACAAATTATCGCACCTCCCAAAAACTACATATAACGACTTTCGCTATTCTAGCAGACTTTATGCCGAAAATGTCGGTCACTGTGTGAGTTAGCTTCACAAAATTACGTGAAAACATGTTCCCTAATATACTTGAATAATAAAAAGAGTTAATGTCATCAGTGTAGAGCTTCCTCTATCCCAAAAATGCCCGATATAAGAATTCCCGACTTTCCATCTGAAATTCAGTGGATATGTTTTCTTAACCATAATCTGGTTTCGCACTAAATATGAAAGAAATCGGTCTAGACCATGGTCTAAGCCACTTATTCCTAATATAATGATTTCCTTTTCTCTGGTTGGCTTTTTCCTCATGTATCTAATATATTCATTAAACCACTTTGGTTGAGTTTACATCGTATATATCACTTTTGAGTTAATTTAGATTTTAGTATAAATATCTCTGACACGAAGCAAAATATAGCAATAAAAGTACATGAGTCTATGGCCTGTAATATGAGTTAATAAGATACCAAATATGATTGCAAACCATTGACAATTTCTTCGAATAATTAATGTTTAATTCTTCTGCAACATTTCTTGATATAAAGTTATGCCAGCGCCTGAAAGCTTTTCCCTGCCTTAGATCAATACACTTTCCGAGAGCACAAAATATTCGCCGGTTATGCCGGGTTACTTCGTGTGATAGAAAATATGTAAAGTAGGATGTGCTTTTCCCGTAAATCTGTGTACCCTCTAAAGATTATACTTCAGACTCTAGTGGAAGTATTTAACTTTGTTGATTCCATTCCAACTTAAGTTTACGCTTCATATTAATACAACTGATTTTGAAATCTAAATGTGCTCTTAGTTTTGTTAAACGGCAGTCTAAAGATTTTAAAAATCTGTATGTTACTAAAACTCTTTCTACAAGTATTGGAATAAAACTCTGTGGAATGGAAACCAGGATTCCAAATACACTGTGAAGAGTTGTGGTCTATCATAAAACAATTTTTACGTTGAGCCTTATGAGAACTTATAAATCTACTTACACCCATTAGTCGTAGGAAAATGCTTGGCATAATATTCTTACCAAAACTCCAAAATGGATCAATTTGTAGTTCTTTTTTGCCGTCTGAAATTAATTTTAATATCTCGGTTAGCTTATCGAGGCAGTTTAGACCCCAGCCTCCAAAATCACCTAGAAAAAATTTTGTACCGAACATGATTTTAATTCTCTTTCCTCCACATTTGATTTATCAAGCTCACTTTTTGGCATTAAAAAAAACTATCGGTGCTTAAATAAATCTCTTGCTGTTAATGACAAAGCTAATTCCACATGTATGCGGATTGCACCCGTCGCGTCTTTTGGACGGGAGGTGAGTAATCATTAGGTCAATTATTATTACTACAATATTATTATTATAGTTGCTAAGATATCAGATTTCACCAAAATGCCTGCGGAGTCGCGCCCGTTGTCCAACCTTATTACCGAGTAACTGTACTAACTTTAAGGTAAAATTCAGAGCTTTTGGAGTTTTCCTTTAGAACTTTTAGTACTCTATTCACCAATTTCACCTAATTTCGTTCCGTTGCAAGAAATTTTTGAAGAAAATGTTTTTACTCTGTTTGATTTTATCCACTTTAGGCACACGAAGGCACTGCTTTTAGAAAGACACGCTATCTGAATTTCACTGAGATAACCCACATATTGACCGATACATGTGGTATAAAGTCTATCGGAAGTATGAAAATCCTTATATTAGGTATATAGGGGCTAAGGAAAGTATTTTCCCGATTTTCCCCGCTTTTGACATTATTATCATGAAAATGTACTCCTTGTATTTCATTAAGATGTTACACAGATTGACCGATATTTTCTGTGTAAAGTCAGCCATAGGCAACGAGGTAAATATATTTGGTAACCGGGGGTTAAAGTTATTTGCCGATTCCGATCATTTTTAATCATGAGATGGTATATCTTAAATAAAATATTTTTGAAAGATTTTAATCCAACATCTTTATTGGTGCTTAATTTATGTAGTGTAAAATGAAACAATTAGATGAAATTTAGAATTGTCTTTTATGACGTGGTTGTTATTGTTGTTGTTATGATAGTAGACGTGGTTGTTATGCGATTTTGACCATTTTCACAAGGTGAAACCATACCAAACACAACCATGGTCACATATAAAATTTTGTTGAAATTGGCTAAGGAGTTCTTGAGATATGGGATTTCTCCTAAAAGTGGGCGATGCCACGCCCATCACTAAAACTTTACACGGATTCCTATGCAACCTTTCCGTGTCATATTCTTTGCAAGATTTAATGTTTCTAAAGTGTTCCTTCAGTGAGTTATCGCACTTTTAGTAGTTGTCAACATAACTCATGTATGGGCGGTGTGCGTGGTTATTATCAGATTTTACTAATTTTCCAGTATATGAAGAGATGTTAGATAGCCTTAGTCGAAGCAAGTTTGATTGATATAGCTTGAAGGGTTTGCGAGATATATTATTAAACCTATTGGGGGCGGGGCCATACCCACTTTTACAAAAATGTTTGCCCACAGATACCCCCCTACTAGAATCCTCTATACCAAATCACACGTTTACGTCTCAATTTTTTGCTTAGTTATAGCACTTTAAAAATTCCCACCTAATTTAATTAAGATATATGGTCCAACTCCTGCCATTTTTAGATAAGAGATAGCACACCATGAGGGCATTTGTGCATATACAGTGAAAGAATCACACGGAATTTAAAATTGTGTTGTATGGAAAGTAGACATACTTATTGTCCAATTTCGCAAATTTTACATTGCAAAGTAAGATTGTCAGAACAATAACATGCACCAAATTTGGTTAAATATGGCAAAGTCGTTCCTGAGATATGGGATTTCACCAAAATGTGGGCGGTGCCACGCCCTTTGTTGATTGTTATATAGCGGAACCTATGCAGCCCTTCTGCGCCATCTATACTGAGAAATTTAGTGCTTCCGACGTTTTTCTTTAGCGAGTTAGCTCATTTTTAGTAGTTTTCAACATAACCTTTTTTTATGACACGGTTATCATCCTATTTCACTAATTTTGACAGTCTATGCGCAGATTGTTCTCAACAAATTTGTTTGATATAACTTTAGTTGTTTTTAAAATAAAAAATTTTGTAAATACAGATGGGATTCCCCTTCCCTTCTTATTGGGATTCCCTGTATCAAATTACAGTTTTGTATCTTAATTTGTAGCTATATCTCTTTTTGCAGTTATAGCACTTAGTAATTTTTGGCTTAACGGTATTTCGTGGGTGTGGCAATTGCTAGAGTATAGAAACAGGTTCATGTTACATGTCCTCAGCCGCTGGTTTCATTCTTGATTTACCGATTGTAATACATTGTATCCACTGCGTAAAAATTGGTGAATTAACATTACATGTAAATATTATATATGCGTTGTAATGTGCGATAAACTTCTTTTATTAGACAAAATATGCAAATACATCCATTTAAATAGGAATGTGCATTAACAAATTGATAACAAAACCGTTCATTGAAGTAAATGATTGATCTTTGTTATATTAATATGCGATAACAATAGTATGATCCATAAATAATACGTATTAAATTCTTTCAAAATCTAGACTTTAGTCGTGTTAACTAACTTTTCTTTGATTTTAGGCAGAAAGATTCATCTTCTGTAATCGAAGATTCACTAGGTGACATTGCCGGAAAGACTTTTGCCATTTATTATAACACACTCACTAAAGCAGAGAAATTAATAAGGGAGTATAAAGATTTGGCGTTGGTTGCGACAGACCTCAGCTATTCGGCATCAGAAACAGGATCTAACAAAAATCGATACGCAGACATATTCCCATGTAAGTATAGATGTGCATGTTCGTCAATATTCAAGATTTCGTAACAAATTACGCAAACCATTTTTTGTTCTAAAAATTTTTACTTTCCATTTATTGGCACACAACCTATAGGGATTGTTTACCACTCAGTAGCTTTTCCAACGAAATATATGTAATGGTATGGCGAGTAAGTTCTAGAAAAGTACTTCATTACCCTACTTATTGGATTAAGATATTATTATTTGAACTTATTAAAACACAAATTTCATTTGAAGCTAATCACAATCAATCTATGGGAAAAATTTATTATCTAGTGTAGAAAGTGAGATCGCCACTTCTTTTATGAAACTAAAAATTTTTTCTCCGGTTTGCTGTTTCCGGCGTAGCAAACATTGAAATATATATATTGTAATTGAAATATTTATTGTAATATATATATTTTGAGTATATATTTTTACATTTTCAATAGTTAAATTGGTCAAATTTACTTTAGGTTAGATCATTGGACTGATCCTCGCACTAAAGATAACGAAGGATCCTATTGGAACAGCTTTGAACGCTGATCCTTTGTGATATCCAAAACTCCTAGATATGGATAGGTCGGCGAAGTGTTTTGAGCTTACTACAAATTTAAGGTGGATAATATCAATTCCAGCCAAGTGCCGAGATGACTCCACCTCGCCTTTCTTCATACAGCTTTGGCAATTTACATCCGACGAAATAAGTAGCCTCACCTCATGTGAGCCAATTGGACAGTGTGCAGTCAGAACACCTTTGCTATCAGCAAGTAGTTCGAGGGCCTCTTACGTTCCACTCTCGACCAATGGGATATCGCAGCCGCACAAGCTCCGGTTATTGACCAGCGCTTGCCGAACTCAGGGGAAGACCACAGATCTAATCCTAGAACACAAGAGCGCAGCAGAATACTGAATCGTTCCCAATCTCATAAAATAGGAGTAAGAACGCCATCTTCAGCAAATTCATGGGCTTTGTTGTTTCCGACGATTCCGTGGTGACCAGGCAGCCAAACAAGTCAAGCAACAAAGTAGCTTTTTGCTATTGGTAAAAGGGTTAATCACTTATTGGCTTGTCTTGAGCGCACTGTCAGCAAAACCAGTATTTCCACTCTGCTAAGAGACTGAATAAACATCACTCTGAAGGAAGTTGCACTTCGGAAAAATACAACTGCTGCTACCATTATGGCACTCACCTCCGCTTGAAAGACACTGCAGTGGACTGTTAGCCTGAAGCTATAGTTGATTGAGAGTTTCTAACAGAAGACACCTTCTTCCACCTTCTTACACCCATGAGGACAGCGAAAAGCTTACTGCACCTCTTATTCTGTGGCATTGCCAAGCCCACATATACTTCACAAAAAGGAACCACAAGGAGAAGGTTCCGCGATATAGTGGTACAGGTTGTCTGGGATGCAATCGAAGTAGCGGAAGATTTCACAATGTACCTGCATAGAACCCCTTATGTACCCAGCTTTCCTGAACCTAAAAGCAGCCTTCGCCGCAATAAACTTGTCAGCTCTATCTACAGGTGTTTCTTATAGAATGACATTGAGTGTCGTTGTTTGCGTTATCCTTAGTGCCACCACAAATGCCAACTAGGGCTGCTCTTTGCACACGATCCAGCTGCTTAGCGAGTGCGGATTTTCTGAGCGCCCTCCACCGGACAACAAACCCATAAAACATTATTCGCTTAGCTACGGTTTCATAGAGCCAGAACACCACTTTTGTAAAGAGGCCTCACCTCTTTCCAATTACTCCTCTACCATCTAGCTCAATTTTATTTGGATTAATGGCTAGGTCATTCATATCCGCCCCTTTGGTTACCCCCTTGGTTATTAAGGTACTTTTCTGTGAGATCGTAGACGGTAGTTAGGAATTTTCCTCTTACCAAAAGAGCTATGTCGTCCGCATAGACAATTACCCGGCAATATCATTCCTTAAATTCCTTCAATAGGTCGTTCATCACCAGAAACCACAGCATGGGTTCTCTTCCCACATCTTGCGGAGTGCATAGTCCATTGTCCCCATCTAAGCATAGTCGTGTCAACCAAAGGCCAAAAGTCCATTAAACTGAATTACCAATGCAATGCAAAGGACAAATTAAATAGAATGGCCGAGGTGAAAACACCCACCGAAACAAATAAATATATACATGCTATAAATAAATAAATATGTGAATTACAGTGCTCTTTGGCAACTTCAAAAAAAGAAAAGTTGCTTTAAATTCCAAAATTAGCATAAAAAAGGAAACAACAGCGATGTATATGTACACCGATTTTTTAATTTATTCCGCTTTAAAAAGGCTTGAAGAAACCAGCTAAATAAACCATCCACCAAATGTGAATGCCGAGATATAAACTATGAGATATAACAGATTCGGAGTCCAATAAACAAGGTGCATGTACTTTCATCTATTTCCGGTGGAAAACTGACCATTAAAAGGACCTTTAGCACAATGGTAAACAACTTAAATGCGTTTTCAGACAACGCTTCCACAGCTGCACATTTAAGAGATTCAACCAATTCAGACGAGCTGATGAGTAAAATACCAGTAAGCGAAGGCGAGGAATAGACTTGCTACGTATTTTCTATGAATTGACTTTATTGTTTGCAAGCAATTGCAGTATCTATTTCAATAGCAGGAGATGTTATTTAGCAAAACTATTTCAATGTTAATGAATAGCCGATTTTGAAACCAAAACCCTGTAAAGCCAGTGCCAGTAATGACGGAAATCGTAAAATGGTGCGCTAAATATAAAAATATTGAATGCGGTTAAAGTAGAAAATTTGTAAAATAACACCAAAATTGTAGCGACAAAAATGCAGCTGTCAACGCACGCCAACTTCAAGTAAAGAGAAGAACCATTAACATCATTAAATTTTTCAAAACGAATTTAGCGCTAAAACATTATTTAAATACAAATTAGACAATTCAAAGTCGCAATATGGTGTTGCGAATTCTTTGCCAGTTCTTCATAAATTTGGTTTGCCTAATAGGTTTAGCCAATAATGAACATTACTTTTCCATTCAAAAGCCAAACTTATGCTAAAATTATTTGCATCTTCAAATGATAAGTCTGACGTAATAGTTAGTCATACAGAATATGATTATTTTTATTCCCCCGCAACATATTGTAGCAGAGTATTATAGTTTTGTTCACCTAACGGTTATTTGTAACACCTGACCTAATCGCGATAGATGTAGAATTATATATACATAAATGATCAGGAGTGACTATCTGTCCGTCCGTCTAAGCAACAATTAAGACACAAAATTATAATTCGCTACAAAAAATGGGAGTAGGGAAGGGCATATGTGGTTCGAAAATTCTTAAAGAGTGGGCATGGCCCCGAACCAAACTCGCGCAGAACAAGTCTTTTACCTCCCCACACACTGAAAATGAATGCAATCGGATGATAACCATGGTTATGCTGAAAACTACTTTTAGGTGAAATTCCATATCTCAGGAATGACTCAACTAATTTCAACCAAATTTGGTACATGCTATTGTCCTCATAGTCTCATTTTGCAATGTGAAAATGGGCGAAATCGGAAAACAACCACGCCTATTTCCCATATAATAGAATCTCAAATTGGATATGATTCTTTCTCTTTACAGTTTATAACTCAAGCATCAGTTAATATATCGGAACAGAATTATACACAAATACACAAGGTTTATACTTTCAAACCCCCAGATACTGAATATGTGGACCTCAGCGTCCATGGCTGACTTTTAATCAAAAGTATCGGTACATAGGTGAGATATATTAATAAAATGTATGAATAATAAAATTTTCTTTCTCTGTAATAATATGCTCTTGTATCAAATATGGATAAAATCCAGTCAATACTTCCCTTAGTTTCCAAACACTTAAAATAAAAAATTTTGAACTTCCGGTTAACTTTATACTGTGTAAATTGGCCAATATGTAAGATATCTCAAAAGAATTAAATAAATGTATAATCTGGAATATAGTATGCTATAGTTTGGTGGAAAAAATTTGCGAAATCAAAATACGAAATATCACCCTTCTTTCAAAACATGTAATGATTGCCGTTATTCATCTGTCTGTAAAATTTGGAGTTATGTTAATAAAATTGACTAGAAGCATTTCTCGAGCATACTTCAGTTTAATGCCAACAGTAAATGTTATCTGCTCAAACCTTCCTCTAGCACCTATGTACCCGATATAGTAATTTCCCACTTTCCAACTGACCTTAAACCGTTTCTATAAGTCAATATGTGTGATATTTTAAAAGAATTAAGTGTTTTCTTAACCGTGATATGGTTTAGCGTTGAATATGAATGAAATCAATCGATATCTTCGCCTAAACCTCATACATCTAATATCATGATTTACGTCCCTCTGGGTCACTTTTTCTTCATAAACACAGTATATTAAATTTTGTTCTTTTGGTGAGTTTATATCGCAAATATATCCTTATAAGAATGTTTCGAATAATATTACGTCATTTGGTAATAAAAATTATGGTCGTTGTACCTCCCACAGCACTGATTCATGAATATGGGTGATTTCTCTTTACAATGATGTCAGTTAGCTAATGTAGTTACAATGATGCTAAATATGATTGTAGTCCATTCACAATTGCGTCGAATAAGAAGTGCTGAATCCATTTTCAATATTTTATACACTCACAACATGTTGCAACAGGGTATTTTAGATTTGTTCATCCAACGGTTGTTTGTAATACATTAAATTAATCGCGATACATATAGATGACGAGACGAGTTGAATCCGAATGACCGAGTGATCTATCCGTGCAAGCAATAACTTGAATGAAAATTAAAATATCTTGATGAAACTTTTCACACGTGTTCTCTGCATCCATAGGACGGTTGGTATTGCAGATTGGGTGTAATCGAACACCTACCCTGCCCACAAAATGCCGTTAATCGAAAACCTACAAAGTGCTATAACTAAACAACAAATAAAGATAGAAACGTGTAATTTGGTGCAGAGAATTTTAGTAGGCAGGGGTATCTGTAAGTAAAAAGTTTTTAAAAATGGGTCTGGCCCCGGGTCAAAGAATTTTAATGTACATATCTCACAAACCGTTAAAACTAAATTAAAGAAACTTGCATAGAAGAAGTGCTTTTTTCTATACTGGGAAAATTAGTGAAATCGGATTTATTATTAGAAAATTGTACTCCCATACAAAAAGTATGTTTCAAGTTATTAAAAAAGCGTTGACTCGCTGAAGAAAAATCCCAGATCTCAAAGTAAAGATGGTACGGAAGGGCTGCGACGGAAACGGTGTAAAAGTTTAATAATGGGATTGGCACCGCCCACTTTTAAGAGAATTTCCATATCTCAGGAACCCTTCAGCAAGTACAAGCAAATTTGGTACATAAGATTATATACGCATTTTTGTGTGAAAATGTGCCAAATCGCATTAAATCAAGCACCAATTAAGATATTTGATGGAAACTTTATGGAAATGGTGCCTTCACGCTATGCCATCACATGCGTAGAAATGGTCGAAACCGGCAAATAACTTTCCAAGTCCCAAGTACCCAATATAAAGATCTCAGTGACTATATCCGACTTCATACTGAAAATATTGGTCAGTCTATGAGAAATTGGAGTGAAATTCGAGGAGTATATTTTCATGATTACACGTATAGTGTGCTCTTGTGTTAAAAATGCGGAAATCAGGTAAATATTCTCCTTAGCCCCATACACCTAATATAAGAATTTTCAAACTTCCGGTGGACTTTATACAATATATTTCAGTCAATCTGTAAGGTATCTTAACGAAAATCAAACAGTATCTTTTCCTGGTAATTATATGCCGTGATGCCACAAATGAATAAATTCGAATAAATGCTACTCCCAGCTCCCATGTACCCAATTTAAGAATTTGAAATTTCCCTTTTGCTTTATGCAGTAAACATCGGTCAATAGGTATGATTCCTTAGCAAAATTCAGTGAACGTGTAATATTGGATATACCATACTTTACTGCCGAAAGTGTGTGAAATCGATCTACAAATTATCGCACCTCCCAAAAACTACATATAACGACTTTCGCTATTCTAGCAGACTTTATGCCGAAAATGTCGGTCAAGTGTGAGTTAGCTTCACAAAATTACGTGAAAACATGTTCCCTAATATACTTAAATAATAAAAAGAGTTAATGTAATCGGTGCAGATCTTCTTCTATCCCAAAAATGCCCGATATAAGAATTCCTGTCTTTACATCTGACTTTAAACCGTTTATGTTGGTCAATATGTGTAATATTTTAATGAAATTAAATGGATATGTTTTCTTACACATAATGTCATTTCGCGCTAAATATGAAAGAAATCGGTCTAGATCATGGTCTAAACCACTTATTCCTAATATAATGATTTCCTTTTCTCTAGTTTACTTCTTCCTCATGTATTTAATATTTTCAATTAAGCCACTTTGGTTGAGTATATCGCATATATCAATTTTGAATTAATTTGGTAGATGTTAATATAAATTTCTCGTACACGAAGCAAAATATAGTAATGGAAGTAATTGAGTCTATGACCTGTAATATAAGTGATTAAAAGACAGCAAATATGATTGCAATCCATTGACAATTTCGTCGAATAATGAATGTTGAATTCTTCCGCAACATTTTTTAATATAAAGTTATGCCAGCACCTGAAAGCTTTTCCCTGCCTTAGATCAATACACTTTCCGAGAGTACAAAATATTCGATTGCACTAGAACATAGCCTTCCTTTTTTGCTTTATATAAATTTTTGTCAACACCTGAAAATATACCCCATTTTTGATCATTGAAGCGAGGGTATGGAATGTTCGATTACATCCAAGCTTATCCCTTCCGTATTTGTTGATTTTTGTTTTGATGACTGATGTACGAGTACAGCAACAAATTACATACCCTGTAAGTCGGTTGTCGGCTAGCAAGCGAATTTTTATTATTCGCTTTTAATTACATTAAAATATTTTTAAATTACTTTTGTTCAGTGAATGGGAAAGAAGTAAGATATTGCCCCTGGATGCTCAGTGGTCTTCTTACTATTTCCAATTATTATTACGCCAGTTTGCTTCATTCTACGTCGCATTTTATATGCGGACCCTATTGGTTACGTGTTGATTAACAAAACAACATATGTACATTCGTTATCAACCCTGTTTAGTCTGTTAGAAGTAACAAATTTTTTGCGTTATAATTGTTACCTCTGCTAAATGTTTGTGTTAGCAGATATGTTCACCTTTTTGTTACTTATAGCAGAAGTTCTTAGGTTAGCACTTGTTACATTTAACATACTGTGACGAACAAGAATTCCAGAATCGACTATAACTTGCCAGAATCTACCAGACATTGAAATCTATAGTTGCCAGATTCGAGTGGCAATCTGTTGGTAATGATCTATTATATAAGGGCTGCCGGAGTGGCAGCAGGACACAGTTCTAATTAGAGTGTTGCCAAGTAAAGAGCATGTGAATTATAAGTAAGCTCGACAAACGAGTAACAAAGTGTTAAGTTATTGAATTGGAAATCAAGAAAAGAGTATAGCCTTTGAATTCTGACTTTAATTGAACAATCTAGTGACCGAACTCAGGGTAGAGTTTCAACGTGAACAATTAATTCGGAAAATTCGTCACAATATTAACATGGTAGTGTGTTTCTTAGCTGTAACAAGCATGTCCGTTATCCTATTTTTCTTAATTGGTATTTTGTTTCAATGCCATATATATATATCATATCACAATTATGCTAACTTACAGCACATGTACACTTACGCTCCATCGCTCAGACGTTGTCGTGACAGGAACGAAACAACGCGAGGTAACAGCCATGCCGCTTAGACAAAAGTGCCCTGCGCGAAATTATGTAGGACTAAGAATACTTTTTGGAGTTATGAATTACATTTTGTGTTTTAGGTACTTTTAAGACAATAAAGTCCAGGTTTTTATGGTCAAATTTTTTTATTTTAATCGTAAAATATATAAGATGAATATGAAAGTACGAAGATGCTTATTCCGCGAATGAATGAAAAAAATTCTCAAAATGTAAGGATACACAGTTCTCACTAGAAATCAATCACTGGTGCCCACTCACACGGTCGCAGTTCCTCTCATGCCGAACACTGTTTTATATGTTAACCGCCTATTACTTCTGACAAACGCAAATATTAGCAAATCGGTTACTTTTTTGTTACTATAACCAGTTCCTTTTTAAACAAAATTCAATAATTTCATCATTCAATTTTCTTTAATGAATAAAACGTATTATTCATCGTATTATTGAAACAACTACAACCACTCTACAAGGCACACACTGATACACCACACTCACCACCTTTGAAAACAACACACCCGAAGACACTACAATTGTACACCGCACAGGAGAACACAAGAAAGACAGGGGTCACCCCTCTCTTTTTCGATTATACAACGATCCTGCGCAACACATAATTGTTTTTATTTCCTTCGATTAGTATCCGCTACACGTATTCTTGCATTCGTTTCTTCTTCTTCTTGTATCATTACATGAGCGGTACGTCCACTTCCATACATTTATTTTATGTTTAATCCAATCCTAATTTAATCATATTTTATATGGAATTGTGAAGAATAAAGTAGAATTGATCTAAGCGCTTAAAAGATTGCAAGGTTCTTTAATTAAAGTGATGAGTGATTGATTGTTAGAGAAAGACACTATTGGATTTTAAACAAAAAAGTTAAGGCAAAAATGCATAAAACCATATGTATATATATAACCAAAAATGGGTAGTGATAAAACAAAAAATCTTTAAGAATTTGCATATACAGTAACAGCCAAAAATACGAAAATACAAAACGTGCACAGAACATTGTAGTATAAACATATCCAGCAAAGTGTAGTATAAAAATATATTGGGAAAAAATGAAACTTCTACAAATAAGTCAAAATAGTGTCAAATACAAAAGTTACATAGCAGTCTTAAATGAAAACAAACATACGAAAGCAAAACTTAATACAAAACATGAATCAAATTGAAGCGGGTGCGATCTTAAAAACAAAGAATAACAAATAAGGTGCTTGCGAAACTTTATTTTACAAATTATTGCGTACGAATTCAACATTCATTATTCGACGAAATCGTGAATGGATTATAACAATACTATGGATAATATATTTGGTATCTTATTAACTTATATTATGGGTTATAGATCCACGGACTTTCGATACTATATTCACGGACTTTTGCTTCTCATCCAAGATATTTATAATAAAATCAACGCAATCACCTCATATGAGATATATGCAATATAAACTCAACCGAGACTTAGTGGCTTGATTATATTAACCAGAGAATTGGAAATCATTATATTAGCGATAAAGGACTTAGACTTCGGTCTATACCGATTTCGTTCATATTTAGCGCGAAACTACATTATGTTTAAGAAAGCATATGCACCTAATTTCATTAAAATATCAGATATATTAACCAACATACACAGTTTAAAGTCAGCTGGCAAGTCGGGAATCACTATATCGGGTATATTTGTTCTACGGGAAGGTGTGGACTGATTGTATCAACTTTTTTCATTGCTCAATTACACTAGAAAATATGTCTTCACTAAATTTTGTGAAGGAAACTCACACACTGACCGACATATTCGCCAAAGAGTTTGCTAGAATAACGGAAATCATTATATGTTGAATATGGGAGCTGGGACAATTCCTTGTTTGGTTTGATACATTTTCGGCAATAAACTATGATATATTCTAAATTATATTGGATCTGTAACTATTTTTGTGGGGTGTTACGCTCTATCGTTCAGCCATTTTCGAGACAGCAACGAGACAACATCGTTCATAACTGTGTCGCTAAGGCAAATGTGTACTGCGCGAAATAATTTATGACTATGGGTCCTTTTTTCTTAGGCATTAAATTTTATGCTGTGGGTTATTTAAAGAAATCAAAGTTGAGGTTCTTAGAGCCCAATATATTTCTTTTAACGGCAAAATATATAAAATGAATAAGGAAGCACTAAGGTACTCAATTCCGAAAATTTAAGGTTACAGAGTTCTCACACAGTCGCAGTTCCTCTAATTTCGACCACTGACATGCACACTAGTTCGCTTACAGGTATGTATACCTTATGGAAATACTGACACAAAATATATTAATAATTGATTAATTTAATGAAATTAAATACAAAAGTATATAGTAAGCAAATACAAACTATTTTACTAATCGAATCCGAAATAAAAAATTTTTTATTTACCTAAAAGAGTTTTCAGTTCCAATTTTTATTCCGTATTCGATTTTAATTATCTTTTATCGCTTCATTTTAATCAGTTTACACCGAGAAAATTTTAATTTACTTTGACACATTTTCTAAATGAACACAGATGCAAAAAAATTAAAATCCACTAAGTTTCTGCAAACACCAAAAATTATGAATGAAATAAAAACCTAAATACACCTAAAGAAGCTACAAGTTCAAAAGAGGCTACTACAGAGCAAAAAAGGGGCAAATTTTTCCAACCGCTAAAATTATTTCGAAAATGATTGTTTAATAAACTACAGCACCAGATTTTACTCTTCACCAATTCAAGAAAACTCTTAATTGGTATTATAAATCAAAAGTCGGAACCTTGGCAATTTTTGGACACGTCTCTTTAATTTTTATTAAAGCCAATTGCACCTACTCCACATCCGAGATTGGATCTGCCTCAAAGGTCAAGCATCTGTTACAGGCAAACAGCTCTCACTTAACGACGACAATTTCAATTTGACATGCGACGCTCTAAAAGAAAGATACGAAAATTAAAGATTATTGGTCGATAAACAAATAACGATGCAATGAACTTGCCAAAAATATTTATGATAAAAAATTAATGATAGAAACAATTTTTCCAGAACAAAAACATTTTGCACAAATTGCTTATCATATGCAGATACTCTTAAAAATTTCGAAAGCAAATTCAATGGCCTATATTGTCACAAAAGACATCATTCAATGCTTGCGTTTCATTTTATATTAGCGCTGCTTTGCTTCACTTCGCAACGCAACTAATAGATCCCAACCGCAACACCCGAACTCAAATAGATATTCTATTTGACACCGACTTGATACTACAAATAATCCATGAATGTGTTGAAAAAATGTCGAACACATTTTGGGTTAAAATATTATTATTATTTTCGGTTGGATACTAAGTGGACAAGTTATAGAAACGGTTTAAACGTTAACAACTGAAGTTGAAGATATTTCAAAGGAATACCTCAATTTACAACTAAGGAAATTTTTAGAGTTAGAAGAAATCCCCCATATCAATTACAACCACAGAAGACCAGTATTGTGAAGAATTCTATAAAGCCTTAACTATCACTTAAAGCCGTAACTATAAGCCTAACTCTATCAGTAAATGGTCGATAAGTCGTACGACTACCACTTAGGCCGAAATTTTCTGACACGCTCGCTAAGTATGGAAAGAAACCTAATTAAAAAGGGTGGGCTCGAAACCGAAAATGATGGGGTCTTAGAAGAATACCTCCCTTTAGACCATATAAAGAAAGTAAGCCCACACGATTTAAGTAAGCCAATAAGCGAAGGTAAATACTACTCCTTTTACTTACCACATCATGCAGTAGTAGAACGCTTCTAAATACGCAAACTCTGGAAATTCCCTAAAAGACACCATATTTACGGGAACTACTCTCCAACCAGATTTAATGCTCCTCATACTAAATTGACGTATATTCAAATTTATAATCAAAAGTTACGCCAAAAAAATATACCGGCAGATAATCGAACTACACTACGTGACTATAAATTAAAAACCTTACTTAAAAGTTACCTTGCGCGTCATTTGTTTCCAAGACTTAGCTATTCGAACACTTCACGAATTGGCAGAAAACACATACCCAGAATTCTCTCTGACAACTCCGGTGTTAAAAACACAAACATATGCAGACAAAATCCTGCTATAAGTCACAGTCTACCCCAAGAGTGTGATTTACTATCAGAAGTAATCGTGCCCTCCCATTAAAAAAGATAACAGCGAAAAATAACCTTAACATATTAGAAAACGTACTAAAACAAGATTTATTCCACACTAATTTCCTCAAACTCGGAAAGAAAAGTATAACAATAACTCTGTGGATTCAATGGAATGCGATATCAGACCAGTTTTAATACACTATATATCTGCATTATCCGCATTAACAAAGAAAAAAATTTTTTTTTGTTCTCAGTGGCAAAAATTTCGACCTCGTTGGATGGCATTCGCCAATTTTGGTACAAACGAAATCCTGATTCACGAATTATGGCTAGACGGAACCGACTATGACGAACATTTGAAACCACTTCGCTTGGAGCATACTGCGCTCCCACATATGTACATACTCAAATCGATATCGCGACCACAAGCGACTTACTAGTAGCAAAAGCAAAGGTGGTTCCTCTAAAAAACATAACTCTACCACGACTTGAGCGGTGTGCTGCGCTACTACCCGCCAAATTATTTCTCTGGTCAGACTCCGAAATCGTACCACCCAGGTTAGAAAAACCACCACATGTATGGAACTATCCCAACTCGCACGTCTTAAATACATTACCTAGTAAGACCTGTCACTTGGCGCCATGTAGCCAGTGCAAATAATCCCGAAGATCAGGTACAAGAGGGTGCAAACCCCTACCATTACCTCCTCGTTGAAATGGTCCTCGTTGGTTAACATAATATCCCGATTATTGGTCACAATCCCTCATGAATAATTGCCTCAGAAAGTCGAAAAATCGACACCTGTAGAAGATACCGACATTCTTTTCATTCATTTTCAGCCCTCAGAGTAGACGCTAACATGTTCAAAATTTCAGAGCTACTCAAAAACAAAGTTAGTTAGCTCTTATCGCATCTACTCAAGCGCGTTACTTCAGCAGCGACATATTATTACTAATATAAACGAAGCCAATTGACATAAATTGCTCACTTTTGGTGCGAATGGTAGGCTCACCAATTCAACCGCTTGACACATAACGAACGCAATTCCATAATTGTACCAGAGAAATCACAAATTGCCACATTACACCTCAATTAATATACTTACTTCTACTACATGTCTAGCATCGGCTACTGCAACAAATAATCCGCCAAGAGTTTTATATTCCAGGACTTAGATAAAAGTCCGCCAAATAAAGGAGTACATTTTCACGCGCAAAGTTTGCATGATGCACGAGCTGAAAATCCGATTAATGCAGATTATGGCAGCACTTCTACTTGAGCGCTGCAATTTCGTTCTGCCCTTCACGATGACGGTGTCGATTTTGTTAAACCTTTTCAGATAAAGGTGTTAAGGTGTTAAGGACTTCAAATTTATTAAAAGGCTATGTGGATGTCTTTATCTGTTTTATGATACAAGTAATGCACTTTGAGCTATGAACAAATCTGACAAAAGGGGCTTTTCTCACGGCATTTTCCTTGAAAATAATGAGTGACAATCGCAAACATTTATTGGAGTTTAAAGAGCCACTGAAAAACAGTTCCTCGAATTTATTAAAGGAGTCTCATTTGAAATTATAAAAAAATATGCTTTTCAATACGTTAGTTGGCAATTTATCCCCACAAGGGCTCCTCATATGGGTGGTTTATGGGAATCAGCTGAAAAAGCAAATCACAAAAAAAAAGTTGTTGGAAATTGCTAATCTAACTATGAAGAATTTGGTAGATTACTAACTCGAATTGAAACCGTTTTCAACTCATGGCCACCCACAGCACTCTCACAAGATCCCTCCGTCTTTACCGCCCCAACCACAGGCACTCATTCTGGCCATACCTGATCCATGCTTAGAGTCGCTTTCCTTTTTAAATCGATGGGAAAGAATTAAAATTCTTCGTCATGATTTCGGCCGATGGAAAGATATAGAAAAATTCTGAAAACACGCCAAAGTCCTAATTGCCCAGACATACTGGGTAGTTATAAAGGGATGCCCACCTTATTCCAGTGTGAGAGCGCCTCAAACTTAGCATTTTTTATAACATTTTGCATTGTTACTAGATCAGACAAAATACTAATTCTTGGGCATTAAATTAAAACACCCATCATTTATTGCGATTAAAAAATATTATATATTGACCTTTCAATATACGAGGTGTGTTCAGAAAATAACGGGAATGTTCTTCGACTTTAATGGCATAGCGCATTATGAATTCTTGCCTAAAAAGTCAAACGGTCAATAAGAAATACTACCTACAAGTTCAACGCCGATTGTGTGAAGCAGTCCGAAAACAGACCCAGATTTGTAGAAAAATAATTCATGGCTTTCTTACCACGATAATACACCTGCTCACAATTCGTTGATTTTCGTGAATTCTTGGCCAAAAACTACTACTGTAACGATCCCTAGCCTCCTAGTCTAATATTGGCCAAACATGGCTCCGTGTGACTTTTCGCTATTTTTTAGACACCCTTCCTGTAGAGTAAATGTTACAAGTTTTTTTTCATGATTTAATGGTACATTAACATGTTTTTAAATTTTCAGTAATAAATAAAGTGAAGTAAACTAGTCTGCTGTCAATTAATACATTGTTGATATCATTTCCAATGACAAATTAATACCTGGAAGATGCAAATCACAAAACATTTCTACAATTACATTTAAATGTCGAGTTTCCTTTTGTTTTTATTGTTTTATTAATTTGTGATCTTGTACGGCGGTTCTAAATGTATCTGTTGAAAAAATTTTTTTGCAAGATTCCAACACTCTTACCGTTCCAATCTTTCTAGCGGATAAACATCAAACCTATCCGATCCAGTCAATTGTTAAAGCCGGCAGGTGATTTACTCTCTTATCTTCCAGTGACATAGGAGTTGTACATCTCTTTATCACTGATACTGGTGATGGTGAATAATATTATTTTGTTTTAAAACTTTTTTCGGGTTTATCCAAACTTTGCTTGGTACATCGTTTGCTATCTTGACAAAAGCATTTATGAAATATTGTTGTATATAGAATGTTTGAGATCTTGAACCGTTTAGAAATTTCATAAGGATGACAAAAATTTATGAAGAGAATGGAAAAAGTAGAAAATCTACTTTTTTGTTAAATACGTCTTTGGAAAAATAAAATGTCATATATTATACGGTTCAAGACTTAAATAACTTTTACGTAATGTCCATTTGACAGTTTGAGATTACTAAATTCAAAAATAAAATATGTGCATAGAAATGTACATATGCTAGCAATTATTATAAAATATTAACTAGGCATACATATAGATATATAATTAATTATTATTTCCCATATGGTGTAATAATTTCTGTTTTCAAATTCACTTTGCTAAACTGCAATTTAGGTACAATAACATAAAAGCTTCAGGCACCGGCATTTTATCTTTATTGGCATCTTGTGACGACTTTATGTCGCCAATTAAAATTTTTTGTAGAAAGGAAAGCAGACCTGTCAAACCACCAAAAAGACAGTTTATTGGTAGCACTAGTTATCATTAAAATTATCTGGACAACTACTGCCAAATATTGCGCATTCTCCATTAGCAATTTTGATAGCGATATAGTTGTCCAGATAACATCCATTGCCTGTAGAGATGCCCCGTTCCCTTAAGCGCGTTCCTTCATGAAAACTCTTGTTGTCGAGACTCATTGTTGACATTAGATTATCTTCAGAAATTTAAATTTTATCATCAATTTTTTTGTATGTAACATGCAAATATGTATACAAATGTGGATAATATAACACACATATTTTATAATAATAAGGGTGAACAAGTATAAGAATTAGGTAACGAAAAATATTTTTGTGCACCGCTTGAATGAAGCGTACAAGGGATATTTGAGAACATGATATGAAAGAGAATGCAGAAAATTGCCCGACTCAAGTTGTCGGACTCGAGTCAATTGTGTGAATGCAAAGGGCAACGCCAAAGGAAATTTTCCCGATGGTGAGGAACAAAAGATAACGTATATAAACCCAGACTTAGCGACTTGTGTTAGTATTTTGCAAGGACTTAATAGGCATCACAATATCTATGTTAGATATTTAGATATTAGTTCTTTGTTTGCTTATTCAGTTTAGTTTTGACTTTTGAAATTACTTTACTTTAAAAAGATACATTCACCTTGTGTTTATTATTATTTGTTATTTTCAACGTTGTTATAATTAAAAAATAAAACTGAAAACATTCATTTCTGTTATTAGAAATTCAGCATGAAACTGAATTTTCGAGTTGTTTTTCAATTTGCAGACAATTATTTGACAAATTATTGGTAGAACTCTCTCCTCATAAAAATTATAAAATTCTTTTATAACATACTATCTGCCGAAGTAGCAACGTAGCGTGCCCAATGCAGCGCAGAACTGCATTCGTTGATGTTAGACATACATATTTTAACGGATTTACTAGAATAATCACTTGCGCTGAAACTCTACTCTGAGTTCGATCACTGGAATGTTAAATAAAAGCCACAATTTAATGGCTGCACATTTGTCTTTATTTCTAATTCAAATAACTTAACTTATCTTTATTACTCGTTATTCGAGCTTGCAACTTCTTACTTATAATTCGCTTGCACTTATTCGGCAACACTGTATTGGACTGTGTCTGCTGCCACTCCGGCAGCCCTTATATAATAGATCGTTACCAACAGATTGCCACTCGAATCTGGCAACTACGATTTTCACTGTCTGCTTAATTCTGGCAAGTTATCGTCGATTCTGTCTTATTCTGGCTACAATATGTAGCTGTTTACGAGCGAAATGTACATAAAAATGAAGAAATTTCAATATCAAAATATTTTGTACGTGTACAATAACATATGTATATATGTGCATGCAATTTAGTTATAGCCCATGGATAGGAACGCAACGGTTAATGTAAATAAAATCGTAATAACAAAGGCAAAAGCAACAACTAAAAATGGTGGAGATAAGATTGCGGCACCCGACTAACGATGACGTCATATGTTATGGAATGAGAAGAAAAACTATCAAATTGCTGTAAATGCAAACAAAAACGTAGTTACTTTAGTGAACTTGTAAAATAAACTTAACTTATTTGTTCATAATGAGATAGTTTTAGTGAAACGAGTAGAAGAAAATTTCAGGAAAATATTTTTATAAGAAATGTAATTTTTTTTTTTAAATAAATAGCTTCTATTTTCACCATAATTCCCAACTAAGAGAGGTTGATTAAACGATGTGATGTGTGATACAAATTCCCACAAAAGTGTTTTCTTTGTTGTAAACAAATATATATACATTCATTAATCTTAATGTAGATATATTTTTGTGAAATTAAGGCAATTAAATCTATAAAATTGAAAAATAATAGTCATTCCGCCTACAAAGAGTTTCCAATTTTTTGACAAGACATGGTTGACATGGTTGCTAAAGTGAACGAACCCTTCTTTAACGATTTATTTGTATTTACACTCTTAATTTTGGAAAATGAATAAAATTTTCACTTATAATTTTAAATAAACCTAACCGTGCACTTCTCTGTTTTTCTTCCTTTGATTGTTTAGCTCGTATTTACTTATTAAATATGACGTCACTTCTGTCACAAACAAAACAAAAGTTGGAGTAATCTCTAATTCTATCATTCTTGGCAGCCACAACTTCAATCTTGTCGGAATTAAGGTAAACAAAGCATCAATTCAGCAAAATCAGTTAATCAAAATTAATTAAACGTAATTATTTGTTTTATACCAGAAGTTGTCGAATCAGTCAAAATTTTATTGCAAAATGATAATTAAGGCAAACACAGTTTTAAGTTATAAATAAGATGTATCGGAAATAAGATCAACTTTTTTTGATTGAAGATAAAGGTGAAGATATGATAGAATGAAGATTAAAGATAAAATTGTATTTTGTTGGAAAGTCGCGGATAGCGGACAGCGATGTACGCTGAACATGAAAGAAATGTACGTATCCCCACAAGAGGAGAAATAAGAAATAAAATTTTTTAAGTCAAATATTTAAATAAAAATATTTAAGAATTAAGTCAAGGTAACCGAAGATATATTGCTGCATTAACGATAAGGAGTAATAAAATTAAAAAGGCGCAAATGATTTCCTGTCCAACCACATGACGACGATTAACTTTAATGCCGTTTTGGCATCTCAATTTCGCTTACGTTGATAATCGACCTGCTCGCATTGTTGAGCAAGAACTAACCATACTGCGTCAGGGTAGTCATACTATTATAAAATATTACAACAAAGTTAACGAGAAACTAAATTTACTAATAAATAAGACGATCATGACATACAGATCAGATAGCGAGGTGAAGAAAGAGTTAAATACGAAAAATGTAAGCGAGACGCTTATTTATTATAAGATTGAATGGAAATTTTGCGAATATTTCGTTACTGTTATTTCCAAGCGATTTACCATACGAATTGCCAAAAGCGCAGGAATTGAAGTCAACTAATATGCGCGCAACTTTCGTAATACAATTCCGGAGAAAGCAGAATTTTCCAGCTTTAAGTAATAACATATAGCAATTTTAATAATAATAATTTTAATAATAATAATTTTAATAATAATGCTTTTGATATTAATTTGTGATTTGGGCAATCTGAACATCAAAGAGGATATAATCAAAGGGCAGCTCAACAGCAAATTCAGGTCAGTGGTTGGCAAGAGAGGAACTGCGACTGTGTGAGTGAGCACGAAAGTCAAGTCACCCAGTGAGAACTATGTAACCTTACATTTTGAGAACTTTTTTCATTCTCTTGTGAAACAAACATTTTCGTACGTCATTATATCTTATATATTTTACAATTTGAATAAATAAATTTGACCCTAAAAACTTAACCTAAACTTAACCTTAACCTAACTTATTTGCGTTTAAATCACCTAAAACCTAAAATGTAATTCATAACACCAAAAAACATTCATAATCATAAATATTTTCGCGCAAGGAACATTTATTTAAGCGATAGAGCGTAAATGTACCTATGATGTAAGCTATGAAATACCGATCACTGCTGTAGAAAAAAACCACACTACTACGCAGCAGAATGTGTGACCGTCAAACACAACGCACGGAATAAACAAAATTAAGGGGGACCAAACTAGTCATTTCAAGAGTCAAAACTAACATTTCCTTACACCTCTTTGTATGACAATATTATTGGAAACAATAAGTTACTTACTGGAAGTAACCGAACACTTTGTACTCTCGTAATTTTCCAACGATCAAAGCAAGGGACATATTTTTATGTGTTGACAAAATTTTATATTAAAAAATGTTGCGTAAGAATTCAATATTCATTATCTTATAGAACATAGACTCACTGAATATCGTTACAACATTTTGGGTCGTGTCCGAAATATTTATATCAAAATCAACCCAATTACCTAATGTGTGATATAAACTTATCCAAAAAGACTGAACTTAATACACTAAGTATTTTAGGAAAAAGTCAGCTAATTGAAATTGGGAAAATGGAAAAGTCAAGAACTGAAATTAATTATATCAGGGTTATGGGGTTTAGACCAAGGTCTATACCCATTTCATTCATATTCAGTGCTGAACCACATTATGCCTATGAAAGCTTGCCCACTTAATTTCTGTAAAATTACACACTATTTGACACATATTGTCCAACATAAACGGTTTACCATCAGCTTTAAAGTCGGAAATATCTATCTCGAGTCTATTGGGACTAGAAGAAGATATGGACTGATTACAGCAACGTATGGTATTACACAAGTACTCTCCAGAATATGTTTCCACGCAATTTTATGAAGATAACTCTCACACTAGCCGACATATTCGACATAGAGTAGTGGTCGGCATTTCATAGCACAATTTTGCTAGCTTATAAGCTTACATCACACGTACACTTACGCTCTATCGTTTTGTCTTTGACGAGACAGCGCCGAAATAACATCGCGTGTAACCGGGCCGCTAAGGCAAGTGTGCTTTTTGGTGTTATGAATTACATTTTATGTTTAGGTAATTTAAAGGCAATAAAGTCAAGGTTTTTAGGCCCAATATATTCCTTTTAATCGTAAAATACGAGTATATAAGATGAATAAAGAAGTACGAAAATGCTTGTTTCACGAGGGAATGAAAACAATTTTCAAAATCTAAGGTTACATAGTTCTCATTGAGTGTCTTTTATTTTGTGCTCACTCATACAGTCACAGTTCCTCTCATCCCGACCACTGGCATAGAGTCTGCTATAATAACGAAAATCATTACGTGTATTATACGGGAGCTGGTGTAATTCATTTACCGATTTCACACATTTTCGGCAAACTATAGTATAGTATATACTATAGTATATCAATATTATATGTTCAGCTTCACATAATTTCGCCATCATATATATATCCCATGAAAAGCCAACCAAAATTTGAAATTCTTATATTAGATATATGACCTAAGGCTAATATATTGATGCGATTTTATTCATTTCTGATATCACAACACACTATTATCAAGAAAAGATGCTGTCTGAGTTTAATTAAGATACCTTACAGATTGATCGATATATGTAGTATGAAGTCATTTGAAAGCTCGAAAATATTTATATCAGGTATATGAGAGCTAGGAGAAGTATTTACCCGAGTTTACCTATTTTTGACGCAAGGACAAAAGTAAGACAAAAGCCTGCTCTGAATTTCATTATTTTAGCTCACAGATTGGGAGATATTATCGGTCAAAATTAGCCATACGTCACTAAATTTGCTATCGGGGACTTGAAAAGTCATATTCCGATTTCGATAATTTTTGGACGTAATATGGCATACCCTAAAAAATCTCTTTGTGCAAAGTCTTGCTCCGATATCCCCATTGTTAATTGATTTCCATACTTTAAAGTGAAAGAATCAGATTGAATTTAAAATTGTGAAATATGGAAAGTAGGCGTGGTTGCACTCCGGTTTCGACCATTTTCACCCTGTTAGATAAGGATCTAAATATAACGTTGTTTACTGTACGTAAAATTAGTAAAGTCGTTCCTGATATATAGGATTACACCTAAAGGGGGGCGGTAAACTCATGATCCAATATTTACACCAATTCCCTGAAGCCCTTAAGTACTATCTTGGCTGTGAAATTTAATAGTTATGAAGGGTTTATTTAGTGAGTTGTCGCAATTTTAGTAGTTCAAAATATAACCGTTATATAGGGAGAGGGCGTGGTCATCGAGTCATGTGTTGGGAAGTGATAGAAAAACTTGTTCTAGGTAAGTCTGATTGATATAGCTCTAGTGGTTCGTGAGATATGTACACTAAACCTGTTATGTACGGACTACACCCAATTGTTAATTATTTTCGGCCCACAGATGTCCCTTCCTACTGTGATTCTCTGTACAAAATTCTAGCTTTATATCTTAATCTTGAGCTTAGTTATAACACTTTATAAGTTTTCGAATAACGGTATTTTGTATAAGTCCGACTCTACCCGTCTGCAATAACAAGCCTCTTGTGGTGGCAGCGAACACGTGTACCAAGCTTCATTAATCTACCTTAATTTTTACTCAAGTTATCGCTCGCATGGACAGACGGACGGACATAACACTGAATTCAACTGGTCTCGCCTTCCTGATCATTTATATATATCTAACTCTATATCTGTCTCCTAAAGTTTTAAATGTTACGAACAACCATTAGGTGAACAAAACCATTAAGGAAGCAATTTCAGTAACAAAATTCAAGTTCTTTTACAGAACGGAGTAATCCGACCAAAGAAAGCCCCTACAACTCACCAATACGGGGTTGTTAAAAAACGATGGTCCCTCAATATTGCGAATGCTAGAGGGTTTCAAAAAATTAAATGGAGTACAATTACTGATAAGCATCAAATTCTGGACAGTAATGTTATACATTATAGATGTATAATATGTTATATGTATGTATATGTTATACATACGATAGACCTTGAAACGGTATTTCATCAAATTTTTATGTAATACAGTGATACGGAAAATACGTCGTTTTTAGTACACAACGGGAATTGAAGGAGGCCAGGATATTTTTGAAAAAGCTGTAGATAGTGTTTTGAGAGAGCACGTTGATAAATTTGGTCATGTACATATAGACGATATCATCGCGAACTTTGAAGGAACATACGGAACTTTTATAGAAAAGTATTATAGTCCTTAAAAAGGCAAACATAAAGATTTCATTGGAAAATTTGGGGCATACTGTCACTAAAAATATTATTAAAACTGATTAGAAGAAAATTTAAGGAATTTCAAAATATCCATTTCTTTGGCTTCGTAGGTTTTTGCGAAAGACAGGTTTTTAAAAAAAAAAAAAATGGTCATGTGTCTCAGCATATGTTTACAAAATTGAGATTAGATTGAAAGGGATTCAACTGTGCAACTTTTGCAATATTAAAGCAGTTACTTACGAATCAAATGGAATTAACTCAACCAAATTTTGCATAAAAAATTGTTAGCAACAGATGCATCAAATTACGCATTGAGAGGGGTATTAAATCAAGAGGGCGAACTCATTACTTTCATTTCTAAGATATTAAGTTCAACGTAAAGAAATTATGCAACAAATGAAAAAGAACTCTGCTCCCTAATTTGTTCAATGAAAACCATGAGAAATTACCTTTATGGTGTGTAACATTTGGAGATTCAGGTCAGTCGTTACCTTTTGCAGTTTCTCAAAGAAACACAATCAGAGAAACCCAATTGAAATGAAAGAATATTATGATTGAGGAATATGCTCCCAAAATAAATTCTAAAACATGTAAAATTAATATAATAGCTGATGCATTATCTAGTCCAAAGGTGACCAAAGAATTTAACTCCGGAATCACACAGCAACAGTATCAATAAAAATTACAACAAAATAGTTCTCGGACTGACAAAAAATACTTCGATTTAAAACTTTATTCATACTGAACTAACAACAAAGCATTTACAAGAAAACAGCAAGCCAAATTCATTTGCCACAGTTAAGTGAATGAAAGCAATGTGAGCCTGCAGCGAAAGAATTAAGGTATATTTTGGTCCCGTTAATTTTGCGTCCCCTCATCTAATGATTCAAATACTGCCTAGATCACAAATCCACACGCCATAGCTCACTTGACTTACTTTGGCTTCGAAAAACATCATAGAGACTCCGAATTTTACAACCTAACATTATAGCAAAATTCATTGTACAATGGAGGATCTGTATGAGATTAAAACAAAGTTTTCACATGCAAGAAATTTCCCGATGGATATAATAAATAAGAAAGACCAAGAAATATTAATAGAGGACATAGAAGTTGAATAGCAAAAATTAAACGAATCTCAACTTTGTATCATTGGAAATGCTTAAACTATTTCGACAATATCTTGGAAATTAGGTGATTTGTAATAAAAATAGATATGGTAGACATCCGCAAAAAATATTAATTGGAGAGGTTTCAATATCAAAAGGGGAAGGAGTTCACGTATACATGGATATATTGGATCTATAATTATATTTGTGACTTTTTTTTTTCAAAATTTGAACATTTATTTAAGAAAAACATGTACAAGAGTATTACTTAAAGTATTGACCATTTACGGCTCTAACATTTCTCCAATTTTCTGGCAATTTATGGATTCCATTCCAAAAGAACTGCGCTGGCTTGGCGGCCAAGAATGAGTCTACCGAGTTGTTGATACCTTGTTCTGATGACCGTAGTCCAGTGTGGGCGTTCTGGATCGACCGGAACAAATGATGGTCAGAAGGATCAAAATCTGGACTATAAGGCGGATGAGGCAAAATCTTCCAACTGCTGTTTTCTAAATAATTTTTAACGGGTCTTACAAAATGTAGCATTGTCATGGTGGAAAATTATTGCCTGGTGTCTAGTCAAAAATGCCGGGCATTCAACCCAAAAAAATTCAACCCAAAGATTCCGCGAGGTCTTCTTGTGTTTGGCAACAATCTTCAAGAAAATATCAATTAGTAATGAAGTGGGATTTACTACAGTACAATTTATGACTTTGATGAAAAGGCTTCAGATGGAAGTTTGCTTTTGTAACCCAAATCCCCGCACCACACAGGGTCAACTTGAAAGAGTGTACTCTGTTAATAACTTATATTACTCAATGCATGAAAGAGGAACATTATTGACCAGCTTTTCGGAATAATTGTACAGGGCTGTTCATCATTATAACAACAAAAAAAGTACACTCTGTGATTGACAAGAAACCGATTGAGGTTCTTTACAATACTTATCCAGACTTTTATCGGCGCAAACTAAAATGCTATATATTCATAATAAAAACATATGTACTGAAACTTATTTAGGCGGTGATTTTATTTACAAAAAATTGCAGATGAAAGAAACAAATTGAACTTCAGATATAAGAAACAAGTGGTAACAGAGGATTTAGACAATAAGGTTAGAATTAATCAAGAAAATATTAGTGATAATATTAAATCTTAAGTAAACATTGATTTACTTGTTCAGAAAGTTATTTCAACAATGACTTTATTATTTATGAGAATGCAATTAGCAGACATTGTTGATTTTACAAAAGAGGATTATGCATTAATAAAGGATGGGATGTAGCTTTATATAGTGATCTCCATGTAGATTTTTATTGCAATAAAATGGGTACATTCATTTACAATCAGATGATGAATATAAAATAATTGATATTAAAAATTATGATGCACAACCAGAAATAGAACTTACTTACCAAAAACAGATAATAAAAACAAAAGAGGAATATATGAGATAGGAACGTTATCGAAGTGTATAGGGGAGCAGATCATGACGGCTTAGTGTTGATAACTAATGAATTAAAGAACACGTTGAAGATAATAATAATTTCATTGCAAATTTACGACCAACTAAGAAAAATTATTCACTCAAAATTATTACTTGATTGACAAATACGATAGAAAATATACATGAGAAAACAGACATTGAATTATTAATAAAACTAAGGAACCAATCTTTAATCGTTGAATAACAAATTCCCGTTCAAACAATAGCAAAATATACCTGAGAAGACAGACACTGAATTATTTCTGAAACTAAGGAACAAATATTTAATCGTTGAATTACAAAATCCCGTTCAAACAATAGCAACAGTAAAAATTGGAATCCGGCAATTTTTGATTTAGATAAAATTAAAATTATAACTTATATTTTTATAACTATTTTTAATTAACTTATAAAAAGTATACTCTATTGTAAATTTTATGATGCAATAGTAATTGCACAAATAGATGGTAAATTGTTAATAGGAAATTAAATAGCACAATGTAACTACGAATATGTTAATTAAAAAATTTTGAAAGAATTGTGAACTTGTTTAGTAAAGTTTCGGCAGGCAAATACAAAAGGATTAAAAAAAATTTTAATTAATGAAATTGAAGAAGGCCTGATAATAATTTCATTAAATCATACTGTTGTTACAATTAAAATATGAAAACAGCGAAACTAACATTTGGGAATATGCTAAAAATAGGAGTTTAAATAATTTGAAGTTACTAGATGTATCGAATCAGAAAAGTATAATTTAAAATTAGAAAATATAAATGTAATCAATTCAGTAAAAAAGTATATGTTTTATACTCTCGCAATATGTTGCATAGAGTAAAACAGCTTTGTTCACCTAACGGTTGTTTGTATCACCTAACCAAGCTAACACACTAGCTGAGAACATATCGCTCTAGTACTTCTTCATAAGCTAGAAAATAGGTGAAATCGGATAATAATCACGCCCACCCCCATATAACGGTTTTATTGAGAAACTACTAAAGAAACACCTCAGAAGCTTTAAATTTTAAAATAAAGATAGTACGGAAGTGCTACATAGGAATCATTGTAAAAATTTCGCAATGGGAGTGGCGCCGCCAACTTTAGGGGAAATCCCTTATCTCGGGAACTAATTAATCAATTTTTATTCTCGGGTAAGTGACTGTAAACCCAGATCTATATCATAATGATTTCCGTTGCTCTGGTTGCCTTTTTGCTAATATACCCAATATATTAGGTTTAGCTAATTTATTGAATTTGTATCACCCATAGTATAAGTTAATAAGATGATAAATATAATATAAGTCAACAAGATGCCAAATGCGATAATAATCCATATCCAGTTTCGCCCAAAAATGAATTTCTAATTCATTTGCAACTTTTTATACTCTCGCAACATCTTTGAACAGAGTATAACAGTTTTGTTCACCCAACGGTTGTCTGTAACACCTAAAACTAATTGAGATAGATATACAATTATATTGTATATATATATATATATACATAAATAATCAGGTTGACAAGGCGAGTTCAGGTTCGGGTGACTGGGAACCTATAAAATGTTATAACTAAGCAACAAAAAGAGATAAAAACATATAATCTGATACAGAGATCACACACAGAGAACTTTCTCGGAAAAAGTCTTTTAACAACTTCTCGTACAGTGCGAAAATGAGTAAAATCTAATGATAACCACACCCACCTCGCATACAAAATGTAAGTGGAAAACTGTAAGTGCGTTAACTCGGTGAGAAAAATCTTCAGAAGCATTAAGTTTCGCAGCCAAGAAGGCATTTAAGGGCTTCAAGGGAATCCATGTAAAAATTTGTACAATAGGTGTGGCATCGCCTTATTTGTTTTAATATAAAGTTTTACCAAAACCTGAAAACATTTCACAACCTTTGAGCTTCACAAATTGCGAAAATTGTATTCCAAAGCCGAATTTAGCCTTTCCTTACTAGTTTTACTATGAATTTAATTTTTATTGTTAGTATGTCGTTTTTTCTGAAGGTTAATTGAAGTGAATATTCTGTGGAATTACATACATGTGTATACTCTTATGTATTCATATACATTCTTGCAACTTTTTTTTTTGAAACATTTGTTTGGCAATGATTTTTGACAATTCATTTGCACATATTCATATCCATGCATAAAAAACAAAAGCATACGTATTTACATGGACATGCAATGCAAATTTTTCCGAAATGTACATACATATTTAAGTGAAACTTGAAAGATATATGCACCCATTTGATAAGATCAATAAATGTTTGCATAGCATATGCTTAAGTGCACAAAAGTTTCCGACGCCAAATCATTGCTTGTCCGACTTCACAATTGTGTAATTGCTCGTGTAATTGTAAGCTACACGAGCGAACAACTACATATATGCTGACGTGGGAACACTAATCTGCAACTCAACGCATTTAACTGCAACTTCAATTTGTTATTGTTAAGCTTAGTAATTGTTTTTCTGTTTAGTTGAATCAAATGAACAAGTTTGTTCAGTAAAGAAAATTTATGTTATCATTTTAAATAAGCAGTTAAGAGAGATAGACTAACTGGATTCAAACCGCACTTCTCCCTACCCACGCTTGAATAAGGAGACCTAATGTAGCTCCACCGCTCCAATATGCGTCATTGGATAATAATATCGTAAAAATTAATTTTCCAAAAGGAAAATTGTGTTAAGTTAAGATTTTCTAAAAAGAAAAAATTTTATGGTTATTAAAAATTAATATTTAAAAGAAGAAATGGCGAAGTAAGATTTTAAAATAAATTGAAACAATTCAAGAAACATTAAGAAAGTAAAGTAAGAAATTAAGATTTTTCTTGAGCAAAAACAATTCATACAATCTATATTTTAGACTAAAGTGCAAGTTTAACATATTTATTCAATTTAATTGATGTAAAAGCATTTAAGTTGAAATGAATACAAACTTTGTAAAACCACTGATCATATATCCCAACCAACCTGCACCTTAACCCAACAATAATCATAATATGCCAGTAGTAAACGCAAAGCCAGCGTTAGAAGCCCTAATTTCGAACATTGTAAGAAAACTGTATGACAGTGAATGTAAAAAACGGTGGAAACATTAATCAACCCAAATAATGTAACAATAGAAATAACAGTTCGAACTATAGATAATAGGCACCTAGTAAATCTTTGTGACCTAGACAAAATTTTCGATGTTGTGAGTTGCCTTAGGGATTTTTCAAGCAACCCAATAGAATTTAACTCCTGGAGGAAAAGTGTTGAGCGTATATTGCACCTTTACGAACCAACAAAGAGTCGTCTAAATACTACGGTAACTTTAGCTTCCTAGGAATTAAAATAATCGGAAGTTCCGACAATATTCTGGAGTGTAATATAACACACCTCTAAATTAGGACTGCATTGTAAAATGCCTGAATCTGCATTACGCAGATAAAAGAGACGTAAATACCTTGGAGCACCAAATGTGAAAAATTTTACACAGATTTTACCGAGCGACCTACACTCACCTCTCTTTATGCATAAATAAGTTTTCCACCATGGAGATAGGCACAGAGGCATGCAATTACTAACAAAAACTTACCGAAACATACCATTACATACTTTCGTTAGGGGTCTTAGAGATGTACCTAATCTGATAAGTATCCGTCAAAATCTAAAAATAATCAAATCAAAGCGAATCAAAGTAATCGAAGAATACCGTCGATACCACTTAAAGTAACGATATCAAGTAGTTCAGTATACAGCAGCAGAAGATCGCAAATAAAACCAATCTATAGAAGAATATTTACAAGAACACATAGAATTTAAAAATAACTACAACGGGCATGTCCATGTTGACACAAGCACTAAAAATAAATAATTCGCAGATGTGCATTTTTTAGAATAGCAAGCTCGTCTTTGTCTTTCTTTAAATGTAATACGAGCGATAATAAAACTCTTCGGTTTCTTATAGACACATGCTCAAACAAGTATTACATTCAACCTGCTCTTAAAAACTAAAGTCACACATCATTCTCATATAAATCGTTTCAATATTAAATCCATTAAAACAAAAGTAATTTTATTACCAATACTAACGTCACCCTAAGGAATTTTACTTTGAAAGAGCTATCAGCCATCATACATGCAAAAGATATTCTTTGAAAACTAACGGCAGTAATAGATATATGCAACAGATATTCGAACAACGCATATGACATCCAACCAGAAACAAAAAAATTACAATATATTATTATATAATATATAATAGAAAAATATCCTAAACTTTTCACTGAACCTGATGAAAAATTAACATTCACAACCACTTTAAAAGGACAGATAGGTATACTAGTATTACTATTATCCAATTTATTCTAGATTTTAAGCATTTCCAGTAACTCTTAAAAATTATGTTGGAACAAAATCAAAGAGTTGTTGGATCATAGAATTAGATCTTCACATTCCCCACATAATTCACCACTCTGGACCGTCCTGAAAAAACTAGATTCATCAGGGGAAGAGAAATACGGAGAGGTGATTGATTATAGGAAACTAAATTCAGTTACCATTCCTGATCGATATCCTATTCGTCAAATTCATGACGTATTAGCGCAATTGGGAAAATACAAATATTTTGCTGTTAGAGATTTCAAAAGAGGATTCCAAATCGTTAGCAACAGCTAAGTTCGAACAGCTCCCCGTCGATCTAAAGAATGCTCCCTCAATATTTCAGGAAAAATTTTCTATGTCTACATTGACGACATAGTAATTTTTGGGGAAAATTAAAAAAGTTTTTCAGCCCGCCAAAATAGAGGCATTTAATAAATAAATATAAAGCGCTTCATAACAGACGGCAAATCATGTCATGGGCGTGGTATTGCCTCAAGATGAAAAGCGAAGATGAAAATTATAACTGTAATTAACTAACAATAAACTTTATATTATTATTGTATTATATTATTATTGCGCAAGGAACTAAAGAAGTAACTAACAGCCAGCCAATTTCTTACGCAGGAGTTCAGGTTTTAGGAGTAATTCCACCTACTTTGAAATCTCAAGTTGCCCTGAAATATGGGGGAAAAACTCCGCAATGACAGTTTGGCCCAAATTAACACCATGGGACTTGTACCGGAATCTAGTAAAATAACGATTAAGGTCAGTGACATTACAAGCTCTTATGTGTCGAACGCGGATATTTAAAATTAAGAAGGGAGGAGTTAACAAATATTAAATTCTGACATTTTCTACACTACACAAGCAAACCGTTATGTGGTGACGTTGCGCCTTCGTTATGCGGGAACGCTAATCTGCAATTCTAGTTGTGCCTGTCTGTAGGTTATTGTTAACCTTACTAATTATCGTTCTGTTTTGTTGAATCAAACAAACAAGTTTCTTTCCACAAGGAAAAAATTGTTATAATTTTAAATAACTTGCATACATAAATTATTTAAATAAATGTTTCGAAATATGTTTAGTAATCACTTTTTTTAATCCATATATGAGCATAAGTTAACATAAAAAAAGTAAATAAAGAGTTTAAATGGAAACTAAAAAACCTACATAGCATTTGTCCATTATCTGGTTCCCTTATCTTCTACATACTCCTTTCTGTTAAATTTCAAAACATTACAATTTTTCGCGAGGTGAATTCCCCTGCATCTTCTCATTCTTCTACGTTCTGTGATTTAACTACCACAATTTTGCCAAGTTACAACATCTGTTCTAAATATTTGTACAACTATTCGTAATATTTGTTCTTGTTAATTTATGATGCTATCTTTAATTAGTATTGTCAATTGTTATCAATGTTATCAATTTCTAGTCTGTAAGGTTATTTATGGTCACGAAAATCAATTAGGATGAAATGGAAAATTATAAATCTGAACTATTATTTCAAGTACATGTAAAAGATATTCGTTCAATATAAAGTATAATATATGCAAAAAACCAACTTGATTTATACTTTAGGTTATTATTTGAATTTTTCTGAAAAATGCTTAATTTTGTAATATTTTGACTAAATACAGCATGTGTAATTTCAGATGATAAAAATCGTGTCTTGTTGGATGCAGATGACGAAAGTTCCGACTATGTTAATGCTTCTTTCATTGACGTAAGTAAATTCATTAATCAGATTTCATACTGAAATTTAAAACTCGAATATTTACAGGGTTATAAAATCAAAAAAGAATATATCGCTTCCCAGGGTCCTAAATCCGAAACAACTATAGATTTTTGGCGTATGATTTTACAGTATAACGTTCGTATAATTGTAATGCTAACGCAATTTCAAGAAGGAACAAATGTAAGTGTTCATATTTATCCATAGACATAATTTAATTATCGGCATATAGTAAGATTCGATTGATATATTTCAATGTTTTGCGATTATAAAGTGATATTTATTATTATTATATTAGTTTTTATTTCGGGTTTCAAAGTGGTTTTATAGAAAGGTGTTTGTTAGTTTCATTTTCACATATTTTCTGATTACATAATCGAATATGTGAATTTTTAACCAGAAAACGTAGAAGAACGAGGTGGTGTATGTGTGAAGACTTAAGTATTCAGCAACGATTCGGTAATATAATCAATATAAATACAAATGGTTTTATTTTTCTATACATACTTATGAATATGTGTGAATATGTATTTCTAGTACAATTGCAGCACAAATTTTAATTTTTAGTTTATACTGTCATATTTGCATATTTATGATATATTTAACTTCTAAGTTTATTTTACCGTGTATGTTTCAATTCCAATTTCTTATAAGTTCTTAATTGTCTCTTATCTTACTTATGTACATACACATTTTTCCAACTGTACAGTTTTATACTTATTTATGCGATTTATATGTTTATTATTTTACCTTCGCATAAACCGGTAGGCCCAAACTGCAATTAGTTATCTCGATTTATCTATGCACTTGTTATTTGTAAACTGCAGTGTGTTCCCCTATTCGGGCTCTCCTGACTCATACGGTAAATGGAAATTATTTGTACATATAAACCAGTGCAAATCATATTTGAGCTTTGTCATCTATGAGCCAGGAAAGTGGAAGGACACTTTAGGCATTTGTATATAATTTAATCAAATTTTCTTTAGAAATAAACTAACAAAACAATAATGAGTTAAATGCGCCCACTTAATCTAGTAATAGTAATAAGTAATAAGTATACATAATCGTTATATTAAGTATATGGATGCTAAGGAAATATTAACCCAATTTTATCCATTTTTGACATCAGAATACACTCTTGCCAGGAAAAGATGTTCCCTGGCTTTCATTAAGATATCTAGCAGATATGCGATGTCAAATCAACAGGAATTTCGAAAATCCTTATATTAGTTAAATGGAGACTAGGTGAAGTAGTAACCCAATTTTCCCAATATTTAACACAAAGGCATATAATTATCAGAAAAAGATACTCTCTAACGTAATTTCATTAAGGTAACTTTGCACATCGACCGATATATACGGTATTGGGTCAACTGGAAGTTCGAAAATCTTTATATTAGAGATATGCGGGTTAGGAGAACTATTGGTCCGATTTTATCCATGTTTAACACAAGGGCACATTCTTATCAAGAAAATATTATCCATGGATTTTAATAAAATGATATATCTTACAGATAGTCCGATATTTTCAGCAAATAATCAGCCATAGAGAAAAAGATCCACATATTCGGTACCTGGGACTTGAAAAGGTATAGCCTGATTTCCACCACGCTACTTGTTTATATAATATAACGATTACTGTTCTTCTCGTAAATTGTAATCGATTCATAACTTCGTCGAGTAGCAATACATATACAAAATCCTTATACAACATTCATTAACACAAAATTTTGCCAAATATCTGAAAATATTTCCCCGCTTTTCAACCTCGCAAATTGCAATAGTTTAAAAAGCTTGGCTGCATCCGAACTTTGTTTTGTAAAAAAAAAAATTATACATTTTCACATGCCCATTTATGTAGTGAATCTTACTTAAACAATAACTGTTACAATTAAAGTTGCTTGAAACTAAACCTAAATTGTCGTTGTGACAACTTCCTGAAAATTGCAACGTTGACGGTTCCCACTGGTGAATCAATAAGAGCTCTATTCTCAGCAGTCTGCCATGCCCGTTGTTCCCAGTTGTTTAAAGTAAAGTATTAGTATCAAATTACATTAATGCATGTAATACAGTACGATATGTGAATACGTGTTATGCTAACTAATGATATATTAATACAGGTTAATTTATATACAACGAGTAAAATTGGTCCTAAACACTCATTTGTTTGATCTACGTACTCATTGGATGCGTTTCAGAATTGCTTTGTTTAACTTAGCATAAAATTTTTTTTCCAAGCTTTTTATATTTAATTAAAGATTGTTTAGAAACAATCTTTCGCGGTCAAAAAAGGTTTTAAGTATAAGAAATCGTAGATCGAAGGTGATTGGTCTGTATGAGGTTACTGGTACAGCATCTTCAGTCACTACAAACTTTGTGTTTGGGTATATTTCTTGAGGATATGTAGTGATCGCATTTGTACATGCTACATAGGCTAGAAATTCTTTGACGTTGGGTAAAATCGCACCAGAAACAAAAAAGCCCAATCGTTGCTTTAAAGTACCAACCCTAACTAGAGCACTGTCAAAGTTTTATGACATTTCTGGATGAGATGGTGATTTCTAGATGAGTTTCACATTTGAATAATAATTAAATTTCTATCTTTGTCGAATGTTTGAGATCATTTGCGCATCAGCGCCAAAGTGCACCAGCATTCTGATGTTCGTTCTTGTAAACGAATATAAGTTTACCAAAATTTGGTTGAAAGAGCCAGAACTCCTTTATTTCGTTTCTTTTGAAAATTTTCACGTTGACTATGAGAAGTGCAATTATAATTATGTATGTGGGTGTGTTTAATATGTTCTTCGTAAGAAAATGAGTAATAATCTGTAAAAATATACACGAACATATTGATATATGGACTCGAGATAGCATCTGACCATTTTTGAAAAATTGATGCGCAATTTGATATGATAGCTCCATTTGCACTAATAGCTGTTTTCCCCTGTCAGAGTTTTTAATGAGTATCTGATGGAAACCATTTTCTAAATCTTAAATTGTAAAAAATTTTCTAGAAATTTTTTAATTTCTTTTTTCATTGTTTGACATTTCGTACAGATGTTGCTTGGTTTTAAGATGATCTTTGGCTTTGGATCTAATGGCGATTTGTACCACGGTAGTAAGTTGTAGTACAGCGTTAATATTTTCATTCTCTTATTTTTTATTTCACTGTTGATCTCTGCTTTGATTGCTCTGAGTCCCTACTCACCAGGAAGTACATCAAATTCTTACAATGAATCCTTTCAAGAAATGTCAGAGCATATTCTTGTAATGCTGATTCTCTTTATGTGAATTGATCGCGACTTCTTATGACTTAAAAACGATTATTGGTTCTCGACTATGACTATGACTAATGTTGAAGAATGAATTTGTATCGTCTTTTACATCAACGCTGTCATATAAGATATTATATTTCAAACACAAGCAGTGGTATAATTTAAGTTTTGTGACTAGAAATAAAGAACGAGACATATTAACTTATAATAAAAAAATAACTGTACAAATAGATAGAGCTTGTATATTGCAAATGTATAGAGCTTGTATATTACAAATATTAATTATCAAATCGGCCTCCAATCGCTCTTACTTTTCATACACGTGGTGTGTTCAAAAAATAACAAGTATTTTTATTTTTTGAGAAAAATATTTATTCATTCGTCTACATTAATGTTGTCGCATTCAAAATAATCTCGATATTATGCACTTATGCCAGTGCATCTTCCAATCGTCGAAACACTTGTCAAACTCGATGTTTGGGATAGCCTTTAGCTCTTTCAGCGATACGCTTTTAATGTCATCTATACGTGTAAAACGAGAGCAGGGTTCTATTTATTTTTGGAAATAGGAAAGAGTTACGCGGAGCCATATCTGGCGAATAATTAGGCTGGGGCATCATTACAGTATTTTTGTTGACCAAGAATTCACGAACAAGCAACGAAGTGTGAGCAGAGTTGAGGAAAAGTGAGGAAAAACCATGAATTGTTTTTCCACAAATCCGGATGTTTTTTCCCGATTGCTTCACGTAAACGGCGTTGAACTTTTAGATAACACTCTCTATTGACCGTTTGACTTTGAGGCAAGAATTTATGATGCACTATGTCATTAAAGTCGACGAACATTCCCGGTACTTTTTTAACACACCACGTAATACTACACCCGAAGATTAAATGGGTTCGAAGTGCAAGATTCTTTTAAATTACGATACATTATTAATAATAATGGGCGAAACCACCCTGGTCACATATACCGAAAGGCTTCTTTTCGTCGTGTAAAGTTCTTCCAAAAATGTGGAGATCAGTGAAAAATTCAGTGAACACTAAAATTAACAAATAAGAAGGAGCTAAGTTCTTCATAATTTTATATTAAAAAATGTTGCGGAAGAATTCAGCATTCATTATTCATTGATACATTTGGATTTTATGCATTTTAAGCACATAGACACACTGTTATCAGAAAGATACACTCTCTAAATTTCAAAGAGATAACTCATATATTGACCGTTATATATGGTATATCTTTATGGTATCTTTATCTTTATGGTTATCTAGAGGGATGTTCAAAACCCTTGTATTACAATTACAATTACATTGTATTACATTACAATTTTACAAAAATTTACTTAAATCACAATTATTACAAGCAATATATTCAAATAATTGCAAAATGGTGGAAGTGAAGATATTCAATATTTTTAAAATTAATACATAAATTAGAAGTTTCGAGCGAAGGAATTGTAAACAAAGCATAAGAGTTGCAAAATGATGAGATTTTAAAATTAATACTGTGAGAAGGTCGGTAGAGTAGATGGGCAGAATCGGATAATTGCCACGCTCAAACAACGCCGTTACTGAAAACTATAAATGCTATAATTAAGCCACAAATCGAAATTTAGTACATGGCATCAAAGTAGGGAGGGTATAGGATAAAATTTAGTGATAACCACCCCCACCCCACATATAACAGTTAAGTTAAAAACCACTGAAAGTGCCATAACTCACTAAAGAAACGCGTCAGAGCATTAAATTTTACAACCCACATGGTACAGAAGGGCATTAGAGGAGACGATTTAAAAATTGGGCAAAGAGTGTGGCACCGTCCACTTTTAGGTAAAATCCTATATCTCAGGAAATAATGTACCAATTTTAACCAAATTTAGTAGACAAGACTATCCTGTCATCTTCATATTACTATGTGAAAATGGGCCATGTCAGACTACTACTATACAAATAAAGATAAAGTATAAAGATTTTCGAACTTCCGGTTGACTTTATTCTTAAATAATTCTTATTCAAACATAGTTAAACAAGTAAGAAAGGGATAAGTTCGGTTGTAACCAAACATTTTATACCCTCGCAATGTGCATTTTTGGATAGAGGAAGATCTGCACTGATCATTTTAACTCTTTTCATTATTCAAGTATATTAGGGAACATGTTGTCGCTCAATTTTGTGAAGGTAACTCACACAGTGACCGACATATTCGGCATTAAGTCTGCTGAAATAGCGGAAATCATTACTTGTAGTATACGGGAGCTGGGATAATTCGTATACCGATTTCACACATTTTCGACAGTAAACTGTAGCATATCCGATATTACATGTTCACTTAATTTTGCTAAGATATCTTACATATTGACCGAAACATATGGTATAAAATCTACCCAGAGGTTGGAAATCCGTAAATTAGGTATATGAGGGCTAGGAGAAGTGCTTACCCTATTTTATACATTTTAAGCACATGGACACACTGTTATCAGGAAGAGACGCTCTCTAGATTTCAACGAGATAACTCATATATTGACCATTATATACGGTATAAAGGGCTATGGGACTATGGGAGCTATGGGAAGTATTTACCCGATTTTCCCATTTTCGACACAAGAGCACATTATTATCATGGAAAGATAATCCTTTAATTTCATTACAATATCTTACAGAATTACCGTTTTATATGATATAAAGTCTACCGGAAGGTTGAAAATCCGTATATTAAGTATATAGTAGTTAGGGGTAGTATTTACCCGATTTTCACCATTTATGATCCCAGAGTACACTATTATCATGGAAAGATAATCCTCCAATTTCATTACAATAGTTTAGAGATTTCTCGATATTTTCGTTAAAAGGTCAGATAGAGGCACTGAGGTCCTTAGATTAGGTATCTGTTGGCTTGAAAAGTTATAATCCGATTTCAACCATTTTGAGCATGAAATGGCATTACTTGAACGTACTATTCGTGAAAAGCTTTATTCCAATATCTTAATTGCTGCTCTATTTATTTACTTGAAATTGAGAGGATCAGATGAAACTTAAAATTGAGTTATATGAAAAGTAGGCGTGGTTTTTATCCGATTTAGTCTATTTTCACAATGTGACATAGGAATTCAAATATAATGACAGACATCACACTCTGTTGAAATCGGTTGAAGTGTTCTTGAGATCAGCCCTTCCTTATCATATACGCTGCGAAATTTAATGTTTCTAACGTGTTCCGTGAGCGAGTTATCGCACTTTTAGTAGTTTTCAACATAACTGTCGTATGGAAAGTGGGCGTGGCTATTATCCGATTGCACTCATTTTCTCAGTATATGTAAAGATGCTACAAAAACCTTAGTCGGAGCAAGTTTGATTGATATAGCTTTAACGGTTTCCGAGATATATATATTAAACTTATTGGGGGGCGGGGCCATACCCACTTTTACCAAAATTTTTTTTAATAAACCTTAAAATCACAAAAATAAATTTTGTCTGAACATTAAACTTGCATTATAAAATATTTAATATTACAATTAATTTTTCCGAGAGTAATTTTAACAAAAAAAAAATATAATTAACATATTCACAGTGTTTCTTTAGCTTATATATACATGCACATCTCCGATTATTGTGGTTCATTAAATAGATAAGAGTAAGAAGTGCTAAACTTGAATGAAATGATAATTCATTATTAGTAATAATCCCCTACCTTTTTACAAGGTAGTATAACAGTGTCAAGAAAGACAAAAAAAGAAAGAACAACAAAACAGAAAAACAAGAAAACAGAAACATGGTTGGTCTCCGTTATTCATCATCAAGAAGCGCCTACGAATCATCTGTGGAATCCTCTGGCCAAAACTATAACCAACTAAGCGCTATTGAGATTAACAGAGGAGGAACCGTACTGAAGCAAATAAAGCGCAAAAATGGCGCTGTATACGCCATACTCTGAGGAAGACTAAAGACAGCATTACGAGGATATCGCTTGGCTGGAATCCGCAAGGAAGCAGAAGTCGTGGCCGACCAAAAATTAAATGAAGAAGGTCGGTACTGCACGAATTAACAGATGTCAAAATCATCTGGGACAGACTGTGTGAGATGGCGCAACCTTATTAAAGCCCTATGCTCCAGAGAAGAGTAAAAAAACAAAAATTAGCAGTCTCATAATAATGATAATGTTGATTATTTATGTAGACTTTTATGATGAGCCTTATAATATAGTTAAGATGGATATACTTTTCAAGTACATTTTGTTTTAATTATACTACGAGGGCGGATCAATAAGTCCGTGACTTTTTGAATTTCTGACCTCTTTACTGAAAAAACAACACTACTCCCGTCAACAGGCATCTGTCAGTTGACTCCTGTCAAAATTTGAACTTGCTGCGTCAGTTAGTTTGTGTTTGACAGCTATCTTTATCAGACTACCCACTAATTTGAGGAGAAAATGGAAAAAAGTGAATTTCGTGTGCTTATTAAGCATTATTTTTTGCGAAAAAAAAACATTACCGAGACCAAGGCTAAGCTTGATAAATACTATGGGGACTCTGCACCATCGATATCTATGGTAAAAAAGTGGTTTACTGAATTTCGTTGTTGCCGTACAAGCACTGAAGATGCCGAACGTCCTGGACGCCCAGTTGAGGTCTCTACACCCGAAACAATCGAAAAACTTCACGATATGGTGTTGGCCGACCGAAGATTGAAAGTGCGAGAGATTGTGGAAGCCGTAGGGATCTCGCATGGCTCAGTGGTTTCAATTTTGAATGATCACTTGGGCATGAGAAAGCTTTCCGCAAGATGGGTGCCGCGTTTGCTCACAGTCGACCACAAACGCAATCGTGTAACAACTTCACAGGAAGGTTTGGCGTTGTTTAATCGCAATATGGAGGAGTTTTTGCGCCGTTTTGTAACCGTGGACGAAACATGGATCCATCACAACACACCAGAGACCAAACAACAGTCAAAACAGTGGGTTTCTAAGGGTGAATCGGCGCCAAAGAAGGCCAAGGTGGGTTTGTCAGCCAATAAAGTTATGGCGACTGTTTTTTGGGATGCACACGGGATAATCCACATTGACTACCTTCAAAAGGGAAGAACAAACAATGGAGAATATTATGCCAACTTATTGGACCAATTTAATGACGATTTGAAGAAAAACCGACCTCATTTGGCCAAGAAAAAAGTTCTTTTCCACCAAGACAATGCAAGGGTGCACACATGTGCAGTTGCCATGGCAAAAATCCATGAATTGGGCTATGAATTGCTCCCTCATCCGCCCTATTCTCCAGATTTGGCTCCGAGTGACTACTTCTTGTTCCCAAACCTGAAGAAATGGCTTGGTGGAAAAAGATTTGTCTCCAATGATGAAGTCATCTCGCAAACAAAGGTCTATTTTGAGGACCTCGACAAAACATATTTTTTGGAAGGGATAAAAAAATTGGAGAAGCGTTGGACAAAGTGTATAGAGCTCAAGGGAGACTATGTTGAAAAATAAAATAATTTATTTATCAAAAAATCTGTGTTTTATTCCAAAAGTCACGTACTTATTGACCCGCCCTCTAAATATATAATATTAAGGAAATGCAAGAAAACTTGTCTGTAAATTTAATGGTACTAATAATTTATTAGTTATTTAGAAAATGTACATATGATATTAGACCAATTTAATTCTTTTTGCCGAAAGGTTGCTAAACAAATATACTTTTAACACATATCGTGAAAATAAATTGAAAATGTGGTAGATACTGAACTAGCTAGCTTTTTTGCATTTTATATGAAATATTATACATATAAACATACGGCATTGGCCAACACTAAAGCACCCCCTAGTGGATTCTTAAAAGTACTGTTTTTCTTAAAACCATTTAAACATTAAACTAAATGTTTGCATATTTTATTTGATTATATATATGTTTATAATATAACAACACATCTGTTATTATTTTCTTCGGATTTTAAGAAATTCGGTAAAAAGTCAAATTCTAAAATAAAGAAAATTTTTTAAATTCTCATACTAGCTTAATGGATCATAATAGGGAGCGGCAGCTGTGGTAACACAGTGTTTGAAAATCGGGTGCGGAACTGTTTCCTTATAATTTTTTGTACATATTTCACAAACAACTTATCTATACAAGCTATATCAGCCAAATTTGCTAGAAATATTAGCTTCCAGCGTTTTCTCATGCGGTGTGAAAACGGGTTAAATCGAATAATAACTACACCAACCCCTCATACAAAGGTTATGTTTAAAATTATTAAAAGGGCATTTCAAACTTCCGCTTACCTTCCTACCGTATATATCAGTCGAAAAATTAAGTGAACGTATGTTATTGGATATGATATAGTTTGCTTCCGAAAATGTATGAAATCGGTTAATGAATTACACCATACACAATTATATATGTATATACGCTTATTGCAAATTTTATGCCAATTTGTGAGTTATCTTCATAAAATTGAGTAAAAACATATTCTCGAGTATACTTGTATAATGTCAAAGGTGGCTGCACATTTGTACCTTTGCAAGTCCAGATCATCCCCTTGCCTAAGTATACCCGATATATGGTTTTCCGACTTTCCACTTGACTTTACACCGTTTATATTGAGCAATATGTGTGATATTTTAAAGGAAACAAGTGGACGTGTGTTCTTAATCATAATTAATAAATTGGTCTAAACTGTGATCTAAGCCCCTTATCCCTAATATAATAAATTCTGCTTCTCTGGTTGACTTTTTCCTCATATACCCAATATATCATATTTAGTCACATTGGTTGAGTTTATATCACGCACATATGAGTTAATTGGGTTAATTTTAATATAAGTATTTCGGACACGGAGCAAAGTGTAGTAATGGAGTAATAAGTTAGTAAGATACAAAATATGATTATACTGCAATCGCAATTTCGTCGAATAATGAATGTTGAATTCTTACGGAACACTTCTTAGTATGAAGTTTTGTCAACACCAACACATGCCCTGGCTTTGATCTTAGAAAATTGCGGAAGTAAATGTTCGGTAACCCCCTTAGCTCTTCCTTACTTGTTTAATATAAATTTTAACACCAGAGCATAAATAGTCAGTTACATCCGAACTTAGCTCATCCTTACTTGTTTGATGTAAAGTTCTACTAACACGTGAAAAATTTTCCCCGCATTTGATATATGCGTGAGTTTAAAATGTTCGGCTACACCCGATCTTCCCTTTCTTACTTATTAATATTTTAATACTATTAACAATGTGAAACTTGAACTATTTAAAATTTTCACAAAACTTCATGCATTTGGGAGAAGTCCCATAAAGTATTCCAATAAGTTTGCATATATTTAATTGATATTGCCTTAAAGTTGAAATTATTTTATTAAAAGACATAAAGGGTTTTAGTTTTTCCATTGAATTTTCAGTTACTATGAACCATTTTATTTGAAACTTTTAAAATTAGAAAAAAATAATGTAATAATAATTAATAATAAAAAAATAATCCACCATTATAGACAAACAAATTTTATTTCTGATTTCTTAAAAAAAAAGAAAACAGTCAATTATAAAAACGCACTAGCGAGTGCTTTAGTTTTTGTCAACATTTTAGTATAAATAATGCTTTTATATAAAATCTAAAACTGTTTCAAATTGTTATATCATTTTCTAGGCTATAAAAAATAATCCACTCCCAATAACTGCCAAAGTTGTTAGCTCATCTATTTTACTTCAGTTCGACTTGTAGTTTATATTTATAATTGACTTTTCTTTATTTTAAATTAATATATATTTCTTTTTAAAAGATCATGTAAACTATGCAGCAACTTCTGTAGATGCAGGGAAATAGAGAAATGCTTATGTGTATATTAAAAAAAATTATATTTTTTCCAAATACTTCCCTCACATAATAAAAAAAACAAAGAAAGCTGGAATGGTGCTGACAAAACCTGATCTGCTATTATTAAACAATTTTTAAATCTTTTGAATGAAAGAGATATTTATCATTCCTTTAATAATTTTATCATTTGATTCTAAACACCGTCGAAAAAAGCAATTGAAAAATATTGAAAACGAAAAAATATTGTCAGTAAAAAGAATTACTGTTGCAAAGTATGTTGATATATGTCGAACAATTTTTTTTAATCTTTGCAGAAAAAATGCCACGAATATTTTCCTTATAACTCAAATGGAGTATCTGTTATTATCAGAAGAAACACATGCTACGAATATTATGACCAATCCGAGATGTTAATTACTCATGATAAGTATGGATTAAAACGGAAAATTTATCATTTCTTTTTTAAAAAATGGCCAGATCACGGATGTCCCAAGGATCCTGCACATTTGATAAACTTTATACGTAAAATAAAAACTTATCGGCTATCTAGTTATTCCCCAATTGTTATTCATTGTAGTGCAGGAGTCGGACGCACTGGCACATTTATCGCTCTGGACATAATAATGCAAAGGTTGAAGTACGAGTTTAAGATAAACATTTATGAAACAGTTAAAAAGCTGCGATTTCAGAGAATGAAAATGGTACAAACACTGGAACAGTACATGTTTTTGTACGAATCTGCATATGAACTTGTTCGTCGTCCTCGATGAAAACAAACTGAACTCACATAAAATTGGTATAATGACAATTTGTAATTCTGAAGAGCGAAATAAGGAAAGTGTGTAATTAGTAGTAGAAACTTATAAAAATTATGAAAACATTCACAAAATACTAATAAAATTAAGTTGAAAAAGAAACACTCAGTTCAATCATAATATTAGATGTCATTAATTCTCCTTAGAATTTATAATATACTAACAAATACCCATCCCCAAATTACTCACAAAGGTACTCTAGCAAGTTCGACAATGATGCCAAACCGAAAATTCTAAAGATGTGAATGGGATGGATTTAGAGATCCATATCGCCATATTCCTGGCCCAACTAAGTCTAATATATATATGTACGGCTAAGACGATTTCCGAGTCCTAGCAATGATATAATTTATGTTACCTCTGTTACCTGTTATGGAATGGAATTAAATAATTGAGAGAAATTTTATAGAGAAATCCTTGTTCAATCTGTGCCAGACTTATAATCTTAAGGGACGGAACTTTATCAGTTTATTGGTCCTTACTAGATCGTGAAGTGTTCTAATAATTGTATACTTGATATCATATTAACAATTTTTATTTTATAACTGATTTATGGGAGGCATAAAAATCTTGGCAATCAGTGAACAATCGAGTCCTTTGGGAAATTGCGTACAACTAATTTCGTTTGATACGATTTCATCCGACCTTACTTGTACCACACTCCCTTTTTTCATTTAATTAAGTAGGTCGGCAAAATTGCCACCTCAAATGAAGCTACACAACGTGAACCTGATTCAAAGGGTCGATATAAGAAATGGCAAAATTTTTATAAAAGTGAGGGTGACACCAACTCCTAAAAGATTAAATACATAGATCTCTTTGTTTACCTAACGATTATTTGCAACACCTAAAACCAATGGTGGAAGCGATAACTTGAGTAAAAATTAAGATATCTTGATCAAATTCGGTGCACATCTGCCTTGGTACTATAAGAAGATTGGTATTGAAGATGGCGTAATCACACTTATGCCGTTAAGCGAAAACCTATAAAGTGATACAACTAAGCAACAAATTAAGATACAAACCAGAATGTGGTACTGGAAATCGCAATGTTGAGGGGCATCTGTGGTTTAAAATTAAAAAAGGGTGGGTATGGCCCCACCCCTAAAAGATTTAATTTTCATATCTAGCAAACCACCAAAACTATATCAACCAAACTTTCCGGAATAAGTCTTTTTAGTACCTCCTTAACCTTGGGAATATGAGCCAAGTCGGATAATAACTACGCCCACCTCTCATACAAAGGTTATGTTGAAAACTACTAAAAGTGCGTTAACACGCTGAAGAAACAGGTTAGCAGCATTAAATCTTACAGCAAATATGGTACGGAAGGGATGCACAGGAATTAGTGTGGAAATTGAACAATTGGTGTGACACTGTCCACTTTTCGTTCAAATCCCATATCTCAGGAATGACTTAATCAAATTTTATGTACAAGATTCCCCAGATATGTTTATTTTACAGTGCAAAAATGAGCAAAATCAGATAACAACCACGCCTATTTTTCATATGACATAGTTTCAAAGTAGTTCTTTCACTTTAGAGTAGGTAACTCAAGCACCAAATAAGATATCGGCCTATAAATTTACAGAAGTAGTGCCCTACAATAATGCCATTTCCTGCCCGAAAATTCTGGATTCATAAAACAACTTTTCAAGCCCCTGATATCGAATATGTGAACCTCCGTGACTATGGCTGACTTTCTACCGGAACCTTAGGTCAATCTGTGAGACATATTAGTGAAACTCAGACAACGTTTTTTCTGGTAATAATTTGCCTTAGTACCAAAAATTGATGAAATCGGGCTTATAATTCCCCTTTTCCTCTATGCACGTAGCTAATATGAACATTTTTAAAATTCCAGTTGGCTTTATACCGTGTACATCGGTTAATATGTAGGATATCTTAGCAAAATTAAATAAACGTGTGATCTTTAATATGCTATAGTTTGGTGGCAAAGATTAATGAAAGCGATGTACGAATTAGGCCAGCCCCCTTATGCTACATATTTATTCATTATTTTAGTGGACTCTATGCCGAATATTTTTGCAAAATATTGAGTTATCTTAATAAATAAATTTACCGGAAATATGTTCACGAACATACTTTAGCTTAAATGTTATCTGCTCAGACCTTACGCCAGCCCCAATGCACCCCAGATAGTGATTTCCGACTTTTCCAGCTCCATGATATGGTTAAGCGCTCAATATGAATGAAGGTGGTCTAAACCTAATACCTCTAATATAATTATTTACGTCCTTCTGGTTGACTTTTTTCTCATATCCACAATATATTAAATTTCACATAGGAGATTTCTCAACCAAATTAAATAAGAATGTTTCGAATAATACAATATCATGTAAATCGGTAATAAAAGTTATGGCTGTTGTGCCTTCCCACAGCACTAATGTCATGAATGTGTATAGATATAGGAGTTTTCCCAACACTTGAAAGTATGCCCCCGGTTTTGAACTTTGAAAATTGCCAGGGTACGAAATGTTCGGTTACACTCAACCAACCAACACTTGAAAATATTTCCCCATTTTTGAGCCTTGCAAATTGCGATAGTATAAAATGTTCGATTATACACGAACTTAACCCTTCCTTACTTGTTTTAATATATAGTTTTGTCGCGGTGGAAATACTTTCAGATTTTGGTTTGATTTAAAAAATAAAAGAAAATGTGGGCTACGATTTCGACCAAGTTGTGTGAGGCGGAGTATATGTACACAAGCAAGTAGGTCAAAACGAAATTTTTTAGTCTGGATAGGCGCTATGAAAATTGTAAGTTGCACAACGATAAAACAATATAAAATAAAAGTGTAAGCTTTCATATTCAGTAAAGTGGATCAAATTGATTGTATTTTTTGTTCTGTTTTAAATGATTCTGTGTGAAAAAGGAGAATAAATCAAGTATGCACTTTGAATGAAAGCATCTTGTGTGTGCAAGACTCTTATGAAGAAGAAGATCCATCCACATCTGCTATGGTTCGCGCTCATACCTCAGGTACTTACTCATACATAGAAATACATATATGCGTAGTTAATATAATAATTTAATAACATCTTTGTTTTCAAGGAAATTCGGAAATACACAAATGGAAGCATAATTCAGTACATAAACAATTAGTGATAGGAGTGATAGGAGTAGTAAATCGTTTCAGTAGAAGACTTTGGAGCAGTGATAAAGGGATAAACTCTCCTGTCAAATAAAATTGAGGGAGCAAATCACCTACCCGACTTTGACAGTTGACTGGATCAGGTAGGTATGACATTTATCAACTAGAAAGACTGGAACGACCAGATTGGAATCCTGTAAAAAAAAATTTCAACAAAGACCTTTGTAATCGCCGTCCAAGATCACAAATAAAAATATTAAATAGTGAAAAGAAAAGGAAACGCGAAATTTAAATTTAATTGAAGCAATCCTCTGTGATTTGCAGCTTAGGGATATTAATTTGCCATTGAAAATGATACGAACAATGGATTAATTGGCAGCACACAAGTTTAGTTCACTTAATTTATTATTGAAAGCTTAAAAATGAATTGCTTTACTATAGTATGAAATCACGAAAAATATGTTTAAATATTTACTTTATATATTAAAAGGTCAATATATAACAGTTTTTAATCGTAATAAATGCTGGGTGTTTTAATTTAAATACCCAAAAATTAGTATTTTGTATGATCTGGAAACAATCTAAAATGTTATAAAAAACGTTAATTTTGAGGCTCTTTCACACTGGAATAAGTTGGGTATCCCTTTATCACTGCTTGGAAGTTTGAGGAAAAGAGTGAGCAGAGGGCCAGAACAAAAGAGGAACGAGCGGAAAGGGAAGAAGAGCGAAAAGCGAAAAGAGCATAAGGAAGGACTAACTATGTATGAAATAAAGAAGACCAAGAAAGCTTCTTGCAGAGGTTTATGAAATTTAGGCACATTCTTGCGAAGATGCGAATCCTACTCCATTACGGTACATAAAATACTATGCCTAGATGCTCACTTTCTCTAGAACCAATTCACAGAAGAAGTGCCACTTGGTGGGCTTCAGTAGGGCTGAACAGCCTTCTGGAGCAACGTCACCTTATATGGGCTTCAACAATGTGCGGAAGGAAGCGATTATCAGAGCCCTTAATAATTTTGAAGTCAAATCGAACTTTAAGAACTTCATCTACAGCTTTCTTTACAACAAAAATGTCTTGGCGGAGTAGGGTCGTGCACGTACACGTCGAAAAGTTAATGGGGGGCGCCCCGCTTGGTGGGGTCTTGGGGATCTTGGTTGCAAATGACTTATTGAAATTGCTCGGGAAGCAAGGCTATCGGGAAAGAAAAGTTAACAGATACCGTTTTCGAAGTAACGCAAAGCTACGTCAATCTGATAGTTAGTTTGACGGCTTAGCTATCCTGAAAAACTTGAAAGTGTAAAATTGAACTGGCTTTATTTACTATGTGATACAAAATATCGAATGTTCCCCTCCCCTCAGGGGGGTTAGCGCTTACAACCTGCGGGCAGGATAAAGTAGCTGGATCTTGCCCTAAATATGAAGCTGTCATGGATGTCTAATATATCGGTTGCCCTATATTGCTGCAGAGGAGCTATCGGGGAAAAGTGGAGCTTACGTGTAGCTTACGCAGTTGCATTGCTACGAATGTTGCTATTCGACTCAGGGAAACTGGGTACATGAAGGGTCCCAAAAAGAAATATTCCGAACCCCTTTCTAGCTTCGACTGTATCCATGTTAATCTGAATCCCTGCGTTCCCCTGCGTAACCTACTCCTGGTGTTTTCTTCTCTGAGAACATACCTACGAAGGACATGTGGGCGGGGCGAAGACCCTACAGGAAATGCGTAGTGAGCTTTTCACGTGTGCATCGAAGCTCAGGGAAAGGTTAGAGGTGGAGTACTTCGATAGCAGAGCGGCAATACTAACTGTGATCTCAGTGACTCAAAGTTAGTCAAGGAAAGCCTGAGTTCATTGGCAATAGCATTAAGCTACTTCGTCATGAGACTTCTGACTCATTGTAGCGGAACGCTGGAAATTGCAAAGCTGAAGAGCTCACAAGAAAGGACACCCTTACCCTAATCTCATCACACTGGGAACAAGTTGGTGCTCCCTGCCCTCTTGCATTTTGGCGCTGGATTTATGGACCTAGCGCTAGCTCAGTAAGCGTTAATCAGCAACCAGCCCATGTGTGGCTAGGAATCCTTTTTGCCCTGATTTGAACGTAAGAGAACCATTGAATTAGGCATGCCACAATGATAGGAACTCTAACTAGAGACAGCCCTAATGATACACATGTGGTGAGGCCAAAAATTTTACGGTCACAAATTGTTAAAGTTGGGAGGAGGTAGGCGAGACGGATCTTTCTCCTCCACTGTCCACTTTCGCTAGACTAATATTAAAGAATCTCGGTAGCCATACGCATGAAGAACCAGGCGAATTGGCCGAGACTGATATTAACCACCTCAACAAATTTCTGACATCCACGAAGCGCCATTTGTCAATATACAAGGGTTTTTTGGTCTGTCCAAAGAAATTCTTAGGATCAAACGGACCGTCGTTCTCGGCTGTCCAAGTTGGATCCTTCGTGACTACTTGACGATCAGCCTATTTACCTAACCTAACCTAACGTAGACAGCCTAATAAGCTTTAAGCGACTGGTATAAGGGAATATCTTTATGACAATCCCAACGAAAATGTTTAAAGCCATAAATAAATTTGATATCTTGGATTGAGGAACTATATTCGGTCTAGCTCACGTAGCAATTTATTTTGACTATCCTTCCACACAACAGGACACTTGAGGCCTTGTTATCTGTCACCTTAATAAGAAGGCGTAAATTAAGTTTAGGATTCTTTGTAATTCCAAATTAGTGATAAATCTGGGTAAGAGAATTTGGTTTTAATGAATTTTTTCCATATATTGAGCATGAAATTTATCTACAGTTCTCCGCAAGAACCACATTACTTTGATTTTTAAGATAAAGAGTCAGATAAACTTCTCATCAATAAGCAGTTATTTGCCTAAATCTTTTCTCTGATTGGGAAGTTCGATTTAAAAAGATTTATTGGGTTGTTCGGAAAGTCATTTCGTTTTTTTTGGGGAACATGAAAGACAGTTTTCGTATAATGAATAAATATTTGTTATATATATTTATAATCATTCAATTTGTCCAGCTGATGACAATAGACTTCTGAATTAATCGTTGTATTGTCCGGCAAAAGCTCAAAAAAAACGATTCCTTTGACATCCCACCAAACGGAGAGCATCACCTTTTTTTGGTGAATGTTGGCTTTTGACACGCTTTGAGCCGGTTCATCTTTTCTGCTCCATGACCTCTTGCGTTTAACATTGTTGTATACAACCCATTTTTCGTCCCCAGTAATAATCCGCTTCAAAAATGGATCATTTTCTAGACGTTTGAGGAGCGAATCACACGCGTCAACACGACGACACAAATTTCGCTCGGTAAGGACATGGGGCACCCACACATCGAGCTTCGAGGTTAAGTCCATGCCTTTCAAATGGCCATAAACAGTTGAATTCGACAAATTTAACCTCTCACCGATCTCTCGTGTGGTGATTCGCCGATTTGCATCAACTAATGCCTTTATCGCATCTTTGTCAGCTTCGACCGGCCTTCCAGACCGTGGTGCATCTTCGACATCAAAATTGCCGGATCGAAATTTTGCAAACCAGTTCTGGCACTGGCGTACTGTTAACACGCCTTCTCCATACACATCCGTCAATTTTTTTCTCGCTTGGACAGCATTTTTACCTTTTCTGAAGTTAAAAAGTAAAATATGACGAAAATGCTGCTTATTGCTCTCCATATTTAAAAAGGCACCAACCAAAAACTACTGGGTAGAATTAATAGAACTTTTTCACACACAAGCCTTGCAATATCAGCTCTCATGACATATAATGGTTATGGGGCTTAAGTGTGAAGTTAGTTTCGAAAAAACGTAATTAAGTCCTCTGGCGGGAAAAAACGAAATGACTTTCCGAACAACCCAATATATAATTCGCTTACATTAAAGGTTTTGAATTCCTTATTACATAACAAATATCAGCTGTCTTTTATTCGTTAAGCGTTGAAGAGTAGCGAATCGAACAAATTGTGCCAAATGTTCAAACAAACATTCAGTACTTGCGGTGCAACCCTGCGCTAATATGTCTTCTGACGCATGCGCAATTGAATTCTTCTTTCCGTTTAAAAAAACATTTTTAATAACCCCTTAGTTTTTGTTTCTATAAACAATTCTAATTGATCCGAAGTTTTTAAAATCTTTGAATTTTCATTCTTGACAGTAATTTGTCATTTAAGCCATTCCTAATAATAAAACTAACCTAAAACTTGCAAAACGAATGAGGAATATACATACTCTTTTCTACGAATTCAATTCGATAACTTCGTTGTTGCTTTTACGCGTAATTTTTTATTTTTTTTTTTTTGGTAAGAGAGCAGCGCGCAAAGATAACAAGCAGAGAAATTGCTACAACAGCTATCATTAACATATAAGAAGCCAGAACCAAACCTTGTTAAAGTGGCTAGCCTGAGGAACTCCTGGTTAAAAATAAATGGCATGTAGAAAAATATTTTGAAGTTTTAGTCTTTGGTCTATTTGCCATAAGAGTATAAAGAAATCCGTTGTTGAAACCAAACAAATCTAGTTGGGAATGAGTGACACAGTTTGTCAAATGCTTGATAGAAGGTATATGGATAATGAAAATTCCTTCCATAGCATAGAAAAATTACATTTAAATAAATTTTAAAACACTGTTGATTTAGTTGAAAGAACTTATGACGCAAAATATAATATTTTTCACAATTTGTATGTAAATTAGTTTTCATGCAAAAACCGAGTCTTCCGATTTATTTTTTTTTTAGTAAACCATAATTGTGCTGGTTTATAAAACCTTTTAATTACCTTACTAACGGTGAAACTCTAAATTCAAATGGGCAGAAAGAAATAACTGATATTAAACAATTTGGCAAAGTTTTAAAAACTGTATTAAATAAAAATGTATTTCAATAGTATAACATAATTAATTTTATCTTCCTAAGTTAATTAGTTCCTAATTAACCTAATATCTTTCCTAATATCTTCCCAAGTTAATAATATAATTTATGTATAAGTTACACAACAACTTATTTTTCAAATATAGACAATATAAATATTGGTCGAAAATTCAAAATTTTCAGAATTTGTAATATATGAAAGATAGTTTTCACTCACAAAATTAAAAATTCGCTGGCGCAACATTGTTATGCTGTGATGGATAAGATTTCTGATTTTAATTTAATATTTATTTATTCGTTTTTTTTATTTACTTTTATTTATTTATTTATTTTTTATTTAAATAAATACTACACAATATATTAGTTTTGTTCACCTAACGGTTGTTTGCAACACCTAGAACTAAACGAGTTAGATATAGACATATATATATATATGCAAATCATCAGGATGAAAATTCGAGTTGAAGTCCGAGTGACTGTCTGTCCGTCCGCCCGTCGTCCGTCCGTCCGTTATCGCAAGCGATAACTTGTCTAAAGATTAAGATATTTTGATAAAACTTGGTACACGTGCTCTTTGCTACCGTAAGACGGTTGGTATTGCAGATGGGCGTAATTGGACATGTTCCACGCCCACAAAATGCCATTAATCGCAAACAGATAAAGTGCTATAACTAAGCAGGAAATTAAGACAAAGCTGTAATTTGGTATAGAGTATCCTAGTAGGGTGGGGCATTTGTGGGTAAAAATTTTTGTAAAAGTGGGTGTGGCCCCACCCGCAATAGGTTTAATATATATATATATCGGAAACCGTTAAGGCTATATCAATCAAACTTGCTCCGGCTAAGTTTTTCTGGCATCTCTTCATATGTTGGGAAAATTAGTAAAATCGGATAATAACCACGCTCACCTCCCATACAAAAGTTATGTTGAAAACTACTAAAAGAGCAGTAACTCGCTGAAGGAGCACGTTAGAAACATTAAATCTTACAGAAAATATGATATGGAAGGGTTGCATAGGAATCCGTGTAAAGTTCTAGTGATGGGGGTGGCACCGCCTACTTTTAGGAGAAATCTCATATCTCAAGAACGATTTCAACAAAATTCGGTATGTAACATTACATTTGCATTCTTATGTCAGGCTGTGATGACAATGAACGAAATCGGGTAACCACGCCTACTACGCATATAACACAATTTTGAGTTTCATCTGATCTTTTCACTTTAAAACAGATAAGTCGAGCAGCAATTAAGATATGAAAATCAAACTCTGTACAAATAGTGCCTTCAGGATATGCCATCTTACGCGTAAAAACAGACGAAATCGGATTATAACTTTTCAAGCCACCATATACCCAATATTAGGACCTCAGTGCCCATATCTGCCTTTTTATCGAAAATATCGGGAAATCTCTAAGATACTGTAATGAAATTGGAGGAATATGTTTCCATGATAATAATGTGGTCTGGTATTAAACATGGGGAAAATCGGATAAATACTTCCCCTAGAACCCAAATACCTAATATACATATTTTCAACCTTCCGGTAGACTTTATGCCATATATAACGGTAAATATGTTAGACATCGTAGTGAAATTGGAGAATTATGTTCCCATGATAATAGCATGCTCTGATATTAAAAATGGTGCAAATCGGGTAAATACTCGGGGGTACTTAACATAGGATTTTCAACCTTTTTGTAGACTTTATACCATATATAATGGTCAATATATGAGTTATCTCTTAGAAATCTAGAGAGCGTCTCTTCCTGATAGCAGTGTGTCCATGTGCTTAAAATGTATAAAATCGGGTCAGCACTTCCTCTAGCCCCCATGTACCTAATATACGGATTTCCAACCTCTGGGTAGACTTTATACCATATATTTCGGTCAGTATGTAAGATATCTTAGCAAAATTAAGTGAACATGTAATATCGGATATGCCATAGTTTACTGCCGAAAATGTCTGAAATCGGTCAACGAATTATCCCAGCTCCCATATACTACATATAATGACTTTCTCTATTCTAGCAGACTATGCCGAATATGTCGGTCACTGTGCGAGTTACCTTCTCAACATTGAGTGAAAACATGTTCCCTAATATACTTGCATAATGAAAAGAGTTAATGTGATCAGTCAGTCAGACCAGCAGTCCTTCCTCTATCCCAAAAATGCCCGATATAAAAATTTCTGTCTTTCCATCTGACTACGTTTGTGTAAACCGTTTATGTTGGTCAATATGTGTGATATTTTAATGAAATTAAGTGTATTTGTTTTCTTAAACATAATGTGATTCCGCGCCAAATATAAACGAAATCACTATAGATTATGGTCTAAGCCGCTTATTCCTAATATAATGATTTCCTTTTCTCTGGTTTACTTTTTCCTCATGTATCTAATATTTTTAATTAAGCCACTTTGGTTGAGTTTGTATCGCATATATCACTTTTGAGTTAATTTGGTAGATTTTAATATAAATATCTCCGACACGAAGAAAAATATAGCAATGAAATTACATGAGTCTGTGACCTTTAATATAAGTTAATAAGATACCAAATATGATTGCAATCCATTGACAATTTCGTCGAATAATGAATGCTAAATTCTTCCGCAAAATTTTTTAATTTAAATTTGTGCCAGCAGCTGAAAGCATTTCCTCGCCTTTGATCCTTGCAAATTGCTAGAGTATAAAATTTTCAGTTACACCTGAATTTACTTGTTTATTTTTCATTTTTTCCCAAAAAAAACTACAATCACGAAAAACATAATTTAAACAATTTAAAACTAAATCTCATTTTATAATCTTTCAAAGCCATGTTATGGTGATAGTTGTGCCACCAATATATACATATATATGTCAATACTGGTAATCGTGTTCTTCAGGCTGAATATTTTCAATTCCTATTTAGCTATGTTTTTGCGCTGATAATGTTACTGATATTTTTGATATCGATACCATAAAATTTGTACACCAGCCACTGATGTGTTGTGTCAATTACATGCAGGGATTATATGATTAAATTAATTAATGATTAAAGCTACATCTAGTGTAGCATCTGTACTAGCTAAAGCTAGTAGAACATCCAGCAAAAAGATTTACACACCTACTTTGCATGGCTACCTGCTATTAAGCACCGACAAATGAGTGCACCAATGCACCTTTTATTATTTATTATGTATTACTACCATCCATGGTATAGAATGTAAAAATGCCAAAGTTACATGTACAACATGTTGCACATAGGACAATAATTTTGTTTACGTAACGATTGTTTCTAACAACTCAATATTCATTCAAATTATCAGGATGACGACACGAATTGGGTTCTCGATGTCCGTTCAGCAGTCTGTTCAAAGATAACTTGATCAGAATTGAGTTACATATTTTGTTAAAACTGGTTACAGGTGTTTCTTGACATTCTGAAGAACTTTTGTCACGCCCACAAAATGTCGTTAATAAAAAAAATATAAATTGCTACAACTAAGTAACAAATTAACACCCCTATTACGTACATATAATAGTTACGAATAATAATCAAGTATGGTAGGCATTCGACAACAATATATCAAATTTTGCATTACTAGTGGGTATTGACTACGTACCGCAGGCAATTGAGTCGGCCGTAACCATTTTCTGTATATTAGAGATTACTATCCACCCTTATTATAGTATATAGAAATATCAAAATCAGGAAACAAGTGAACTATCGATTTTTAGCAGATCAGTTTTGTCTAATTATTAATTTAAAACATTCGTAAATAAATAAGGAATGAGTAAGGATTGGTTAATCAACAAACACTACAAACGCATTAAAAAGTATTTCACATCAAAAGAATTTCAATTAAAAACGTTCGTAATAAAAATGCGCGATATATAAGAGACAGTGGACCTAATGGGTTATATACTGCACAAAATATTGGGCTTGAGAAAACTGTCGGCGCGATTGGTGTGGTGTTTGGTCACCCCGGATCGCTTGACAAGAATGCTTAACATTGTTTAATCGCAATCCAAAGTGATCACAAGATCACAAAGTTCGATCTATTTCAATTATCGGAGAAGAGCAGAACGGCCACGGGCCTCTACTATGCAGAATTATTAGCGAATTATTGAAATTAATTAAACAGACGTGTTAAAGAAGTTACGCCAAGGTTAAATGTATCGAGGACTTTTTATACAATTTCTCTACTCTCGCAACATGTTGCTACAGAGTATATTAGTTTTGTTCACCTAACGGCTGTTTGTAATACCTAAAACTAATCGAGTTAGATATAGACATACATATATATATAAAAGGTCAGGAAAAAGGAGAGAAAAAAGAAAGAAAGACGAGTTGAAATCCGAGTGACTGTCTGTCCATCCGTCCGTCCGTGCAAGCGATAATTTGAGTAAAAATTAAAATATTTTGACGAAACTTGGTACACGCAATCTTTGTCAACGTAATACGGTTCGTATTGGAGATGGGCGTAATTGGACATCTGCTACGCCCACAAAATGCTATTAATCAAAAACCGATAAAGTGCTATAACTAAGCAACAAATTAAGATATAAACATGTTATTTATGTTGCGGAAGATCAAAGCAGGGCAGGGCATCTGTGGGTAAAAACGTTTGTAAAAGTGAGCATGGCCCCGCCCCCCAAATAGTTTAATGTTTGTTTAATATCGCACAAGCCGTTAAAACTATATCATTCAAACTTGCTCCAAGTAAGTTTTTCTACCATCTCCTCACATACTGAGAAAACTAGTGAAATCGTATAATAACCACACACACCTCCCATACAAAGGTTATGTTGAAAACTACTAAAATTGCGTTAACTCGCGGAAGGAACTCGTCAGAAACATTAAACCTTGCAGCAACTATGATACGCAAGGGTTGCATAGGAATAGGTGTAAAGTCTTGGTGATGGACGCAGCAAAGCCCACTTTTAGATGAAATCGCATATCTCAAGAACACCTTAACCAAAATGAACAAAATTTCATACGTAACATTATATTTCCATCCTTCTGTCATATTGCGAAAAAGGGTAAAATCGGATAAAAACCACGTCTACTTCTGATATAACACAATTTTAAGTTTCATCTGATACTTTCGCTCTATTTTAATCAATCATCAATTATGTACCCATAGTATGTTCAAAATATGCCATCTCATGCGTAAAAATAGTCGAAATCGACATATAACTTTCCAAGCCTTAGATACCAAATATATGGACTTCCGTGCCTCTTTCTGAGTTTTTACCGAAAAGATCGGTAAATCTGTAAGATATTGTAATGAAATTCGAGTATTATCTTTCCATGATAATAATATGCTCTTGCATCAAAAATGGGGAAAATCGGGTAAATACTTCCTCTGGCCCCCGTATACCTAATATACGGATTTTCAAGCTTCATGAGGTATCGTAATAAAATTCAAGGATTATTTTTCCACGATAATAATGTGATGTGGTGTTAAAAATGGAGAAAATCGAGTAAATACTTCCTAGCTTCCATATACCTAATATAAAGATTTTCAACTTCCTGTGGACTACCATATATAACGTGTGTATAACATATTTAACGATCAATATATGAGTTATCGCTGTGAAATTTAGAGAGCGTCTCTCTCTGGCAACTGTGCGTCCGTGTGCTTAAAATTGATAAAATCAGGTAAGGAACTGCAGCAACTATGATACGCAAGGGTTGCATAGGAATAGGTGTAAAGTCTTGGTGATGGACGCAGCAAAGCCCACTTTTAGATGAAATCGCATATCTCAAGAACACCTTAACCAAAATGAACAAAATTTCATACGTAACATTATATTTCCATCCTTCTGTCATATTGCGAAAAAGGGTAAAATCGCATAAAAACCACGTCTACTTCTGATATAACACAATTTTAAGTTTCATCTGATACTTTCGCTCTATTTTAATCAATCATCAATTATGTACCCATAGTATGTTCAAAATATGCCATCTCATGCGTAAAAATAGTCGAAATCGACATATAACTTTCCAAGCCTTAGATACCAAATATATGGACTTCCGTGCCTCTTTCTGAGTTTTTACCGAAAAGATCGGTAAATCTGTAAGATATTGTAATGAAATTCGAGTATTATCTTTCCATGATAATAATATGCTCTTGCATCAAAAATGGGGAAAATCGGGTAAATACTTCCTCTGGCCCCCGTATACCTAATATACGGATTTTCAAGCTTCATGAGGTATCGTAATAAAATTCAAGGATTATTTTTCCACGATAATAATGTGATATGGTGTTAAAAATGGAGAAAATCGAGTAAATACTTCCTAGCTTCCATATACCTAATATAAAGATTTTCAACTTCCTGTGGACTACCATATATAACGTGTGTATAACATATTTAACGATCAATATATGAGTTATCGCTGTGAAATTTAGAGAGCGTCTCTCTCTGGCAACTGTGCGTCCGTGTGCTTAAAATTGATAAAATCAGGTAAGGAATTCATCTAGCTTCCATGTAACTAATATAAGGATTTTCAACCTCCCGGTAGACTTCACACCATATATTTCGGTCAATATGTAAGATATCTTAGCAAAATTAGGTGAACGTGTAATATTGGATATACCATAGTTTAATGTCGAAAATGTGTGAAATTGGTCAACGAATTATCCCAGCTTCCATATACTATGAACACCATATACAGTGAAGCAAATGTGTGATGAGATGGTGGAAAATTACAAATTCCAAAAAAAAATAAAAATGAAATATGAATTTACGAAAATATATAGTTAATAAATGATATTTTATTTCCAAGAATATTGAAAATAGACGCCAGGTAGGGGAGCAGTGAAATAGCTTTGCGGAAGAGATAAACAGTCTTGGACCATCACTAAGGGTATATGTATTATATTATAATATAATTATAATAATATTATTATTTATTTGTTTTTTATTCATATCTGCAGGTATGGATTAACTAAAAGACAAAAACCACAAAAAAAATATATCTGCCAAAAACATAAATTTCCCAACAACCGTGGCAGACTTGTTGCACACAGATGTTGGCTTAAATCCACCAGGCGATAGTTTTGGAGCAATGGATTACTATCCTTACATTATAGAGTCATTAAGTAATCTGCCACCAAACATCGCCCATACCAAACATAATCCAGTAGCAAACAAAAACCCAAAGAAAGAAAACATTGGAGAATCAGAATATAGAAATGCTGCAATCGCAAACTAAACGTAGTGTACATATGGTAGTGTTTAAAAAAGATTTGAAAAATTTTGTATATAGTTGCGGAATACGTAGAAAAAACGTAGGATCTAAAATAAGAAAAAAGATGAAGTTGCAAACCATTTATTACTTATTTCATTCATCACTTTAAAAACTAAAATTGTGTTACCTAAGGCCATGTGCTTTTTCCTGCATTATTTGACACAATTTCCTTTAGTGTGCTGCTGCCACTTATAAAGGCGTCGTGTGGCTGGGCATCGACGAACTTTATATTCATCTTGTAGTCGTAAACCTAATTATAAACAAGTAAGGAATTGCTAAGTTCGAATATAACCAAACTTTTTATACTCTCGCAAATATCAAAGGCAGGGAAATACTTCCTGGTGTTTCCAATTTTATATTAAAAAATTTTGCTTAAGAATTCAACATTTATTATTCGAAGAAATAGGGAATGGATGCAATCATATTTGGCATCATATTAACTTTTATTTCAAATTCTGATAAAGTTATTCTACGAAAACCATATCATCTATATTCATGATATTACTGCTGTGGGAAGGTACAACATCTAGTAAACTAGAATTACAAAAACCATTATATGTAGCATGTGGGAGTTGAAGTAAGTAAGTAGTGGGAGGATCGATTTCACCCATTTTCGCAACTAAACTATACATTTGCAATACTATCATATAAGCTATATGGAAGTTTGGAAAAATTTCCCGATTTCATTAATTTAAAGCATAAGGACAAACTATTACCAAAAAGACGGAAGTACGAAAGTTTTTATGTTAGGTATATGGAAGTTGAGGGCAATATAGACCCAATTTTACCCATCTTCAACACAAGGGCACATTATTACAACAAGGGCACTTTATTATTAGAAAAGATGCTCCTGAATTTCATTAATATGGCGCACAAATTGACCGACCTTTTCCACCATATTTGCGCACAAATCGCACACCATTACGGCAATATTTATGTAAATTTCTACTTGATACTTTAATTGGTGCTTGAGTTACATATTGTAAATTTAAAGAATCAGATTGAATCTAAAATTGTGGTATATAGGAAGTAAGCGTGGTTAAGGTACGATTTCGTTCATTTTCACGCTGTAACATAAAAATATCACAATAATATTATTTACCAATATAGTTGAAATGTTTATACTATTTCTTGAGATGGAGAATTTTACATAAAAGTAAGCGGTGCCACGCCCGTTGACCAATTTTTACATTCCCTTGCACCACTTCCGCACCATATTTACTGCAAGATTCAATGTCTCTGACGTGTTTGTAACATTTGTATGAGTTACAATATTTATTATTTGTGTATAATCTTTGTTTTTACTCTTTTTTTGGTTCATCTACAAAATATGTAGATAAGGTAATATTTATTTGTTAGAATACAGCCCTTTTGTTATTGTGTGAATAAATCAAATTGAACAAAAATTAAAATGTCGAATTAGAGCTGTAGAGCTGTAGAGCTGACAATAATTAATACAAAATAAATGTTTAGAAACAATTTAGTTAAGCGTTAGAGTATGAAAAGTGCACGGTATGTGTAAAATTAATTATAAATCGAAAAATTACACTTAAAATTGTTAAGTTGTTGACTTAAAATACAAATACCTTAAATCCCGTAAGTTTGCGGCTGCTATATAATCTTCATCTTCTGACCCCGAATTCGGGAGATAGTATTCTAAAGCCCACCCATCTCGTTTCATAATTTTATTGACGTGAACTCTTTTTTATAGATTTAAAATGTTGATTGATGTATTCATTTAACAAAAGAAATATTTCTATTTGAAAGAGTTGTGTCCAACGCAACATTTTTTTTAGTTGAATTAGTTAATAATATTTCAGATTCCTTAAAATTTCCAGTATTAATCAACTAGAGCTACTAAGACATCTAACTGACAGTAATCTAAAAATGTAATACAACATCTTGTATAGCAGCCAGAGCAACTAGACTGGCAACTATACAACACGGTCTTACACAAAATCGAAGTCAAATCCTAAGTTTCTTAATTCTTATTTTTGTAAAATTTTTTTCTTACAGTAATTTCCGAATCGCTGCAGTCAATTTCCCTATGTAAAAACAGCTCAAAGGCAATTTCCTGAATACAAAAAATGAAACAGCTGACTGGATTCATAATCTCTTTATATTCCGGTTCGTTATTCCTCTATTTTTGGTTAATAATTGAGTGTTAAATTCTTTACTTAATAAAGTAACCTATGCTCAATAAGTTCTGAGTTTTCATTTTAATTCGCTGCAACGGCTTAAGTCATTGGACGGCAGTCGATGTGTGATAACAATCGGCATTTCCTCAAAACATTTTGTTATATCGTCTGGGGTTCGTTCCTTTTTACCCAACATCAATACTCTCAAAATCTTTTAAAATATCAAAGACCCTGTGGATTCTCCGAATGCCGAATATGATCTGGACAATCTTCATTCTTCCTCATTTTCGAAATGTAAGTCTTCAATTCATTTCACCAGTGCTTATTTTGAATTAAAAAAGTCAGAGTTTTATTTGCTATTCTCCGCTTTCGTACGTTCTAACCTAGAGTATGTAGTGATCAGCACTCGATGAAAAAAATTGTGTTGGTAGACGCGCATTACATTCCATACATTTGGAAAACCCTATTTTACCATTCTCTCATTTTCTTATGTTAATCAACTTTGATTTGTAAATTTGTACTATATTTACAAATATTTACATAGCTTTCCTATCAAGCGGATCAAATCCAAAGTATCGATGTCATTTGAAATGAAATTGGTTGGAAAATACTCGGCATCTCTCCTCATAATGTAACGTAATATATTGACTTTATAAGGTATTATACAACCCAATGGTGGGAACCAATGAAAACATTACCCGTGGACCGATGATCGTTAAACAAGCTCTACGGTTGTTAGCAGAAAAAAAACGGTTAATCGAAGTCGACTAATTGAAATTATTGCAATACAACATTGTTCAACAAATTAAATAAACAATAAATATAAATTAAAAATACTTTGGAATGAAACATAAAATATGCAAATAACAATGCATGGCAATTCTTGAAGTTGAATTTCTGTTATTTTAAATTTTGGATGTCTTTTTAAATTAGTGGCTTAATACCACATTATCCTACCTCTTTTTAAACCCTAATATTAATTAAAACAAATAATTATTAAAAATGGCAGATAGGCGACTCTTTTTATTATTATAATCCGTATATATCATGACTGAAATTAATCACAAAATACTGGTTACTCAACTTTTACCAACTTTATCGCCATTGTTATCATTGCCATTATTCAATACCTCAGTCTTTTCAAGGTTAGGTGAAGAATTCGACAAATTACTCGGGTGCTCAAAGATACCATTATTTTGGTCTGTTCCGATAGTGTTGTCACTTGTATTCTTTAAGTGTTTCTCTATTTCAGTTCGAACCTTAGCTATATCCTTTTGACTAAATAAAAACCAATCGACAAATATTAATATTTGTGTATGTTTCCATTTTGTATATGAACTACCTGATTTGAACGAATAATATCCCATTTATTGTGTTAAGCATCTCCAAAACAGATCCCATGGTCGGAGGTTGTATGTGAATTGGAGGCAACCCCGTGCCTAATTTGCCATTTGAATATATATCGTTCATTTTTCTTTGCAAGAGTACAGCTTGCTGTGTAAGTAGGCGCAAACATTCTGCAGATTCTCGGGTTTTCTCGTGAGCCTCACCCAACTGCAATTCGAAAATATGTATATCAGCAATATTAAACATTTCTTATATATATTGACTATAAGAGTTTTTGTAAGTTATGTTTATACTTAAAAAAAAAAAATTTATATTTAAAATATTATTATTTAATTTAGCCCTTTGCAATACATCGGGACAAAGTCAAATTAGCCATCTTTGTTGTCGAACCGAATTGTTGCCAGTCAATGTCACCTCTTTTTGACATCAGATATCAAAGGAAATTTTATTGCAGAAAATGAATACTTTGATATGCAGCGTGCAATGTGCAATGAGTCTTGCTTAAACCAGTAACCTTTTTTATGCAATAGCGGGCAGATATCACTATATCATAGTGATATATCACTATATCACTATATCTAGTTGGCCACTGCCAACATCCATCGATAGATTGGCGATGAAAAACGACGCCAGACCTTGTGAAATGAATCCGATGGCCACACAACTGAACAATTACTTTCAAAGCAAAGCGGAACTACATCATACGATAGTTGGAATTGTACTAGTAAAAACAACCGTATTATTAAACAAATAAGGGAGGGTTAAGTTCGGGCGTAATTGAAATTTTATATTCTCGCAATTGGGAAGAGTCAAACGCGGGAAAATATTCCATAATTTATTAGTTTTATTTCTTATATAGTTCTTATCTAGTTTTTAAACTCTCGCATCCTGTTGCAATAGAGTATATTAGTTTTGTTCACTTAACGGTTGTCCGTCCGTCCGTCCGTCCATGCAAGCGATAGGTTGAGTAAAAATTAACATATGTTGATGAAACTTGGTGCACGTGTTCTTTGTCTCCATAAAAAGGTTGGTATTGCAGATGGGCGTAATCGGACATCAGCAACGTCTACAAAATGCCATTAAGCGAAAACAAATAAAAAATAGCAACAAATAAAGAAACGTTTTATTTGGTATGGAGGATCCTAATGGGGCGCAGCATCTGTGGTTAAAAAGTTTTGTAAAAGTGGACATGGGCCCGTCACCCAATTAATTTAATATACATATCTCACAAACCGTTGAAGCTATAAAATGCAAACTTACTCAAAACAAAATTTTTTGTATCCTCATATGCTGGGGAAATAAGTGAAATCGGATAATTATCACGCCCACCTTCCATACAAAGGTTATGTTGACAACTACTAAAGTGCGTTAACTCGCGAAAAGAACATCACAAACATTAAATCTTACGGCAAATATGATACGGAAGGCCTGCATAGGAATCCGTGTACAATTTGGACAATGGGTGTGGCACCGCCCACTTCCAATGGGAAATCCCATATTTCAAGAACACTTTAACCAATTTCAACCAAATTTGGTACATCACATTATATTTGCATATTTATAACACTTTGAGAAAATGGGTGAAATTGGATACAACCACGCCTACTTCTCATATAACATAAATTTAAATTTAATCTGATTTTGTCAATTTAAAGCAAATAAATCAAGCAGCAAAGAAGATATGGGAATGAAACTTTGTACAAATAGTGCTTTCAAGATATGCCATCACATGCGTAAAAATTGTCGAAATCGGATTATAACTTTTCAAGCCACCAGATACCCAATATTAGGATCTCAGTGCCTCTATCTGACTTTTTATCGAAAATATCGGGAAATCTATAAGATATTGTAATGAAATTCGAGTATTATCTTTCCCTAATAATAATGTGCTCTTCTGCCAAAAATGGGGAAAATCGAGTAAACACTTCACGTAGCCTGCATATACCTAATATAAGAATTTCAAACACCCGGTTGGTTTTATACGGCATATATCGGTCAGCATGTGAGATATTTTAGCAAAATTAAGTGAAGGTATAATATTGGATGTACCATAGTTTAATGCTGAAAATGTGTGAAATTGATCAACGAATTACACCAACCCCCACATACTACATATAATAATTTTCGTTATTCTAGCAGACTTTAAGCCGAATATGTCGTTCAGTAAGTGACTTATCTTCATAAAATTTAATGGAAGCATGTTCTTTAGTGTGATTGAGTAATGACAAAAGTTAATGCAATCAATCCAAACCTTCCTCTGGCCCAAATATGCTCGATATAAGAATTCCCGACTTTCCAGGCGTTTTCCAGCCGATGTTCCAGCCTTTACCGCCGTTTCTGCTGGTCAATATATGTGACATCTTAATGGAATTAAGTGAATATGTTTTCTTAAACATAATGTAGTTTCGGACTAAATATGAATGAAATCGGTCTTGCCTATGGTCTAAGCTGCTTATTCCTAATATAATGATTTCTTTTCTCTGGTTGGCTTTTTCCTCATTTCATCCAGAAAAACTTAGCCGGAGCAAGTTTGATTGATATAGCCTTAACGGTTTCCGATATATATATATATATATATATTATTATTATTATTATTAAACCTACTACGGGTGGGGCCACACCCACTTTAACAAAAATTTTTACCCACAAATGCCCCACCCTACTAGGATACTCTATACCAAATTACAGTTTTGTCTTAATTTCCTGCTTAGTTATAGCACTTTATCTGTTTGCGATTAATGGCATTTTGTGGGCGTGGAAGATGTCCAATTACGCCCATCTGCAATACCAACCGTCGTACGGTAGCAAAGAGCACGTGTACCAAGTTTCATCAAAATATCTTAATCTTTAGACAAGTTATCGCTTGCAATAAGGGACGGACGGACGGACGGACGGACTGACAGTCACTAGGACTTCAATTCGAATTTTCATCTTGATCATTTATATATATATATGTCTATATCTAACTCGTTTAGTTCTAAGTGTTACAAACAACCTTTAGGTGAACAAAATTAATATACCTTGTAGCAACATGTTGCGAGAGTATAAATATTACTATTTAAATTGGAAAATGTTGTTGTGAGAAAAACTTTAGCCGATAAGTTGGAGAAACTGAAAAGAAACTTTTTTCTAAATTCTCGAGTAACTTAAAGTTATAACTACGCTTTAGCCTTAGTCTTGTTAGTAAAACCGAACCTTAAAATTTAGTTGGAATTCTTGTTGTTGAGATAATAATATAAGGTCTTTTTAGACGTATAGAATTTTTATCGGGTTAAGGTCATTGAAAAACTTACACTGGAACAATGAAGTGAACAATGCTTGACAAGGGCAAAATTCGAGTATAACCGAACATGTTATACTCTCGCAATTTGTTAGGATCAAATGGTGTGAAATATTTTTAGGTGTTGACAAAAATTTTTATTAAAAGATGTTGCAAAGGATTTCAAAATTCATTATTGGACGGAACTGCAGATGGATTATATTTGGCATCTTATTCATAAGACTCATATACTCACGTAGTTTCATTACTACATTTTGCTTCGTGTCGGAGATATTTGTATCAAAATCATCCTAATTACCTCAAATGTGTTATTATCCTATTGATCCTATTAATTATCCTATATGTGATATATACTCAACCAAAGGGATTAAATTTAATATATTGATTGAATCCAAGGCCTACACCAATTTGACATATTCATCAGGGTTAGACCATATGATATGATGTTTAATGAAACTCGTCCATTTAATTTCATTAAAAATTCACACTTATTGACCGATATGTAATGTGTAAAGATCTCCATCATCATTTGATTAACATACCTCACAGATTAACCGATTTATACGGTATAAGCTCAAACAGAAGTTTGAAAAGTCTTACATTAATTATACGGAGGCTAGGTGAAGTATTCACCCGATTTTACCGATTTTTAAAAGAAAAAAAAGAGTACATCATTACAAAGCAAATATGCTTCTGAATTTCATTAACATACCTCACAGATTGCCCGATATTTTCGGTAAAAACTCAGCCATGGGCACTGACGTCCACATATTCGGTATAAAGGGGGCTGTATGAAAAGTGATGACCCGATTTAGACCATTTTTAGATGTGAGATAGCATTTCTCGAAAGCCCTACTTTTGCAATGTTTTGTCACTTCTCATTTTTTAAAAGTTTTAATTGCAGGTGCCTCTCATTACTTCGGTGCCCCGTACCAAATGACAGTTTTATATCTTAATTTCTGACTTAGTTATAGCACTTTATAGGTTCTCGATTAACGGCATTTAGAGGGCTTTTTTTCTGAAACTCACTTTTAAGAAAACTTAAGCAGTTTTTTTTGTCAGCAAATCATCCTTAGCGATGGGGCACATTTCCAGCTTACCGGGTGAACCGGGACTTGGGATTGCAAACAATACTTGAATACACCCTGCCTTAATGTTGGGTGTGATGTACATCCCGAAGTCACAATTAACTTTAGGTTTAACTGAAGATGGAGCCAAAGATCCTTGAGTGGTAAACGGTGCAGCCAAATTATTCGGGACTTTTTGGTTCCCCACGACAATACCAATCGCGTGTAAGTGCTAAATAGTTTCAGCAAAATGGTACAACAAATCAAAAAGTCAGTGAAGCTATAACATTATTGGAGAGAATTTTTGGCGACCAAATCTTATCAATACTTTTTGTGGGGCTACGTCTAATCTAGAAAAGGTTGCGCTAAATTAGCCAACAGGATTGTCATCATAAAACGCAATTATAGGGGTTATATTCCAAATTCTGTTCATACAGTAAATGCCAAAAGATCTTTAATTTTTCGCTGTTTTAATTGAAATAAAAGTTCTATATCTTTTAAAGTATGTGAACCTACATATATATTCTTTGAACCATTGGTATGGAGGTTTTTTCTTTAATATTTAGTACCGAATCTTCTATGTGATTTGTGCTTAAGCTATTTGTTTTTGCTTTATTAGTACAAATAATAATAGAAATACATACTTTTAAAAATGTGTAAAACAATATTACCTGAGACTTATAAATGGCATACGTTTCTTTTTCATTATTTAGAGCTGAACGGAAATCACCCATGCATGACTGAGTTCTTGCAACTAGGTGGTAACTAACTGCAACGTGCATGGACTTATCTCCGAAATATTTCAGATTTAATGCCAAAGCATGTTCAATGAATCGTAGAGATAGCTCGTATTCTCCTACTGCATGCAAAATTAAGCTAATATTACTCTGAAATAGTAATAAATGAATTAAGAAAAATAAATTTTGACAATACAATATCTTACATCTATGAGGGCAACTTCTGGATGATCTTCGCCACATATCAAAACCAATAAATATCGAGCACGGTATAGCAGTTTTAATGATGCACCAATTTGACCATTAGCGAAACAATATAAAGATAAGTGTGTCTAAAAGGAACATATATAATATATTTCTTTTTATACTTCACTTTACTTACGTATTCTAATATGGTGCATGGGTGATCAACACCGTTAACGCGTTCACTCATAATTACTGAGCGCTGTTGAATTGCTAGGGCCTCCTGTGGATCCCCCAACAAGTAGCTAAGTCGAGCTAACATGCGTAAACAAGATCCATTTTCGGAGTGCATAGCTCCGAAGACATTATTTAAAAGATTAAGGGCTTCACTAATAAGCTCATAACCTTCTTTGAATAGCCCTTGTTGTATTTTAGACTGGCCTGTGGTATAAAAATTGTATGCATCTGACGCACGAGGACTTATATGTTTAACAACTGGAAACACATTTAGAATGTCCTCTTCGTTAAATGTTGCTTTATTTCGTAAATCAAAATTATATTCCCGCAACAACACTTGTATTCCAACTTTTAAGCAGAAAGCACGCAAAATGCTCATTCGGTGAAAACCATATATTTCAACAGCTGTTTCAACTGAATCACATTTAAAATCATAGTCCCAGTATGATTTAATTTCTTTTTTAATTTGATTCCATACTGATTTTGGGGTTACAAGAAGCCAATCATTATTATTGGCAACTGAAGTGTGTCTATTTCCAGAACCGTTAGCAATTTTGGTATACTTTTTTTTTCCACGACGATTAGATTTACTTGTATCATTTGAATTGCTTGCAGCGTGTACAGGTCCCGAAGACAAGAAACAATTCAGAAAATGACTAATGGCGTTGGACAACTGTATTACATCCGTATTTTGCATATAGGAATAATAAATATGTTTGGTAGCACGAACAATAATTTCAACAACAGCAATCCTATATAAGTATTCTAAGCGAGGTATTTTTTTCAACTTATATATCACTTTTCCGAGATACCTTTGAGGAAAATACTAAATAAGAAAAAATATTTAATAATATCAATATGCATACCTAATATTAATACCGTGACTGTGTAAAGCCTCCGTTAAACTTGTACCATCCATCGGTGGTGATGAATGATTCATGTGTTCTTTAATAAAAGACGGCAGTTGTTTTGTAACCAAGAATTCAGCAGCATCTTGTATAAGTTTTTTTTGTTTAGAAATTGAATTATGACAACTTGAATCATCTACATGACGTATTCCTGGCGAAAATACATCTGGGTTGAAACGAAAATCGAACTCTTGCTCTTTTAACGAACCAACAGCGGCACACGCGTGTTTTACAACATCAGCAGCCTGTGTCTCATCAGAAACCACTTTAAATTGTGCTTCTTTTATAACGTCTAAGGCTTGCGACATAACGTCGTTCGCTTTCTTCTTTGATTTTATTGCTAATTGGCTGTGCTCTTCTGGTTGCAATACTTTACTGTCTATATCATTATTATTTTCAACCGTTGCCTTCTGGGAATTGAAATTTTGTAAATGTTGAGCTGCACTGCGTATAAAAGTAACATAACGATCTTCTATAAACGCCTCAAGTAATTCTTGTCTTAAACAGGAAAGTTTATGTTTATGCTCTATTGGAAAACCCATAGCTTGCAAATCAGGACTGATATGAATATCATCCAAAGCTAAAAAATTTACGTCTGGTGGAAACGTTCGAAGTAGATCAAGAATATAATGTCGGCCATCGTTACCTATAATGCCTTTACATTCGACAGAAGAGCATAACTCTACAGGTTCATTACGTTCATTTAATACGGAATGAGGCATAATCTTTAAGTGTTTACCAGCCTTTCGTAATAATTCAAGATACTTTGGATGACTAAGAACAGTTTTTCCAAAATCGATGGAACCATAAACAACAGATTGCTCTTGTTCTCTCTCTAAAATTCCGGGAATAATGGATTGAGCGGTTACCCTATAGCCACGATAATCTATTACTACTGTTCCTAATGTATAAAGCCCCTCAATATCTACGGCACTATAAACACGTACCCCATGAAGATCATTTCGAGGGGCTACAAAGGCGGCTACATCACCGCCCAAGTCTTTATAATGATCTCGTACATCAAATCCCAATGAGAAAAATATATTGTTCCATATAAACATTTGCATTTTTGGATCTTCTCCAGGATTTATAGCCAAAACATTACCATCTATAACTGCCATAGCTCCCCGAGTTGCTGCAATAACAAAGTCTCCATGTACTTTAAAAATAGCTCGCTCGCGAAGTAAACGTTCTGGTAAAGTTTTGCGTGGTAATTCACGGGTAGTTTGCAACTCTTCATTCCAATCACGTGTCTGTCCAGGGATGTGTTCCTCATAGCTATAAAGAAAATGATTAATATGTATTAGTTTAAAAATTATCAAACTGCTTACCCAAGCTTTGACGAAAAAGCATCTTCAGCACGGATCGCATCAATTGTGTGTTCTAACTGTGGCGCAGTCCACTGATACAATTGATAAGGCGTAGCAACACGTTCGAAAGCGTGACGCAAAGTACGCTTCTTTTGCATTTGTTGAAATGCACGCTTAAAAGATGGTGAAATTTGCGATAGTAGATCTATTAACGAATGACTCAAATGGCTGGGATTATCTGGTTTAGGATTAAACACTTCCTCTGTAGATTGGTTTATATAAAATCCTTTAGGACAAGCGGATATGTGAAATCGTTTCTCTTCCATGGTTACAACATATAAGTACATAAGATCACCATGTAGTTTACGAGGCCCTGGAGGAGGATTCCAAGCAGAGGTGGTTAGTATTTTAAGTGCCTGTGGTCCTCTTGAATTCTTTAAACCTGGTTGCAATGGTATAAGTGGAGCTTCCTTCACCCCAGGCATTACGTAATCTGGTGGTGTACAATCAACTGAATCAGATCTCGATTTTTTCTTTTCGAGTAAGTCTCCTTGTGTTATAGTATGCAAAAACGTAAGAGAATTGCATTCAATACCATTGTACGCGTCCGATGGATCCATACTTTTTAATAAATCACGCACATGACGTACATGAATACGCGCCTCTCGCATAGTGTAAGGTTCTTCGATAACATTAATTGTTGATCCATGTTTTAAACCTTCAATTGTTTTTAGTTCAGCAAAATTATCTAAAGTTATGCCATTTAACTGTAAAGAAAAACAGGTACGGTGACAAGTATCTTCCCGATCCATGAGCAATTGATGTATTTCTTGCACCAACTCCATACTAGACAACTGTACTGAAAGTAATTCTGCACCGGGACTCTGTATATGTACTGTGATTCCAACATCGTGAAGCGTTTCTAAATCTATAGACTCGGATGAAAGCGAATATTCTTCACCGTCGACAATCTCATTTGATCCACTTTCAATATTTTCATCGGTTTTATTTTCATTTCTGTGAGTTGATGCTGATTCAGTATGTTCACTCAATTCGTTGATCGGTTTTTTATCGTCTTTTCCTATAATGTTAAGACACGTAGAGACATATAGTAAATATATTTATTTAAATAGTTAGCACTTAGTATCAATAATGTTTTAATGCATATCTATGTTTATCTTACTTTATATTAACAATGCATATGTTATACTTGAAAAATAACTTTAGTGACAGTTGGGATTTGTATTACGGATCCAATTCACTCCTGGAGTGACTTACAAAGTGTTTGAAATTAATTACATTAAAATGATAAATAAAACAGTTGTACTGATACAGTCTCCTTTTATCACGATGAAAAAGATTTCCTCTTCCATGTTCAACAGCTTCCGTTTCCAGGAAAGTCGAGTTTATGTAACCGGAAGGGCCTTTGTAATATTCGTGGCTGGAGTGTGACCCACGTTTTCGCATGTTGCAGGTGTTAGCATGTAATCTTAAACAACAACTACGTCCGACAACCACGACTGTGAATACTGCAGCAGTAACAACTGCCACGTGTACATCACTCCCTCAGCCCCAGAGCTGCGAAGATCCCTCCGAGCATTATACCACCCTTACAATGTAAAGGTAACACACTGCGATCGAAATAACGATAACATGCTACCACAGACACGAAGCATATTGATGTGAAATCAAGAGGTACTTCTCGTTTACTCATTAGTGAAGACGCTAACTCACTATCAACATGGCTTTTGTAAATTATAAATTACGATGCCCAGTTAACATGTTTCCTAAAGCGAAATTAACAGTCGAGGCCTGGCGATTTCCGATCAACTACTAGACGACATGACCTCCATCATCACTGTATCTAGGGCTGAACTGATGGATAACAAATTAAATTATCAATGGTATTTAGACGTAAATAATTTATTAAATATTGCAAACTTAGAATAATTTAACAAAAGGTTCGGCAGGGTGGTGTCTTCTCCCCACTTATGTTGAATTCGTTTATTTCGATGCAAGTTCAGTGAGACTTAGAACCAGGCTCTCCGTGTCAATGCGCAGCTTTCCAGAGAAGATATTTGCAAACCGCGGTGTGCGCAACTTCTTCAGCGCAACTAACCGCAACAATGTTACCGTTATATTGAATGACAGTAAAGCAACACTGCTCAAGGACAGCTTATTAGCACGCAATCGGATTCACTTAATATGAGTACTTAAACACAGACCCATGGCAAGAAAAGTTGGCAGACGACCAAATAAGATAAGACCAAAGTCGCTCTTTGCAGAGGTCCCTAAATACCATCGAATGCCGAGTGCCGCAAATAAAAGACGGAGGAAATAGATAAACAGTGGCTGGAAACTACTGGACTGCATCAAGCGAAAAATAATTAAACAAATTATCCGCCCGCATAGAAATAAAATAAGGATAATGTTGGCAGTATACGGGCCACTGCAGACTCAGGAAACATACGCATAATGTGGACATATTCCCTTCCGAACACTCTCATTTCGGCTACTTTGCAGCAGAAACAATAGAGCACCAACTTACTGATGGCTTACCGCTTGCAACAAAAAACTGAGGCAGAGCTCCTCCTTATCCAGAGTTGTGTGAACGGTGCCCATAGAATTGCTTGCAGCCAGGCGGAAATGCTCGTAGCATTTCCAATACCAGGCTCCTTTGTGAAGTCACTGTGGGCTTACCACCCCAGCAAGACCTCACAGACCTATTTAAAATTTGACTGCAGGGCTCGTATGCTGTGCTAACAGTCTTAGGGACAAACGAATAAAAGCAAAACAAAACGAAGACAACAGAAGTCATAATAATAAAGGTGAAGCCACCAGTATTCCGACAATAGTAGAAGGCATCACTTCGACGTGATGAGTAAAGTGTGGGGTTGTACTTGAGAAATGAGCATATAACACCGCGTAGAACATAAACCCAAAACCCACAACACCACAAGGAAGTCTAGACTTCGCATTGTAAGCTGCCCAGGAAAAGATCGGGATAGGTAGGTACTCTAATACTCTTGAAAGAATCCAGATAACTGTAATACCCTATAGTTACCCTAAGGAGCCAATAGGACCTGAAGTACTGACCTCAATGCAGAATGCGATAATGTTCGAGGTTTTTATGGAGTTTCTTTTCGATTTCGATTGTTGCTGATTGACTACAATGAGGAAACCGCATTATGGTAGACCAAGGTTAATCTGCAACTAGAAAGACAGAAAAGTCCCCTGCTCTGTAGAAGAAAGAATGAGTAAATACCCCAGACCCACAATAAGACATTCATCCAAGGAAAAAACGTGTTGGATAGTAATTGAACCAATAATGCCACAGCACGAGGGAAGGGAAAGATTCAGGAATTAGGCCCAATGTCGGTTTCAACATGAAGTCTTTTCAAAAGTTCCACCAAGGGGTATCGACTAACGCCGGATTGTAGGGCCACTTTTGTTTCGAGGGTAAAAGAGAAGATTTTTGATACCACTTACTTACGCACAAGATCTTACTTCTGATTTCACAATCTCGTTGTTGGTTTTGTGGTTGTAGCGGCAGAAAATATTCCTAAATAATTTTGAGGAATGTGCAAATTTAAAAAAAAAAGTTTTTCTTGCAAACTTTGCACAAGTTGAACTTAAAGGTTCTCGTTGTTGTTGTTCTTTTAGCGACGTATCTAGAACCTACTTGAGGGAAAGCGCAAAATAACTATCATCAAACCTCCCAGCGGAACGTTCTGAAAACGAGCAGTTTCGACGGGAATCTGGTTTCACATGCCAACTCCAGCTCAAACAATTCCTACAACAGCCGATTTTCCCGTACCGGAATTGACCCTGTTTGGACCGCTGAGTAATAATGCAAAGGTCGTCGTTGTCGGTGATAACTATTATCAACCCTTTGAGTCGTTTGGCTCTTAACATGAATACTAAATGATTTTGCGAGATGTGGCGACCAGGCTTAACTTAGGGCGAACTTGTAGATACTGTACATTAAACATATTTCAAAAGTATATAATACCTAAAACTCACTAAAGGGACATTAATTTCACCTCTTAACTAAATTAAACAATAATTCAACGAAGATTTAGTCGGAGAGGCTTTGTTTCGGATACCGGCAAGTTAACGCACTTTTAGTAGTTTTCAGAATTGAGAATTGATAGGCGTTTTACAAAAAAAAACTTGTTGAAGATTAAAGAAAGATACAAAGAGAAATTTTGTGGTAATACTTTGCCCAAAATCCTTAAAAAGCGAACAATGGTAGCGTCAGACGAATTCTTTTATTTAGTTGACAAATATAGAGTAGCGCATTTTTTTGCTGGAAAACATATGTATAAAAAAGCCAATATCGTTCTGAAAAAATTGCTTTCCTCTAACGAGAGTAAGTTGTGTGCAACTGTTAGTATTTTGAACTCGGACTTTTTCTGACAAATAGGTCGCCATTCTGGTGCGCTTTAGAAAACTATCCCTCGAATTCGGCATTAAAATGGATGTGGACGGATAGAGGTTCTCTAGATCACGAATATATATATATATATATATATTGCCGCCGCAAACTTATAGTTTTTAAATTAGCTATTTTAGCAACAATTAATAAAAAATAAATATGTAAAAGCAATCTAGTGAAGTGTTAGTGTATGAAAAGGTATAAGGGTAAATTTTATTATAATTCAAAAAATTAGACATTTACATTTGTTAAATTTTCAACTTAAAATGGAAATTTACCTATAAGTTTGCGGCGGCAATATATATATATATATATATATATATATATATATTTTCGTGATCTGGAGAACCTCCTCTATCTGTCCATATCCATTTTACCCCCTAATTCGAGGGATGGTATTCTAAAGTTTACCCGTACGTATATTATATAAGCGGATATAAGTTCGGCAGTTTTCATTTCCGTGGCATTCAAGTCATTGTCCAACAAAGAGCTGAAGAGCTTTATTTCTCGCAACGAGTCCCGCACGATACTAACCACCCAATCACCTTCACACATGAACCAACTTTAATACAAAATAAATCGTATTTTGGACCCCACTTTAAAACGATGTCGATAAAAATACTTTACTAACACGCGGTAAATAAGGTTTAATTCTAAACTAATGGTCTGCAACCTATTTTTTTATAGAGATATATTCAAATTAGTGAAATAATTATTTACATTTCGTCTAAACTAATTTTGAATGAAGAAATATTGAAAATAAATTTCAAAAAAAAATTTATAACTTTGACTTGATAAATGGAAATACCTATTTAAGTTATAATAAGGAATTAATTTCCTTATTTTTATTTCCTGTAAATATATAATGCAAAATAGAATAGTATACTTACATAAAAATTTATGTTTGCGAGTTTTGAAGGTATAAACCACTATTGAAGTTTTTCAAAGAATGTTTATAAAATTAATAATAATGACGATGAGCCGAGGAACAAAAGAGCAATGAATGTTTGAAGGACCCTCTTATTGAATTTCATGTTGGTTTTTCTCAGGTAAAATATACTATGTTTTGTTTTTAGGGGTGATAAAAAAAAGCAGTAATTTTTGTTGAATTAGATATAAATCTTAGCATAAGATTTCAATTGCTACAAATTTTTGTTGAATTAGATATAAATCTTAGCATAAGATTTCAAGTGCTACAAATCACGTGCAAATTGCAGGTTACATTAAACCACATAGTGTGTTATTAATAGCAACAGTAAAATGGATTTATTGCTCCCTCAGTTACCAAATAATAAAGGTTCAGGGACCAAAAATCCTCTGTCAAGAAATGCTTTAAAAATAGACATATTACATAAAGTCAATTAACATACCATTTGATTGAATGTTTTCGGTTAAAACTTTATTCCTTCCTATAGATGAAGACAATATACCATCTCCCGAAATCGATCTTTCCTTCCTCTGCAATTCGTTTTCTTGAGCCATTGTTCAACTTCTAAAATGCACGATCAATTTAAAATCATAAGTTATACAACACTTTCAACAATGTGAAGTTAGTTTACTTGGCAATACCAAAGAAGTTCACTATATGCAATAAATCAGACAGGAGTAAACAAAAAATATAACTAATATTCTAAAATAATTATATTACATAAATTAAAAGAATGGTTACTAACAGGTGAAATGTAACCCTTTGGGGACAAGAAAAAGAAGGTTTCAAATTATCGAGGGTACTATCGATGTATATTGAGGCGAACACGAATTCCAGAATCGGCGATAACTTGTCAGAATCTACCAGACATCGAAACTAGTGGTTGCCAGGTTGTTCGAATGGCGATATTGTAGCTAGCTCGAAGGTCAGAACAAAGCAAAATCGATGATAAGTTGCCTGATTCAACCAGGTAGCCAACATAGAAGTTGCCAGAATGTTCGAGTGACGACCTGTTGGTAACGACCTACCATTAAGGGCTTCCGAAGTGATCGAACTCAGGGTAGAGTTTGAAAGTGAGAGATTAATTTAGAACATCTGATATAATAGCTCTTAACCAACGTTCTGGCTATAATATTGTGGCGAATATGAATTCTAGAATTGCCGACAACTTGCCAGAATGTTCGAATGGCGATACTGTAGCGAACTCGAATGTCAAAGCAAAACAAAATCGGCGATAGGCTGCCAGAATCAGACAGACAGCGAAGTAGTAGTTGCCAGAATGTTCGAGTGACGATCTGTTAGTAACGATCTACTATATAAGAGCTGCCGGAGTAGCAGCAAGGGACAGTTAAAATAAGAGTGTTGCTAAGTAGAGTACAAGTAAATTATAAGTAAGCTCGAATAGCGAGTAACAAAATGTCAAGTTGTTAAGTAGGAAATAAAGAGAAGTATTAAGCCATTAAATTGTGACTTTATTTGTACAATCCAGTGATCGAAGGGGAGAGTTTCAACGTGAACGATTAATTTAGAAAATCCGTTACAATTGGTGTCAGAAGTGGGATTGTCAAATAAAGTCCCATAAGAGATTATTTTAAAAATGGCAAAGTTTAATAAACTAAAAATTCAACAACTAAAAAAGTAACTGGAGCAACGTGGTTTGCCAACAAATGGAATAAAATCCGAATTGCAATCACGGTTGCGAGAGGCCTTGGAAGCAGATAACATTAGTGTTGACGAATACGTTTTTCAATCGGAACTAGAGGAATCGATAACGAAGATGGAGGAAAAGGAAGAGGCTCAAGGTTCATCAAAGGTTATGGACATGAACATGATTTTGGCTGCAATATCGCAGGTATCATCGCAAGTATCATCGCAGGTGTCCTCGCAGATGAAAGAAAAGGAAATACGTATATCATCGTAGATGAAAGAACAGGAGACACGTATGTCATCGCAGATCTTGGCACAACAATCCCAATTGACCTCGCAGTTGAAAGAGCAGGTGACCTCACAAATAGCGAAGATGTCATCGCGACTGAAAGAGCAGGAGGCACGTATATCGATGCAGGTGACCACACAAATAAAAGAGGCGTCGCCGCAGATTTCAAAACAGGTGTCTTCACAGATAGCAGAGGTGTCAACACAGATTTCGGAAGAGCAGGATAAAATTAAGGCTGAAGTGGATCAATTAAAGAATCGTCTCTACGAGCTACAATTAAATCGTCCAATTATGTCAACAGGCCCTGCCAAAGTAAAAACTTCATCCTTTGACGGCACAATTCTGTTCCAGATTTTTAAACTTCAATTTGAAAAGACCGCAGCTGCAAATAAGTGGAACGCTGAAGATAAAGTAGCTGAATTATTCGTTGCACTAAAAGGGTCTGCAGCAGAAATTTTACAAACCATTCCCAATTGTGAATCGAGTATTTATGAAACTTTGATGGGCGCGGTAGAAAGACGTTATGGTATTGAGCACAGGAAGCAGATCTTCCATATTGAATTACAAAGTCGTCGCCAGAAAGCCAATGAGGCTCTGCAAGAATTTTCTACGGAGATTGAGAGATTAGCTCATTTGGCTCAACGCACGAAACGGCTTCTCTGCTTAGTAATCGCACATTTAAAGCTAATCAAGTAGAAATAGAAGAACCCACTTGGGTAAATCGATTACTCGAAAAACTGGATAAAATACTGGAGAATTGTACCGAATCGCGTAAGAAAAATGAGGACGTGCTAAAATGCTTCAACTGCATTAAAAACGATCCAATAATCAAACTGGACGCAAACGCAGAGCAGAGGAAGATGAAACAGCTTTCAAATCAGACAAGTCGTTAAAACTAAAGCGAGCTAGTCGGAAAGGGTGCGGACTGGCTCCCACAAATGAATGCCCTGTAATCTCCATCTCACAAATAAGCAGAAACACGAGTAACGTTACCGTTAATGGGTGTGTGGATGACAAAAGGCGCATACTGACTGTGGATACGGGTGCGTCACATTCCATAATTCGATCTGATCTAGTTAATAAAAAAATAAGACCACTAGCGAGGGCAAAGTTTCGTATTGCAACTGGAGAAGATACTCAAGTTGTCGGGGAAGTAACGTGTGAGATCGCAATTGGAAAGGTAGCCGTTTTACACAATTTTATAGTGGGAGACATAGGCGACGAAATCATGATAGGAGTAGACTTTTTAGCTAATCAAGGGATTAAAATCGAAATGGAAAACAGGATGATGACTTATGCCAATATGGAAGTGCCACTTATGTTCGGATATAATAACATCCACAGCATTAGACGAGTACGAGTAACAAAAAAACAACTGATTCCACCAAAATCAGAAGCAGGATTTGGGCAGAAATAGATGGAGACTATGGAGCAAACAAGTTGTGCGTTGTCGAGGCAGCAGAAGAATCTACACCAAATTTAAGTATAGGAAAATCCTGGCCATGACAAGACAAGACAAACGTGTTCCAGTCAGAGTACTTAATGAGTTCAAGTCACGAATCCAACTTCCCAAAAGAGCTATTAGGGCAGTGTCAGGAGATTGAGGCCGTGATAAATTGCGAAACACGTCTGCAAGGAAATTCCATGGGTGAAAACGACATTTCGAGCGAAATTAACGCATGGACCGAGGAACCACAGACAGACCACCAAAATAAGGCTAAATAACTCCTTCTCAGATACTCCAACATATTTGATAAAGACGATTCCAAACCAGGCAGAACCAAAGTTGTGAAACACTTTATTAACCCAGAAGATGCGAGACAAATCCACTAGGCTCCTCATAGCGTTCCACTGCAAAACGTAAAGTTGTAAGCCAGACCATACGTGAAATCAGCGAAAGTGGCGTAATTGAACCATCAGAGAGTCACTGGAGCTCACCTGGAGTATTAGTGAAGAAGAAAGATGGAAACATGAGGTTTTGTGTGGATTATAGAAGGTTGAATGATGTAACGAAGAAAGACAGTTATCCACTACCTAGAATCGATGATACCCTGGACTCGTTATCAGGCACGAATTGGTTCTCAACACTGGATCTGAAGAGTGGGTATTGGCAAGTGGAAGTAATCGAAGAAGGCAAAGAAAAGACGGCTTTCAGCGTTGGAGATGGTCTATGGCAATTCACCGTAATGCCCTTTGGATTATGTAACGCTCCTGCCACCTTTGAGAGACTTATGGACCAGGTACTGAAAGGGTTACACTGGAAGCATGTGTGGTGTACCTCGAGGATATCATCGTGTTGCGTAAAAACTTTGAAGAACACCGTAAAAACCTGGATGAGGTTTTCCAACGGATAGAACTGAATAAATGTTATCACACTGTTAACTCATCACCACTCTGATATAAAAACATTACTAGTTTTAAATGTTCCATTTCCCATACACTACAAACATATAAGTATATTGTAAACATATAAGTTTAACGCAACACAATTATGAGCGGCAGATTTGGCGCTTGCCCACGCAAAGTCTTGATCGTTCTTACATATAGGGCTAGTGAGTTGCTACCTGCTTATGTATTACAATATGCGTGCTAATTCTTCAGCATACGTGACTTGCGACAGTGTTATCGACTACCCCAGAACTAGTAAGTAGTAAGTAATACTTTTAAGTGATAATTGTTCTATTGATCTATTGAAGATAATATTAAGCTGCTTTATATTTTGCTCACGCCAGGGCTCGTGCGAAGTATCGGATTGCATACGCTACGTTGACAATGCGAAAGTTGCTCCGGTTCTACATGGTGTCTAGAAACCCTAACTGCACAGATTGCATTTTCGGTAGCTCGAAAATCTCTCCAGTTCATCATCGGTCACTCCGAAATAAATAAATTGTTTGTACTTAATGAGTAATCGGGCAACGATTAAATTAATTTTTCATAATATTCATACATAAATTCATTATATGAAATATAAAGTACAATTAATTAATATTTCCTTATCATTCCTTCACTTTTCAAAAGAGCTTGCAAACGCTCTTTCAGCTGTTCCTATTACACTGAGGTCGGGCTCTACGCAGGTGTTTTAATAAGTTTTGGGTAGTTGCGGATCAGCTGCGGATACGCCTAAAGTATGGTTCTAATCATCGCCTTGGCAAAATGCAAAATTCGTGGCAATACCCAATTTCTCCGCATTTTATTTAACATTTGTTTTAAAATGTTAAGATAGACAAATTTTTTTACTTTACCGTCAATAAAATGCAAATTGCCCACGTCTGCACTCGATATGCAACCTCAAATCCTGGCAGAGCCTACCCGTGCTTTACGGTCACCTTTGCATTTTTTGTATCAGATTCAGTACACGATACACAAACATTTTGCAAATTAAATTTTCTTCCAACAGTAAACCAAACTTAAAGTATGCAAAATAGCAATAAAAGTCGAACTAGAGTTCGAACTAGAGCAAGTGATATATATTTTTAGGGCTCATAAATAGTTATTCTTCCGTGGGACTCATATTTGTGCACTGTATTCCGTACATCATTTGAAGTACTATTGTTCAAGGATAATTTGTAGATCTTCCATGGTATATAAGGATGTGGTTTGATTTCATATAAAACAAATCGCTCTATTCGCTCATTTAATATAGTGCTGACCATCTCGACTGTGGTTTCCAGCCTGAACTCATCATGGAATCTCTTAATAATGTCGTGATTTCTTAAGTCTGCCCAATCAACCAATCTGTGATAGTTTTGCCTTCAGAATTTAATTTCACTATTCGTTGTTTCATTTCAACCGTTGTTTTCTGTTTGGAGTCGTTTTCATAAATTTTTAGTGTTTGATGATGCAAACCCTCACTACAAAATACAGGTTCAAGAAAAAAGCAGGCAAAATAACGGAACTTTTCTATTGGTGTTTTGCGATTATTCATTAAATGAGTAGTTGCTAGTAAAAATCTTATGTTTTATATGTTCAGTTAGATGGAACTCTAAAGTTTAAATAAATGCGAAAAACAGTAATCAAAATTGATTTCTGTTTAATTTTATGGCATATTTTCTTGAGATAAACGCTTGTCTTATTATGAGAGGGAGTCACTGTATTATTCAAATATTAACACTATTAAAGAACCACTTTACCAAACATGTTAAACACAAATTTCATTAATAATTAAGCTCTGCCGAATATCACATAATTTTTATAGGTCCTAGAATAAAAAATTTGGCCAATGTGAAATTTTATTGAAAGGTTGAAAAGAAAACAAAAAAACATTTTTAGCTTTTTAAATGTTAAATGTGCAAAAGTTTACTCACAAAAATAAGTAACACACAGAAAATCAAGCAACAAATTCCATTTAGTAAACAACGCACTTATTTCGACATTTATTTTTATGAGAAAAGCAGTGACAGCCGGCCTTCACACCTATATAACCGTACTATTCTTGCCTCTATCTGTAGAAATTTCTTATCGATAACGACCATCTAAATTACACGCTCTTGAAACATTCTGGTATATCGATTCCCTTCTTTTCTACCACATTCGTATTCGGGGTATTCGTCTCGCCCTCCCAGATACACTTGTTTTACCAAACGTGGCAAGTCTCTGCAAGTGGTCCTCCTTCCTTATGGTTTCATTGTCTCCTACCGCTTATTCAATCTCTCAACTTATTTGGACGAGGTCGTGTCCGCGGTCTCCAGGAACCATCTTTGTCCGATTTTAAAATTGTGGCTTTCAGATTGTGGGACTTTAAAGTGTACTGTAAATTAAAAAATTTTGTTTTTTGGAAGTGCTAGACTGAGTTGGTTTGATTCAAAGTCATACTTCACTGCGATATTTTTAAAAAATTTAACGGAAATCAGTGTAAGTTATAGAACCTCATTACATTAGGTGTATATGGCTTTTGTAAACAAATTGATTCTACTTACCATAGAACTACGCTTCCATTTAATCCACCAAATCTAATGTAAACAGCTTTACGACCACCAAAGAATTGAATATGATACTGATTGCTTAATAAGCGTTTTTAATACTTCACACATTAACGACATTAATGCGCAATTGGATAATGTAAACCTTAACCGCTAAGCTAGTAACAGTAACTATTACTACTAACAGTAATTACTACTAAACAGTAACTATTAAGCTAGTTCAAGAAATTTTATAGAATAAAAGATAAGTTTTTATTCAGAACTCAAAACGAGTAATTTTATTAATCGGCAAGTTAGCCGGAAAATTTAATTTTTTTTCAATTGCTTGAAAGTCAATTTATTAACTGGAGCCTACATATAATGGCGGTGGGGCCAACATAAAAAAAAAACGGGCAAAATAAAGAAATCTTGTAGTAAGACAAATTGACACACAAAGTTAGTATCCGAAAAGTGGGAGAAAAAATAAAATCCACTCAAATCAAAAAAAAATTCTTTTAAAAAGCAAATTTGAAGAAAGCAATACTCAGCCAAAAACGTGTGTCACATATACTAAAAATTGTGCAAAAGATAAAACGATAACGATCAACAAAATGTATGAGTAAATTCCAAAACTTCATTTCACATTGGAGTGAAAGAAAAACTTGTGCCTAGAAAATAAAACAAAAAAACTTTTCGTGCTGCAATATTAAAATAAGCAGCACAAAACACTTGTCTTCCCATAAACCAACAAATTAAAAGCAAAAATTGAAAACATGTAAAGAGCTTCAGAAAACATCAGGATCCAGAAACAAAACGAAAAGTTCCAAAGGGAATGACTAATAAGTTAAAGGAAATACAGTATGGAAATTAATGTTTCAACAAAATTTTTATGAGATTTGAGAATTTCTAAATATTGTACGTTTGGATTTAACTAAAGACCATTTTATTGGGAAGCAAGGTTATGAGAAAATAAATGAATGTGAAGTATGCGGTGGTGACCATAAGACGAGTGATTATGACAAAGAAACTTAAAAAAAGAATATACTTTTAAATAAAAATAGGAATACTCGTAGACAAACTGGACAGCTTAATTAGCGTATTTGCCAAAATGCACTGGATAATGGTGCAAACATAGGTAATAGGAGAAATATCGACTTAATTGCTAGATTAGTCATAGCTAGAACAATTTCGTTAAGATAAGAAGCAAGGGCTTTAAAACGACAGTTTAAAGCAGTCGTAAATGTTAACAACATAGCTGAATATAAAATACAGACCATAGACAGGACCTTAATATCAGAAGAATCGCTTGACGTAATTATATCATTGCCACGGAAAAGCTGATAATTATTTTAGTTGGTGTGAAGCTGCTAACCGGTCCATGAGTATATATTTCCTCTGGCGGGAAAAAACGAAATGACTTTCCGAACAACCCAATATTTGAGGGGGAACAAACGATATTCTGATATTTATAAAAATAAAATAACAGATGAAGCAAATAATATTAATATAATAAATAAATAATAATAAGTAATATTTTTACTATTCATAGGACAGTTCTGAATTTTGGGGCTATATAAGCCGTCTTGACTTCGCTCATGCTGATAAGCGACCCATTACATATAATTGAACAAGAGTTGAGGTTACAACGGCAAGTATGTCGATAATAGATTATTAGAATTATCTTAATCAAAGTTAACCTTACTAATAAATAAAACTATTAGGACTTATGGTTCAGAGAATCAAATTACAAAGGAAATGTACGAAAAAAGTATAAAGGAAAGGCTCTCCGAGTATTTATTATAGGATTGAAAGGAAATCTTTCAAATACACTTTTCTCTTTAGAAGCAAAGCATTTGCCAAATACATCGGCAAGAGCACAAAAGCTCGAACCAAATAATACTAGAGCAAATTTTGTTGTTCACAGCAGAAGTTTTGATAATTTAAATAATACTCATTCCAGTAAAAATTTGTGATACGCAGAAAATCATTCAAGGTTCCCGCAAAATAATTATAATTTTGCCCACGGAAATAAACAACATTATCCCATCGATATTATCAACTAAAACCAACTTGTATGGAAGTTGATTCTTCCATAAGAGATGTTCAGCAACCAACAGCCACTCCAAAGTCTAATAGTCTATGCATTATATAACAATGACCTCACTAATATTTAAAAATTCTTTTGAACAAAACGTGTGATATTCTGCACAACTACCAATAAAGCTCAAAGGACTAATCAAGGATCAGAAGAAAATAATTTTTTAGAGGAAAATCAAGACAGTCATATATTGTAACATTTCAATGTGACAAGGCCTTCGTCAAGCAGTTTAAAATATTAATATTACATAAAATCTGGAACTTGTATTGCCAATATTTAAAAGGTCAAAACGATAAATAGTTTTATCATTATAAAACATTATTATAAAATTAATCTGATTGGGGTTAATAATTATTTTACGAAATTGATAATTTAGAATCAGATTGGTTTTAGAGTTTAGAGTTTTTACAAAAATTAAATGCTGTTGTAAATTTAAAAACATGTTGCATGTTAATTAATGAAAAAGATGAAACAAATTTTGGACTGGAATGCAATTTCGGTGACGCAAATGAGAGAAGAGAAAGTGGTTCCAAAAAAGAGAATATTAACAAAATTAAAGAAAAAAATAAAATTTCGGGAAGTAAAATATCGGCAAACTTATAAATTATGAAAATGAAAATTATTTTGGATATGGTCCTGAAACGCCAACAAAAGGAAAAACCGACAAAAAATTCGATAAATCAAATACATTCAATGATACACATGAATTTACACCGTTTCGAACGGATACAAAATCAGAAATAATTACGGTTGTTAAAACTCCTTTATGGAGTAAACAATACCCATATCCCTTTTCTATTAATTCAATCGTAAATGAAGAGTTAAAAAAATGATGGGAGACGAAATATGCCAAGTAAAGCCATATAACTCATCAACATTGTACAAGCCTACAAGTAACAAATCTTATATTTTTCACTCATACATACGCAGGCGAATGCTTTTAGAATGAAGGAAATTACAATAAGAATGAAATAGAATGAGGAAGACAAAGGGAAAAACATTAGGAACTTCTTTAGGTTTGCCTCAAATATTCTACTAAAGCGGCCGAATGCCTCTAAAAAGGCACAAATCTGCTATAGAGTGTTGCCGTGTTTTGCCGTAAAATTTATTACTTTAAGTATGTTTTTGATACATTTTCAAATATTTTTCGACAATTAGAATTCATATAGATTAAATTTATTTAGTTTCGATCGAATTTTTATTTATCGTATCAAAACATTATTAAATGTATATAATTTTATCAATAATATTTGAATTGATTTGATGGTGGTATTACTGAGGAACATTTTTTCTTCACTTCGGAAAAGCAATATAGTAATTGCCAAGTAGTAAAACCACCCTCTGAATTTAAAGATTTTTAATCAAAAAATCGAAAATATTGTGGCAAATATGAATTCCAGAATTGACGATAACTTGCCAAAATCTACCAGACATCGAAAGTAGTGATTGCCAGAATGTTCGAATAGCGATATTGTAGCGAACTCGAATGTCAGAACAAAACAGAATCGGCGATAAGCTGCCAGAATCAACCAGATAGCGAACCTAGTAGTTGCCGGAATGTTCGAGTGATGATCTGTTCGTAACGATCTACTATATAAGAGCTGCCGAAGTGGCAGCAAGACACAGTTCGAATAAGGGTGTTGCTGAGTTAAGTACAAGTGAATTATAAGTAAGCTCGAATAGCGAGTAACAAAGTGTCTAGTTATTAAATAAGAAATAAAGAAAAGTGTATAGCCATTGAATTCTGACTTTAATTGAACAATCCAGTGATCGAAGGGGAGAGTTTCAACGTGAACGATTAATTTAGGAAATCCGTTACAATATTAATACACAAAATTTTGATTCTACTTGCCATAGGATCGGGTTTCCCCAAATATTGTTTGAAAAAATGGTGGATGTAAAACCATACTATTGTTGTGAAAATTGTAATTCCGATGTGATAAAATAAATGTATATTTATAAGAATTAGATCATATTTCCTAGTAAACGCTCTTAATAAAAAATTGAACCAAAATGATTTCAAAAACATAAGGTTTTTGTGTGTTACAAACAAATAGTAATCACGTTCGTTTGTCTGCCTATGTGAGTCGGAATTCATATCCACGTCTGTCGATCTGAATTATTTGATAAATGTCCAAATATTTGTCTGTCGAAGGCCACAATTTCCCTAGTTACCTTTATCTGTGATTTTGGAACTAGAACCTTTTTAATTAGGCTTGTACGCTTATTATTATTTTTTTAAGTGTTTTCGTATACCAGGTTTAGGGCCCTTTTCTCCACCACTATTCTTTTGATAAGGTTTTTTAATTAGCATTTCGCTGTGGGTGGTTTAGAATATTTTGTAAATATCATTTATTACTTAGTAGATTGTTTTGATTTTTAAAATTGTTGTAAATGAATTGTGCCTGACTTTTATGTAATTATTATAATTTATATATTTGTTTAAATTCTTACGAGTTGATTGTTTTGTTTGATAATGTGTTGTTAATGTACCTGAATTGTACCTGATTTTATATATTTACTTTTGTTTAAATTACTACAAGTAGTTTGGCTTAGCATTGTAAATATCATATGGGCGAAAATACGCCTCCTGGGGAACCGAACACCCAAAAGAGATTGGTAACGCGGCTACATTGCAACCTCAGCAATTCATGTAACATTTGCATTTCAGCATTGCAATTCATGTAATATTAACCATTCAATTAACTTTTGCTTCTAAAATATGCCAGAAAATTTTATATTAAATTACTAATTAAATTTAATATATAATATTATTTAACATTTTCCATTAAAAATACACCTTCACAAAGAAAGTTCTTATTTTAGAGTCCTTTTATTTAAAGCTCTGTGCCGGAAAAGGTTAAACGAGATCAGGTGATCTCAGCTGTGTGAAAATATTGAAAACCATATGATTCTTTGGTTACTTGTTTGCCTATACAATGCTCGTCAATATGGGTTGAGGCAAAAAAAACTAGCATAAATGAAGATGGTACGCCAAAATTACGAATGACAATCGATTATAAGAAACTAAACAAAGTATCAAAGTCAGACAAATGTCCAAATTATGTATAGCAACATAGTTCATTCAATTTGGGAGGTTCAAAGTATTTTATTTTTTCACCTTTCTTTATCTGATCTTTTATCAGGTTTTCACCAGATCCTAATTAAATAACATGATATGATTCTGTCAAGTTTAGTTTTTTTTTTTTGGTTTTACCAAGAAGTTGAATTTTTGGGTTACATTATTCAAATATTGTTATTAAAATAGATTCAAAAAAAGTTTAAACAATTTGAAATATTTCGGTTCCAACCACTCCAAAAAGTTTCTTGAGAATGATTGGATATAGCAGGAAGTTTATTAAAGGTTATGCAAAATCATTAACGGAAACATTTACCGTGAAAACGGAAGAGTTCACAATACATATTGTAACGGATTTACTAAATTAATCGATCACGTTGAACCTCTACTCTGAGTTTGATCAATGGATTATTCAATAAAAGTCACAATTTAATGGCTGGATGGATGGAAAAAATTTTAAAAAATATAAAAAATAAAAATATGTAAAAAAATACCATTGAAAATCTTTATCTCTGCTAGTCTGTAAACAGTAAATGTTATGCTAGTTTACGAATTTTTATAGAATAAAAGATTAGTTTTAATTCAGAAATCAAAACGAGTAGTTTTATTAGTTTACAAGTTAGTCGAAAAAATATATTATTTTCAATGGCTTGAAAGGCAATTTATTAATTTGTATTCTTTAGACCAGTGATAAAGAATTTATTCCAGCTTGAGAGTGCCTAAAAATTTGCGTTTTTTATAAAATTTTGCGTTGTTGCCAGATCATACAAAATATTAATTTATGGGCATTAGAAGTAAAACTCTTAGCATTTATTACGATTAAAAATTATTATAAAATGACCGTTTAATGTATAGAATAAATATTTAAATACCATTTTTGTGAATTTATTAATATAATAGTTAAAAAGATTAGACAATTAAAAAGTACCCTTATATGGATTTTGTTCATTTCATTTTCTTCCTTTTTTTCTTTTAATTTTTTTCCGCAGGAGGCACGTAACTGTGAATAACACTTTATCGGGTTAGTACATGCAGAAGTATTTTTCACTTATTCTCGGCATTTGGGAACACATATATTGCAAATTATTTTAAAGTCATGTATGAGCATACTCTACCCAAAAGAGAACTTAAATTGCGTGCAACACTGTTTTGTACTCTCGCAACACGTTGCGACAGAGCATAATAGTTTTGTTCATCTACTGTTGTTCATTTCATTTTTTTTCCGTTAGAGGTACGTATCTGTGAACTATGATATGGCACATGGGCGGTATCGAACAATCGCCACGCCCACAAAATGCCGTTAGTCGACATATTATAAAGGGCTATGGTATAAAACTGTAGGGACAAGGTACAGGGCATTAATGTAGGGGGGACATTTTTGGTTTAAATTGATTTAGAACATAGGTGTGTTTAAAAAAAAAATTTTTTGAGATACAAAGATCTATCAACTAATCCATAACTGCTATTACGAAAAAGACGTCGTGATCGTTCGACTGCCTTCAACTTCCGGGCAAAGAAATAAGAAAAAGTTTAGTGACAGTGGAATGCTCCAAATGTTACGATATCCAAATTAACGAGCGAGCTGAGCACTTTCCAGGAGCAGTCTTGGCTGATGATAGTAGACAAGCCGACGCCAACTGATTCCGCGCAGCGGATTCCAACTTATGTAAGGAATTTTTTAACTTCGGCTCGATCCGGTGACCAATAAGAGCTGTCGAAAGATATAAAGCCATGGCAGCGGACGGAATTATGGCAACCCTACGCAAAGAAATGAAGTATTGCGACGGATGTTGACCATAACAGACAGACTGATAGTTACAAGCAAGATAAAAGATTACAAGATAGTTATTGCAAAGGTTGGCATGTGTATGTCACTAGGGACATATGCACCTGCCCAATCGTGATGTTGTAGGTGTTTCTGAAGCCCACATCTCTCGCTATATATGTGGAACTAATAACAGCTAGGAAGCTAGGATCCTCCTGTCAGAATGATACACCGACGGTTCAAAAACAGCGGCGTTGAGTTAGTGGGACCAAGATAAAATGTCATTGTCCATGGGCAATTTTCCCAGAGACAAACTAAGACAACTTATTGCGTTGTATACTGAACAATGCAAATTAAGGAGTCACTTACATAAGATGTTCGCATCTGGGTCGACAAAAATTAAACATGTATTACTATATTTACCATGCTTTTTTTTATAAGTCTGGATACAATTTGAAAAATTGCTATAATTCAACAATAAAGTTTTTCTCCATTTCGATTTTTTCACACAATAACAAACGGGCTGCTTGCCAAAAATTAGAAGTGATACCATATCTGTATGCATTGTAAACAAATCGAAAGATTATCAGGATTGTTTTGGAAAACAAGGCAGATTTGCTTCGTTGACAGAATTTGCAATTACCAATTATGATTTTCGATGGTGTCAGAGAATCTGAATGGATTTCCTTTTTTTTCGAATGTAAGCACATCCAATATTGAAAAAAGCTGTTCTTCTATTTATTATAGATACCAAACTAACAAACAAAATATTTCAGAATTTTATAAATTTTAAACTCAAACTATACTTAAATACAAATTAAAAACGGAAAAATAGGATGAAAATGGGCAGTTACTAAAGCTTTTATTTTATTGAAGCAGGAAAGTAGCAAAAATATAAGAAGAAAGATTTTACGGAATCATAGCAATCTGCCTAACGTCCGTTATGAGGAATCATAAGCGTTATTTATTTTTTACGTGAAAATTAGCATACAAGCATACAAGTGTTATCTAGCTTTTATGTAAAAATGTACATATTTACGTGATTTCTATTCTGATTCCGAACACTATCATATTTCACAACAACCCTGAATAATTGATATCACTGTAATGCGAAATAATTCAGGATTTCGCTTTCCTTGATAACATCATCGAGTAATGCAAAATCCTTGTATCCTGGGTTGCAAGATGTGCCAACACTCGTTTTTGTTATAAATGTTAACTATCCAATGTCTTGAAATATGTGTAGGCCAAATAATTTTTTTATTCTCGCAACGTGTTGCATCAGAGCATAATAGTTTTGTTCACCTAACGGTTGTTAGTAACGTTTAAAATTAATCGAGGTAGATATAGAGATAGTAGATATATATATAACATAAATGATCAGGATGACGAGATGTACCGTTTGTCGAGACGGGAATGACTGTCTGTACATCCAGCCGTGCGTCCGCGCAAGTGATAACTTGAGTAAAAATCAAGATATCTGGATTAGACCTTGGTACACGTGTTCCTTGGCACTATAAGAAAGTTGGTATTGCAGTTGAGCGTAATCGGAGCACTGCCACGCCCATTCAATGTCGTTACGAAAAAACTTATAACGAGCTATAACTAAGCAACAAATTAAAATGCAATTCGGTACAGGGAACTGCAGTAGGGAGGAGCATCAGTTGTTTGAAAAGTTTTAGAAAGTGGGTATTTCCCCGCCTCTTAATAGGTTTAATGTACATATCTTACAAACTACTAAAGCTATATCAACCGAACTTACTCAGAACAAGACTTTTTAGTATATCTTCATACACTATGAAAATTAGCTAAATCGAATTATAACAACGCCCACCTTTACCAAGGTTATTTTGAAAATTATTAAAAGTACGTTAACTCGCTGAAGAAACACGTTAGAAACATTAACTCTTACAGTAAATATGTTACGGATAGGATGCATGGGAATCCGTGTAAAAATTGGATCGGGGAACATTTCGCCCATTTTTAATTGAAATCCCATATCTCAGGAGCGACTTGACTAATTTCAACCAAATTTGGTACATAGCTCTGCTCTAATATCTTTATGTTACAGCAAAATCGGAATACTTACTACTAACTGCCTTATAACACAATTTTAAATTCCATCTAATTCTTTTACTTTTTTATATACAACTCAAGCACCTATTAAGGTATCAGAATAAAACTTTACACAAATAGTGCCTTGAAGGTACGCCATTTCCTGCCTAAAAATGGTAGAAATCGTATTGTATCTTTTTAAACTCAGATACCGAATACGTGGACCTCGGTGCCTATGACTGACTTTTTAGCGAAAATGTCGGTCAAACTGTAAGATATATTAATGAAATTCAGAGAGTATCTTTCCTTGTAATAATGAGCCCCTGTGTCGAAAACGTGATATAGTGATTTCCGACTTTCCAGTTGACCTTAAACCGTTTACATAAGTATATACATACGTGTGATATTTTAAAGGAATGAAGTGTTTTTGAGCGATAACATAGTCCAGCGCTGAATATGAATGTAAGCGGTCTAAACCTGATACCTCTAATACAATGATTTACGTCCTTCTGTTTACTTTTTCCTCATATGCACAATATATTCAATTTCGTTCCTAGGGTTTAGTTTAGTTTAGTCACCATAGAAGATATCTCAACAATATTAAATAAGAATAATTTGAAGGTATTATGTCATTTGGTAATAAAAATTGTGAATGTTGTATCTTCTCCTACCACTAAAATCAGGAATATGCCTTAGTTAAATTTTTTTGCCTAAGAATTTTTGCCTAAATTAGATTTAATTTATGAGTATATGACCTAAAGTAAAAGTTAATATGATGCCAAATATGACTGCAATCCCTTAACAATTTCGCCGAATAATAAATGTAGAATTTTTAAGAAACATTTTCTAGTATGAAGATTTTACAACACCTGAAAGCATATCTTCGCCTTGGATACTTGGAAATTGAGAAAGTATAAAATGTACGGCTCCATCTGAACTTGGCTCTTCCTTATTTGTTAAAATTAATTTTTGTCTTAGAGAATGTACAATAAAAGTAGAATATTGATGTTTTCGATGTGCATAATCAAATTACATATATATTTAGTTAAAAAATATATATAATTTGTTAAACGTTGTGAAGAAGCACGTATTAGTATTGAAATTTTTTAATTTTAAATACAAATGGCTTTAAAAGTATACATAAGTCTTTGGCAGCAGAAAAACTGTAGATAATTACTCAGGAGAACCTTTATCCTCCCAAATTCGGGGATTTCTACGCTAAAGTTTACCCTTAATTGTCCTACAAACGCATTATAGTTGACGCATAGTAAACGCATTATAAATAAATAAAGTGTAGTTTCTAAAAAATATTGGAGGTAGATACGTGATGTTATGTTGAAAACAATCGAATAATTTCCGTTGAATAGAACATCACCAGCATTGGTATCGTGGAATATCTACTATTTACGTCACATTTCACTCACTTCTGTGTTCTTTTTTTTTTTTTTATCAATTTGTTGTTACCTGTGACAGAATGGTACGATTGAGTTTAATCGCATTTGCTATGAAGCCTCGTGTGTCACTGATTAAATTTCGTAAGGGTGGGCTTGTTCCGGTTGAACACCCAAACCGTCTGACGGCTATTCCTACAGTAAGTAGCACAACAGAATTTAATTGCATAATATATATATGTGCGTTGATACATTCATGGAAATTAAAATGTTTTTAATTTCTTGTGTTGTATAAAGGATACAATTTAATAGATTACACAAATTTGAGTTCATTTGTTTATGGACTGGGACAGCACGTTTTCCAGATTAATGATATATAGTTTTTTTTCGGCTGGGCTTTAGAATAGCATCCCCCGAATGCGGTATTAAAATGGGTATGGGCTGATAAAGGAGGTTGCCCAGATTAATTCTATATATATATAACCGCCTAAGACTTATAGTTTGTAAGATAAAGATATAATCTTTCTTTTTTATTTACTTGGGTTCACCTGCAAAATGTGTAGATTGGTAACACTTATTATTTGGTGGTATGTGTGTCGTTTTTGTGTGAATAAATCGAATTAAACATAAAGTGAAATCTTGAATTAAAGCTGTACAATACAATACACAATACAATACAATAATACAAAATAAATATGTAGAAACAATTTAGTGAACTGATAATGTATGAAAAGTCCATAGTATAAGTGTAAAATTCATTATAAATCGAAAAATTACGTACTTAAAAGTGTTAAATTTTTTTTACTTAAATTACAAATATCTTAAAAACTACAAGTCAAAAAAATACCATTTTAGCCGCAAATTTGGGGATATTATTCCAAATCCTAGCCAACACAGTCTTAAGTTTTTATATCTCTTATGTCTTACTAAATTAGAAGTGCTATTTTCATTAAACTTGTGTACATATTAGCAAGTAATACTAAATAATACTAAACTAAAGTTTAAATTTTATTTCTCTGAATTCTTTGATTAGCAGATAGTAGATTTGAAGGGCAGAACACAAGCAACTGTTCAAATTAATGCTTCGAATGAATCGCTTGATCGCGTTCATACACGGAGACTATTGGATGGATTGTTAAATAAAAGTCACAATTTAATAGCTACACACTTGTCTTCATTTCAATTCAAATAACGCCGCTTTATTACTCTTTATTCTAGTTTGCAAATTTTTTCTTATAACTCATTCATACTTTACTCGCCAAGACTCTAATTAGAACTGTGTTTGCCGCCACTTCGGCAGCCCTTATATGGTAGATCGTTACCAACACATCGCCACTCAAACGTTCTGGCAACTACGAATTCCTCTGTCTGGCTGGTTCTGGCAAGTTATCGTCGATTTTCTTTTGTTCTGTTCTTTTTCGCCATCATATTTTTGTTTACCTAACGGTGATTTGGAACATCTACAACTAATCGAGATAGATCTATCAATATGATCTGGATGAAGAGACGAATTCAAATTCGACCGTCTGTCCATGGGATCGATGACTTGAGTAAAAATATTGATATATATTGGTGAAACATGATACACTTAATTCGTTCCCTAATTAATCTATTCTATTCTTAGCCAGAATCTACCAGACAACGAAACTAGTAGTTGCCAGAATGTTCGAATGACGATATTGCAGCGAAGTAGAATGTCAGAATAAAACAGATTCAGCGATAAGTTACCAGAATCAACCAGACAGCGAATCTAGTAGTTGCCAGAATGTTCCAGTGACGATCTGTTGATAACGATCTACTATAACGAGGGCTGCCGGACTGGCAACAGGACACAGTTTTAATAAAGTGTTGCCAAGTAAAGTGCAAGTGAATTATAAGTAAACTCGAATAGCGAGTAACAAAGTGTCAAGTTATTGAATAAGAAATAAAGAAAAGTGTATAGCCATTAAATTCTGACTTTAATTGAACAATCCAGTGATCGAACTCAGGGTAGAATTTCAACGCGAACGATTTATTTAGGAAATCCGTTACCTTATTATATAAGTCAATAAGATGCCAATTATGATTGCAATCCACTCACAATCTCGTCGAATAACGAATATTGAATTCATATTGAAGAATGTTTTATGTAAAGCTGTGCCAACACTCAATAATACTTCCACGTCTTTAATCCTTAAAAATTGCTAGAGTATAAAATGTACGATTGCAACCGAACTAGCCCATTACTTACTTCTTCAATATAAAGTTTTGCTAACACCTGAAAATGTTTCCCCCCCCTTTGATCCTTGCAAATCGCGAGAGTATAATTTTTTCAGCTTTACCCGAACTTAGTCCTTTTTTTTTTAATTTTCCTTTATTAATTCCTTACTAATCTTAATTTGTTTTAATTAGAATTTTTCGTGTTTCGTAGGTGGGTATTACACGCTGTAGAGCCATCGAAGATTATGAGTTGCCAAAACGTTACGCCCGAAAACCTATTGATCTCATTGAAATGGAATATATTAACAACGGTGGAGCTATTTAAAACTCTTTCTTAAAAGTAGAAAAGTTGATGAATTTGTTATGAACAAAAAAACTTTTGCACACTTTTCTTAATAAATAAACTGTTATATTATATGAAAAAGTGTTCAATTACATTGAAACATAGGTACAGCTTTGTTTAAAGATAAATTATGGCTATATGTTATTTATTTATGCAGTATGAATAACATAAGTGATGTAACTTAAATTATATGTATATAGATGTACCCCTATTATGTATTGAAAATCAGTAAATCAGCTATATCACTTATCTGCAAAAAGATAACAACATAATAAAAGGTTTGCAAATCATCACTGATTGTTAAATCATATATTCGCTGTTTCTTGCTGTTGTTTGTCGCTGTTGTTGTTGCGTGCAGCGCAGTAAACGTGATAAAAGTAAATACTTCTTTACTGATTCATTTAGAGTGAGAGTGAGAGAGAGAAAGAAAGATAGAGAGAGAGTTGCATTGTACATATTACAGGATAATGGAAGCAAAAAGATGTGCTATAAAAATTTAATATTTAATTACATGTACATTATCTTCAATCGACGGTATAGGTGTAGAGGATATTATGGCTTTATGGTAACTGAAGTATGAAACATATGTTCGTGATTCTAAATAGTGTAGATTTCTGGGGAATATAGCATCAACCGTTGTTCTTGATTCAGTAGTGTCAATTTTCCGGTCGTTATTCATATCTAAACTGATTTTTTCACGCAGAAATTGAAGTAGTGGTAAGGACGCGTCCTCTGCAAAATTTGCATTAAAGTCACCACCGAGAATCAATGATATGTGATCATCACCACTGCCAAGGAGAGCAGCACCGCCATGAGTGTACATAAGCAACGAACTCTATGATATACATGATATCCTCAAGTTTTTGATTAGGAGATATGTAAATCGCTGCGATGAAAATTTCTTTTCCATTTGATAATTTACATTTACTCAAGCTGATATCGCCAATTTCAGTCAAACTCACTGTACGTGCAGTGGAATTTATTGCGCTGATATGAAAATGTGGAGTGTCAATGTTTAATGTAACGCATTCGTTGTAATAGATCGCCACACCTGCTGCTCGAATGTTCGGTCGTTTCTATTTGACGACACCGGAGGGTTAAAATTTTCGATTTGTTAAATGAACGGAGTAGAATCGTTAACAACGTGTTTGGTATTGTTGCAATCACATTCTGCAAATATTTCCGTCGTGCTCTATACTCTCGAGTTCTGTGTGCAGGTGTTTTTGCTGTAGTTTCTCGATTGGATGAATCATCAAATCACAATAGATCTCATCATCTAGCAAAGTACTAGTTGAAGCTTCAATTCCATTTTGATGTTGTATTTTAGCCGACAACGCTCGGCTGGTATTTTTGTAATTTTCGGTTGCACTTGCATGTTTGCATTATCACCATAATCAGTAAATTGTTCGTGTACTGTATTTTCAGCGAAATGTTGTGAGGGCAGATATGATTCTTGGTGATGGATGTCAACTTGAACAATAATTAATCGATGATTATTATTGAGGATGATTATATTCACGAAACTGAGAACGACTATTGCCACTTGAACTTTCTTCACTGACGATTGCATTTTGCTGCTGATTCCGTCATTCGTTATGCAGACACTGTCGTTGTTTGAAGAGCTACATGCAATCGGGTGTTGGTTTAGAGAAGAGCCTTTATCCAAGCCTTTTTTCGTGCTCTGTATTCTCGATTACGCCCCGCTCTTTATTTAGCCATTTTCTTAGCCCGTGGCACATTTTCTCGAACTTGTGTCTCTGAAGTTTTCTTTGCAGAGATTTTAGGCATTGCGAAATCTGTAGAATAAAAGTTGAATCAAAGAAAGTTAGTTACGAATCGTATGTAACACATGTTTGTATGTTCCGTTCACGTAGTGTGTCTGTCACTCTCACGTATGTATGCAGACACGTATTCTAATTATATACCCTGAGGACACGTACACTAAATGTAAATAGATAATTACTTGTGGATACTTACGTTATTTGTTTCAAATTTTTTATAAAAGTAAAACTATCACTCGACACAAAATATTATACCACAAATTTGGTTTACACTTTTACCGAAATATACATCTGTTCAAAACTCGAAATCTCCTTGTGCGACTCGGATTTAGCGCCATCTGTTTGTCACTAAGGAAATCCATTACATTATCACAGCTGATTTAGACCAGTGGTCGCCATTTCATAGCACAATTGTGCTAGCGAGACGAGACAGCGAGGAAATAACATCACTTCTGCTGGAAAACATGTTGTGTTTTAGGTTATTTAAAGACAAAAAAGTTAAGGTCTTTAGGGTCTAACATAATTCTTTCAATCGTAATATGTACAAAATTAAAAATAAAAAATTTATGGAATTGCTTGTTTCACGAAAGAATAAAAATGTTCTGAGAATGTAAGGTTACGTAGTTCTCATTGGGTGTCTTTATTTTCGTGCTCACTCACACAGTCGCAGTTCCGCTCTTGCCGATCACTGCTCTAAGACCCGAACGATTCCGAAGTGATGTATGTATGTGCCAATGTGCGAATATGTGAAATGAATCGACCAAGCATACGTATCAAAATGTTTGTACAATTCGTCAAAAGCGAGACGGAAATTGGAAAAAGTGTCGTGGCGCGGCCTTGAAAAATCACTGATGTGGCCAAAGAAGTATTCCCTTCAAAAAGTAGCTAAAATGTAACAAAAGACGGCACTCAAAACGGCAATTCTGTAGGACTGGCAGAATATATCTAGCAGTTGCAACCTGGGAAAATTAGTTCATTCCATGAAAGACTACTACAATGCGTTACAAATGCACGGGGTCGTCATACTAAATATTGAGAACGCAGATAGCAACCCTGAGTTAACATTTTGGGAAGTAAAAGAAAGAAAGTAAAAACATAAATCGTAAAATGAAAGATAAAAAATGGGACACAACGCATTATTTAGAATTTAAAGTAGTTTAGCAAATTTGAATTAATTTGTATATTCGTCGTTTCGTGAAATTATTAAAATTCTGTGCGTTAAATGACTCAGTTTGTCAAGTTAATTAACATTGGCAATTTTAAAGAATCTGAAAACTTATATTGATAGTAAGTCAATTGATAAGAATGAAACATTTAGGGACAATTATTACAAATGGGTCTTTGTCAAATGGGTCAATGTAAATTTATAAAAAATACGAATATTTCACAATAAAAAAGTGTGAACGTAAATATTAATTGAAAAAAAAAAAAGTATTTAAATTGGAATAGTGGTAAGTGGATTGTGTGATGATTGATTTTGATAAATTATTGAGTTAGAAACATTTGAAAATAAATAAAACAACTGGGGAAGGGGTAAGTTCGGGAGTAACCCAAGATTTTATGCTCTCGCATGTGCTAAGATCAAAGGCGGGAAATGTTTCAGGTTGCTGGTCAAAATTGTTGCTGCATTCAACCTTCAATATTCGATGAAACCGTGAAAGGATTACAATCATATTTGGTATCTCATTATCCTATATTACGGGACATAGACTCACCTACTTTCATTGATATATTTTGTTTCGTTTCCGAGGTATCTATATTAAAATCTACCAAATTAACTCCAATAAAATATATGGAATATAAACTCAACCAAAATGGCTTAAATAATTGGCTTAATAAATTAGATACATGAGAAAAAAGTCAACCAGAGAAAATGAAATTATTATATTAGGAATAAGCGCCTTAGACTATGATCTGGACCGTTTTCTCTCATATTTAGCGCGAAACCACATTATGTTTAAGAAAAAATATCCACGTAATTCAATAAAATATACATACTGACCACCATAAACGGTTTGATAATGGTATGAGTGCGAATTCTGCATTCCAGAGGGCCCACAAGTGCTCTATAGGGTTGAGGTCAGGTCAGGCCAGGCAACCCCAATTTCGCAGCACTTTCTTTAATTTTTCGCTTCAACATATTTAAGTAAACAAATTTATTCATTATGCAATTAATAAATTCCATTTCCCCTACTCCGCTTGCCGGCATAGATCATCCCAGCAAAACTCCACCACCACCGTGTTTCAATGTCGAAGAGAGATTATGGACATCCAAGGCTGTGCCAGATTTTCTCCATACCAATTGGGGTTCTTTTATTCCGAAAGTGCAGTATTTTGTTTCATCAGACCACGGAACTGGCTGCCAGAATGATAGAGGCTTATTTAAACGCTCATTGGGGAACGCTGAAGGATTCATTAGATTTTTTTAAGGATACAAACGGCTTTTTACCAGCTACTCTAACTTTAAAACCAGCTCTTTTCATAACTTTTCTAGTTTTATCACTGCACTACTACTACTACTTTGTTTTTGAAATTGTTCTTTAACATCCTGCGTTTAGCGAGTAGCTGTTTCCAATTTGATGTGGTTGGCAAATATTTCTGCTATTCTTTGCAGTACGAATGGCTTAAAACGACGATCCATTTGATGACCTATTTCGAGTCACTGCACATGATGTGATTTGTGATGTTGAAAGTAATCGGTCCGGATGCTCTTTTTGGGACGAGTGGCCAAGACAACTATCTGAAGTTGAAGTCGTGACACAGTAAGCGCAAATGAAAGCTACTTCAATTTTATCTGACGAAGTTTGGGATCGAAGATAGGCAACAATGGCGAAGGCGTCTTCACTAACATCGACATATACGTGGAGCTGTAGTATTTAAGTTGCACCATTTCCGAAATAGAAACGAGGCTTCGCGATAATCTTGGTGCTCCACAGAGTTAATTTATTTAACATAATTTGCAGCATATGGTGGTCTTCTCGCGTAAACACTTGGTGAAACATCGTCTTTATGTCTTTACAAAAGGGTTTTGCGCCTTTCAGAACCTTCAGAAGCTGTGAATTAGCAACGCTGTGGTATTAGCAACGACAAAGTGCGGCAAATACTTAGTCGTAGGTGTAGACACAGCGGTTTCTCCCTGCGGCAGTTTCAGTGCGTACTTCTTCCTGATATAGGAGTCCACGATGTCCTTGTATTTGCTGGCGAAAACTGCATAACGATTCACCTCGTTCTACACTGACTAAAAGTTTCAACGCTGTGATATAGCTGTCAGGTAACCTTACTTTATCATTTCTCCGCATGAGAATCGTTTTAAAATGTCCATCGACGACGCATTTGGTAAATTTCAGAACAGCTCTGGCGCGGGTGTCCACTTCACACTCATTTGGCAGTGCAGATTTGACAATTTCGAGGAAGTCAGCTACCGCATTGTGGAGGGACTGATCAGCAATGGCGGTTCACAAAGTACCGTAGTTGGTGTTGGGCAAAACACCATCCAAACTAACTCCGTATTAGCAATGAATGGACAATTCTACTTTACCTTCATAGTTGTCGATAGTAATCGCAAGTGGCAATGGTCAAGACCAATCAACAGCTTGTGAGGAACCTGGGCGGAAGATTGTACCAGAAGTTGGCTTACGTGTTTGAAGCTGTGGTCCAAGTCGTCTTTGCTTAAACTCTGTAGGGGAAGCTGTATGCTCGACGCAGAATACACGTTGCGAAGTTTGTGTTGCTTTTGCATACCGGCGGCACTGATGAGCAATTTCACAACAATCGTAGACTCTTGATCTGCACATCCTCCAAACCACTGGACATTCAAATGCTGCTCACATCTACGCATTCCCAGTTCTCGAACAAGAGCACTGTCAATCATCGTGTCGTTCGCAACTTAAGACTGTTGACCTTCTTCTGATACCTGCTGGCTATGGAGAAGGAAAAATGATACTATTTGCAGCGGAGAAGGTCGTGGAGTTTGCATTACATCCCTCTGGTAACGTTCCATTGAGCATAACTTATGACACCATGACATAAATTAACCGTGCGTTGGTGAAAGTTTTGCATTCCGTTATTGTTTGAAATGGGAAAGCGGGTTTGAAGTGAAAACGGGATAGTGTGAAAATTATATCTATAAACATTTTTAGAAGCAGTATTGATTAGAAGAATATATTGATTCGTCCTCAAGGAAATTTATTTTATAATTCAATTTATTTCTTATATTTTTTGAATTACCTTAAAAAAATCTTGTATAAACCTTAAAATTGTCTAACTGTTTATGTAGTTGATGGTGCAGCGACTATACAGGCATTACAAGGGTAGGTTTTGGTTTCTTTGCAAATGTGGCAGGCAAATCGGGTTTTCGGTTTAATGTTATTAAGTTTGGTACATAGAAATTAAAGGTGGATCCCGTAAAGAGAAAAAAATATAACTAATATTTTTTTGTTCGAAGTTGGATGTTTGTATACGTTTGACATAGTCGCATTTAATACATAACATTTTTGCATTGTCCTCTAATTGTTGGTTTGACATATACTCTGGGATTTGCTGCACGTCTTTCCATGTGGCGTATTGTTAACTGTTCTGTCAATTTTAACATAAAAGCCCTTCGCTGATTTGATTTCTTGCTTGGTCGCAAGTGCTTGTATATAATATAAGAAGTTAAACCAGTAACGTTAGGCATATTATAAAAGATGACCAATGACCACCTATTTGTTGCGCGTTTGCAACTGTAGCCAGATAGCATTTTGTCCATAGTGTCACCCACTGACGGTAAATATTTTGCATTTGTAACATGTTCAAAGAACAAAAAAATGCCAATTGTTTTCGTTGATATAGGAAAATTATTTCTGTTGAAAAGACTAGCAAATAACTGCCAGTAAAAATAAAAAAAACCTGATTTACGAATATAATAAAAACGCGCTTCTCATTTAACACGTTTTTTTTACCCCTGGTTCTGAATAAGCATTCACAATGTCTTCTACGAATCAGTTCACTCCAGCTAGGGAATACCTTTCAATAACTAGCATGAGGATGAAACGATCCTCTGCGATGAGGATGAGGATGAACCCACCAACTCATTTGCAATTTCTTTTATTGAGCTTCACAAAAGTAGCCGATAACTGAAAACTAGTAAGGAACGGTTCGGGTGTAACCGAACATTTAATACTGTCGCAATATGCAAGAATCAGAGGTGGGGAAATGTTTTCAGGTGCTGGCATAACTTTATATTAAAAAATGTTCCGGAAGAATTCAACATTCATTATCCGATTAAATTGTCCATGGATTACAATCATATTTGGTATCTTATTAACTTATATTACAGGCCATAGACTCATGTACTTTCATTGTTATATTTTGCTTCGTTTCCGAGGCATCTATATTAAAATTTACTAAATTAACTCAAAGGTGATATATGCGATATTAACTCAACCAAAGTGGCTTAATTGAAAATATTAGACACATGAGGAAAAAGTCAACCAGAGAAAAGGAAATCATTATATTAGGAGTAAGTGGCTTAGACCATGGTCAAGGCCGATTTCTTTCATATTTAGCGCGAAATCACATTGTGTTTAAGAAAACATATCCACTTAATTTCATTAAAATGTCACACATATTGACCAACATAAATGGTTTAAAGTCAGATGGGAAGTGGGGAATTCTTATATCGGGCATTTTTGGGATGGAGGAAGATCTGCACTGATCACATTAGCTCCTTTTGTTATTCAAATATATTAAGAAACATGTTTTCACGCAATTCTGTGAAGATAACTCATACAGTGACCGACATATTTGGCATAAAGTCTGCCAGAAAAGCGAAAATCATTACATGTAGTATCTGGGAGCTGGGATAATTCGTAGACCGATTTCACACATTTTCGGCAGTAAACTATGACATATCCGATATAACACATTCACTTAAGTTTGCTAAGATATATTACGTATCGACCGAAATATATGGCATAAAGTCTACTCGGAAGTCTACGCCGGTTGAAAATTCGCATATGAGGTACATGGGGTTAGGGGAAGTGCTTACCCGATTTTATCCATTTTAAGCATATGGACAAACTGTTATCAGAGAGAGACGCTGTCTGAATTTCAGAGAGGTATTGACCGTTATATATGGTTTAAAGTCTACAGGAAGGTTGAAAATCCGCATATGAGGTATATGGGACTAGGGGAAGTATTTACATGATTTTTCCCATTTTTGACACCAGATTACATTATTATCATAGAAAGTTAATCCTACAATTTCATTTCGGTATCTTACTGATTTACCGTTATATATGATATAAAGCCTACAGGAAGGTAGAAAATTCGTATGTGTACCAAGTTTCATCAAAATATCTTAATTTTTACTTAAGCTATCACTTGGACGGACGGACGGACGAACAGTCACTCGGATTTCACCTCGTCTTTTCTGCTATACTCTGTTGCAGCATGATGCGGGAGTATAATAAAAAGTTCGTGGATAATAGTAAAACAGCAAATTTCTATTCACATAAAAGCAAGCTGTCAAACAGTTGATGAAAATTTGTAATATAGCATATATTATAACATTATGTTGATAGTGTAATTTAAAATAAATTCTTCTGTGCGTGGCGGTTCTTGGTTTTTTTTTATATTTTCGCGAAAAACCAACTGTACGAAGTGTGATAAAAAAAATAACGTCTAGATTAATGTTGCCGCCTTTACAATAGTCTCCATTCGATGTTATGCATTCGATGTTAATGAATGCCAGCGCTTCTTCCAATCGTCGAAACACTTCTCAAATTCGATTTGTTGGATAGCCTTTAGTTGTTTCAGCGATGCGCTTTTAATGTCATCTATACTTGTGAAACCACTTCCCTTTAAGGTTCTTTTTATTTTTGGAAACAGGAAAAATTCACACAGAGCCATGTCAGGCGAATATGGAGGCTGGACATCGTTACTGTATTGTTTTTGGTGAAGAATTCACGAACCAGCATCGAAGTGTGAGCAGGTGCATTATTGAGGGAAGAATTCATGATGCACTATGCCATTAAAGTCGAAAGGCATTCCCGTTATTTTCTGAACACACCTGGTATGAACCGTGTTATTACGTTTAGACCTTTGCCGCCAAAAAGTGGGTACAATAATTTGAGTCGAAGATCTCGAAATGCATACAAATCAAGCAAAATTTTAATCCACTCGGACTTCAGAACGTGAAGAGCAAAAAAGAAAGGATTAGGTTACATGTAACGTGTCGCCTTCGAACTGCTTTGAATGAGCGACTTTCAGTTGCGATGTTTCAATGTTTCCAACACTGTAACTGGTTGAGGAAAATCTGGAAGTTCGGAATTCCAGTTATAGAAATTTGAGGCAATTAGAAATTTGTGTCATTGGATTGATCTTGTTTACAATTATGTTATTGTTGAGTGACTGTCGTCAAAATATTATTTTAGTTACAGGAGCTGAAACTAATAGAAAAGTTAGTTCAATGAATTTTTACTCCTATCGACTGATGATTCGTGAATATAAAGACAACCACATATTAAAATGTCGCCGATTACAGACACACAAATCACTTGATTGCACAAATAATCAAGGTGATGTCGTCAATTATCCAACAGAATTTTTAAATTCTTTGCGTTTGACAGGATTGCCACCCCACAATCTTCAATTGAAAATAGGATCGGTAGTCATAATGTTACGAATTAACCCACCGCGTCTTTGCAACGGCATTCGGATATCCGTGAAAATTTTACTTAACAATGTAATCGAACTAACCATTTTTAAAGGAAAATACGTGATCCCATCCCAATACGCATTCCAATGATACCGAATGACATATCATTAGAATTCAAACGACTACAATTTCCAGTGCGTCTTGCTTTCGCAATGGCCATAAATAAATCACAAGGTCAGTCTTTAAGTATTTGCGGCGTTAATTTTCAAACCCCACGCTACTTTCGTGGACAGCTGTATGTTTGCTGCTCCCGCGTTTGGTCTGCTTTACTTGTTTACGCGCCAAGTAACCAAACAAAATATATTGTATACCCTAAAGCATTAGAATGAATACCATCAAGTTTATAAAGTATTGTAGTCTACGAAATAGAAAACTTATTTTTGTAGGAAATCATCGGGTATTGTTGATTGTTATTAAATAACGTGATCTCTCGGAAATGCGTTATATTTATCTAATTTTTACTAATAACTTTTGACAGAACGTACTCTGTCTAGGCAGTTTATAATATAATTAACCTCACTAAAAAAGAAAATCGTTAGATGCGAATCAAAATACTTAAAAATATTGACAATAATCACAAAAAAGTTTGAGAGAATTGACACACGTCTTGGAAGATCAAAGAGACCTTTGTATCCCTTTGGGTTTTTGATATTCTCGTCAACCGCACTTGCACCGCGTTGTGAACGGTATTACCACAAACACGTTCAAGTTCGATAATATATACTGAATATTATATTGAATTGAAATTTTTATTTGCGTATTGAGTTGATTTCGGTTACACCGAAATTCAAAACTTCAGCCAAAATGCATTAGAGCTGCAAGGTCTAGTGAAAATAAATTCATTCTTTTTCATTAAAATGAATGTTTTATTTAGAATAGTTAGAATGATCCGATTTATGTGAAATGTGCACTGTTTTATTCGATAACTTGTCATTTTGAAGATAATTTCGTAATGCAACTCTCATAGAAACCCTCGTCCCTATTGGCAAATAACTGAGGCAGTAGATTTTCACAAGATTATCTTGAGATATAGGAAAGATTGGAATGTATTCAAACTATTAAAATCAGAAAAATGTAGCCAACTGCACAAGATCAATTTCCTAATTTTGAATTTTTGATTACTATAACAAGGGAAGGGAATACTAATCAGTAATATTCACAAAATGGCGATCGACGACTGAGTTCCCTGCAGTAAGTAGTCGATATCCACTCGTAATATAAATTTTGGTATGCTGTTGTCGAACAGCAACTATGCAAGCGGTATATAGATATGTAAAAGTGCAAGGTGTAAGATTTTAATGGTATATTAGAAATTTGAAATTTGTAATTTTTCATTATCCGACTAGAAAGTGTGCTTTGACAGAATTGTTATGTAATGTAAATATGGGTTGACACGAAGTTAGAAGTCAATACATTTAAAAGCAAATCGGGTTTTAAGATGAGTAGGAATACCAGTGTATTTCATTTTTGTATAACTACTAAACAGGTAGTAATACCTGTGATTCATTATCGAAATAAGTTTCAGGATAGACAAAATTATATACAACCCATCCTGCTGAAAATAGCTTCGAAAACCTAAAATAGATGGTGGATGTCTCTTGCGAATTTTATATGTAATAAATATGGGGGTTCAATGGGTTCGTTAAGGTGGGCTCTGATCATTAATGCAAATAGAGTAATGTATCCCATATTTTTTATATTGATATCAGGATAGCTGGCGTAACTTACAAATTAAAAATAATGCGTAAATTTCAAATAATGATTATCTTCTAGAGCGCTTGATGTCAAATACTACCATTAAGTTGGAAAACATGTGATTTACTTACAATCCTGTTAACGCCTGTTAAATTTCAGGGAATAATAATAGGAATCAATTCTATTAGTACGAATTTTATTATAGAACTTAGCACACAATTTTCGTATAATTAATGGTATTAACATTTCGGTTCACATTCATGTCAGGTCCGGTGAACAATCAACGACAATATTATCAGTATATCTCGAGATATACGGAATATATATCCAACCAAGTTTTATTTAGCTGAAATAATTAGAAAAAGTCGAAAATACATAGATTGAATAAAACTGCTTATATATATGAATCTATTTATATTTACCGACTGTAAGCTTTGTTATTTGCTTTAATTATAAATTACATTAATAACTTGCTCGTTAAATTTTTCATCAGTTGCTCTAGTTCTTGCTTTAAAATAAATAATATTTTAATAAGATTTTCGTTATACTATAATCATTATTAAATAAATATATTATATCGTATTGAATTACATATGTATGATAATCTATTTATATAATTTTGCTTCTGAAATTCAAATGATGTAGCCCGGTTATATAAGTAAATGTAAACTGTTAATGAAATTAACGGCATTCCCAAACCTTTACGGTCTGATCTACGCTTCCGGAAATAACATAGGGATGAGTTTTGTGGAAATCTGAAAAAAGTTAAAGTTTTGTTAGGCATTTTCATAGCACTGGTCTGAATTCTTTTATAAATCATATACAAATATATTTACATTGCGAATATTTAGTTATTTAGCGTAATTTTATTTCAATTTTTTCTGCTGAATGCTTGTGATTCATCGAGTAAACAAGTACTAGTGAAGAGCTCAAATCGGTTTTTCAAAGCTCAAAGCTTTCACACTAGAAACACGCTTTATCCATGTTTTGGGATGCTATCCTATCTGAAATCAGCATTAATGCATAGAGCGAGATCTATATTTTTCGAAGTTCTCTAAGGGCAAATGTATTGCAAAAAAATTAATTTTAAAAGTAATTAAGCATTACGATCCTTAAACTAAATAAGAATTACTTAGTTGCCGAATTCGTGTTGAGTAGAACGGCTAGTAACACGAGTAAAATTTTATAACTATGGCTCAAGCTAAGATTATTATAATTATAAGTTTATTGGGTGTAATTTGATTTCCATTTTAAGTACAAATAAAAAAGCAAAAACTTATATCTAGGGTATCAATATAGAAGGAAAACTTAAAACCAAAGGTTGAATCTTTACTAAATAAATTACACATGCCTCGAATTTAACTTTGGCTAGTGAAATATTAAAATGAATAGACATAACTGTATAATTTAACAAAATTAAGAAACTAAATACGAACGATCTGAAGTAAGGATTGGAAGGATTACAATTAAGGATTACAAGTAAGGATTACAAAAAGTTGTTTGGTAGGAGTCACAGTGAGGAGCACCTAAGGTTTAAAAGTTTTTGAATAGTGGGCATGGCCCCGCCCTCTAATAGGTTTAATGTAAATATTCCATAAACTACTAAAAATATAGTAACCGAACGTAGCAAGAACATTTACTTCCAGCGTTTTTTGCTACAGTGTGAAACTGGGCAAAATCCGATAATAACCACGCCCACTACCCGTACAAAGGTTATGTTTAAAACTATTAAAATTACAATAACTGTCTAACGAAAAAGTTAGAAGAATTAATCGTAACATAGGATAGCATTCAAATCAGTGTCCAAAACGGACAATGGGCATGACACCGCCTACTTATAGGTGAAACAGCATATCTCAGCAACTACTTCACCAATTTAAACCAAATTCGGTGCTCAACATAATATAAACATTACACGCATACTTCCCATACAACACACTAGTTGTCTTCGATTCGCCAATTTGCGCGATGCTCTCTTCTTAAAAAAAACATACATGCTAAAGCAACAACAAAGTTCAAGGGTTGAAATGATTCAAGAGTATGCGGATACCTCATTAAAGAGGTACAACCACTATCTTCAATGGTACAAAGTTTTGGTTTGCATATTTTAGACCAGTTTTACTATTTTGAATGGCTCAAATGACAAATTACTGAAGAAATTTAAATGCAGTTTTTTTTTTGATTTTAAAAACTTAAGACTTGAAATCAATTATTTATAGAAAAGAAAACTAGTTTTTTTACAAGGAAAGGAAAATTTCTATACCTAAGAAAGAATTGCTACACAAATGCGCAAGCGTCAGAAGACATGTTAGGGCGAGATAGCACCGCAAGTGCTGCCCATTTGTTCGAAAATTTGGTATAGTGTGTTCGATTCTCTACTCTCTTACTTGGCGAATTGAAGACAGCTAATATTAAATTCTATCAGACACTTTTACTTTAAAATATCTTAATCAAGGTGAATGAAGATATCGAAATAGAACAATGAAAAATAGTTCAAGGTGGGATCTGCCGTTTAAAAAGTCGAAATCGGACCACAACATTTAATAGCCCCAGACTTTGAATGTGTGGACCTATAGCCCATGGTTGACTTTATACCGAAAATATTGGTCAATCTGTAAGATATCGTAATGAAATTAAATGGGAAAGTTTTCACCATAATAATGTGGCCTGGTGCTAAAATTTGATAAAATCGGTTCAGTACTTCCCCTAGCCCCCATATACCGAATATACTGATTTTAGAACTGCCGGTTAACGGTATATATAAGATATCTTAAACAAATAAAGCTAATATTTTTTCGATATACTGCAGTTTTGTACCCAAAATAGTGAACTTGATCCATGAATTACCCCCACTCCCATTTACTAAATATAATAATTTTCTTCATTTTAATTGAATTTATGCCGAATATATCGGCAATATATAGTTGCCTCAATGAAATTGCATCGAAATAGACTTTCCCCTAACCCTTATATATTCAATGTAGTGATTTCCAGCTTTCCGGCTTCTATTTTATGCGTATATATTGCTCAATATTGATGTTTAAATGAAATTAAGTGGACATGTGCTTTTAACCAGAATATGATTTAGGGTTAAATAGGAATGAAATAGGTTTAGACTTTGGTCCAGCCCTGATTTCTTTAATATAATCTTTTCAACTCATCCCAGATTTTTCCCTCATATACTAATCAATATATTTAATATCGGCCCTTTTTGTTTTGTTTATATTGCACCACCATTATGTCTTCCAGTAGTTAAAATTACTGATATGGGTATATACTGCACTTTCCCACAGCACTAATAGGATGAGGAAAATCACTATAGTCTTAGTTAGAATGATTTTAATATAAATATCACAGATATAAAGCAAAATATAGTAGTAAATCTAAGGCTATGAGCTATAAGTTAAAAAGGTCTCTAGTATAATTGTAATCAATTCACAATTTCGTTGAATTGAGGTTGAGTATTAAATTCATATTCATCATTATTAAATATGAAGTTTTCCTAACACCTGAAAATACTTCCCTGCATTTTATCCTTGCAAATGGCAAGAGTATAAAATGTTCGACAGTAACCGAACTTAGCCCTTTCTTACTTGTTCTCATTTATTTTGGGAATGCTATTTAAATTTTAGATAATTATTCAATAATATTTTAAAAATACTTAAATTAAATCAGAGTTAAAAGTACAACAACTATCATCCCTTTGTTCGTACAGGCAACCAGTATGAGCCAAATATAATGATCATTTTCACACATTTCTAACATTATTCCAACATTATTTCGCATTTTTAACATACTCAAATTTGGTTCACTTTGTGTTGTTCGTGTTCCGCGCTTACTCTAGACTACCGTTTATTTTTTTAACACTTCATCATTGCAGTTGTACCGACCTATCCCGACGCTCGCACTTGCAATCACCAACCAACACCAAAAGCATGTTGTTGTGATGTTTAGTATTCTACAATTGAATATTAGATGCTATCAGAAGAACTACAAGCCAACTAAAGATCTTGTAATATATAGCCCATTTTAAGAAGTTTTCCATACGCCAAATGTCAGAGCATAACAACTGAATTAACAATATTAATATATAGTTTTCACACTTTTGTCCTTAAAATCGTTCACTCATTCAAACATGGCATACTTGCCAAGAGCTACAATACAACCACTACCAAATTATAAAAAAAAATTATTAGGTGATGAAGATTTGTCTTCCTTTAGGAACTCATTCTCACAAGACATCAAGAAATATGTCAGGTGGTCGCCGGAACAAGGCCAACAATTTAAGAATTTGACACTCCAGAGACAATAACACAGTAGTCCAACTTTTGATGTACAGTGGCTCACAGAGAAAACGGTCCACCTGTAAACAAACACTTTTAACTGCATACAAATCTTGAAGACCATAAAATAATAATTATAAATACCAAAAATTTAGGTGAATTTGATAAGTTCACATTATTCAAATTGTAAATACAACGAAACATTTTTAATTCAATTACATTTTTCATTAAAATAAGCAATAAATAACAAAATAGGAGAAAAATTCACGTCACAATGAAAATGGTACACGTGGTGCGTTTTGATCACCCCTGGGCAATGATATAGCAGCCATTCTTTTACGATTCCTGTCGTATGTTTGGGATGATTGTCTTGTCATCTTTCGGCTCTTTGTAGAAGATTATTTCTCAAAATATTTAAATATTAATATTTGTCCATAATACCTTCGATAAAGTGCAATTTACTGACACCAGCAGCTGAGCAACCACCCCAGACCATCACGTAGGCGCCACCGTGCTTAACTGTCGGCCGAAAATATCTAGGATTCATCTCTTGATTGGGTTTTCACCACACGTTCACTCTGCTATCCGATCCAAAAATATTGTATTTGCTTTCATCCATGAATATCAAGTACTTCTAGAATGAAAAATCTTTCCCAGTGTTATTGCGTGCAAATTGCAATCACAGGTTTTTATTCTTCTTGCTAATAAAGGGTTTCTTTGGTGCAATTCTACCATTTCGCCCATCTCTTCGAAGGACTCTTCGAATGGTCCCGGTGTCACATTTATTATTTATACTCAATTTATTTTAAAATGTTTCTCTACCATGTGACGCAGTTTTGGTGCACTCTGTTTGCACTGATGTTTGACAATCCACTTCTCTTGACGTTCGCTGAACAACTTTTTTGGCAATTTCTATTTGAGACTTTCCATTTTTATAATCCACAATAATAAAACTTCGCAACTCAATTGTAGTATGGCGGTCCATCTTAAAATTAATTATTAATTTTAATAATATATTAAACAAGTATTCATTTCAGAGCAAGAACGTAAATTGAAGCAAACAGACCAAAGTAACAGAAGATTCCGGAAAATTTCCGCTATCTATAGCAGCTCTGCTAGGGTGGACTATTTTCACTGTGACATGAATCTTTCTCCTAATAGGCTATTATAAAAAAACAAGTTATTGAATTAAAAAAAATGTTTTATTGTATTTGTAATTTAAATAAAGTGAACTTATCAAATTCAAAAAAAACCTTTGGTATAGGTATTAATTTCCTAGATTTGTTGGCGGTTAAAAGGGTTTAGTTACTGGTGAACCATTTTCACTGTGAACCACTGTATTTACCACATACACAATCATATACAGTAACATAGAGCTCTTTTTATGAGGAAAAATAAATGAGCCAAATCCACTTTCTATGAAAAACATAGTAATAAGCTCCCTAGCACCGCCACTTAGTACATATGCAATACTAACGACACTTATACAAACCCATAAATATTGCAAAATCTTCAAAAACTTCAACTTCAAGTAGAAATGCATTACGAAGTGGTATCTTTTTCTTCAAAGAACTCCATATTAAAATCGTGTAAAGAAAACACCTCAAAATTTGACCAAAAAATTACTGTACTGCACTTTAGGCGATACCCACCACTATAGGCAACTGCGCATCTATTGCTTTTCTAATGAGTTACAGTTAGCGAGTGCTTCAACTCATTCCCACGACCGCATTTTCATATTCCTCGCCTACAACCGATGAATGCACACATGCCTATTAGGGACAACAGGACTTCATCAGACAACATAACTCCGAATTTATTAATTTTTAATTTATGCATTTTAGGAAACTGTGCGATGAGAGGAATTGAAAGAAATAGCTTTTGCAAAAATTGTCCTCGCTCTCGAAAAAGAAACGCAAAATGACCGTTAAGTGTAAAATGATAAGGTGCTATAACTAAGCCAGAAATTAAGCTACAAAGTTGAAATTTTCTACAGAGGATTATGTACATATCTCACAAACCACTAAAGCTTCAATATATTAGCCAAACTTGCTGGTAACATTCCCTTCTGACATTTCATTAAGTGATGTGAAAATAGATTAAATTGGATAACAGCCCCACAAATCCCCATGTAAAGGTTATGTTGAAAACTATTGAAAATGCGTTACCTCGCAAAAGAACAACGTCAGAGGCATTAAATTTTACTGTAAAGATGGTACGGAAAGTGTGCGTTTGAGTTTTTATAACAAGTGGACAATAGGTGTCGCATATCACAGCAACTACTCGACGAATTTCAACCAAATTTGGTTCATAACAATATCTTCCATTTTTATGTTACAATTTGAAATTGGGCTTAATTCGACTGCAACTACTGGTACTAGCCATATAACACAATTTTAAATTCCGTCTTTCACTGTACAATATATAAATCAAGCATCAACGAAGATAACGAAGTAAAACTTCTTACTAATAGTACTTTCAATATGTGACACACTATGTGCTAAACGCGGTCAAAATGAAAACATAACTCTTCAGGGCGTCATATACCGAATATGAGGACCTCAGTGGTCAATCTGTGAGATATCTTAAGGGCATTCAGAGCGCATCTTTTCCTGACAAAAGTTGACCTTGTACTAGAAATGGATAAACTCGGGTCAATACTTACCCTAGCAGCAATATATATAACAAGGGGATTTTCAAAATTTCGGTTGGCTTTATACGGTATATATCGGTCAATATGTATAAAAATCATACAATCTTGGTTATATGATTTCGTGCCGAAAATGGGTGAAATCGGTCAATGATTTATCCTCTTGTTACAGCCCCATGCTCGTAATATAATGATTTACTTTCCTTGCGAATGACTTTGCCTTCATAAACCTAATATATTAAATTTCGTTCCTTTGTTTTGATTTTATATGAATATGAATGAAGCGAGAGAATTGAGAATTCTCGCAATGAAGCGAGAATATTTAGATAGGTATTATGTCATTCGGTAGTAGAAATTAGCGCTACTGGTATGTACATTCTCACAGCACTAATGTAATGAAAATAGCGATTTTTGTAAGTTGGGTTGATTTTACTAAAAATTTTGTCGGACATAAATCAAGATGTAGTAATGAAATTAAGTTTGTCTATGATCAATAATAGCTGCCTTCAATTCGCCAACCGTTGAACAGTAATGAATCGAACAAACTATACAACTTTATATTTTTATTTTTGCGAGTAATTTGACATTTGAACCATTCAAAATAGTAAAACTTGTGTTAATTATGTGAATTATGTCCTGGTAGAATTTGAAGATAGCGGATAATACCACTTTAATTGGTATCTACATACCCTCCTGTACCAATGCAACTTGATAACTTTATTTTATGTATGTATGCGTGTAAATTTTTTGAGAAGAGCGCATCGCATAAAGATAGTGAGCAGCTAAATAGCGAATCGAAGGCAGTTAGAATAAGTTAATAAGATGCCAAATATGATTGCAGTGCATTCACAATTTCGTAGAATAACGAATGAATTCCAATGCAATATTTTTTAATATAAAGTTCAACCAACAACTGACAAATTGCGAGAGCATAAAATGTGATATATAAAGAAATTGGAGGGATGAACGAAAATTTATTTTAAAATTAAGAGAAAGTGGTAAAACTTTTCGCAAAATTGGGAGTAATAGTTGGTAGAGCTGAGTCTTCAATTAGAAACGTTATCAAAGCCTTTAAAACAACCGGAATCATTACTTCAAAACCTTGTTCCGGTAGCTCAAAAATATTAACAGATCGGAAAACAAGGAAAGTTATACTTTTGGTTCAAATAAATCCCCGGCTTATATCTGCGCAGATAGCGGAGGATGTTAAAGAACGATTCCAAAAACAAAGTAGTAGTAGCAGTGCAGTGATACAGCTAGAAAAATTTTGAGAAGGGCTAGTTTTAAAATTAGTAGCTCGAAAAAAAAAGTATTTGAAAGAGCCGTTCAGATATTTTTTCATTTCAAAAACATTTGCTAATCATGAGCGGAGACTTTTTCTGGCTAGTGTATGTCTTTTTCCCAAATATGCAAAGCTCAGTAACGTCAGAATTATTTTGAGTTTGACCACAGTTGTAAGTAAGCGTCTATTTACTAACGTTGGTGACTTTATTATTCAAGCTAACCTAACCGTCTTTTATCAACCCTTTTTCCTTAGAGGAATTCATGAACCTGAATGTATTTACATTTATATTCATCCTTAGTAATAATTGTTTACGTAATGTGGAATGAAGATTCATCTCATTTAAAAATAAGCACAACCCCCCCACATAGGTTAAAAATTACTTTAAATGATTTTACTCACATCCATATGGGATAAACATAACATAAACTTGTTCCTAATATATATATGTGTGCTAAATGTGGGCTAAATATATATGTGTTCTAAACTTATTTATTAATTTGTAAAAAATATTTGTAGTCCTACTTTTATATAAGTTTTACAAATTTTAGCTTGAGTCCAACCGAGCACTTCTCTCCGGAATTTTTCTAGCACTGATTCGGTTGTTAAAAGAGTACTCAGAGTACCTTCAAACCGTTAGTTCAGCTTAAGCGACGTGTTAAGTATTACAACACTCCAGAATTGTCAAAAAAAAACTAGTTTAAAATCTATCCAAGAAGCTTAAATATAACATACAACATTATTTACCAGGTGGACACCTTTATAAGTGCCAGTGTTTCAATTTTGGCCGGATTCACACACGTGTTGCCCGTTCGGAGCTCATAAAAATTGTTGAGCGCGTTTTTCTTAAAACTATTTTTTCGGCTAGTACGGAACACAAACCGCTCAATTGGTTGACTTTAAATTTGGACAACTTTTTTCTAAACAGATTATACTTGTTTCTTTTTTATTATACATATTTTTAGTGCATATTTTTTGTTCCAAAGTAAAAGTTATTGGAAAATCTTTCCCGATAGAGCAGCCCTAAAATGATGACAGACCTTTAGTCAAGCACTAGAAAACCTGATATTTCGTTTAAATTTTAGTTTTACCCACTGAATTTCCGAACTTCTGTTCAAATGCTAAATGCCTTTGTGAAAATATTGGGAATTAATTTTTATTTAAGGAAGGTGATAACACATCAATTTTTTACTTTTATTTCTCAAATGATATTATGTTTTTATGGAGTATTGTTTGCAGAGGTTATTTCGTTTCAATATGTTATCTTAACATTAATATTGAATATATTTAACACATCAAAGAATTTGCAAAGAGAAAGTTACACATCAAAGAATTTGCAAACAAAAACGTAAAAAAAAGCATTGCCGAAATTTTCATCCTTTCACATTTTGTGAGAATTAAGGTATGTGAATATTTCAAGGTGTCTGCAAAAAATTATTTAAAGGAGTAAACAACCGAACATTTTATATTCACGTAATTTTCAATGATCAATGATGCGGAAATATTTTGAGGTCTCGTCAAAATTGTATACTAAACGAATAATTAAGGGCTATGTCGAACATTTTGTATTTTCGAAATATTTAAGGTATAAAGGCGAAGGAATATTTTCATGTGTTGGAAAATTTTATAGTAAACATGTACGGAAGGGCTAAGTTTAAAACTCTAGCAATTTTCAAAGATCAAGGCGGAGGGCATGTGTTGACAAAATTTTATATTACAAAATGGTGCGTAAGAATTTAACCTTCAACATTCGATGCAATTGAGATTGGATTACATTATATTTGCTATCTTATAAACGTATATTATATGTCATAGATTCACACTTAGTTACACTTAATACATATTTGATCGTGTCCCAGATATTTATGTTAAAATCAACGTATTTAACTGAAATGAGGTATATATAATATAAACTTAACCCAAAGGGGCTAAATTTAATATATTAGGTATCTAGAAGAACACCTGCATAATGAGGCCTGTATGGTCCCAGTCAAATACACCAAAGAATTCCTCTCCAAGGAGTTTCTTCGGAGATGCTTTGCAGAAATCACCTTCGTAAACAACTGCTTGGGTCGAAACCGACTCTCAGGAACGTCTAGAGGTTATTCCTGCAATTCATCGATGACATTTTTTTAGTTGACATCATTTGTAGTAGACCAAACATCTACATTCCAGCGTACTCAACACATGTCCTCTATGCGAAGAAGTCCACATGACACTAACGACCTTTTTGCATTCGATGTAAAACCTATTAATCGAAAACCCTCTCTCAATGTCCGACTCCACTGAAGCAGTTCGCTTTCCTGTCTTCCGTTATGTTATGTTAATGACAATGAATTTGCTCTTCCCTCAAAATAGGGTTCAGACACCCTGCTACAACATTTCTTCCTGAAGGAAGTTATTAAAAAAAAAAATGCGGTGGAAATGATTTTAAGGTTGGACTGGCACAATACACACATAGTTATTAAGGATGTTGGAATATTATGGGACACCGCATTTGTGCGAAGTGAATTATACCAAAAATGACTGAAGATGAGCAAACCGCTTCATAACTAGCATTTTACTCAAAATGTGCATTCTCGGGACGAGTAGGTTGTATAATTCACTTAAATTGAAATGGAGTTGTTGCACACAGTTAATAAATTAAATTATAATCAATTCTCTAGCTATTTCACTGTTGTCTCAATAGGTTTGCAGTATTTCAACATATTACTTTTCTGATTCATTAGAAAATTCGAATAAATGACAATTTCGGAAAATATATCTACGGTTCAGTTCAAACGTATTTCTTTTCATACATTCATAAAAAAGTTGGCACCCATAACTTAGCTAAGATAAAACATAGTTAAAGAAATAAAATAAAATTTTCCGATTCCTGAAACTCTAATCTTAACGACATAACTCTGAATTCCTTTGCAATTACAGGCAAAATGTGGTTAGTGGTATTAATTTCGGCAATGTTAAAATAGTAAAATTACAAACGCGCTCTATGAATCCAGAATTGGCATGGACTATTTGCGTAGTCATAGGCAATAGGTAGGTTCGAGGTAAAAAATTAAAGTTTATTAAAATTAAGCAGGAGCTTCCGAATAGTGTTAACCTCCCACCATTTTTCATTTTCACATCGCGAAACTATCTGAACCACTAGAGGGAATCTCAATTACTTAATTAATTAATTAATTTCAATAAGTTGTGGACTGTACGATTATTACTGGGATGATCTTAAAAATCAACAACTATCTCTCCGACATTTCTTGCATTTTCAGTGCGATACCGCGACACAATTTGTGAACGAAGGGTTTAGACTTGATTCCATTATCACAGGCGAAGGATCCAAAATACCGACAGTGAACATTCCGAGAAATATCATAGCAACCTTTGACTCCTTCACTCCGCATAATCGAATTTGTACTCAAGCACTTGGATAAAAGACAAAGAATTGTTAAAGGAACATCGTAGCGTTACCAATCGCACTACAAATTTTGAAGCACTAATCTATCCGCTACTACTACCACTTGACTCCGACAATCCAAACATATGTCCAACACGTAACTAGTCCCTGCATTACACTACCGCTCCCTCTTTTGTCCGACTCTGTTAATTCAACAATAAAACAGCGCACAAATGCTGCACATTGACATACATTGACACTTCCTAATCTGCGATATAAATGGGTTTGAATAAAATTCAATCCAAATAGAAAGTTTGAAAAAAAAAAGTGATATTGAAATACAGTCCATTCGACCTTTTAAAAACCCCTTGACAATTATAAGTGTCATAATAACGCAGATTTTGTCTGATTTGAAAATATTAGATATCTTCGATTCACCTCTTCTCTGCTCGCCATCTTTTGATGCTGCCCAATTGTCAAAAAAATTTGCATGTGAAATCAGCAAAGTTAGCGAGTTATGCGGATACCTCATTAAAGTGGTATAACCAATTTCTTCAATGTTACCAAGCTTTTTTTTTGTAGATTTTAGACCAATTTTACTATATAATAGATCAAATGACAAATTACTTTTAAAAACGATCATTCAAAGACTTTTTTGTATTGAATTTGAAAACATATTTTTGAAATAAAATATAATTGTTTTTAGAAACTGTAAGACATGGATGCAGTTCAAAATCAAGAGATTTATCAAATATTATTTTGCGCGGAAAGAAGCTTTTCTCTACTAAACAACGAAGGGCAATTCAATTGCGCCTGCGTCAGAAAACATTATAGCGCAAGGTTGCACCACAAGTGCTGCCTGTTTGTTTGAATAACTGGTATAGTTCTCCGATCAAATTTAACTTAAAAAACACATTTGCTAAAATTTCATTTCAAACAAATTCTATGTGTGTGGTGTGTTCAAAAAATAACGGAATTTTTGTTTTTTGAAAAAAATATTTATTCACTCGTCTACATTAATATTGTCGCCTTCAAAATAGTCTCCATTCGATATTATGCAGTTATGTCAGCGCTTCTTCCAATCGTCGAAACATTTCTCAAACTCGATTTTTGGGATAGCCTTTAGCTCTTTTAGCGATTCGCTTTTAAGTTCTTCTATACTTCTATAAAGATTCTATACTTATAAAACGATAACCCTTTAAAGTTCTCTTTATTTTTGGAAATAGGAAGAAGTCACACGGAGCCATGTCTGGCGAATATGGAGGTTGGGGCATCGTTACAGTATTGTTTTTGGCGAACAAGCAACGAAGTGTGAGCAGGTGCATAATCGTGGTGCAAAAGTCATGAATTGTTTTTCCATAAACCAGGGCGTTTTTGTCGGGTTGCTTCACGCAAACGGCGTTGAACTTGTAGGTAGTACTCCCTATTGAGATGCATCCTTTAATGCACTATGTCATTAAAGTCGAAGAACGTACCCGTTATATTTTGAACAAATCACGTATATAACTAAAATTCAGTACTGCACTAATATTTTTTAATGGTTTTAACATCTTACCAATTGAAGTGCAAAAATGCTGATGTGCATACAGCGTTTTCATACATCGCTTGTTGCGTAAATCCCAAACTCTAATAGTTTTGTCGTCACTTGCTGATATAAGATATTTACCGCCTGGATGAAATGATAAACCTCTGACCCAATTATCGTGGCCATTCAAAGTAAACAAACATACACCAACACCAACGTCCCAAATCTGTAAACAAAACATTTAAAAATATACATTTATATCGTCAATCTTTTATACATAAAGTAAAATATATAATATGATGGAGTAAGAACAGAAAAATATTTACTTTTTAAAAGTTTAAATTTGTATTTTCAGATGTAAGCAATAAAGTTATCTTTACCAATTGGTAGATAAATAATTTCGTACTTTAAAATGTGTTCTAAGTATTTTAATTTTCTCATATTGGTGGTAAAGGTAAATTTGACATTTCGAAATTAAGGTTTGAAAACTTTGTTTGAAAACTACATATGCTTAAAATTGTGGCAACTCAAAAATATGAGTATTATACACTCTGAAGCGAGTGGATGCACAACTTCATGCTAGAAAAATTCTGCAAATGAACATCCGTTATTAGAGGAATCGATTACAATTTACCAGAACGACGGAAATCGTTAATTGGGCGGAAATCTTTACAATTCGCTCGTTTTTCGACTGTTTTATTTTACCTAATTCTGATTTTGTTGTTGCATTTATGCGTGGTCTTTTGAGGAATATCTAGTAACATAGTTTCTGATAAAATTGCTTTATTCGGTGATTTTGGTAAAGCACGAATACTCATGCTGTTGCATTATAAAGTGGGTTTAACAGTTTTATACAAGTTTTGGCACAGTGTTCGTATATTGCAAGTCCTTATTCAATGCTTGATAACGATAACGCTCTTGCGACATTAATAATCGTGTTTGTGTGACATAAATAGTTTCTAGATGATATTTAATCTATGAACTAAGTTGGATCTAAGGAATAAAAATTGGATATTGAAAATGGAAATAGGAGGGGATAATAAAAATAATAGTATTAGCCTAGTATTTTAAAATTTTTGGTATGTGGGATTTTGAATAAATGGTGTTTTCTACAAATATGAAATGTGGAGCTTTTGTTTAGAATTTGTCATTTAGAATTTAAAAAAAATGTATTGTATAATGCACAGTTTTTTAAAAATATATTTATGTTTAACTTAAGTCTTTAATTTTTGTAAAGATCACATCATTTGCGTAAATAAAGTGTTATATTAGTGGGTTATAACTGATTATGGCAATGGTTTTATTGTGAAAGCTAAGATGAAAAATGTTACGGAGAGGGTGAACCTTGATGGCATAAACAATAATTTTTCGATTGGAAAAAAGGATTTTACAATGTTAAACGTTTGTGGCAAATTTTCCAGCGCTATCGAAAGTTTTTTCTAACGTGATTACGAGTTGCCAAGTTAGTGGAAACGGAATGTTAGAAATGCACAATAGTAGAGGGTGTGTTACTCCTAACGCTTTTTGTAAAAAGAATTGATAGAGGCTTATGAGTCCCTTGCTTTTGCACACTACATTAGTCGAGGAAATGATTTTCTCTAATGGCTTGGACATAAGAAGCAGAAGGGAAATGGATGTGTAGGAAGTGGATTTAATATTATATGAGAGTATACACAAGAGCTTAGTATTTTGTTATAAAATTTGACAAAGCCTATCTTTGAGGGAGTATGGCATGTTTTTTTTTAACATGGGATAGGATATTTTATCTGCTCCGGTGTTTTCTCCTCTTAAAGTCTAAATTGTATTTTCGACCTCATAAAGCGTAATATCGGTTTCCATAAGAAATGCCGAAGGCGAAGGATTAGTATAGGTTAAGTTTTCCATTTGGTTATTAAAGAGTCAAAGGTAGGGGGAAACTTTGTATCAGAAGAATATGATGATATCACTGCAAATTTGTCTACAAATTCCAGAGGCAACGTAAATACGTTCTGTATGAGTTTTGATATGGGATATACTAAACCTCCATATGGTTTCAGTTAGCAATTTTATGCCTGACCATATTGGTTTAGGGTTCGAAGCTGGGTTTATATTAGCTTTTCTAATCTTTTAGCCAAACTTAATTCCAATATAAAGGCACCGTTAGTCCTTTTATATTCAAATTGATTGGCGTCATTTCCGCTAAGCTTGAATTTTGCTCACTTCTTGTTTCTGAGAATTGAAAATAGATTTAATCAAGGGAAGGTAAAACGGAGCTGTAGAGCGAATGTTTTAATGGCGGATGCCTCAACATTTACATTGTCACAAGGACGCCTAGCATTGGATAAATATGCTGAAATATTACAGAACTTTATCCAGTCTGCTTTTTCGTATAAAATTTTGACCTTGAGTTTATATTGTAAGATTTAGAATTGGAAAGAGAAGTGATTATTGGAAAGTGACCACTATTATGAAGGTCATTAAATACGTGAGATGAAAGTTTGGATGTTATTGCTGATGAGCAATGATAATGTCAGAATGGGTAGAGGTACTAGGGGTGGAGAACTGTGTTGGTAGGCCATCATTTACTAAAGGCGGAAATCATTATATTAGGTTTATGAAGCTAGAGGAAGATTTGGGCTCCTTCCAGGTAAACATGTTCATTTAATTTCATTGTCTTTCTTTTCTCACCTATTGATCGATATATACGACATAAAGTCAACCGGAAGATCAAAAATCAATATACTGGGCTATTAGGACTAAGGGAAGATCTGGACTGATTTCATATATTTTTGATATTAAAATAAGGCACTCTCGAGAAAATGTTTCCAATCCATTTTATTAAGATAGCTCACACATTACTATTAGGCAAAAATGCACAATTTCTCGCATATTGACTGATAAGCACCGAAGTAATAATTTTCGGTATTTCGGTGCATGAAAAGGTATTGAAATGCTTTCGAAAAAAAGCCTTCGAAATGCTATTTGTCGAAGATATTCCGATATCTTCATTGGTGCTTGTAAAATGAAAGAATCTGATGCATTTTAAAATGATGTTATATGGGAATTAGGATTGTCCAATTTTGCCCATTTTCAAATTATAAGAGTGCCAAGGCAATGTTATGTTCCAAATTTGGTTCAAATTAATCTAGTAGTTGCTGAGGTATGAGAATTTACCTAAAAGTGGGCTGCGCCACGCTCTTTAATGCTTCTAGCATTTTTCGTTAGAGTGTTATTGCACGTTGAAACATAAGAGTTAGATGAGGTGGGTGTATCCGCATGAGATGCTAGAAAGCAATAAGTCTGGTATATAGAGCCTTAGAAGTTTTTGAGATATATATTAAACCTTATAGGGGGCTGACCCCTACAATTAAAGGTACAACCCGCAAGTTTAGCGTGTAAATAATTAAAAATTAATATGAAACTTTTTAGGAGGATAATAAAATACATACTTGATTGCAAATATACTAATTCACTGACTTTGCAATGTAATTCACATTTGTTAGATGCAAACATAAAAAATTGCAAATCTCATATTTTTAGTCAGGCGAGCAAAGAGCAATAAAAATAAATTATAGATCGTACAAGGGGTTACATAACGTGATATGTCAACAAATTGCGAGTTTCTCAATTTTTGTCCATTGTTTGTATGTAACAAAATTAATACATAGTTAAATCTAGATAGGCAATGCAAAACTTCGGGACCATTTCTGCTAATCAAAAGATATTATAAAATTTTATATATTTGATTAATTTATTATTATTTATTCGTTATTATTTTCTGGAATTTGATGATGGAATATGTAAAACTTATATGTAAAAGACCATTTCTCACTATCTAATCCTTTTTGTAAGGAAAATTAATGAAATAAACTTTATGTCATTATGTACAATAGTAAAATTATGTAACTTATACTTTTATAAGGAGCATTTCTTGTTGTAATACACAAAAATATCAAAGCTAGGCAAGTAAAACACTAGTTGTCTTTAATATTGAGAGTGTTGGTATGTGAAATACGTTGAAAATATTTTAATTATATAGGAAAATGAATTTTTCAAATAATGCAAAATAATGTTATAGTAGCCACGGCTAGTTGACCGACAAATACACACTAGTAATAGGGTTATTAAATCACCAAATACAAAAATGTATTTAAATCTTATCATATATTATGTAATTATAGGAACAAATAAGGAGTTTACATGATATGATAGTCCCAAAAAATATAAGTTCTTTAAAATAGTCCTATTTAAATGCTGAATATCAAAAAAAAAAAAAACATTTATTGATACTTTAACGCATTGCTAAAATTCTACGTACGTTGGTTACTTATTTCCTACATTTTCTGGTTCTGTGCAGATCTGCAATTGTAAGTACTTAAACTCATAAATTTTGACAATGCATGGCAGAGAATTACACATTATTTTTATGTTATCTCTCTTCGTAAAGCTGATGTATTTTATTTTTTCAATTGACATGTTTCTAATGTTTCTTACATTGGGTATAATAGAAAAAAGTCAACCAGAGAATCTGAAGTCATTATATTAGGGATATGGGGTTTAGACCAAGATCTAGACTGATTTCATTCATATTCAACGCTAAACTACATTATATTTAAGAAAGCATATCCACTTAATTTCATTAAAATATCACGTGTATTGTCCAACGTAAACGGTTTAAATTCCGGTGGAAAGTCGAAAATCATTACATCGGCTTTGAAGTCAGCTCTAAAGTCTGAAATCGCTATAGCGGGTATATTGGGGGTAGGAGAAGGTATGGACTTTATTGCAGCAACTTTTGGGATTACGCAAGTATACTTGAGAATATGTTTCCACGCAACTTTATAAAGATAACTCACACATTGACCGACATATTCGGCATGAAGTCTGCTATAATAAAGAAAATCTTTATACGTAGTATATCGGAGCTGGTGTAATTGGTTGACCGATTTCACACATTTTTGGCATTACACTATAGCATATGCAATATTATAGGTTCACTTAATTTTGCTAAGATATCACATAAATTGAGCGATATATATCGTATGCAGCACAACGGAAGTTTGAAATTTTTATATGATGTACATATATGGTGGCTAGGGTCATTATTGATTCGATATTACTCATTTTTGGGATCACGACATAAGATTATCAAGGAAATATAAATAATATATAATATATTGGTACTATACTACACTTGAGTATTTGAAAAATGCTCAAATTTATAATCTCATTCTCTAAAGAATGATATTCACCGATATAACCAGAGGAATAACTCGAAATACGTTTTTAAAAGTCCTTATATTTTATTGATACCAGCAAACAACATTAAAAAAAGATTGAAATCAGAGAAAACTTCTACAGTGTCCACCAGATGGAACATCAAGGTTTTAGTGGCAAATAACTGTCGAAAAATTGCAATGCACATACAAAAAAGTAGTACTTAATATATAAAAAGGTTTTTATATATTGTTGCACCAGAACATTTTATGCTCTCATTAACGTAACTGATTTGTAATACTTACATACTGCTAAAACATTATATAAGCTGTGACACCCATTGCTAACGAAATGAAACCCGGAAATCCCCAAATAACAATGAATCTCGCTTTCGCGATAATTAACATCAAAGTAACATTGTGTATATTTCAAATACATACATAATACATCAAATATTTTTGATATATACAAATTTATAAACACATAAGAAGCATATTTCCATTGCTTTAACTGAACGTCAATCTGAAAAATCACTTCAAGCTGTGAGGTTTGAAGACTTTTAGCTCAGTTAAATTTGTATATGCTTCAATTTAATTGTTTCTTTGCGTGAAGCATTCGAAAATAAGTATTAGTAATTGTATATTTTTAATTTACGTGCGAGTATGCCGAGAGTGTATTATTTTTTTCTTTTATTCACTTTGCTCTCTCCTTTATTACAGTGTTTGCGTGTTTGTTGGTTTTTGAATGCCTATCACAGTGCATCGAAACTTATTACTACCGGTTGTTTGTAACACCTTAAACTAATTGATATAGATGTAGTTATACATATATGCCAAAATGATCAGAACGACGAGAGTAATTGATTTCATTTCATTTCGCGGTCGATCTAGAATAAATAAGAGTTTAACATACTACAGTATCCAGAACGAAGTTGCGTCAATAGCGTCATTCTAGTTTCGTGAGGGAACTCGAGCTCTTGTTCTGCAATAAGTGGTGATTGAACTCTTAAGAGTTCTAACTCATTGATAGGGAGTCAGTGAAGGTATTAAGGTGCAGGAATATTTTCTCGATGCTCTTTGGAAGCAGTTCCGCCACAAGCAGGTGACTGTAAGGGTGATTTCTGCGAAAACATCACAGCAGAAACTGCCTGGAGGAGTTTGTTGTATTCCTTCGTTGGAAGCATACAGGCCTCGTTATGCAACTGCTTGTTGGGAGACACAAAGACACATCCAGTAATTATTCCGAGTGCGGTGTTCTGGCAAGTCTGAACTTTCCTCATATGTGTGTTACTATATCCAGCACCATATCGGTGCTACGTAATTAATGACCGGCTCTCCACAGCACAGTCTTTTCCACAGGTGTTGCGGTCATATGCCGAGTGAATCGAACATCATACAGTCGGAATTTTGATGCCGCCGACTGAAATTGTGGTCTAGACTGACCTCCTTCGTCCAGTTGGTGAATGTGGTCCTATGGATTCAGTAGAGGAGAGTGTAAGTTGGAAGCGAGAAAGGTCGTGAAGAGAGTTGCTTACTTTCGAACACATGTCATCGACTCCAGTGCCTGACGTTAATGTCATGCAATCATCAGCGTATGACGTTACAGAAATTTTCTCTGGTGATTGGGTGGGGATTTCGAAATATATAAGTTAAACAGTAGTGTGCAGAGAACTCCACCATGCGGAACCCTCTGTTAAATTCTTCGTAGCTTAGAGTTTTTACCCTGAAGCAATACGGATGATGGACGACCGTCCAGATAATTCATGGTTCATCTCATTAACCCTGGAGGAATCGTAGATTGTTCAATGCCATCTAGTAGCGTTGTGTGGATGACTGTGTTAAAAGCTTTTGGTAAATCGAACGCTGCCAGGATTGTCTTCTCTCAGCTGGCTCAGATGGTGCTTAAAGGTCAGGAGAAGTAAGGCCTCAAGTAACTTCTCTAATGCGAAAAAAAAGAGTTATCGGACGATAAGACACCCCTAAGTTGGCCGGTTTCCCAGGTTCCAGTAGTGGGACCACTCTTTCAATTTCGCACATGTCGGGTTTACTAAGAGTGGTCAGCGAAAAGTGAGTGAAAAGTGAGATAATTTACTCACGTTGAGCCTAAGTGTTTTAACATCCACATGTTTAAGTCGTCTAGGCCAATGAGTTTGCTTTTTTGATAACATCTTCAACCTCCTCGCTGGTAAAAGCAAGTGATGAGCAATCTTTTGGCATTTTGCGCAACCGACGGGTAACACGCCTTTTGCCTTGTCCACAGAAGGATGCTGTATGAATTGCCAGCTAAAGTAGGTCGCGCACTTCTTCAGGTCCGACGATCTACCCGGTCATCATGTCTCCTCGGATTGGATAGGGATTTGACAGTAGTCTAAAGCTTATTCACACCAGTGGAGAGGTTGGAAGGCTTCAAGTGCGCTATCCATTTCGTTCTATTAAGATGATTTGCCAGTTTCCGAATCTCTAATTGAGATCCCTTATGCGGAGATCACAGAGATCGACCTGGCATAAGATGTCGCGCTTGATTGCTAACACAGCTGCTTCGGCTTGGAAGTTGGGGCGCATTTTCGTAATTCTACCAGCAGGAAGCGAGCATTAGCAGCAGCGATCACCTTGCGGAATCGACGTTCAGCAACGATTACGTCTGTAATAATGAGTAGAACGGTGAATGTGTTCTCAGTAAATTCTGTGATGCCCGCCCAGTTAATTTTGTTAAAGTTAACAAAGGTTCGGTTTGTACACAGAAATGAAGTCGGGAGGTTTTTCGATGCGTATAATTATAAACAAATGGTCTAATGAGAGGGTTAGCACAGGTTCCCGGATTATGCTATTTATCAGGCCACCACTAGCGATGTTAATATCGGGCGAGTCATAGGAGTCATGCTGCCTAGTTGACATCCTGAGGTCCGTTGAAGACCTTTCCTCATTGATAGTGGTGAACTAGAAAGTAATTGCACTGCTGTAGAGGCGATAGTCGCAGTGGAGCGTTGGCAGTATGGGGCCACATAACTTGAGAAGGCCCGAAAAGGTCTTAGCACCCCTGAAGTAAAAAATAGTCGAAAATACCGAATGTGAGGATCTCAGTTCCGGGCTTGGACTTTATACGGAAAAGAGATCAATATATTAAATTTCTCAATGAAATTAAGCGTGTATCTTTTCTTAGTAATAACAAGACCTTATCCTAAAAATGCCACCATATGGTTGGTAGGCAATGGTTTAAGAACTCCCGTTGACATTATACCTCACATGTATACCGTTTAATATGTAAAATGTCTTAACAAAATTAAGTGAACATATTTTCTAAGATATACTATATTTTAATTACCCGAGCTCTTTGACTTTTCCTTCATAAAGCCAACATATTGAATTTCATGCCTTTGGTTTTAATGAATCTCGATAAAATTAAGCGAGAAAATTGCGATTACCAATATGTCATTAGATAGTAAAAATTAATGATAACGGTATATATTTTCCCATAGCACTAATATGATGAACTCAATGATTTTTCCAAAATACGTTGAATTTAATAAAAATCAATCAATCAAAATGTAGTAAAGAAGCTAAGTGAAACCATTACCTATATTTTAAGTTAGAAAGATAAAAATATGATTTTAAACTATTCACTACTTCGTCTAATAATTAATGTAGAATTCGCAAGCAACATTTTTTGATATGAAGTTTTGCAAAGGCTTGAAAATACCCTTCCCCGATAAAAATTTGTAGCACAATAGTGTCATGAGTTCTAATATTATAGGTTTGAGTTTCGAATCAACGTTTTGATTGGTTTTCAGTGTCATGAAAACCAATTTTATAGGTTTTCCTATAAGAAACGAATCAAGAAACTATTACGTTTTAATTTATTTCGATTTACCGTTAAAATACTTCGACAATATAAAAATAAAACGAAAAATGCCATAACTGAATTAATAAAAAAAAAAAAAAATCTGACATTTTAAGAGATCAACAGATCAGATCAAAGAGAGTTTAACATAAAAACTAAAATACTTTCACCATTTCTCTTGTACATCACGCAGATTGCTATGATACCGTAAATCCTAGATTTCTACTTTTTCGCTACAGTCTTCCGCAAATAAAATAAAAGCTCTTCATTTTAATACAATATTTATATTTTATTGAATATTTAAAACTAATTATGTATTTACAAAACTTTCGACAAAATTTTAGTTTGTTAGTCATGTACAGATAGTGTCAGATGATGCGAGTATTGGTTTTGTTTATAATCCAAAGTTCGTAAATTCTCTCAAATTCTATGATACCCTTGAAAATCGGAATTGGTTTGAAATCTGACAACTAAACTGACTTAGTTTCTACAACAACAGTGATTATCTTTCTTTTTTGTACTTGTACAATTTCAAATTGTACCATTAAGGGTTAGTCCGAGAGCTTTGATTCTAGTTGGCTTTTTAATGGTGTTACCCTCTTCTAAATGCGCTGGTGTAGCAGGTGGAATCTTTTAGCGTTTTCCTTTTTCGATGAATATGACAACATTATATAAATGCAGCATTTCACCCTTTAAAAATTTTGAAGTTTTTACATGATAAAAGAAAAAAGAATTCACTTTATCATTGATCCGATTGTTCAATGTTCGATTGTTTTCGTTCATATAGGAAAATTATTTGTATAGAAAAGACAAAATTTTAAGAAAAGAACAAACGAACCTGAAAAAATTTTGAGAAAGGAACACCAGCAAACAAATATGACAGCCCGAGCATAGGACAAAATAAATACAACATTTTTGTGAGAAAAAAAAAACACTATTAGTTTCCATTTTTAATATCAAGGCGCAGTAAATGCTGTTCATATATGACGGCGCCGAAAGATATGTTTCGTAAGGCTAAGTGGTGTCAATGCTAGTTTTACTTAAATAAAATCATCACATTTTTTCATTCCCTGATATTGATTGGAATGGTACAATGAAGAGAAGAATAAATGAAAATAATAAACTTTTTTTTCTTAAATTATTGCACGAAGAGACATTTGTGTTAGCATAAAATAGCTGTAATACATAATATTAAAAAGAACACAACATTTACATTGTGGAATGCTTCATACATACAGTTTCTTTTATACAGAGGATTTTCGACATGAAGAGTGACAGAGCTTCAGACCAAAAAAGCAAGAGTGTAATATATACAAAAATGCATACTAATAAGCAGACGAATTTCAGGAATGGCAGTAATATCTAGACACTCCAGTTGGGACAAATATTTTCTTTAGAAGCCGAGACTTTAGACTAAGTTTTCTTTTCAGTTTCTCCAACTTAGCGAAATAATATATCTCCGTACAAAGACCTCAGCTGTTTTTTAAATAATAATGTTTTCTGTGTCCGAAGCAAAAATTGTTTAAAATTCGTGGGAAATACAAAAATTTAACTGAATAAAAAAATAAAAAAAAACTTTATCACAACAAAAAACAAGAAAATAAGATGGTGTAGGAGTTCTAGTTTTAAACACGTTTAAAAAAACGAAAAAGGCCAGCAAATTTTTGACTCATATGAAACCAATTTCTAAAATTAGTGTCATCTTATCAATGAAAGAAGTCTTAACGTTTTTTTTTATTATTTTACTTTCGTGCAAGGGCGAATGAACAACCTCCAAATCAAAAACACATCTAAGAATGCATTTTCAATGATAAGCCTGAGTTAACACAAATGAACAACTCTTTTTAATGTAGGGTGTGAGCGATTGATGCTTTCGATTGTAATAAGTTTCAAATAATTACTAACCGGCAATTTCTTAAAATATACTTAGTAAATCTGTAACTAAAAAGTGTTTGTGGTACCAATTTCATATCTGGATTTGATACACACCAAGGGATACACACTTTTATACTCAAATGTTCGCACATACGTCAATATGTAATTATGTGTGCATTTAAACAAATTTGAAAGAACCATACGCATAATGTTTGCAAATTTGTCCACATGCAATATAAGTACGTAAATATGTACACTCATGTTCATGTAAAACCTCCGTTGTCGCGGACAACGAATCACTGAAGCTCATGATTTTGGTTTCCATGTCAAGTAGTTCTAATGAATTGGTGCGTTCGCTGACAAAGAGCCCCAGATGCCATACATACATGTTTTCTTTAATTTTTTATGTCTTGAAAAAAATGGTCCTGAATGCAAAGGAAATAGCAGATTTATTAGAAGCAACGAGCGCTGTGTGAGTGTGTAGCTTCGCATGCAAAAGTTAGATTTTGAGAAAAAAAATTTAAGAAATTTCTAACAAATTCTCGGTATTAAAGAAGAAAGATACACAAATTTTTAAATTCGAGGGCATGAAAATTGTAGAAGGGATGCAATGCTAAGAAGGTTTAGTTGTTGTTAAAACTATTTAGTTATACTTCGTGCTTAATAACTATATGAGAAAGCTGATGGTAGATCTAAACATTATCTGACTGTTGCTATAATAAGAAATAAGATTAGAGGTTAGGCATTAGTAAATTCCATAATTAAAAATATAGGACGGATGCCCATCGCGTATTCATTTCCGTACTTAATTCATTTTTGTCCGTCTGACTTGCCTTGACCAGCACTGGCCTTAGCTCGGAAAATTGAGGCCAACCATGAGGCCTTTACTTTTAAACTAACTTTACTATACCTTTTCTTAAACTTTTGCAGTAAAATTGAGGATTAGAGAGAGGTAGAAAATTTAAAACAGGTAAGGATTCATCATTATAAGACCCATTCCTATCACAAAAGATTATAATGAAAGTGAGCCCATGGATGTATATCCGTCTACCTCTTGCTTCCATATAAATACGGAAGGACAGAAGCAAGGTAGTTGGAAGGAAGGACGATGTAGTTTTCTCCACAGCAACAAGTTACTGGAAATTAATTTAATTATACTCATTAAAGAGAGGACCAACCTCCGGCAAAAGTACTGATCCAAAACTTCAGAGGGTTAGGCAGATATCTCAGAAAGATTCTGCTCGGGAATATGATACCTATTGCGCTAAAGCGGAATCTGAAGTAGCATAAATTAATTCTGAGCCAGTTGAGTTGGTTAATTCTTTTGGGGAAGCTCACTGCTTCCTGTACATAATTCATTCATAGTTAAATCAATACATGGCCATAGTACCGTTTAACACGTCTACTTGCAACAAATTCTGAATTTTTCATTTTACAAAACTTATCAAATTTTTATTGAATTATTGGTCTCGTCCTACTAAACCAAGTCAATTCGAAATTTTACTTTAAAAGCAACAAAATTTTTCGAATGCGGTAGAGAAAATATTCTATTCTTAAAGCGTGAAGATGTCTCTATGCACATTAATGATGGTGACGTCCCTCCGAAAGTATGGGAGCAGTTCAGGAAAATATTAAAGAAGAGATTAAGGCTATTTGCTAACCCTAACGAATCACTGCCTTAGAATACAAAAATTCATGCTACAATTCCTACATAACACAATGAACACATTTACCTAAGCTATATCCTCATCCAATGGGTGAACCAAAATTGGTAAATACCGAAGTAAAGGAACTACTTTCAAATGATATAATCAGGCCGTGGAGATCTCCATATAATAACCCAGTTTAGTTGCTGACAAGAAGAGTATTGATAAATCTCGAAACAAGAAAAAACGTCTAGTGACCTTAGAAAGCTAAATAGATAACCCCTGACGACAAGTATCCTATTCCTTACATAATGGCCATACTGTCTAATATGGGAAAAGTTAGTATGAGAAAAGTTAGTAAAAGTTTTACTATCCTCGGTTTAAATTTCGGATTCGGATAGAAAAATGGTCCCAGTATTTTTAAAGCCTATAGATGACGTTCTCTTAGAACAAGTCGACCTGGCACGTTTATGTCGATGATGTCATCAACTTCTCGAGAAAGATTAACATGACATCAGGAACATTAAAGGAAAACGAGTCAAAATTTGTAACTAATGGAAGAGAATTCTTGGCTATAGTCTGGGCGCTTAAGGCTTTACGTAATTATTTATAAGGCGCAAGCCTATATAATCCGCACCTTTCGCCTCTCCGGTATCGGACAGGAATCCTAGTACAAAGATAAAGCGCTGGAAAGTCTTTTTTGACGAACATAATGCTAATGTAATTGGGAAGGAAAATTTTGTTACTGATGCCTTGTCGCCAATTTTGCCAATTTTATAACAGAAAAAACTAATTGGAAAAAGGAGCAGAGAAAGTTATCATCGAAGTTGTGCATGCAATACACTCCGATCTACCCATTCGTGACGGACATTTACTATAAGGCGGACAATGTGGGCGAACAAAATTAAATAATTTTCTGAGCATAATAGGGCATAATACCGGTTTGCACTCGGTTCAATATAATGAAACTTCCGATATTACAACTTATGAACTTGTACCCAGAAAGAAAATTTATTGTGATGTGGAAATATTTAATGCCCCCGCTCTCCATAGAACATATAATGAGCGAGTTCCAGCATCACAAGGTGTTTAAAATTACGGAAAAAATAGATGATTTAATGCTGTTGGCAATAATAGAATACAACAAAACAATTTGTTTAGTTTCTAATAAAAAAAAAACATGTGAAGTAATAAATTCAGCATCTACAGAATTGAGAAATGAAATTAAAGCTAAAATTAAGAAGCTTTGCCTTGCAAGCCATGCAATTGCGAAGTACATAAGGACAATAAGGACAGGTATAATAGGAAATAAGAGATAAGGCAATAAATTTTCGGCTATTTATGCTACGGAAACGGTTGAAACAAAGTCATAAAATGGAGGGTGGTCCATAAGAACAATTTAAGATAGAATTTAGATATATATTCTTTCTTGTCACTTAATTTATTGACAGGTTGCTATTAGCCCTTCTTCATGCTTTAGAGCCCTTCTATATATTATACTAAAGCAGACTAGATCCCTGTATCTTATGGCATGAATTTGGATATTTGATATACTCAACAACTCTGTCCTATTGTATTATAAACAAATAAAAGGAAACCTTAAATTAGGCTGTTTGAGCAGTTCATTAATATTAACTCAAGAAAGGTACTGGAAGCAGATAATGAGCAGACCTATAGACTTTTAGATACAATATATAGAGGTTTAAATTTTCTAGGCACAGCGCTAAAAGCAGTACCCGAAACCTCGGATTTTGATGATTTTGAAAGGGTTCAGTTCCAACAAAATCAGCTAGAAGAATCAAATATTAGGCAGATTGAATTGATACCATACTGCGAATTCGGATTAATGAATTGACAGACATCATAAATAAAATATTAGCAGAGAAAAACCAGGAAAGTTAAGAGTATCTACTTACTTGAATTCCTATTAAATAGAAACAGAATGATAATAGTGTAATTTCAGAATTTCATCATTTCTGTAACCTTAGCAGAACAGACGATTTAAAGTACTGTTTCAGAAATAATGAATGTAGCTAGTAGTAAAAGTTTGGAAAATAATCATGTATTGGTTTTTTTTTTATTAAATATCCTAAAGTTAATACTATTTGTAAGAAATATTTAAAATTATATTTCTTTTTGCCCATTCTGGAAAAGTGTTGAACCTCATTGACAAAATATGAAATAGAGCGTATGCCATTAACAACTACTGTTCCACCACTATTACACGGTGAGGTGGCTCAATACAATGCCCGACCAAACCATCTGGAACCAATGATGATAATTGATCACGGTGTAATTATAATAAATGACGCCACCGCCATCATCAAAGAAGGTAAAGAAACTAAGAAAACTTGATTGGGTACTCGTAATGTTTGATTATTTTACAAACCAGAATAGAATCACAAAAAGGAACCAGGTATTCCGGCGTCTTTTTTGATAAATATATCAAAGCAAAACTTTGAAGTTTAAAGCTGCAGTCAAAATTGGAGATCAACTAACTTCTTCGCATTATTAATATAATATCAGTAATATCTTCGCATCGGTTTATGCATGCTGCATTTCAGAGTGCTGAAGAGAACGACAATGGACAATGTGTTTTCTTAAACACAATTTCGTCGAATAATGAATGTTGAATTTTTCCGCAACTTTTTTTAAAACAAAGTTGTGCCAGCACCTGAAAGCATTTACCCGCCTCTGATCCTTGCAAATTGCGAGAGTATAAAATGTTCGGTTACACCCGAACTTAGTGCTTTCTTACTTGTTATAAATTTTAGTATTATAATACTGCTTACTTATACCTAAATGATTATATTTCATTAAAAAATATAAAGAGAGTCATTTAGTTTTGTCAATTGAATTATGACTACTATGAACCATCTTGTATGTTGTTTTATTATAAGAGAACAAAAGCAGTTTTTATTTCCGATTTCTTCGTTTTAAGAAAACCAGCAATTTGTAAAAACGTATTAGGGTGAGCCTTAGTATTGGCTAATACTGCATTTATCTAATATGAGGACCCCCGTGCCGCCGTTTTTATACCGAAGTAAATTTGCGACATATATTAAGGAAATTAAATGAACATCTTTTCCTGACAATAACGTGGTCTGGTATGCTTAAATCGGATAAACTCGGTTCAGTACTTTCCCTAACTGCTATATTCTATACTATATATTCTATATACTAAGGTAAAAATTTTCATTATTCTATTTGACTTCCAACGAATATATCTGCGTATAGTATGGATTATCTGTATAAAATTAGTTGGAAATATTTCCAATGGTTGACATTATGACGTATATACCGGTCATCATGTTAGTTATTTTGATGAAATTAAATGGTCATTTTTTTAACCACAATAAGGCTTAGCGTCGAAAATCGTGCCAAATACTTAATATATTGATTTTCTCTGTTTTCGCTGACACTTATATAGAATATATTGGTTAAGATGTGTTATATTTTAATGATATTAAGTGTAAATGATATTTTAAACATTTTGTTGTTTTGTGCTAAAAATCCACCTCCCCATATACGCATACCCCATATAATGATTTCCATCCTTCTCGTTGAAGTAAATATGCCTTAGTAAGTCAGTTAAGAATATTACAACTAACATACTGTGATTGTTTTACAAAATGGATTTAATCTGTTCGTTTGGCCTCCTATCCCTCATTTACCCTATATAATGAATTTCATCTTTTGGACATCTCAATAAAACCAAGAGAGTATTTCAATTAACATTACGCGATTGGGTAGCAAACATTAGTGATAACGGTATGTAATATCTAATAGTTAGATTGGTTGTAACATATAGATATTAAGATACGAAGAAAGTTACAGTAATGAAATTAAGTGAGCCGATGACCTACTATATAAGTTAAGAAGATACCAAATGGTAATCGAATTTTTAATTCATATTTATAGTATGAAATGAACTTAGCCATTCCTTACTTCTTTCAAATATGTTGAACACAACACATATGTTTAGTAATAAAATAAAAACTACTTCATCTGTTTGAAAAAAAAAGATTAAATAAAAGAAGTCTTTTATTTCTCAAAACAGGTATCTAAACATGAATAGATATGGATATATATTTTTCAATTTATTATAAAAACGAACATGCCATCGAGAAAAGTTATTTCCATATATCAAAAAACAAATAAAATAAACGGATTATAAAAATTGTAAATGGTTTTGAAACTACATACTTTTATAGTTTTGTCTCGAGATCCTGATGCCAAAAATGGTCCTTGATGCTGCCCTTTTTTATTATCAGCGCCAGTACCTTCATTTATAGCAGTTGTAGATAAATCCGGTGCCCAGGCTATACATTCAACAGTGTGATCGTGATCTCGAAGTTCGGCCTATTCACAAAACAACAGAACACAGTAAAGTTACAAATATTCTAACTTAAAGTCAATCAAAGTGGAAGGGTTATATATGTATACATATATATTAAATAGTATGTAGAAAGCCTCAGATTAGGTAGCGTCTCAGGAGCGATTTTTCCAGACTATTCTTTAAAGTTTTTGCAAATGTGGTTAATAAAATTGCACCTTCCAAATTAATATCGGCTGACATGGCGCCATGGATATAGATACGTGTTGCCCCTATGTAGTGTTATCCCTATCAACAGTAAACATATTTTTCTACTATCGGTGAGTCTTTAACAAAAGAAACATCAGGCAAAAGGTTGTCTTGGAACTTGATTTGTTTTTTCATAATCTATCTTCATAATATATGTAGTTTTATATTATTCATTTCGTATTCAATATATTGCCAAATTGTTGTGTATTGATTATTTGCATTCTTTTTCTGTACACTTGTTTTGGTATTGGTTCTTGACATTGCTGTTTGTGCCCAAAACAGAGTGATGCTCAAATTATAATTTTTTTTTAAAACCTGGTGGAATATTGTTTACGCGCCGTGTTAATAATCTATCTAATTTTATTAGGGCCATTAGAACAACTCTCCTACTGCATTTTTGTAATAAATAAATTTATTCTCTCTTTGTCATACGTCACGTTTTGATCTCATTGAATTACTCGTCATACCATAGAATTATTCGCATTCAGTGCGGAAGAGATAATACTTACATAATTTTTTATATATTCCTCCCAAATCTGATTTAACCATTTATTTGCCTCATATTTCAACTTTAAGGTTCGTAACTTAATTTTTTTACCCACCGAACCAAAGAAACTGTTGGATGATTTTTGTGGCCAAGTTTCTTAAAGAATATCATTGACAATGAAATTTAAAGAATCACACAACGCATTTTTAAATGAGATGACTGAACTCTTCCTAAAAATTAGTGTGCCTAAAAATCAGCTTGCGAAAGTGTTACCTCTTATTTATGTTGATAATGTATCTAAAGCCCTTGTGATGAGCCTAAATGATCTGTTGGTTTTGCCAAAAGACGTTTTTTACCTTGCTACAGATAATTCTTATGAAATATGTGATGGTTAACATGTTTATGACCATAAAAATTATCCAAATACGCTTTTTCAAACGTCTTAATAAAGAGATATCTAAATTGTCGAGAGCTGTACACGAGAATATAGAGTTTCACATTTCTATTCAAATGTATTTATGAGTATTCGAAAAAAAATTTTTTTTTTTTGTGTTTGGTTTTGATTTTGTAAACTTCACAAAAAACCAATATGCATACATATGATGTAAAGTACATTAGAGTATTAGTTATAAAACACGCTGGTGATAAATTCTTTCAAAGAACGAATCAAAATTTAACTAAAGTAGTTTATTATATATATAGTTATTTAGTTTATTAATTTATTTATTTATTAAAATATTTTATTAATTAATTGTAATGATTTAATTAATTTAATCATTAAGGTCTTTAATTATATCTTAATTTAAACCATTTGTTTTTAAGTTAAAAAATGAGGACAATTGGTTCATATCTTCTCCAAACTCTTATATTCCAAATATGTATAACGCGCAAACGTTTTCAAATGTTTATCACCCGTTCAATAAGCGAAAGTAACGACGTGCTTAGCCCTTCCTTACTTGTTTAAAAATATTTATAAACACCAGTGTGAATATTAAAGAACAAAGAAATTAAAAAAAAAATCGTTAAAGCAAAGTCACAACATTTAATACAGATTACGAAAACACAAAAATGCTTCTCCTGTAAAATTTAACTTTTGGCGACCGTTGTTGAAATACAATTTGTATGGTCGAAAATCCCGATACAAGTTTTAATATAGCCGTCAAGTTTTTATGAACAATTGTTTCGTTAAATTGATGCCAGTTTGAAATTTCATCTGATCTATAGACAAACGACTAAGCAACAATATCGACAATTGCTAAAGGTCTTATATACATAAAAGCGAAAATGGATCTAACATTTTTTACAGTACGGTATATGTTGAAATTAGTTAGATAATTATATATTAAATAATTATAACATAAGTAGTTTTCAAACATGTGTGGGGATGGGGATTTTTTCATCTTATTATAAAAAAAAAAATGTGTTATGTTCTGCACAAAAGTCAAGTTTAGTTAAACCTAAGGATGGGCACCACTAAATGGGACGAAAACAAGATGTAAGTGTCAGATCATTATTGATAAAATTCGGGTGATTGCGAGAGAAAGATAAAAAGATACAAACTCAAGGTATTTTTAAAAAGTTGTTTAGTTAAATAACATACCTTACAATCCTTTGTACCCGTTTGCCATATGCGAATAAAGTGATCATTTGAACAAGAAGCAAATATACTGCCATCAAGGTGTACACGAACCATGCGCACCCATTCTCTATGCCCCGTATATGTTTTTACACAGTATCTAATAATACCGGAAAATTAACATTTTACATACTCAACCATAAATGCTTATCAATTAGATTTCTCACCCTGTGGCCACTTCCCACATTTTTATGGTTTTGTCGCGTGATGCTGAAATTACGTAATCTCCTGCTGGCACAAACGCCACGGATGAAACATTGTGGTCATGTCCATGCATTGTTTTTACGCATTCGTAGCCTTGTTGAAAATCCCATAATTTAATGGATAAATCAGCGCTGCATGATACTAAAATATAAATATATATATTAAGTAATTAAAACAGATACAGTAATTCATACACACCCAAAAGTTTTCCTTGAGCGTCAAATGCTACATCTTGTACAGAATCGGTGTGACCTTTTAAGGTACGTTCATATTCTCCAGTTTCGAAGTCCCAAATTTTTATAGTAGCGTCCTCAGATGACGAAACCATCAATCCAAAAATTGGGTGAAATGCCACCTAAACAAAAGCAGAGAGAGATTAACAAAAAATTTTGTTGCATGAAGTGATGACAGGATACGGGGATGAATTACTTTTACTAAGGTATCATTATTTTAGCGCATCTCAACTTTTAGTTTAAAACAGTATATTTTTATACTTTCGCAACATGTAACAGAGTATAATCGTTTTACTCAGCTAGCGATTGTTTAAAGCATTTAACACTAATCGAGATAGATATCATATATATATATATATCAAAATAACCAGGATGACGAGCAAAGTTGAATTCCGGCTTATTGTCTGTCCGTCCGTCCGTCGACCTCTGCAAGCGATAACTTGAGTTATATGTTGATATTTACATATCTTGATGAAACTTAGTATACGTGTTCCTTGGCACTTTGAGGAGGTTGGTATTGCAGATGGGTGGAATTTGATCATTGAACTTTTTATGGCGGCATGGCGTCGCACCTTTGTAAGCTTAGTGTACATATCTGACAAACCAACAAAGCTAAATGAACTAAGCTTGCAACTGGCTCCCGATCATACTCTGTGAAAATGGATGAAAGCTGATTGTAACCACGCCCACCTCTATATAACGGTTATGTTGAAAACTCCTAAATGTGCGTTAACTCACTGAACAAAAGAATCAGAAATATCAAAATTCACAACAAAAATAGTACGGAAAAGCTTCATAGCAATCGGGGTAAACATTCGACCATGGGTGTGGCACCACAGATCTTTAGGTAAAATCCTATACGAAATTTGGTGCATAACATTGTATTGACATTTTTATATCACAGTGTGGAAAAAGGGGAAATTGGACTACAACCACGCCTACTTACCATACAACACAATTTAAAATTTCATCTGATTCTTTCGCTTTACAGTATATAAATCAAGCACCAACAAAGATATCAGAATAAAACTTTGTACAAATAGTGCCTTAAAGTTATGTTAATCCACTTCCAAAAATGGTCAAAATCGGACCTTAACTTCAAACCCCCTGGTACCGAATATGTGAACCTCAATACCTATGGCCGACTTTTTACAGAAAATATCGAGTAAATAGTTCCCCTAGCGCCGAACTTCCGGTTGACTTTATTCCGTACATATTAGTCAATATATGATTTATTGCCAAATGTTATGGTAAATAGTCCAGACCTTCCACTAGTCCCAATATACTCGCTATAGTGATAACCGGTATAAACTTTACAGTTAATTTTATACCGTTTATGTTGATCAGTATGTGTGATATTTTATGTGATTATGTGATGTTTTCTTAAAAATAATGTGGTTTAGCGCTGAATATAAATCAAATCGGTATAGACCTTGGTCTTAACCCCATATCCCCACTATATTGATTGCAGTCCCTTCTTCACTTATCTGACTTACTTACGTCATTTATACCCAATATATTGAATTTAGCTAATTTGGTTGAGTTTATATCTAATTTTAGTTAATTAGGTTGATTTTAATATCTCGGGCACAAAATGTAGAATCGAAGTGTGTCTATGATCTATATTATAAGTTAATAGGATGCCAAATATGATTATAATCCATTCAAGATTTAATTTTCATTCGCAACTTTTTTTAATATAAAGTTTCGTCAACACGAATATGAAATTATTGAAAATATTTCACAGCCTTTGAGCTTCATAAATTGTGAGAGTATAAAATGTTCCGTTACATTCGAACTTAGGCCTTTCTTACTTGTTTAAATTAAAATAGAATACTTGAAGATCTCATAGTGACATTTTTAAATACATATGTATATTGTATTTTATTTTGATATTATCAAATTATGGATGTAATTTCAACCGTATCATTCATTGCTATGCGCAATATCAACGAATTTATTTTAAGATTCAATATAGTCTGTAGTTCCACTAAAGAATTTATTGAGAAATTATTATAGACCACTAAGATAAGAGGCTTCTTTTCCAGTTTTATTTAGTTTGAATATGATATATTTTTACTTACCCGTGTAATGCTAGCACGATGTCCAGTTAAAGAAAATTTCTCCGGAGGACGTGGAATCCATTCGCCAGGGCTTCGTTTTGCTTTAGTAGGAGCGCCCTCAATAACCTCCTTCTCAGCTTCTGATAATTTCGCTTCTAACTCCATAACTTTTTTTTGCAATCGAATAACTGAAGTCCATTTTTTTTCCAAAAGTCCACTAAATTTCTTTTCATTTTCTGTAGAAACATCAGCTTCTTTGCGGAATGCATCTAAGGACTCAGAATAGCCACTACTGCCTAAATAATCGGCAATCGCTTGGTTCCTAAAATTCAATATTTTATGCAATAAATACTATGAAAAAGGAAATTATATGTCTTACAGTTCCTCGCGCTGCCTCTGCGACAAAACCATTTTCATGTTCTTTGACAGAGCAGACGTCGATATTCGATTTTATCCTGTGAATGTAAATATTTGAGGAGAGTTCCGCTGAAAATTGATCCAACCGAAAATTGCTTATTTAACTTGAGTAAAACATCAAATTCAGTTTAAAATTATTATAAATATGTCAGCTAAGTGCATGACAACAAAATCTTTCATAAATTAGTGGACAGAATTTTACATTGTTGCGTCCATTTAATACAACGGCTTTATAATAAGAGGATGTTTTTAACAAGTTATATCACAAAAAATTATATTACAGAACTTACTCTAGATACATGTACATGGACGTGTTTAAAAATTAAAAATAATTTGAAAATATTAAAGGAGTTTGGGTACAAAACTTTAATATTGTCTAAGGCTGCTAAGTTTTGTTTCAATATCTTCAATAATTCTTAAATTACTAACTGTAAAGTAAAGCAAGTTGAATTAACCACAAATTTTAAAATTCTATTAAAATCGATCGAGTTGTTAGATGTGAAATTTCACCTAAAAGGCCGTCGTACACTTCTTAAATAAAATTTTAAATAGTAACGAAATAAATAATACCTACATTTGTAATTTTTCTTTCATTTTTATAGCTTCGTATAAGGTAGTGATAGCCAATGTTTCTATGATTATAAGTCTTTAGTAATCTCTATCTCGCGTTAAATATGTGCGCTGCCAATTATTCAAAAATTCAATTGGACCATTTGAACCTGAGCAATCGCCCAGAAGCGACCAACTCTGGCTAATAGCAGAGGAATTGTGTATCATCAGGACAATGCCAGGCCACATATATCGATAGTGACTCGTCAAATTATACGGGAGATTGGTTGGGAGGTTCTTATGCATCCACCTTATAGTTCGGAACTGGCACCAAGTGATCACTGCCTATTTCTGTCTATGATTTGCGAATGATTTCGCTGGTGAAAAATTCGCCTGAAGAGGGGCTTGTGAAAATCGACTGCTAATGGTTTGCCAATAGGAACGAGAGTTTCTATGAGAGTGGCATTATGAAATTACCTTCAAAATGGCAACAAGTTATCGAACAAAACGGTGCATATTTCACCTAACTCAAACTTTAAATTTTATGAAAAAATAATGGATTTCTTTTTACTAAACCTAATATATATAGTTATATTAATATCGATTAGGATTAGGATAGGTTAAAAATAATGTTCTACTCTAGTGCAAAATGTTGGGAGAGTACAATGCCACAATTTGAAGATGAAATTAGTACTATTAAAGAAAGTGCAGTTACAAAATGTGACTTTGTAATGCTATCTGACTGCAAATGTAAAAAAAAACTAGCTTCCTGTGAACGACGCTGTCTGCCACTTCAATTTTCAAAATTTTTATTACGAAAACAAATATTAAAGCTTTTTCCAAATATACGGGAAGAAGAATCTTCATAATTCATATTTGTTTTGTAATTCAATGTATAACAACAGAAACTAATACTTTTAAATCCTGCAATTCGCCCGTTTTCTTGCAACTTTCAATTGGCGTATAGTTTTTAGCGACATTTTTTCTTATTTTTTACATGTTTAAAATATTTGTAAATAATCGCATTATAAAATTCATTATATATAAAAAGTTCATGAAATCCAATGTCTAAATATCTAAACAAATCAATATGACCGTTCCCAAGGTTTGTAAGCAGAGAAAATAGATTTTAAATACATTAGTAAATATCCAAATGTAACTATCGACAATAATGTTAGTTTTATATTACCATAGCTGATCTAACACAATTTGCATATACAAGTTAGCACTAAAATCAGAAAAATTCAAGTTTATTGGCTCTTTCTGCTTTTCCAAATATTTTTAGATACACAGTAATTATTATTTGCATGTATAAACAATAACACAATGCCCTCCACGTAATGCTTGTTTTATTATGCTAGATAAATCTAGCTAGAATTCTATGCTAGATCACAGTAAAAAGGAGTTTCTATTTAAAAAAAATTCTGTTTAAAAAAAAATTATTAAATTGGCCGTAACTTCGCCCGCAATGTTAAAGTGGGTTTAAGTATTTTGATGAAATAAAAACCGTGAATTTTTTAGTTTTTTTTTCGAGTCTTTAGTCTTTAAAATGGCTTGATTAATAATTTTGTCTACTTTTTCATTTTTACCTGTAACTAATACAAACTTAAAGATAAGCAATCAAATATTTTTCCATAGAAACTTAAAAGTTTATAAATTAGTTGGTAATCACATGGGTTGACATAAGTACTTTGAAAAGTACGTTATACTAAGAAAACAGTTCAAACTTAACAAAAGTGAGGAAATGAAGATGTATAGATGTTTAGTGAAATGTATAATTTCCTTTGGCTTCAGTAACTTTTTGAAAGGGTCTTGGTACTGAATCCACTAAATTTTAAATAACCTCTGAAGATAATCTCTTCCCAAAGGGAAATTATCTCAGAAATTGTTCCCACTCTGACCAGACAAGACTAGAACAGCGACCAAACGTTTTCTATATTATTTAAATCTGGACTTTGAGCTTTATGGCCTGAGGCATTATGATAGATGATATGCAGGACAAGTTATTCCCCAATAAGAATATCTCCGGAGTGAAAGGCATAATTATGCACGGTACTCAAATATTGATTTCGGTCCATCGGTCAGCCGGTGATAGAAACCAAGTCACTCAGCACATGATCGAGGCTTCAGAAAATTATTTCTTTTAAATCCGCGTAGAAATTTTCGGTTTACCTTCACGTGAAATTTCATATCATAAAACTTAGCACAAGTAGTACCTTTAGCGTGCGGTAACTCTCATCTCAATGAAAAAAAAAATACTCCCCTAGCTCCCATATTCTTAATGCAATTTTAGAATGTTTGGTTGACTTCATATCATATATATTAACAAAATTAAATAATCGTATTATTTTGTGGACATACTGTAATTATGACTAAAAATTAGTGAAATCGCAACCTATAATGCCCGAGTACCCGTTTTACCAGAGAAAGTCTATCATAGAGAAAGTTTAATTGCGGACCAGTGTGTGAATTGTCAAAATCTAACAAAATACGATGAACGTGTTTCACCACAGCCAGCTCTAAAAGAGAAATATTAACAGTAGCGCGTTAACAGAGCTGGACATTGAATGAAAAATTGAGCCGCATGTTAGTCTTTTGGCTTAAATTTGTATACGTTTATATGCAATCATACCTATTGATATGAAATATCTTTGCGAATATTCATGAATGCATGCACAACTGACAACATTCCAATAAAATTAAGCAATTTCAAAGGAATATTGTGGTTAAAAGGTACAGACGAACCTACATAAATTTTTTATACTCTCGTAACACCTTGCTAGAAAGTATATTAGTTTTGTTCACCTAACAGTCTTTTGTAATACCTAGAACTAATGGAGTTGGATATAGTCATATATATATATATATATATAAATGCCACGATGAAAAGACGATTTCAAATCCGAGTGACTGTCCGTCTGTGCAAGCCATAACTTGAGTAAAAATTAATATATTCGGATGAAACTTGGTACACGTGTTCTTTGCCACCGTAAAACCGTTAGTATTACAGATGGGCATAATTGGACATCTGCCACTTCCACAAAAGGCCATTATTCGAAAACCGATAAAGTGCTATAATTAAGCAGAAAATTAAAATATAAACGTGTTATTTGGTATAGAGGATCCTAGTAGGGAAGGCATCTATGAGCAAATTTGCTTGTAAAAGTGGGCGTGGCCCCGGCCCCTAATAGGTTTAGTATATATATCTCGGAAACCGTTAAAGCTATACCACTCAAACTAGCTCCGAGTAAGTTTTTCTAGCATCTCCTCATATACTGAGAAAATGAATGAAATTGGATAAAAACCACGCCTACTTTTCATATAACACAAGTTTAAGTTTCATCTGATACTTTCGCTTTAAAGTAGATAAATCGAGTATCAATTAAGATATTGGAATAAAGCTTTTCACGAATAGTACGTTCAAAATATGCCATCTCATGCGTAAAAATAGTCGAAACCGGATTATAACTTTTCAAGCCGTCAGATACCCAATATATGGACCACAGTGCCTCTATCTGACTTCTTACCGAAAATATAGCTAAATCTGTAAGATATCATAATGAAATTGGAGGATTATCTTTTCATGATAATAATGTGATCTGGTGTCAAAAATGTGAAAAATCTTCATCTATCTCAAAAATGCCCGATATAAGGATTCCCGACTTTCCATCTAACTTTAAACCGTTCATGTTGGTCAATATGTGTGATATTTTAAAGAAATTCTAGGATATCTAGGCCGCTTATTCATAATATAGGGATTTCCTCTTCTCTGGTTAACTTTTTCTTCATGTATCTAATATATTTAATTAAGCCACTTTGGTTGAGTTTATACCGCATATATCTTATTTAAGTTAATTTGGTAGATTGTAATATAAATATCTCAGACACGAAGCAAAATATATCAATGATAGGACGTGAGTCTATGTCCTGTAATATAAGTCAATAATATACCAAATATGATTGCAGTCCATTGACAATTTCGTCGAAAAGTGAATGTTGAATTCTTCGGCAACATTTTTTAATATAAAGTTTTGCAGGCCTGAAAGCATTTCCCCGCCTTTGATCCTTGCACATTGCGAGAGTATAAAAAGTTCGGTAACACCCGAACTTAACCCTTCCTTACTTGTATTTGTTACTAGTAGAAATTAAATGTATTACATTCAATTTATATGTAAGTACATCTTTGATCATATAAAACTTCCACACTCATGTATCTGAACATGCACAAATGTATGTATGTACGCCTCAAATCGAATTCAAATCATGATATCACTTATCAGTGAATTGCATGTGCGCGCACTGCTCTATATGTACAAGTGTGTGTTTGACATTGCCGAACAAAGGATGCATACACAAACCTACATATGTATGTACATATATGCGTACACATGGAAGTAAGTCCATCAGCAAAAACTACAAACATTGTTCTACAAAAACAACAATCGTCTCAAATAACATGGGTGGCATTATAAGTCAATATGGTAGCCAAATTGACGAAGCCCAAATTTGTAGTGAATCACACAACAAAAACATTTTCATTCTTGACCGCAAACGCATATTCGAAAAGCAAAGTCGCTTCATTCATAAAAGCAAACTCATACACATCTCCTACCGCATGCCCTTGCCAACAAGTGCCTTTTCATGACGATGGCAAAAGCTAAAAATTACAAATTGAACATCTTTCTGATGTTCCTATTAGAAGGGAAAAGTGAAAATCCCGCAAAACAAAGTTACAAAAGTGGCAACGAAGCTCTTTTGTCAATTTAAAATATTTTTACTTCTAAAATAATTTTCCGTGACTCGCAAAAGTCGACGTCGATATGTATGGATTCTCATATTACGTTCTCATATTGATACGTATTTACGACAATTTATGGGCAAATTGTTTAAGGGCAAGGGAAGGAGCCATCAATCCTTCGGCACGGCGAACTTTACAGGGTTGTTTCAAGTGGCACTGCCGTTGTCATAAATGTGCTTAATATGTATTTCAAAATATTGACGTAGTGATATATCTACCTAACTACATGCATATAAATAATTATACCAACATATTATACTATATTTTTATATATAATTAAATAATACAATTGATTTTTGTGAGAATCAAGGTATAAAAAATTAACGAAAACATGTATGTATGGGCACCTGAGGCTCTTTGTCTGCGAACGCACTAGTTCAGTAGATCTATTTGACATGAAAACAAAAATCATTTTGTTTTTCATTCAGGTGATTCGTTGTTCGCGACAATGGAGATTTTACATGAAGTCATGCGTGTACATATTTACATACTTATATTGTATGTGGACAAATTTGCATACATTATGCGTATGTTTATATATACGTAAATTTATATTAACTATATACATATGTAAGTAGTAAATAATAAAATCCTTATGTGATTATATAATTCAAAAGATTTTATTGAATCAATCATGTATCAGGTCAATTTGTAAAGATATATTTATGTATTACCAAATATAAACAAAATACCTACATATAAATTATATGTAGTCGTTTGCGCATTGTAAATAAGCGGATCTGTAAGCAAACACTCACTCACCGCTGGTGTTAAACCGTGGTTAAACACGCTCATCGTTTTCAGTACCCCCGAAAATTTTGTAAATTCATACATACATTAGTAACATAAGAATTCGCCTTGACTACACCACAAAAATACGTGGTGTTCAAAAAATAACGGGAATTTTCCTTTTTTGAAAAAAATATTTATTCATTCGTTTGCATTAATGTTGTCGCCTTCCTAATAGTCTTCATTTGATATTATGTCACTTCTTCCAATCGTCGAAACATTTCTCAAACTCGATTTTTGGGATAACCTTTGTTGCTCTTTCAGCGCTGCACTTTTAATGTCATCTATACTAATAAAACGATGATCCTTTAAGGTTATCTTTATGTTTGGAAATAGGAAGACTCACACAGCCATGTCTCGTGAATATGGAGGCAGGGACATCGTTACAGTGTTGTTTTTGACCCAGAATTCACGAACAAGCAACGAAGTGTGAACAGGTGCATTATCGTGGTGCAAAAGTCATGAAGTGTTTTTCCATAAACCCGGGCGTTTTTTTTTCGGATTGCTTTACGCAAACGGCGTTGAACTTGTAGGTAGTACTCCTTATTGATCGTTTGACCTTGAGGCAAGAATTCATAATGCACTGTGCCATTAAAGTCGAAGAATACGGTCGAAGAACATTCCCTTTATTTTTTGAACAAACCACGTAATATTTAATGGGTGTAGACATTTTTGCTAAACTTGGCAACTGAAACGCTACGTATGTACAAACATATGCACAATTGAATATATATGACAAATGACATTTTTCCGGCATCCGGCAATGTTATTTTTATTAATTAAAATAATTAGTTAATGTGCATTATTTAGTGCACTACATAGTGCCTAATGCATTATTTGATATATAACATACAATTCAAAACTGTCATAAAATAATTAAGGAGGAGATTGGATACGAAGGAAATAGAAAGATGCTACTGGCACATCAAAGGGTGAAACAATAAAGGTTGAAACCATGGCTGCTAGTTCATCTCTGGTTACGGACGCTAGCTTTCATTTTTGCGTTTTTGGCTCCAACTTCACAAATACTGGTAGAACGGGAAGCTCAGGTTACAGGCATTTCACAAATGATGGCAGAATAGCGGGAAAATAATCAGCGGGGTAATAATATTGGAAATGAAAATGAATGAAAAACTTACACAACTACAAGAAAACTTGAAAAGAGAAGAGGCAAGACAAGCTTGAGGAAACGCGTAAGATCGAAGCCAAAGTAAGCGAGTTAAAAGATAATTTTCGTAATATTCAGCTAAGTTAGCCAATTTCTTCAGCTAATACTCTCAAGCTTCTTCCTTCGACGGCACGATACCCTTCCAAAATTTTGGAAGGGAGGACGTGGAGGACCATAACGAGAAACCACATGAATTCACCACAGAAATTGAGCGGTTGGCCCAAACAAATTCCATAGTTTTGTGACCGAGAGTAAAGTTACTTACACGAACTTAATAACTTAATGTGATCTAATACCATCAATTGTTAAAATTGTGGGAGTTCGCGGTAATGTCATGTGGATTATGCAATAGACTAGGAGCTTTAGAGAGACCTGCGGATCATGTGCAAAAGTCAAAAAGGAAGTGAATTACTTAGGGCCAAATGACGACGAAGCGTGTTTGCAATGCCGCGGAAAAGATAGAAACTCTTAAGGGTTGGCTAAGATTTAGGAATTTACGCGAACCTAAATATTTCTCTGAACTATGTACTATATACTATGAACTATGTATTCACTTCGATTCGTACTAAGGTTTGCCAACATTCCATATAGTCTCAATGAAGAAAGGTTTTGAAACTCTGAAGCAATGGACATATTCTGTACCCATGCTGGAGTACGCAGCTTCAGATGTAACTTTGTAAAAGAATATTGTCACAGATAGTTAATGGATTGCAAAAAGTAGTTGTCTAATATAGCTGCGCGTTTGAGAACCCATAAACTATTTCGTAAGATAGATAGAACTTCTGAACTTGGTGTCTGTACTCAATGTATCGCAGCATTCATGAAACAGTAGAAATCTGATGCACAATTTGAACGAATTGAAAAACTCAAAGGAGAGATAAGACATGGAGATATCCAACAACCTGGATGAGCAGTTGAGAGGAAGTGCAAGACTCAGAGAAACAACGCGTTCAAAATATGACTAGCATGAGGAAAGCCCGGTTTGAAAATGCGATGAACTGTGAAGGATTTCACTAAACAAGGCATTAGGAGATCAAGAATCCATATGAAACTGTTTCGCTTGAAGAGTATTTGGAAAAAAAACTACCAAGTTTGTACTCAATTTGCAATGTGACAATACAAATGTCGGTTTGAAGGGAGGCATCAATATACCAACTTGTTTTAGAGGGCATAATTAGATCGCCCGTTATCGAGAAGATTTCAGGCTGCTGCAAGTTCTTTTGTTTAGAACTTGTATAGTGTGCAAGTAATCTTTAATCTAGTAAAATCAGTTGCACTACTTGCTCCGGCTAATACCATTTTCTAACGTGTTGTAACCCGCGCTTTTCACATACATATGTAGAGGATGTTTTTCGTTTCCCCATTCCTCAATCCAAACCACCACCACTACACCTTTAACTCACACCCAAGTGATACAAAAGTTTGTCCAAGACAAACTAATCCCTTACAATTTAACTGCAAGCACTACAGAGCAAGATAATTAATTGTCAATGAAAGTATATCAATAGCTGCGGTCAAAGAAACCAAACTAAACGGTCACTCCGATCTTTTGAGCTGAGCCATTAGCTTTAACAAAGCTAACTGGATAGTCTTTCTGGGGAAGATTTCTTATTATTTGTTTGAATGTTGTTTAACGTTGTATACCGATACTGTATAAATACTGTAGTCGAACTGTAATTATACTGTAGTCAGCCTATATATGTAAATATTCATTTCATTTATAAAGATCTTTTAAAATATTAATATGATTAATTTAATTCTAAAGTTTCAATATTCCCATGTCGGTGCCTCCCCTTATTTCGGAAAGCTCACTTTCAAAATATAACATGTTTTTGTATTAGTTATCTGCTAGAAAGGAGTCAAAAAAGATGTCAGTAGCTCCTTTGTGAATGGTGTGTAATGCCGAACTTTAATGTTGGCTTTAAGAGTTAATTAGTTGTCTAGATCCCGTTGTTGAACAGTTAAAATATATTTAAAGTCCAAGTTCAAACAAAACTTTTTTAATTTAAAAGAGTGAGTAATCCAGGACATAATGTGAGTACCGACTAAAAATTACCAATAGGAGCGAAATATCAATAGGGGGCCAAAAATCTTAATAAAGTTATCAGATTGAGGGAAATCTATGTCCAGACTATAAGGTGGAAGCATAAGAATATCCCAACCAATCTCCCTGAGATTTTGGCGACCCACTATCGTTGTGTGTGGCCTTGCGTTGTTTTGATGAAACACAATTCCTCTCCTATTGGCTGGTCTAGAAACTGGCCGCTTTAGGACGATTGCTTCCATCAGACAGTCCAACTGTTGACAGTACAGGTTCGAATAGGGGAGCAGCTCATAGTAGACGATTTCCTGCCAATCACACCAAACACCTACAAAACCCTTCCGGACTGTCAATTCTGCATTACCCACTGTTTGCAGCATCTCACCGCGATTCGACCACAACTGGTTTCGCTTGAAATTGTCGTAAGTGACCCACTTTCCATCACCAGTAACCATCTAATTCAGAAATAATTGGTTTTGTTGCGATTCAACAGTGTTTTTTGTACAATATTTAGCTTACATGATGATCGTACTTGACGATTTCCACTTATCGATATTTTAAACAATTGATCTTCCAAGGCGTCGTCTTTAACATCACAGTTACCGAAACGGAAACGCCGAAACCAATATTGTGTTTGATTGGCTGTTAAAGTGTTAGGACCGTCCGTCTTATGACCATCTTTGACGCGTGCTCAAGCAATACTGAGTTAAGCAGTCTCTTTGTCTTTCTAACGCCATGTAGCCTAACCCGATTCCACTTATGCGACGCGAGATGCAGATTACTAAATTTTTCTATTGGGAAAATAACGGATTTCTATTTACTATACCTAATACCTTGAAAACATTCCTTCATCGAATCCTATATTAATTGGCATGTTATTTTTACCGACATATATGCGATGCACTAGCATAATTTTGGGAAAACCCCCAAAGAAGTATATCTGAGGATGCATAAGTGGAACTAGTGGAGCTGGAATTGTATATTTGCGAGTTAATATAGCGCAATTGATCGATTTAAATACTATATAAAAAAAAACGATTTCAGTCCAAGCTTTAAAAAATTTAGCCTTTAGGAGAAATTTTCCTTTATGCACAATAAATTGAGAAATAATACATAGAGCGTTGTTAAAGAATGGTTGTTGTATAATGTGAAATCCAAGCTTCAACATCATCACAAATCTCCATACCTGAATGTAATCCAATATTTCTTTCCTAAAGTAACCAACTTCTTTATGTAACTATAAACTTTGTTGATGAATGAAGAAAATCTTGTAGAAAAAAGTAGTGTTATCTATTCCAAAAAGAACTGATGATGTAAGCAAAAGGAAAGCAAATGTCGCCCGTTGTATTTTAGAAGAATAAGTTTTATTATTTTTAATTATCGTATATTCACTTCTGCCTGCAAAAAAAAAAAAAAAAAACATTGAAAGGCTGAATTACACGAAACTCTTTTCATGTAAAATGGTTGGAGTTTTTATATTAAATTGTAATTGTAATTGTAATAACACTGGTACTATAAAAACATTTTGAAACGAATAATGATTTTGGGAAAATAGAAAAATTACCCGTACGAAGACTTCGGCGAATTATATATTTTTACATGTCTTCCTTTTAAATATCAACAAAGTGAGTTTTCATATTCTTTTTCAATCTTTAATCTCCGTTATATCTTTATTTGTTTACATAGTTATTAAAAAACATATTCTACGTGTTTTGTAACACATCATATAGGTAGGCTAACCAACATCCAAATCGAGCAATCGAAATGTATTAGAAAGGTTATAATTTTTTTTTATTATTCAAATGGGATGGTAAGCAAATACAATAGCACTCCTCATTTATTCTGCTCTAATATTCATATCTGTCAAATCATATATTCACATTCTTATCAAAGTGTAAGTCTTAATTATTTCATAAAAAAAACATTTAAAAACTTCTGGTACTAAATATATTTGCTGTTTTCACATAGAACCAATATTTACATATATATAGTTTACAAATCAAAGTATTTTGGGATAAACTATTTACCTGACACAAAAATTGAGTAGTATTTAATGTGGTTTTATAGCTGGGTAGGCAGTTGTTTAATGTATTCACAAAACGAACAATAGTTAATTTTTGGTGACAAATGATATTGTTAGAAAAATCGATAGTACCAATTACTGATTATGCGTCATCACGTTTACTATACATAGTCTTCTGTTTATATTGCTTAAAACAATTTCGTTTTCTTCAGGAATACCTAAAACTTAACAAAATGGTACATCTTCGTTTCTTTATTTATTATGTGGGATACAGATGTGAGCATTCCAAATATATGCGAATTCCGGAAAAATAACAAGTGTATCAAAATAAGATATATAAACCATTAGCCCTAAAGCTAAATCGGTAAAATCTTTACACAGAAACATTTGTCGAACGGTTTTACTTACTTTCAGAACTTATTTTTTAACTCCGAACACAACTAAACTGTAATAAACAAGTTGGATCAAAATATATAAGGACGCCCAATTTACAGAAAATAGATTTTTAGTAACTGACAGTTACATATACACTTGTATGTGCATATTTTATTTCACGATGTGGCCATACTTTGAAAATACTCAAAACACACAAAGCTCAGTACTATAATTAATTCCAAAATAATGACGGCGGTAAAATACGAAATGGATTCGTTATATCACAAATCATCTGATGTGTAAGCATCTTTCCATTTCATATTTGTTTTAATATTGTAACGGATTCATTGGATTAATCGCCCACGTTGAAACCCTACTCTGAGTTCGATCACTGGATTCGTTAAGTGAAAGTCGCAATTAAATGGCTGTACGCTTCTCTTCATTTCTAATTTAAATAATTTATCACTTTATTTTTCGCTATTCGATAGTGCAACTTATTATTGATAACTTATTTACACTTTACTTGGTAAGACTTTAATTAGAACTGTGTTCCGCTGTCACTCCAGCAGTCCATATATAGTAGATCGGTACCAACAGATCGCCACTCGAACATACTGGCAACTACGAGTTTCGCTGTCTGGCAGATTATGGCAACTTATAGTCGATTCTGTTCTATTCTGGCATTCGTGTTCGCCACAATATCGCCATTCGAACATTCTGGCAACTACTAATTTCGATGTCTGGTAGATTCGGGCAAGTTGTCGTCGATTCCGGAATTCGTATTCGCCACATTGCCCTCAACCTAAGTCTGATCGTCCCAATTAGACATATTTGCGGTACCATACGCTGCAAACCGTTCTAAATGAACTACCTTCATTTTATTCCTTCATCTTTCAACGGGCTATATGCGATATACCACATCGTTGAGTCGTTTAATAACTTGGTATGGTCCTTCCCAACTACGCTATGATTTAGGAGATAAGCATTTTTTCCATTGTGGGTTATAGATGTCCAATCTCCTTCTACAAGCCCTTCAGAGTTCATTGCCTTGTCTTATTTCACCTTTATTTTACCACCCATGTACATACCCACCACTGTAAATCGGAAATTTTTGTTATTATTACCAAAAATTACCCTTTCTGCAGTCTACCCCGTTGTTTCATTTACAGCAGACCGATAAGCCATCTGGATCAAAAATATGTATGCATATAGATGGGTATCCCAAATTTCTTACACTTGTCTACCACATTCCTCAAATGTTCTTCTAAAGTTCGATTGAATCGTTCTATCATTAAATCGAACTGCGAATTTAAGGTAGTTGTACAAGTTTTCCGGATACCCAGTTTCTGGCACAATTTCTCAATTAGAGCTGATTCGAAATTCCTCCCTAGGTCAGAATGTAATTCTATTGGGACACCATATCTCGTTACCTAATTGTTGGTAAATATGTCCTCTACTGTTGAAGCTTACTGATTAAGAGTTGGGTTACCTCCGGTCACTTACTGAAATAGTACACGACTACCGAAACATATCTGTTTCCCAATTTACTGGTGGGAAATGGACCAGCTGCACCCATAGTAATTCGCTCAAATAGCGCACCCAAATCGAACTGCTTCATCTAGCAATGACTTCTGGACCTCGGCCCTTTACCTGCAATGCAGTCAGTACAATTGGCAATCCATTCCGTAAGGGATTGACGACGTCATTTGAGGAATTGACGATTCCCATGTGCCCTCCACCTGGACCGTTTTGCAACTCTTGAGAAATTCGAGAATTCTTACTTTCGGAATAATCGTAAGAGCTTGGGAGCTCCCACCACTCCTATTATGATTTCGTCGACGATATCTGCCTTTATAAAATTGTGTAACACGACTATCTTTCCAATTATGATATCGCACGTTATTTCTCCGAGAACCTGAGTAACGTAACTTTGAGTTACTAGTAGCTTATGGTCTTATTTTTTATTGCCCAGTCATTCACTAACCGTAACGTTATTCGTATTCCTGTTTATTTGTGAGTTGGAGATTACAGGGCACTTGCGGGAATATTGGAATAAGTTTTTTGAGAATGCGAATGTTGAAATGCGAATATTCGCAACATCCCTAGAATAAATATCAACTACCAACCGCAGGCAATTGAGTCGACCGTAGCCCTTCTGTGTATATTATAGATTACTATCCACCCTCGTTAAAGTATATAGATAGGATCAGGAAACTGCTCAAGAGCACTTGCATAAACTATTTTCCGAATTTTCGAGTTTGAATACTTTGAATATATTTAAAGAAAATGTTTATATTATGTTTTATTTTTTTATTTGTTTTCGAACGTGTTTAACTGAATAAGTTACCGAAATTTATCTTCAAAAAATCATTGCTCTCATGAATTTATCAAGTTATAATACATATGTGTATGTATAAATATTTTTTAAATATTTACATTTTCTATTGCTATATTAATATGATTACAACAATGATTACGTCTGTAGTAATTATACCTAAATTCTGCATTCTTACAAAATAGTAGCTAGCAAATAATTTTAAGATTCTTTAAAATTGCTAATATTAATCAACTTGAAAAACTGAGTCAAGGAACTCGCGGAAATTTAGTAATTTCACGACGAACATATAAATTAATTAAAATCTCCTAAACGATTTTTAATAGCTTCATTTTTATTTCATTTTACGATTTCTGTCAAAAATATTAGTAATTCTGTCAAATACTTTGAACACTACTTCTCAAAAATGTAAACCCAGGGCTGCTTCTTCTTGTTTTCCAACACACTTACTTCAGTAGCCTTACGTATAGTAAAATTTTATTATAGTATCCAACTCAAGTCTACCGGCAATTATAACCCAGTGGCCTTCCACAATAGAGGTGTTAATTTACGGTATTAAAGTAGCAGGAAATTTTCCGGACATGGTTGTGGTTGAACTGCTACTAAAACGTAGTGCTAAAATTTAAATATTTTGGTTTATCTAAATTTCTTGCTAAGATGAGACGATTAGTGAGAGGGGTTAGCAGAAAAAACATATAATGGGAGTATTTCCATTTTTTTTACTTTAAACAATAAGATTACATTATGTATACATTTAAACATCTAATCAGCTTGAAATCAACAAGTATATTGTGATCTCTAATATAAGCTGTTTATTAAAAAGTATTTTACATTTCTGATCTTATATCTATGTGAGTATGTATGTATATCGAATGCAGGTATATACGAAAAAATTCTCCATACATAATAAATATCCGAACTAAAGCGTTTTTTCGAAATCCATTAATATTGTCTTTAGGAAAGGAATGCATTTTCTTTGAATTCTATAGTTTTTATACTCACACAACATGTTGCAAAAGAGTATATTAGTTTTGTTCAGCTAACGGTTGTTTGTAGACCTAAAACTAATCGAGATAGGTATAGAGTTCTATATATATATATTGGGTTGTTCGGAAAGTCATTTCGTTTTTTTTTGGGGAACATGAAAGACAGTTTTCGTATAATGAATAAATATTTTATTAAATTATATATTGGCCATTCTGGTCCAACACCTTTTGCCATCTTTCTGGCAGTAACATAATTCCCCTCTCATAAAAGTTTTGGTCCTTGCTGGCAAAAAACTCGTCCAGGTGGTTTTTGACATCTTCATTTGAGGTAAAGGTTTTGCCATCCAAAAAATTTTGCAGGGACCGGAACAAATAGTAGTCGGAAGGCGCCAGATCTGGAGAATATGGTGGATGTTGCAGTACGTCCCATTCAAGCTGTAAAAGTTTTTGGCGAGTGACCAAACTTGTGTGAGGTCTCGCATTATCCTGGTGGAACACTACACCCTTCCTGTTGATTAATTCGGGCCTCTTCTCTTTAAGTGAATCATTCAATTTGTCCAGCTGATGACAATAGACTTCTGAATTAATCGTTGTATTGTCCGGCAAAAGCTCAAAAAAAACGATTCCTTTGACATCCCACCAAACGGAGAGCATCACCTTTTTTTGGTGAATGTTGGCTTTTGACACGCTTTGAGCCGGTTCATCTTTTCTGCTCCATGACCTCTTGCGTTTAACATTGTTGTATACAACCCATTTTTCGTCCCCAGTAATAATCCGCTTCAAAAATGGATAATTTTCTAGACGTTTGAGGAGCGAATCACACGCGTCAACACGACGACACAAATTTCGCTCGGTAAGGACATGGGGCACCCACACATCGAGCTTCGAGGTTAAGTCCATGCCTTTCAAATGGCCATAAACAGTTGAATTCGACAAATTTAACCTCTCACCGATCTCTCGTGTGGTGATTCGCCGATTTGCATCAACTAATGCCTTTATCGCATCTTTGTCAGCTTCGACCGGCCTTCCAGACCGTGGTGCATCTTCGACATCAAAATTGCCGGATCGAAATTTTGCAAACCAGTTCTGGCACTGGCGTACTGTTAACACGCCTTCTCCATACACATCCGTCAATTTTTTTCTCGCTTGGACAGCATTTTTACCTTTTCTGAAGTTAAAAAGTAAAATATGACGAAAATGCTGCTTATTGCTCTCCATATTTAAAAAGGCACCAACCAAAAACTACTGGGTAGAATTAATAGAACTTTTTCACACACAAGCCTTGCAATATCAGCTCTCATGACATATAATGGTTATGGGGCTTAAGTGTGAAGTTAGTTTCGAAAAAACGTAATTAAGTCCTCTGGCGGGAAAAAACGAAATGACTTTCCGAACAACCCAATATATAAATGATCAATATGAAAAGACGAGTTGAATTCCGGTTAATTTCCTTCCGTCCAACTATGAAGGCGATAAATTGAGTAAAAATTAAGATATCTTGACTTAAGTTTCATCATTACACTTGTGCTCTGTCAAAGTAAGAATATTGATATTGCAGATGGACGTAATTGAACATCTGCCACGCCCATAAAATGTGCATAATTTGGTGCAGATAATCGCAGCCGATAGAGGCATCTTTGGGTAAAAAATGTTCGAAAAGTGAGCATGGCACCGTCTCGCTCCCCTAAGTTTAAAAAACATATCAATCAAAATATTCGGCGTATATATAAATATATATATAGCATATAATAAAAGTAAATCTACATATATCAATAGAACATTTTTTAGCATGTCCTCGTATGCTGGGAAAATGAGCCAAGTCTGATAATAACTACGCCCACCTCTCATACAGAGGTTAAGTGGAAAATACTAAAAGTGCGTTAACTAGCTGAAGAAACACGTCAGAAACATCAAATCTTAGTGTAAGTATGGTACGGGAGACTTTTAACTTCCCAATTCTAAGTGAAATCTCATATCCGAAAACGCCTTTCCCAATTTGAACCAAATTTGGTACATTACGTAATATTTGTATTCTAATGTTACTTTGTGAAAATGAGCGAAAGTGGATGACAACCATGTCTAATTCTCACATAACACAGTTCTAAATTTAATCTGATTCTCTCATCTTAAAGTATATAAATCAAGCACCAATTAAGACATTGGAATGAAACTTTGTACAAATAGTGCCTTCAAGATATTACATCGTATGCGTAAAAATAGTTGGAATAGGCATATAAGTTTTCAATCTCCCATATACCCAAAAAAAGGACCATAGTGCTTATGCCTGACTTTTAACCGAAAATATTGGCAAATCCCTGAAATATTGTATTGAAATTCGAGGATTTTCTTTCCATGATAATAATATGCTGTTGTCTCAAAAATGGGGAAAATCGGGTAAGTACTTTCCTTTCCAAATATAAGGAATTTCGTCCTTCCGGTAGACTTTATACCGTATATAACGGTAAATGTACGAGATATCGCGATGAAATTGTAGAATAATAATTTCTCTCCATGATAATAATTTGCTTTTGTGTCAAAAATGGGGAAAATCGGTTTAATACTTCCCCTAAGCATATTATATTATTCCTAATATAAGTATTTCCAGACTTCTGTCAGACTTCATACCATATATTTCGATGAATATATGAGTTACCTCCATGAAATTCAGAGAGCGTCTCTTCCTGGTAACACTGTGTTCATTTGCATAAAATTGATAAAATCGAATCAATACCACCTCCAGCCCTCTTCAGAGAACTTATAACCATAGAGAAAGTGCAAATTCCTTCCTTCGATATATCGATGCGCAATGTATAATATGTGTCGACGCCGTATCGAAGTTTCGTTCAGTTGCGATGCGGTTCCGAAAGAGCAAATGACGGAGGTCTTCTGCCACTACGAGGGGAGGTTGGCGTGGTTGTGTCAGATGTAGTTCAGGGCGATAGAATTGATTTATAACCGAACGGGAAGTTGGCGATTGATTCGAGGACATCTCTGCATCCATTTGTATGGATGTATGGAAAAAGACGATTTTAGTTATAAATTTATAGCAGATTACTTGATAAAGATGTTTATGTTAGAGGTTAACAACTTTATTTGCCGAGGTTCGTTTGAGTTTATTGGTTTATTTTCAGTTGAACAACTTATGAGATTTGTTTTCGGTTTTTCGATGTGATATTATGATTGTTACACATACTGCCATAGTTTACAGCGCGATTGTGTTAACATTCCGGTTGCGGATAACCTACTCCGATATGACCGTTGGAGCCATAAAATATCTTTTCTAGGCCGGGCAGCCATCCGGTAGGGGCAAGACCATCATAACGGACGAAGACACAATCTACAAGTTTCATCACTTTTTAGGAGCTTTCTATCGGTATCGATATGGAGGTCATTCAAACATTCTTCTTTGAAATTTTGGTTTAATAAGACTATACGACTGACTCAGATATGACCAGAATGGGTACTCCTTTAAGAAAATGCTATGTTCTTAGGGCTGCAAAGTCGGATGAATCCTTTAGGGCCTCAATTCTAGTTAATACTGTACTGAATTAGTAGTTACCAAGTACCTTTTTTTTAAATTGGATTTGAAAGTTTTCACAGCTGATTCCCATAAACCACACCTGTGAGGAGTGCTTGGATTGATAAACTGTCAATTAATGCTTTGAAGAACGTACTTTTTCTTAATTTCAGATTAGGCTTCTTTATTAAATTCCAAAAACTGTTTTGCTACGGTTTTTTGAGATCCAACAATATTGAGGGAAAGTCGCGCCGTCCGAAGAAGTGAGTAAATGCCGCGCGAAAAGTCTCTGTCGTTAAATTAATACATAGCTCGAGGTGCACTGGTTTCGTCGTAAAACTGACAAAGACAGTCACTTCGTTTTTCAAAGGAGTGGGAGACTTTAGCATTAACGCCTTTATATGGAAAGGCATAGCAAAATCGACACCTGTTATGGTGAATAGCAGGGCAAAATTCCAGCGTTCAAGTGGAAGTGTTGCCATAATCTGCGTTCGCGTTTTCTGTTTGTGGGTAGCGCAAACCATGCACCTGAAACTGCACATCTTTATTTGGGGCTGCATTTGCGGGAAATAAAACGCGTGGCGGACCATTTGCTGCATTAGGCAGCGTGTAGCATCAGCAGGTGGATATAATGGAGGTATAATATCAATCGGCAAATGATGATTTCTCTGTTATAACCAGGAGATGGCGTTCGTTATAAGTCAGGCTTGAATTGGCATGACGACTATTCGCCCGAAGAAGACCTTTCACGTTCAGAAATGGGTTTAGTACTAAGAATGAACTCCTTTTGTTAATCGTCTTTGATTCTCTTTTCAGTGATATCTCGCGGCTGAAGAGCCTACTTGAGTAGATGCGATAAGAGCGACCGCATTGGTATCGCACTGGTCAAATGTTGGTCCTTTAACTTTATTTTTGAGTCGCTCTATAAATTTGAATATGTAGGCGACTACTTTGAGGGCTCCGAAGAACGATGAAAATCGCTCGGGATCATCCAATGTGGTGTGAAAGGTCTCGATTGGAGCAATTACGTTGCACACGGGAGATTCCGGAGATTCGGTGGCCATTCCAGCAGAAAGAAATGGAGTCAAATTGCGAGGGTTTGCACCCTTTTATATCTAGATCGATGGCATTATCAGCACTGGCTACGTGTCGCCAAGTGGGTGGTCCTACTAGGTCAAATATTTGAGATTTGCGAAATATGTGCTCCCCACGAATGTGATGGTTTTCCTAGCCAGGCTATTACAATTTCGGTATTTAACAAGAGATGTAATAAAATGATATTTTGCCTTGTTTGAAGGGCTCTGTACTATTGATACTTATTTGGCGAGTAGAAACGCGGCACAGAGCTCAAGTCGTGGTAGACCTACGGCTTTTAGAGGAGCCGCCTTTGCTTTTGCTACTGGTAAGTGCCTTGTGGTCGCGATATCGCTTTGAGTACGTACATTTATCGTTGCGCAGTATGCCTTTTCAGAGGCAGCACAGAAGCCGTGCAAATCGACTTTATATTCTGGGGAATTGTAAATCGAATTTGTCCATCGTGGGATTTGTAACCAGCAAGGAAGGGCTAAGGTGTAATCGAACATTTTATACTCTCGAAATATGTGAGGCTCAGAGATGGACCCCTTAAAGTGGTAATTTATTCTTTACGGGTTTTTAACATAAAGCTTACCTGGTCGAAAATGCTTTATTCCAAATAGTGATTTTATACCTCAATTAATGACGAAAATACTCGCGATGGAGAATTGGTTTGTTACTTGAGGAATCTCGTAATCGAAGAACAATCTGGCTTCTTACCGAATATGCCACATGAAGCAGTGCAACTATTACCGGATTGGCTTATACTGAAAATGATTCGCTCTTCAGTTGATCGCTTGATTGAAGCGGCTCTCTTGGATCTTACTCCAGATCAAATCATTCTCTTTGTGCAAAATTTCGGAACACCCGTAATTTCCATGTGAAAGTTTTTAGCCTTATTGGATCATGCTGTGAATGAAGAACTGGAACTAGTTAAGAATGCAATACTTAACAAAGCTTATTTAGCGCAATTGGTTGAAATTCAACAAAAACGGGGAGCCAAAAATGGACATTTTACTGTAAAAGCTCTTGAATTATACTCTCATTCACAAACTGTCCCAGACAATCCAAAACAAACTGATACAGCTTTAAGTCTATTAAACTTCGAAAACAACTTCCAACCTCTAGCACCTACTACATGTCATTATCGGACAAATAACGACATTGAAGACATAGTCGGAGATATATTGAAATCTTCACAATACCATTACCAAAGTAATAGTCGATATCGTAGGTTACTTAATCATTTCCTTGATAGAGATTTTTTCTTAACCAAAAATCGTAGAGAACTTATGACCAGTCAATTGAAAAAAGGTTGGATATGTTTATTGTGAATTGTTGACCGGTACAAGTGTTCAATTTTCCATCAAACAACATCACAAATGAAACATGCTTGCACATTTTCAAGAGTCCTTCTACAAAAATTTATAACTTCGAATGAGTTCAATATTTTATTTGATAAACTGACTGAATGTGAAACCTTATGGGAAGTAGAAATGGATTTGAAGGGAGACAAATATGTGTATATAAAAAGTTTATTCAAAATAATGAAGAGGAGAGAGAACACTTTTTTCCAGATGTCTTCAAAACCTTTTGGATTTATAGAAAGCAAACAGACTTTAGATGACATTCGAATGCTATTTGGTTTGAAAAAAGGGAAAATATCGGAGGAAGTGGAATTTTTGTGTCATTGTGGATTAATTGTCGACCGATTATGTGAAATAGATCCGGAATTCACAAACTTACGTAAGCTGAAAAGCTGAATAAGAGTGGATTTCTATTTACAATAAACTTTGCAGATTTTCGTTTCCATATATTTTCTTTAATACGCATACAAATTTCTTTAATTTGCAAACGAGTCTAATTAAATAAAAAAGAACGATTTCACCCAAAATGCATAAACTATCATCGTGTAATGGGTGATTGAACGAAGTGCTTTACGTGGGTACGGTGGGTACCTGCCGTTTGTACAGCCTAACTCCACGGTGCTCTAAAACACAACAAATCAATATAATGCGTTGATCAGCACCCGTCAGTAATAGCTTTTTGCTAAAACCAACGGTACCGATCAGTATTGTGAAAATGGACACGCTGAACATCTTGGTGAGGTTCGAGGCCTATCTAAAACCTCTGCCGTACTTTGGGTCCGGCACTCGGTTGCAATGCAACTCCGCATTGAGCTAATGCAAGGCCAGTTCGTCACGCATTTGAGTTTAAACCACAACCACCACGATATTCCCGGAGGGCCATGCGGCATGAGCAGGTTGGAGCGAACTCCAACGGCTCCTGCTCTCCGTGGTATCAGAATTTAGTCTCCGGTCAGACCTCGTGTCCGAAAACTACTAGCAGTTGAGCTTCCTTACAGCTCTGCACTGGTGACCAGGTGTAATGGGTGATGTAAAATCTTTCAGTATTTCCCTTATAATTGATAAACCCAGGTGTTGTATCAACCAGGGTTCTCTTTCAAAGCGCTCCCGAAGTCCGCCAATACAGAAAAAATTTTAAGCGAAAAACTGACATTGTCACAGAGGGTATAACTATTTCTCTAACGGTTCATTTTCTCTAATGGATATTATTATTGTTGCTTTTGAATGAAGAATTATATATATCTTTCTTTTCTATTTATTTGGATTGGTTTGCGAAATATAGATAAGGTAACATTTATTATTTGTCAGGATGTAACCCTTTTATTTTTTTACGAATAAATCAAACCTTAAATAAACCTTAAATTGTCAAATTAAAATTTTTTTTACAACAATTAATAAAAAATTAATGCGTAGAAACAATTTAGTGAAGTGGTAGTGTATGAAAAGTGAACGGTATAGGTGTAAAATATATTATAATTCGAAAAATTGCACTTAAAATTGTTAAATTTTTAACTTAAAATGCAAACATCTTAAAAACTGTAAGTTTGCGGCGGCTTTATTTATATATATTCTTGACCTGGAGAACTTCCTCTATCAGCCCATACCCATTAACCCCGAATTCGGGAGATGCCTTTCGAAAGTTTGCCCTTGTATAATATCTGATCGTTATTCATTATATTCGAAACTGTTAAAGAAGCATCCCAACTTTTGATTAGGGTATAGGTATATTCGCATTGTCTATTCCCGATCAGTACTATTTTACACTTTTCGCTAAGGAGCCCGCTTCACGTTCGTAAAAATAACAATAGTCCAAATGAATGATGGACGAATCGCGGGTGAGTGCTGCGTTTAATATTTGCCGCGCCAGTATTTACGGGGGGCAAAAGGTGTTTATGAAGTAAAGATTAAAAATAGGTTTCGTTTCAATATTTGTTTAATTTTTCGTAAGTTTTTCTACTAAATGTTACAAGAAAACAGAAGGAAAGCGTGTTTGGCTTGGAATAAAATAGTTCAAAGAAAGTATTGGAGCAAAAGATTGTTTCTAGATGGTGAGGAATTCATCAAATCTTTGATAATAAGAAAATTTTTATATGTATTTAAATAAATAGAACATTTTTAATAAAAATTGGGCGATATAGAATTATTTCCATACTTCGTTTTTCGTATCTCGAATTTATATCACAAAATATGCTAAACGTTCAATACCCAGCGATCCACGATACGTGATTTGAATTTTGTAATATGGATCAATATTGAATGACAATGGCCCCTTTAAATATCACGATACTGGATCGCATCAGTTATAATTTAACGTGTACCGAGCCCTTAAGAGGTAATTTAATCGATTAATAAGTGATATATTCACATTTGATTATTATTAGCGAAATTCAGTTAGTCGGATGAGCTAAAGATTGTTTGCGTGGAATACTGTCATAATTAGTCAAATTTTTGAGTTTTTCTATGATATATATTTATAAGTCTGAATATTGGGTAAAAGTTTAGCAGCTTCCCGGTAAATAGTTCATAAAATGGATCGATGCAAAGGCGTTAGCAATTCCAGAGTACAGAAAAAATCAGCTGGACCGATGGGAAATGAATTTTTCCCATTAGGTGCCAAAACCACCCGGGAGGATACTAAAAAGATAGCTTCGTGTAAAGGAAACACAATGGTTTCTGATCGTAAGCGTGAAGCCACTTCTGCCGTTTCGAACGTAAACAAAAAGGCGAAAATTATGCGCTTTGAAGAATCATCGGGCTTCACAATACACGAAACATGGGACCAATTTGCAATTGATTGTGAAACTACGGACTTGATTATTGCAATAAAGGAAAATATCGAACAGTTTGATGACAATTTTTTGCGTCTTATTTGTGGATCAGTAAAACAACTTATGGAGCCATACACTCGGAATAAAATTGATTACGTTCTTTATTATGGTTTATTCTACCTGGCAAAATTGAGACCAAATATTTTTAGGAGAGATGTTCTTAGCCAAGCCCTTCTCTATATATTGCGTAGAGATGTAAATATTAAATTAAAACAAAGTTCAAATTCTCAAGCGATTGCGTCTAACTTATTAACCAAAGCATTCAATGATAGAAATAACTGGCCCGAACATTTAATTCGTATTTATATAGAAGATGCGATCAATGAACGCGTATGGGCAGATAATGATTTTTGTATGCCATATATAAGAAATATCTGTTATGTTTTTAACACGAAAATTCCCCCAAATAACGCAATACAACTTGAAACCACAGTTTTCGGAGGATCAGTGGGACCACAACATCGAGAAACGCAATTAAGTTTGGAGGATGATTCAGGTGACGGGAGTTCGAACACTATTGAGTCTATTGGATTTAGTATTGATACGGATGCCCCCTTTTTATTTTTCAATCGTTTCTCCGATATGGAAAGTGCAGTGGAAAAAATGGTAGTCGATGCAATAAAAGAACAGCTAAATAAAAGACAGCAAACAGACTGGTATACAAGAAACTTTTTAAAGTTTCTATGTTCTACAGCCGGCTTAGCTGAAGTTCGCTATCTTTGCATAACTCGACTTGAATTATGGATCCATAATGGAAAACTTGTAAAATATGCACAGCAGCTTTTATACTACATATGTTATAATATAAAAGAAAATCACATAAAGGACCACGAAGTATTAGCAATACTTGTCAAAATAAGATTAAAAACTAAGCCGTCATTAAATTTTTTTATGTTTTGTATTAAAGAAATGATAACGCAACAGCCTAATGTTCTTCGATTAATATTAAAGCTAGTGGTGCAGAATGAACTGTCAAATACTAGGAATCCAAATAACATGGGAATGCTCGGTAAGTTAAATTATTACATAGCTCCAGCACTTTTCTGGTAACATTTTACTTCAAAGGTGACAATTGTATAAATCGATATGTTTTACCCCCTATTAATTTTCTAAGAATAAATTTCACTAAATTATATTGGTGAAATATATAATCACTTGTGTATACAAGAATATATACTAAATGATTGTTATTCACTATATATAGTGTATTAAGACTTAACATTTTTCTATTAATGGAAATTTCGAAACAAATTTTGTTGTTTATTTGATTTAAAGATTCTTATAAATAATCACTTTTTATACTCTCGCAACATGTTGCTAGAGAGTATATTAGTTTTGTTTACCTAACGGTTGTTTGTAACCCCTAAAACTAATCGAGTTTGATATAGACGTCTATATATATATAAATGATCAGGATGAAAAGACGAGTTGAAATCCGAGTGACTGTCCGTCCGTCCGTGCAAGCGATAACTTCAGTAAAAGTTAAGATATTTTGATGAAACTTGGCACATGTGTTTTTTTGTCACATGTGTTTTTTGTCACCGTAAGACGGTTGGTATTACATATGGGCGTAATTGGACATCTGCCACGCCCACCAAATGCCATTATTCGAAAACCGATAAAGGCTTTAAGCAGCAAATTAAAATATTAGATAAAATAGGGCGGGGCTTCTGTGGCCTTGCCCTCAGATTGGGTTAATAAGCATATCTCAGAAACAGCTATAGCTATATCAGTCGAACTTACTCTGAGTAAGTCTTTCTAGGCTATCCTCATATACTGAAAAAAATAGTCAAATAGGATAATAACCACGCCCACTTCCCATACAAAGGTTATGTTGAAAGCTACTAGAAGTGCGTTAACTCGCTGAAGGAAGACGTCGGAATCATTTAATCTTACAGCAAATATACGTAAGAGTTGCATGGGAATCCGTGTAAAGTTCTGGTGATGGGTATGGCACCGCCCACTTTTAGGTGAAATAATCCTTATCTCAAGAACGCCTCAACCAATTTCAACAAAATGTATGTGACATTATATTTGAACTCTTATGTCACATTGCGAAAATCGGCAAAATCGGATAAAAACCACAAATACTTCTCTTATAACACAATTTTAAGTTTCATCTGATCCTTTCACTTTAAAGTAAATAAATCGAGCAGCAATTAAGATATTAGAATAAAGCTTTTCACGAGCAGTACGTTCAAGATATGCTATCTCATGCGTAAAAATAGACGAAATCGGATTATCACTTTTCAGGCCATCAGATACCCAATATATGGACCTCGGTGCTTCTATCTGATTTTTTATCGCAAATATCGGTAAATCAGTAAGATATTGTAATGGAATTGAAGGATTATCTTTCCACGATCATAATGTGATCTGGTATCAAAAATAGGGCAAGTCGGTTGAATACTTCCCCTAGCCCCCAAGGATTTTCAACCTCCCGGTAGTAATAATGAATGTTGAATTCTTCCGCAACATTTTTTAGTAAAAAGTTATGCGAGCACGTGAAAGCATTTCCCGCCTTTGATGTTAGCACATTGCGAGAGAAGAGAATGTTCGGTTACACCCGAACTCAGCCCTTCCTTACTTGTTTTATGTACGTTTTATAGCAGGCCAACGTGGACAAACTAAAAAGCTTGTAGATTGGTACTTTAGTGACACTTTTTTGTTAACTTTAAAGCTGATTCCTTGAAGTAAAAGATTCCCAAAAAGTTTGTAACTCTTATTATTATATTATATATATACATTAATTATATATTAATATATATAATAATATATTGTATAACTCTTATTATTATATACATATGCAAAAAAATAGCAAAAATAATTCTTTAAATTTAAATTTTTGTTTAGAAAAAAATTAATGATAAACTTGAAGTAAGTAAGTAGTTGCGGCAGAAATGTTAATTAGTAGATGTAGAGACCCACATTTGCGCAATCATAAACATAAATTAGCCTTAAAACAACATAAAATGTTCAGGCAGACATGTTCTTGAGAAATTTAAGCACTAATTATTCCTAAATTACCATACTATGCAGCAATTAACTAATGTCTCCATTAATATTTAGTTGTCAATAAAGTGATGTATAAATGAAGCGTTTTCAATGTTTAGCCGTAAATTATATACTCTCGCAATTTGTAAAAATCAAAATCAGGAATCAAGAAAATATTTCGCCCAATTTTATAAAAAATACTACTCACTTTGATCGATGAGGCGGTTTAAACTAATTGATAACTAATTGAGACACTATTTGCGCTTGATTTATATTATATATGTTCTATTGCTAAGGGAGAGAATCCGATGGAATTCAAAATGATGTCATAGAGTTCACCCTAAACTAATATAAATATATCAAAAAAATAATTCATACCATATTTAGTTCAAATTGGCCAATTACATGCTGAGATATGTAATTTGTTGCATGTTTCTTATCGAAGTTCACCTAATTTAACAACAAAAATTGAAATTTTAAAACTAATGTTTCTACTAAGTTCATGAGATATAGTAGTTTTTGGTTTAATTATTTACATAATTTTATATTGTAACGAATTTTCTAGATTAATCGCCTACGTTGAAACTCTACGCTTTCAAATTTTGAAAAAAAAAACCCACGAGTATGGTTATACTTCCAATAATTAAAAGTTGTAGTTACATATTTCAAAAGTACTCCCATTTCAACCAGTAAAATGACATGGATTCATGGTACACATTTTCCCCATGCTCAAAAACAGTTTTATTCAATAATGCATATTACTATAGTTCCATAATTAATTAAGGTAACTTTTTAAAAACAAAAAAAAAATATTTTTACCGTCACATCTCGCAATGTTATAAAACTTGTTAAAACTCAGAAAAAAACTCGAAGTTCTTCAGAACGGGCAAAATAGTGACGATGATGTAACAATTAACTCCGAAACAGTTTGATGACTTATAAGTCAACAATATAGAGTATTTAAGTCTTCGGTGTTTCCTTTTAGATGAATTTTAATAAATACAAATGTTTTCTGCAATCAAATGTGATTCGTACGTTCGTATTGTAAAGAATTTACTAGAATAATCGCTTAGGTTGAAACTCTACCCTGGTTTCGAACGCTCCATTGTTGAATAAAAGTCACATTTAATGGATATACACTTATCTTCATTTCTAATTCAACTACTTAACACTTTACTTGACAACATTCTAATTAGAATTGTCTAGAAATGTTAAAACTGTGTCTGCTGGCACTGCGGCATCCCTTATATAGTAGATCGTTACCAACACATCGCCTTTGAACATTCTGGCAACTACAAATTTCGCGACCTTACTGATTCTGGCAAGTTATCGTCGGTTCTGTCTTATTCTGGCATTCGTGTTCGCCACAATATTTTAATATTTTGTGGGCGTTGCAACGGTTCGATTTCGCCAATCTGCAATCCTTAAGCTCACGATTGCCTGACCAAACGGGTGAACAGACAGACTTTCGGAAATCAATACATCTGGTCAACCTAATCATCTTAACAAAAACAATCTTATAACTATCTCTATTCGTTTTATGTGTTATAAGTAACAGTTGGCCCAAAAATTTTATTACAAACTTGCAAATATCTTTCCCGCTTCGATGCTATGCAGGTATGTACGTATACAGCCAGTGTCATAAGTCTAGAAACAGCTAATACAAAAATGTTTCAAAATATTTTTTAAAATAAATAATTTATTGAATTCAAATTTTATTATTCTTATACAGGATTGAACGAAAAATGATGACGCCAAATTTGTGTGCACATGTTCGCCAAATAAGCGAGATAATGGTACTTTTATTTTTCAACGTAACTATCGAAGCGATCAAAAGTCTGCAAGCACTTTACATATAAAGGATTTACTGTGTAATATTTAAATTTTTTATGCAATTTAATAACGAGTCGGATATCCACGGCGATTTAGAACCTCTACCAAGCGGTTTTCCATTGCACCTACAAACTTGCTCCTCTCCTGAGTTGCTATTTCAGACCACTCTTTAATTATCACTTTTTTGAGCTGCTGTGTACTCGATATTGTGTGCTTTCGTATTTTTCTTTCCAAAAGTGCCCATAAGTGCTCTATTGGGTTCAAGTCGGGTGTAGTGTCGGATTGTAGTGACATGTGTAGTTGTTGTTTCGGTGTGTTATAAAGCAACCAAAGCCTCACAATTTCTGCTGTGTGCTTGGAATCATTATCATGTTGAAAATAATACCAATTTTTCAACACTCGATCGGATATTGCGTTTTCAAATGTCTAAATAAATATGCCTATCCAATGTTGTCTCCACAAACTCCAAGTTGCCGGTGCCACTGGCTGACATACAACCCCAGGGCATCAAACCACTACCTCCGTGCTTCACAGTTGGATAAAGATTGTTTTTGTTGCATGTTTCACCTGGTTTACGCCACACTAATTTGCGTCTTTTTATGCAAAATATTCAGTATTTCGATTCATCGGAGAAAAGAACATGTTTACATGTTTTCATGTTTACATATTTGTTTGTGAAGTTAATACGCTTTTTTCGATTAATTCGTGAAACAAGTTATTTTTTCTACTATTAGCTACTCTATTATGAAAATCTGATCTTTTCAAAATTCTTTGCGCAGTAACTACAGAAATATTTTTCGCAAATCTTCCTTGTACATCACGTGCCATTGATGATTGATGATTCAGTTAATTGTGGATTTTTCTTTCCCGCATTCAATATTGAGCGACTTTCACGGACGGTGAGCTTCGGTGGGCCATTAGGTCGAGGTTTTGACGTGATAATTCCTGTAGATTTGAAGTTTTTGTCACGGCATAGATTGAACACTGCAATCTTCCAATCAAACTTTCGCGGTTTGATTTCCCTTCCTGGCAAAATCTAATAATAATATTTCTTTCGTCAACACTAATTTCTTTTCAATTAGACACTATCAATTCTACGGCAGTTTTATAAAAATAAACTTATTTATTGCAATTTTTTTTTGATTAATTAAAAGAACACATTAAAACACTATCAAAATTTTGGCAAATTAACCTGCAACCCGCGCTAATTCCTCGATAATACTGAGTGCTTGCAGACTTTTGATCGCTTCGATAGTTACGTTGAAAAATAAAAGTACCGTTATTTCGCTTACTTGGTGAACATGTGCGCACAAATTTGGCGTCATCATTTTACGTTCAACCCTGTATAAGAATAATAAAATTTGAATTCAATAAATTATTTATTTTAAATAATACTTTCAAACAAACATTCTTGTATTAGCTGCTTGTAGACTTGCGGCGTTGACTGTAGACAGTAGCTCAGAGAATTTCATGCACATACAGTGGTAAAATTTGGGATGTTGTAATTCGAAAACCAAGACAACATAATTGAACTGATAAATTAAAGATATGAAAGTATAGTTAAAAAAATACTTCATTTATGTTATTTTCTCTTTGCTTAACAATTTAAAAACCAAACCTAAAAACCAAGAGAGTTCTTATACAAAGATCGAAACTGGGGAAATATTTTCAAGTGTTGGCAAAGCTTTATATTAAACAAGTAAGGAAGAGCTAAGTTCAGGTGCAACCGAACATTTTATACTTTAGCAATTCATCTTATCTTATTATGATAATTCACAATTTGATCGATTTATTCGGCATAAAGTCCACTAGAATAACGGAAATCATTATAGGTAATATATAAGAGCTGCGATAATGCGTGAATCGGTTTCCATCAAACTAGAGAATCCAACATTATACGTTCAAATAATTTTGCTACGAACGATGCATATCGACCGATATATGTATACAACATAAAGACAATCGGATATTTAAAAATCATTATATTAGGTACGTGGTGTGTTCAAAAAATAACGGGACTTCGTTTTTTGAAAAAAAAATTTCCTTCATTCGTCTACATTAATGTTGTCGCCTTCAAAATAGTCTCCATTCGATATTATGCACTTATGCCAGCGCTTCTTCCAATCGTCGAAATACTTCTCAAACTCGATTTTTGGGATAGCCTTTAGCTCTCTCAGCGATACGTTTTTAATGTCATTATACTTGTGAAACCACTTCCCTTTAAGGCTCTTTTTATTTTTGGAAATAGGAAAAGCCACACGGAGCCATGTCTGGCAAAATGGAGACTGAGGCATCGTTAGAGTATTTTTTTGGCCAAGAATTCACGAACAAACAAAGAAGTGTGAGGAGATGCATTATCGTGGTGCAAAGGCCATGAAGTGTTTTTCCACAAATCCAGGCGATTGCTTCAAGCAAACGGTGTTGAACTTGTAGGCAATACTCCTTATTGACCGTTTGACCTTGGAGCAAGAATTCATGATGGACTATGCCATTAAAGTCGAAGAATATTCCCATTTTAACACAACACGTATATGGGGGCTATGGAAAATATTGATGCAATTTTATCAATATTTGGTGCAAGGACCCACTATCTTCAGAGAAAAACGCTAAATGAAAATCTAACATATTAACGGATATATACGGTACAAAGTCAACCGGGGTACAAAAGGTCTTTTATTAGATATATGAGGGCTAGGGGTAGTATTGAACAGATTTTGCCTATTTTGGTCACAATGACACATTATTACCAGGAAAGGACACTCCCAGAAGTTTATTAATATATCTCACAGCTTGACCAATATTTTCGGCAAAAAGTCAGCCATAGTTACTGAAGTCCACATATTGGGTATCTACCCAATTTGATTAGTTATGGTCCGATGTCGACTATTTTTATTTGGGACGTAAGATGGCGTATCTTGAAGCCACTAATTACGCAAAGTTTTATTGCGATTTTTTCATAGGTGCATGATTCATATACTGAAAAATTAAAAAGTCAGATAGAATTTAAAATTGTGTTATAAGGAAAGGAGGCGTGTTATGGACGGATGTCGCCCATTTTCACCCGTTTTCAGCCATTCTGTACCATCTTTACTGTAAAATTGAATGCTTCTGACGAGTTTCTTTAGCGACCGGTAGGTGAACAAAGCTAATTAGCTATGGTAACATGCTGGGAGAGTATAAAATTGTTGGATAAGAATTCATTCGTAATTCGACGAAATTGTGATATCCTATTAATTTATGCTATATGTCAAAGGCTTACATGTTTTCATAAGCTTTATGTTCGAAATATTTTTATTAAAATCAAGCAAACTCACATAAATCACTATATTTATAATGTTAGTGCTATTTCTATTTATATATATTTATATCTATTTCTATAATTTCTACTACCGAATGACTTAGTGCCGATCGAAATGTTGCCGTTTAATTTTATTGAGATAACAAATTTTGTGTATTGGGCATATGGAAAAAATTAATTAAATCATTATCATTATATTAATAATTATAAATATTAAATCATTATATTAGGGTATTGTGGCTAGACCAAAGTCTGGACCGAGTTTTTTTTTCATTGTCAGCGCTAAGAAAACATATCTACGTACTTTCATTAAAAAGTCGAACATATTGACCAATATAAACGGCATAAGTCAACCCGAAAGTCGGAAATCTCTATATGGGATTAGGGGAAGGTCTGGATTAATTACATTTACCGTTGGCTTTAAACTAAAGTACAAGTGCTTGTGAACATGTTTCCACTCAATCTTTTTTTAAGGTAACTCATACATAGGCCGATGTATTCTTAATAAAGTCCACTAGAATATTGAAATATATATATTATATTTAGCATAGTTAGGATGATCCGATTAAGGTCAAATATGCACCGTTTTGTTCGATAACTTGTTGCCATTTTGAAGGTGATCTCTTAATGCTACTCTCATAGAAATCCTCTGGAAAAAAACTGGGCAGTCGATTTTCACAGGCATCTCTTGAGAGGAAAATTCCACCTGCAAAATCACCCGTCATAGACAGGAGCAGACAGGAATTACTTGGTGCCAGGTCCGAACTATACGGTGTATGCATAAGAACCTCCCAATCAAGCTCCCGGAGCTTATGTGGAGTCACTATCGATATGACTGGCGTTAGCCTGATGGAACGAAAATCCTCTCCTATTGGCTGGTCTAGAAGCTGGCCGCTTCAGGGCGATTGCTTCCTTCTGACGGCCCGATTGTTGACAGTACAGATCCAAATTAAGGGTTTGGCCATAGGGGAGCAGCTCATACAGTTGACTCCCTGCTAGTTCCATTAAACTTATAGCAAAACCTTTTTGACCGTCAATCATGGTTTGATTACCGATTGCGTTGCCTGAGAATTTTTTTTAGTACGAAATCTTATTTTTCTAACGCTATATAGGGTAATACGATCGTACTTAAAAAATGCGAGATTCAGATTACTCAAGCCATCTATTGCAAAATTAATGGATTTCTTTTTACTAGAATGTATATATGGAGTTGTATAGGCAGAGTGTGAGCTAATACGCTGTAGGAATTGAAAAAGATGAAAACCAAGCAAATCAAAGTTAGATTCCAAATTTTTAATTCTAACATAAACCATGTATGTAATTTCTGTAATTTATTGACATGTGTGTATTAAAATGTAACAACACTTTTCTTTGTTATTTTATTCGGACGTGTTATGAAGGTTTTGTTGCAGAACATTATTTCAGAGAATATATAATTCTCTGTATAGATAATATAATATATCTAATTAGATTAGAATTAGAATATATAGAAATTCAGCAATAGTATTAGTTAGATATAGGATGGCCTGCATCATCTCCGGTGTTCCTGTCGCCTTTCGCTTTCAACATGTTGCCTTTCCTCCTCAGCTGCATTCCTTTTTGCTATATTAACTATCAATGAGCTAATAAGTTTATTGCGATCGCCTCGAGATAGTCGCGATGTAGGAGCACCATTCAAAAAAAAAAAAGTAACTATTAAGTCACAAAGACATAAATATGATGTAATAATAGAAAACGCATTTGCTGATGGTTCCGGGCTTGTCGGTTGTATTGAGCGAGGACGATGCTGTCTCAGTTGGTGATGTTGGGCATTCAACTCTCAAGGATCGTATGACAACAGCCGCATGATTTGAATACCCTTCACCCCATCCACGGCAGACCAAATGTGGCTAAAGGCCTTTCCTCGAAATCGCTCATCGGGTTGGAACTTGGTCCTGCTATTTTTGTAGCGGCAAAAACATTCCTCAAATAATTTTAAAGAATGCTGCCGTGTTGACAGTCCTTGGCCGGATAAAAATCCGGGTCCGTTCCGGATACGTAGAACCGAATGTCGAGGGAACTGTGAAACTTGGTCCTCCACCAGTCAGCCTCTGGCTCATTTACAAACGCCTTGCCCGCGTGCATAGTTGGCTCTTTCATGCACCCAACGTTTACATATAAAATTATTGATTTATTGGACTGAAATAAATACGCCGAGCTTAACATAAACTAGTATGGAGAAAGTTACCTCTTTCTCTTACCTCTACAGGAATTTAACTCCTCTGCCAGCTGCTTCCATAAAACCTGCTTTTGCTGAATTTGTCAAAAGTGTCAATCCACTCCTCCAGTAGAGTACACGGAAATGTTTTCTGGTTTGCTTTTTATTGCGATTTTATATTATTTTTCCACGCGGGATAAAACTTTATAGGATCCTTCGTATGATTTCGAAACTGATTGGCGAACTGAATCTTTCCATACGACGTTTTTTCACGTCGCAAGTTCGGGATCTACAAATACTTTCTTTTGTCCGTTCCATGATATATTATATGGTTTGATTGCACTCAGTACGTCTCGGAGCTGGGTCGGCTGTCTTATATAAGAAATTCTGAAGGAATTCAGTATGTCCAGTAGTTTAGTAGTCTAAGACGGCACAGGATATTTGCATCGGATGCTTTTTCTTTGAGAGTTAAAAATGTAGTTTCGAACTCATTAAGAGTAATATCGGTTTCAATGTGAAGTGCGTTTGACAAAGCTGATGGGTTAGAGTAGGTTTCATTTTCCCCTTGTTTTCGGATTGCGTTATATGTAGGACGAAAGTTTGTGTCAGAGGAGTGTGATGACTACATCTCTACAAATTTTTCCGCGATTTCTTGAGGCGTGTAAATAAGTCCTGATTGTGTGTGTGGGATATGTAAACTATACATAGAGAGGTGTGTTGGTTGGCCATTGTTTAGTACGATAAGATCATATGGGAGAACTATATCTTCGATGATTTTACCTCATCTATTCATTGTCGATGATCCCACAGTGGACTCCATACATTAAAATATTTCATTGCAAAGTTCTCTATAAGCAAAACTTTGATGAGATGGGATGTAATTATTAATAATGGTGAATTTAAATCCAAATTCTATTTCAATTGCTAAGAGATAAGATAGAGATTGTAAGAGATATTGCTATTGACAGGAATTTGCTTATAATTCACAGATTGCCTAATGAAAACTGCAATTCGTTGTTTATCGTATATGCTTTGTGTGCTATAGTGGAAATAGCTTTGATATTTATTAGGAGGGAAAACTTTTTTATTGTAAGAGATATGAGTTTCTGGAGTCTGGAGTGGTATGAATTCTGGACAAAATTCATTAATAAGGATACGTAAATCAGGGCCGCTTATATTTCATTGTAAAATTCGGATCATTTACTCTATCATTGCGTTATCTATTGGAAGAGAGGGGAATACTGTAGGCTGGGGTGGTAGAATTGTTGATGCTGTTATTTTATTGGTTATATTTGCTGTGGTGTAATTGTTTTTGTTTGTTTTTTGCTCTCGCTTCGTTAGTTTTAGTAATGGCCTTGTTATTTTTATATGAAGGAATAATTTCTGTAGAATTGATTTCGGTGGATTTGTTGTTTTCTTTTACGCTGCTGGAAATATTTTTTTGTTATATTAGCAAAAAATATCGCAGTTCTCATTGAAAGAAGAAGGTAAACAAGATTTATGTACAATAATTTATTGCTTCTTGCACTTTTAACACTTTTGTCTGTTTTTATTGTTATTATTTGTTTCATTTGTATGAATTTGGAACAAGTTTTGTCAGAATAGGACTGGTTACCTGAACAATTAACGCAAAAGGAACGAGTGCAAGGGTTTGGTTGGTGTGGGGGAGAATGCATGTATCCAAAAACGCTTTAGTGCATCTTTTTAGTTATTTGACCCAAAAGTTGTCAGCTTTAGCACCACATGAGGTTAGTATAGTATAACTTTACCATAGTTGTGTACCAAAACGACTAACTTGAGTAAAATTCGGAAGTATACTTAAGCTTCTTGGTTGTTATATGGTGCCGAATACTGTATTCTGCGCTACCACTGTGTCGTTGTCTAGTTTAAATAATCCACTTCTGATAATGTGTGGGCAGATAGCTGCTCCAATCTCTAACATTAATTATCCTTTGCTGCACACCGATCCGACCGACCGGGCAGATCTTGTGTTATGATCGAGTTATATACCATACTAAACTGAGCCAATTTTTATGCTACAAAAAGTGTTCAGATACGTGATCGACTGTTTAAATTCTTTTATTAGTTCGACAACTATATTAGTGCTTTTTAGGGTACGATTTAAGAGAGCTCGAACTTTATGCCACACACCATCGTATTTCAAACGGATAATCATGGTATAAGAATCTGTTTAGCCAGTAAGGATGTTAGTCAAGTCTATTGGAAGTGTTTAAAATTTTGGTTTCCAAACAACCTTTTCCCGTTAGCTGAGACGTCCCCATGTATGGACGAATCCTGCTTCTAATTGCAGCTGAAAAATCGATTCCTGTTTATGCAGTCTTCCGTTTTATGTGACCAAGTGATAAAGGGTGAGTGGTTTTAGGCTTTTATCGCAGTATAATGTAGTCTTTTCTCGATTGGTGTGACATGAAAAAAGAATTAATCCTTTTTTGAATTCCATCGAATGCCTAGGGTTTTCGACTTTCGTCGGGTTCAGATAGATTGATTGAGTCCGTATCTAAAAGATGATCCTATGGGTCCTTTTATAATATATGGTGGGTGATTGGAGGTCCATTTTTGCCAAGCGAATCCTGGGGATTCCGGATCAAAAATTAATTCACCTCGTGTAGAGTTCGCAATAATTACTTAGTGGGTTCCTGCTAAGACTATACACATTTACTGGCGAAAAATTTGGCTGCTAATGGGTGGGTTTCTCGTACATCATCGGCTAGCTTCATGAGGATTCGCATTTCTAGGTATGGTGCATAATTTATACCGAATTTGAACTTTCCGGGGACTTTCTGAAAAGGATACTTTGAAACCAGGTAGGTTTAGGGTCCATTAATATTTGTAAATACATTTTGGTGCGCATTAAAAGCGCACCCTAATTAGCGATGGTTTCATACTTGCCTTGCAAAATTTGGTTAACCAATATGAAAATAAGAGAATGCAATTAAATCTCAACTAAAGACCCTATTTATTCTACCCCAGGTGACTTAAGAAACGAAGTATGCTGTAAAAAACTGTAACTAATCTTGAGATTGACACAAAAAGCTGGGATCCGATACTGATATATCTTTGTAGATGAAAACTACCTAAACCAACTTTAGAAGCCCTTGAATATACCCTAGCAGATTATTCCACTAAACCCCCATAGTAAAATTTCGGCCCATAAATATAAAACCCTCGAATCTGTAGGACCATGAAATCTGCAGTAGCAAAACCGCACTCGCCCAACTTTGGCGTAGTTAAAAAGACAGATCAAAAGGAATTTAACACTTTAACGTTAACCTGTCTAAAACTCCTGGGACCTCAAATAATCAATGAAGTTATAATTACACTCCACCCTCCTCTATCCTCATCCACACCATCCAGAGACAGAAAATTGCAAGCAAATTTGCAAATTTCTTGCAATAAATGTTACAACACGCATTTCCACAATCAAAAAATATGTATAATTGTTTAGCAATATCGCATAGCTGCAAAAACTACATGAGTAATAACTTTTGTCACAAATGTCACATAAAAAAATACAATATTCTGTTACACAGGGAATCTAGCCCTCGACCTGAATTACCACCAGAAAAATCAAGAGTTCTCTCTAACAAAAATCTTCAGAATCATTAAATTTATCCCCGAAGTCATTACAGCAGATTGCATTTGTATCGCTATAAAAATTGTACAATGAGCGTAACATCATCCACTTTTAGATGAACTCTCATACCACATACTCAGTCGACATGTGACTAATACTAATACTTCCCATGTGTCACCATTTTAAATTCCACCAGATTCTTTTACCTTACAGTAAATAAATCAGGTATCGATTATGATATCAAAATAGAATTTAGCACAAATAGTACTTTTAATGTAAAGCAACTCTTATTTAAAATTAGTCGAAATCGGATTGTACCTTTTCAAGCTCCCAAATACCGAATATGGGCATCTCAAGGCCAATAGTTGACTTTATACCGAAAAAATATGTAGGTTCATTTCTAAAATTCCTCAATGATACTCTGTGAGTATCTATTCCTGATTATAATGTGGCCTGGAGCTAAAAATGCTCAATATTTCCGCTCACCCTCAAGTTGTTTGTTATTTTCGTTTGGCTTATACCATCTATATCGAATATGGGTGAAATTGGTCCATGAACTACCCCATAATAATTTTTATTATTCCAGTTTACGTTATAACGAATTGGTCGGTCAATGTGTCAAAATTCAAACTTCGATATAATGTCAAAAATAAGTCAAATCGGTTCAGACCTTACTCTATCACCCATATGCCCGATATAAGGATTTTCAACCATCTGGTTGAGATTATGACCAATATATAGCTAAATACGGCAAATGTTAATGACATTTAAATGAAATGACATTAAGTGAATGTGTTATTTTAGACATTGTAGTTTGAGGAATAAAAATAATGGTAAAAACCACAATGATTTCAATCCTTCTGGTTTATTGTAATCGATTCATAATTTCATGTAATAACGGATGTTGAATTTTTTATTTTAAATTTTGCTGACACCTGGAAATATTTCCCCTCTTTAAATTCTTACACCGTCTGAACGCTACGTTATTTGATTATTTAACTACGTTTGAGTCTTCTACACAAACTTCTAAACAAATTACGTTAGTATTGAATATTATATTGTTTTTTATAACAAAATTCTCTGTCATTGCTGTTTTTTAAGCTTTTTTCACTGATATGAATATATACTCACCATTTTTTTTATTAATATGCTTATAAGTGATTTTTTACTCCGTTTGCAAATATATTTTTTGCAAAAACGAAAAAATTCCCGTTTTCTGATTCTTGCAACAACTTGTCACGAGATATCTACTTATAGTTCAATTCGTATTCATACAGATAGTTTAAAATATTTTAATTTTGATTTAGAAGAGAAAGATGTCCACATGTAATTTTCCTTTAGTCAAAAAATTAAAATAACTTTGAATTAAAAAGTTTTAAATCTTGACTCAATCATATCTTATTTTATCATCATACCTCGCAATAAAGAAATTACATTTCTAAAAGTAAAAGAACAACGATTATAATTAACTTATAAAAAATGTTCATCATGTAAGAAGCATATTTTTCACTGATATTTTGTTTTTCTTAAATCTGGAAAATTCCAAATTGTTCCTTCGTCACTGCATGATGAGAGATATAACGTTGTATTCTATGAACCTTTAGTATATATCCCTATAATACACAATGCTACACAATAAACATTATCCGTTTAGATAACTCCACTACAACAAAAACAACTGTTTGTATAATATAATCACAAGGCACATTGATAATTTTAAAATTTACATGACATCTTGACATCAAATAACTGTAAACCTGCTGAGTTGGGAAGCAAATGCAGATCAGCCTCGTTTTCAGTAGATTGGAACTGTTAAGAGCTCCGCGGTGTTCTTGTGTTTTACTACTCTGGGATTCTGAGATTCTTCGGTTTTATGTACATATCTCTTGAGAAATTTTGGTGCAGAAATTTATTGTACAGATTGCAAGCCTCTGATTGCTTCTCTACTCTAGGCAACATCACGACTCTAGTCGACTAGAACCAGGCTGTGTGATCCTTTCATCAATTTAAAATTAGTTCTTATTTATTGTATCGAGAAATGCGCTCATCTTACTTTTTAACGTACTTCCCTATAAGTTTTATCCTTTCCACAATTTTTCTATGGTTTTCCCCTCAAGAGTAGTAAGATTTTTACGTTTCGATGTCATTAATACATTTCAACGCAAAACTTATCTTCAACGTGTAACTTTACACAATTGTTCTTGGTTGAAAACACTAAACTCTAACATTTCAAATGGAGAAAATTTAGCTACCGCAATTTTATGTTGCGGGAATCCTCCGATATTTCAAATTTGTTTCTACGCAGACTTTTTCTGAGTTACCAATAAGAATTCTTAATACAAAAATAATGCGCATTGAGCGATAAAATATATTTTACGAAATTAAGATAATGTCTTTGTAGGAATTCAAATTTGAGAGTTAATTATAATAATTTCAGAGACCAAATGCATTTCAGTAAGTGGACAAAAGTATTGAGTATCCGTCCGTCTGTCCGTGCAAGCCATAACTTGAGTAAAAATTTAGACATCTTGACAAAATCTGGTACACATGTTTGTTGGCATTGTGAAGAGGTTGGTATTGCAGATAGGCGTAATCTGAGTACTGTCACCCCCACTCAATGCCGTTAAAAGAAAACTTATAAATTGATATAACTAAGCTCCCGAGTAAGATATAAAACTGGAATTTGGTACAGGGAATCATATTAAGGAGGGGCTTCTGTGGGTTGAAGATTTATCACCTCCTCATGTGAGGAGGGCGAGGACCCCCCAATGGGAAAATTAGTGAAATCGGATTATAACCGCGCCTACCTCCCTTACAAAGATTATTTGGAAAACTACTAAAAGTGCGTTAACTCGCTGAAGGAATACGTCAGAAGCATTAAATTCGACAGTCAAGATGGTATTTAAGGGCTTCAAAGGAATCGGTATAAAAACTTGATAATTTGCCTGGCACCACCCACTTTTAGGTGAAATCCTATTTCTTAGGATATTCACTAGATATATTCACTATACCAATTTCAATCAAATTTGGTGTGTGACATTATAATTGCATCCTTATATTACAATGCGAAATCGGAATCCAACCACGTCTTTCACTTTTCATTTTTTCACTTTACTGTATATAAATCAACTATCAATAAAGATATCGAAGCGAATCTTTGCACAAAGAGTGCCTTTGGGTACGCCACGTATTCTCACGTCTAAAAAGTGTCGAAATCGGATTATAATTTTTCAAGTCCCCAGATACCGAATTTGTTAACCCAGTGCCCATGGCTGACTTCTTACCGAAAATATCGGTAATTTTGTGAGATATGTTATTGAAATTCAGTTAAATCTTTGCCTGATAATATTGTGCCCCTATTATCTTCATAAAATTGCGTAAAACATATTCTCGAGTATACTTGTGTAATGCGAAAAGTTGCTGCCATCAGTCCAGACCTTCTTCTAGTCCCAATATATCCGATATAGCGATTTCAAACTTTAAAGCTGACTCCAAAGCCGATGGAATGCTTTTCGACTTTCTACCCGACTAAACCGTTTATGTTGGACAATATATGTGATATTTTAATGAAATTAAGTGGACATGTTTTCTTGAACATAAAATGGTTTAGCGCTGATTATGAATGAAATCGGTCTAGATCTTGGTCTAAACCCCATATCGATAATATAGTGATTCCCGATTCTCTGGCTGACCTTTTCCTTATATATCCAATACATTAAGTTGAGCAGTGTTCGATTAAAGAAAAAACGTATAATTGCTATATATAATTGATTACGGCATTTTCCGATATTATTATCAAAATAATAGGCAGTAATTTCGAAACATTGAGTCAGTTCTTGCATAAATAACTATTGAAAATTTGTTACTACATAATGTCTCAACTGTCTATCTGCTACAACTATCGCTAATACTTTTTATATGTTGAATTATTGCTGTTTCGCTAACTTTCTCTTGTAGGCTATGTTAGGTCTTTTCGAGATCTTTAGTTCCAACTCTCTGTAGTTATTCCAACTTCATGTATTTGTTTGACTGACAAGTGTTTTGGTAAAACTTTTAAACGATAAATAGTACAAAATTAAATTTAGGTCTACTTAATACTTTAGATTTAACATCCCTGTTGTGTATGAATGTTTGTTCAAGATCAGTTGCCTACAGCATTTTGCTAGTTTTAGAGTTTTAGTAGATTGAATATCTTTAAAGGCAGTCTGTATCCTTTATTTTTATTTATTTACTAACGTTTCCAATTGAATAATTTACCAAAATCAAAATCCCAAAAATCGTTGATCTCTAAATACTTTATGGATCACATTTTTTTGTTGTGAAATATTTTTAAAGAATTTATATTGTCTATTAATATATTATTATGATCAAACTAATATTTATAATTGCAATTATTGGGTGCATAAGTAAGTGTAAGTGTAAGTGCATAAATGCCGTATTCTTATTAGTTGATAGTTAATAAATAATTTTTCCGATGGTTTAACTCTAGTCAACTTGAAAAACTGAAATACTGAGTACACGACAAATGTACAAATTAATTCAAATCTAGTAAAGATAACGATTTTAAATTTCAATGAATGTCATTGTTTTCCATTTCTTAATCTTTCAGTAACTATCTTTGTTAGAGGTAATAAATTTTACAGATGGTAGCGGTTTTTTTTTGCCTTTTAAATTCGGAGTAAATTAGACAATTAAGTGAGGTTTAAGACCACAAAAGCAAAAAAAAAGTGAGAAAGAGTTCGACATTAAAGTGAAGGGTAATAAATTTCAACTTAAGAAAAATAGCAAAGCTGTTCGGTACGTGTGTGAAAGTGACCGAACCCTGTTTTAAAGTATTAAATTAATTTGAGCGAACAAGACTCCTAAATTTCTTAATAATTTATTTTTAGCGGTTAATCTCTTCAACTACGTAAAATAAAGCGATATTGGTCATAATTGTATTTGATTATTGACAGAAAGTCATCATATTTTGGTGAAAGTTTATTGTGAACATGCTCTAGCTGAGCAAACGTGCCTAAAGTGGTTTCCACGATTTGAAAGTGGTGATTTTGGCTTGAACGAGGAACGTTTACGTGTTTAAGAAAGTACATCCCCTTAATTTCATTAAAATATCACATATATTAACCACCATAAACGGTTTAAAGTCAGATGGAAAGTCGGGAATTCTTATATCGGGTATTTTTGGGATAGAGGAAGATCTGCACTGATCACATTAACTTTTTTCATTATTTAAGTATATAAGGAACTTATTTTAACGGAATTTTGTGAAGGTAACACACACAGTGACCGACATATTCGGCATAGTCTCCTAGAATAGCGAAAATCATTATATATAGTATATCGGAGCTGGGATAATTCGTTCACCAATTTCACATATTTTCCGCGGTAAATTAGGGTGTATCCAATATTACATGTTCACCTAATTTTGCTGAAATATCTTACGTATTGACCGAAATATATGGTATAAAGTTTACCCGGAGGTTGAAAAACCTTGTATTAGGTACGTAGGAGCTAGGGGCGGTGCTTACCCGATTTTATCCATTTTAAGCACATGGACACACTGCTATCAGAAAGAGACGCTCTTTGAATTTCAAAGAGTTAACTCATATATTGATCGTCACATATGATATAAAGTCTACAGGAGGGCTAAAAATCCTTATATTAAGTATATGAGTGCTATGTGAAGTGCTTACTCGATTTTCACCATTTTTGACACGAGAGCACATTATTATCATACAAGGATAATCCTCTAATTTCATTACGATATCTTACAGATTTATCGAAATATATGGTATAAAGTCTACTGGAACTTTGAAAATCCGTCCATTAGGTATATGGGGGCTAGGGTAGTATATACCCGATTTTTACCATTTGTTATACCAGAGCACACTATTATCATGGAAAGACAATACTCCAATTTAATTACAATTTCTAACAGATTTCCCGATATTTTCGATACAAAGTTAGTTAGAGGCACTGAGTTCCTAATATTGGGTATCTGGGGGCTTGAAAAGTTATAATCCGAGTTAAACTGTTTTTACGCATGAGATGGCATAGCGTGAACGTACTATTCGTGGAAGGCCTAGTTCCAATATCTTAATTGATGATCGATTTATCTACCTCAAAGTGAAAGTATCAGATGAAACTTAAAATTGTGTTATAAGGAAGGATAAGGAAAATTACACCTAAAAGTAGGCGGTGCCACGCCCATCATAAAAACTTTACGCAGATTCCTACGAAGCCCTTCCGTTCCATATTCGCTGCACGATTCAATGTTTCTAACGTGTTCCTTTAGCGAATTATCGCACTTTTAGTAGTTTTCAACATAACTTTTGTATGGGAGGTGTGCGTGGTTATTATCCGATTTCACTCGACTCATTTCCTCAGTATATGAGGAGATGTTAGAAAATCTTACTCGAATCAAGTTTGATTTATATACCTTTAACGGTTTCCCAGATATATATATTAAACCTAGCGGGGGACGGGACCACACCCACTTTTACGAAAATTTTTGCCCAAAGATGTACCACCCTACTAGGATCCTCTATACCAAATAACACGTTTATATCTTAATTTACGGCTTAGTTATAGCACTTTATCTGTTTTCGATTAATGGCATTTTTTGGGCGTAGAAGATGTCCAATTACGCCAATCTGCAATACCAACCGTCTTACGGCGACAAGGAACCCGTGTATCAAGTATCTCAATTTTTACTCAAGTTATCGCTTACGCAGATGGGCGGACGCACGGACAGACAGTCACTCGGATTTCAACTCATCTTTTTTGACCCTCATCATTTATATATACACATGTACATATGTCCATCCATATACATATGTCCATATCTAACTCGATTAGTTCTAGGTGTTGCAAACAACCGATAGGTGAACAAAACTAATATACTCTATAGCAACATGTTACGAGGTTATAAAAATCATATGTGAAACCTGACCATCCAGCCAAAGCAACGGCAGAACCGAATATCCATGACGCCAAGGTAATGCTCTGTAGGTGGTGGAATCAGAAGGACGTGTTGTATTATGAGTTTCTAAAAGTGGATGAAATCATTAATGGGGAATTCTACCGACAACAAATCATCAAATTGAAGCAAGCGATTGCCGAAAGACGCCCGAAATTTACGACTAGACATGAGGCAATAACTTTCCCTCATGACAACGCTCGTCCTTATGTTACGTACTTCAAAATTAGTCTCCTTTTAACCAGTAAAATGATACGTATTCATGGTAAACATATTCCCCGTGCTCAAAAACAGTTTTATTCAATAATGCATATTACTATAGTTCCATAATTAATTGAGCTAACTTTTTGAAAATAATATAAACATTTTTTTACTATCACCTCCCGCAATGTTATAAAAATTGTTAAAATTCGGGAAAAACAGCCCTAAAATATCTTCAGAACGAAAAACAAATAGTGACAATGATGTAACAATTAACCCTGGAACAGTTTGATGGTTTATAAGTCAACAATATAGAGAATTTAATATAGTCTGCGGTGTTTCCTATTAGATGAATTTTAATAGTTACAAATGTGTTCTCCAATCAAACCAAAATTAACAAATGTGATTCGTACGTTCGTATTTTAACGGATTTACTAGATTAATAACATAAGTTGAAACTCTACCCTGAGTTCGATCACTAGATTGTTGAATAAAAATCCCTATTTGATGACTATACACTTATATTTCTTTCCAGTTGAACTAACTTAACACTTTACTCGACAACACTCTAATTAAAACTGTGTCGCCTGGCACTGGGACAGCCCTTATATAGTAGATCCTTACCAACCACCAATACCACCAACCAATAAATCGTCACTTGAACATTTTGACAACTACGAATTTCGCTGACTGGCTGATTCTGGCAAGTTATCGTCGATTTTGTCTTATTCTGGCATTCGTGTTCTCCACAATATGATTACCCTTCTGCTGCCAATTAACAAGACGCAATCTGAATAACTCGAGTAACGAACGAATTTGCCAAGTCGTAAAAGGTTAGAGGGCTTGTTAAGGGTCAAGATCTATAACCACTCAGTTACAGAGGAATAACGAAGAGTTTTTTAAATTATATAATTGCTTCTAGAACCACAATTTTATTTTTCACTATTCCAATATGCTTTTGACCATATATTTCCAATAAATTAAAAGTTTTGCATTTAAATTATGAGGTACTAATTTCAATATGTCCATTGTAACTTAGTCAAATTAAATAAGATAATTTCCGATACTTTGTAAAAGTTGATGTATCATATTACCCATGAATTTTTTTTTGTATCTTGAAAACATGGTGATAAAAATCCTCTGACTCTAGTATCTTCGTGCGCTCCTCCCTTTTTCCAAAAATACTAAAGTGTTTTTTGGTGCAGAAAAAAGGTAGATAAGTAAGATATCCGTTAGTCAAAATTTCAATAAGGAGTACTACCTACAAGTTCAACGCCGTCTGCGTGAAGCAATCCGAAAAAAACACCCTAATTTATGGAAAAGCAATTCATGGCTTTTGCACCACGATTATGCACTTGCTCACACTTCGTTGCTTGTTCGTCAAAAACAATACTGCAACGGTGCTCCAGCCTCCATATTCGCCAGACATGGTCTGTGTGACTTCTTCCTAGTTCCAAAAATAAAGAGAACTTTAAAAGGCCGTCGTTTTGCAAGAATAGATGAAAAATTAAAAGCGCATCGTTGAAAGAGCTAAAGGCTATCCCACAAATCGAGCTTGAGAAGTGTTTCGGTGATTGGAAGAAGCGCTGGCATAAGTGCATAATATCGAAAAACCGAAACCGAAAACAAAAATGTTTGAAGACACCTCGTATATAATCAATATATCAACTTTTAACTAAGTATATATTATGAAATTAAAGATTTCTTAACGAAACCAGGTGAACACGTTAACCTTAGCATAGAATAATATAATAATTTACCACAAAGCTAATCGTAACCCAATTATTTTTGTGTGACCCAGTTGAAAAAAGTGACTAGTATTGATGAACAGACTAAACATTTACTATGTTATGGACTTTTTTCTGCTTATGAAAATATTACGAAAATCTGATATGACGTGATTTCGAAATATTTAAAATTATATATACAAGAGTATATATATATATTATATTTGATTCTGCTTTTCCTAAAATGTTTATATCAAATTGATAATAACATAAAAAGCTGAGTTACTAGTGCTATCTTAAAAAGTATTAGGTATGAAAAAGAATTAAATAATTCATAAAAGAAATTTCTTTTGTTTCAGCTACAATGTTTCAAACATCACCGGAGCAGTCTTCCCATTATCTTGCCGAAATTTATAAAGAATTTTTATTACAACGAGAAGATTGTTTACGTACATTAAGAGTATTTTTACGTGAATTGGTACGTGTGCTTCGTTATGATATGAATATTGTAAAGTTCTGCAAATCATTTATGAATACCAGAAATGATTTGATGGAGCAAGTTGAGCATTCTGAATTCAAGGAGAGAATTTTCCACTCCATGGTCGATATCATTTGCCTTTGTATGCTGTTATCAGTTTCTCCGCAAATCCGAGAAGCCTGCATTTTATTACGATCTAACAAAGAAATAAAAAATAATCCATTATTACTGAACTTTTATACCCAAATGTCTCAAATTCAATTGGAAGCCGTTTCTTGGATGTACGAAACGGTTCCAAATCTTTTCAAGATACAAAGCTCGGAATATAGCCAAGCCCTTCACAAACTTTTACTTTTGGACAGTCCCGAACAATATTCACGGTGTGATCAATGGCCGTCAGAACCAGAGAGAGGAACACTTTTAAGGATTGTTACGGAGACACCAGTTTTGGAAGATACACTTCTACGAATTATACTTATAGGCATTACTAAAGATATACCTTTGACAATACCGGAAACTATAGATATCATAATGATGGTAATTAAGAGAGCCTCGTCAATGAGAATTCTTAATTATCCAGCAGTGCAAGCCAATAAATATGATGTCATCGACTTCCTTTTCAACATGGTGGAATATCATTATCCCGAAAATATAAATTTACCATTGGATTACGTTCCACCAAAACTAGCTATTATTATTTTATATTGGAAAGCGTGGATTATAATGCTTATGATCTCTGCTCATAATCCGTCAACTTTCGGAGCCTTTTGCTGGAAGCATTATCCTACTATGAAGGCTTTAATTGAGATGTGTATCACGAACCAGTTTTGTGAACAGAATCCTGGAAAAGAGGAACTTCAGGTAGGGTATAATACGTTCAACAGCTAAATGAAAAAGATAAAAATACTAATTAGGGTAACCTAAGTTAAAATCAACATAATCAATTCTTATTTATTTCTGGTAGGAATAAAATTTCAAAACAAGTAGTTCAGATCGAAGCGTAAAAATTAGATTTTGAATAAAATCGTCGCTCCATAGTATACAAATAATTTTTTTTTGTAAGTTTTTGTAATTAGTTAATTAAAAACGAATTTAACAAATTTTTTAAATATATATATATATATATATATTATAATAAAATAAACGATTATTATTGGGTTGTTCGGAAAGTCATTTCGTTTTTTCCCGCCAGAGGACTTAATTACGTTTTTTCGAAACTAACTTCACACTTAAGCCCCATAACCATTATATGTCATGAGAGCTGATATTGCAAGGCTTGTGTGTGAAAAAGTTCTATTAATTCTACCCAGTAGTTTTTGGTTGGTGCCTTTTTAAATATGGAGAGCAATAAGCAGCATTTTCGTCATATTTTACTTTTTAACTTCAGAAAAGGTAAAAATGCTGTCCAAGCGAGAAAAAAATTGACGGATGTGTATGGAGAAGGCGTGTTAACAGTACGCCAGTGCCAGAACTGGTTTGCAAAATTTCGATCCGGCAATTTTGATGTCGAAGATGCACCACGGTCTGGAAGGCCGGTCGAAGCTGACAAAGATGCGATAAAGGCATTAGTTGATGCAAATCGGCGAATCACCACACGAGAGATCGGTGAGAGGTTAAATTTGTCGAATTCAACTGTTTATGGCCATTTGAAAGGCATGGACTTAACCTCGAAGCTCGATGTGTGGGTGCCCCATGTCCTTACCGAGCGAAATTTGTGTCGTCGTGTTGACGCGTGTGATTCGCTCCTCAAACGTCTAGAAAATGATCCATTTTTGAAGCGGATTATTACTGGGGACGAAAAATGGGTTGTATACAACAATGTTAAACGCAAGAGGTCATGGAGCAGAAAAGATGAACCGGCTCAAAACGTGTCAAAAGCCAACATTCACCAAAAAAAGGTGATGCTCTCCGTTTGGTGGGATGTCAAAGGAATCGTTTTTTTTGAGCTTTTGCCGGACAATACAACGATTAATTCAGAAGTCTATTGTCATCAGCTGGACAAATTGAATGATTCACTTAAAGAGAAGAGGCCCGAATTAATCAACAGGAAGGGTGTAGTGTTCCACCAGGATAATGCGAGACCTCACACAAGTTTGGTCACTCGCCAAAAACTTTTACAGCTTGAATGGGACGTACTGCAACATCCACCATATTCTCCAGATCTGGCGCCTTCCGACTACTATTTGTTCCGGTCCCTGCAAAATTTTTTGGATGGCAAAACCTTTACCTCAAATGAAGATGTCAAAAACCACCTGGACGAGTTTTTTGCCAGCAAGGACCAAAACTTTTATGAGAGGGGAATTATGTTACTGCCAGAAAGATGGCAAATGGTGTTGGACCAGAATGGCCAATATATAATTTAATAAAATATTTATTCATTATACGAAAACTGTCTTTCATGTTCCCCAAAAAAAACGAAATGACTTTCCGAACAACCCAATAGAAAACAAAAGCTTTTTCATCCATTCGGCTTTCACCTGCATTCATCCGGATAAAGGCAAGATTCGATTTTCGATTAGATTTGATAGTAAAAAATAGAAAGAATAATCGTTCTTAAAGTTTTTTAATTTAAAAAACGGATTTTAAACCATTTGTATACATATAAACACATTAGTAAAATATTGTGACATTGATATTCACTGATCCAGATCTCGGGGTTGACTCCCCCTGACCTATTTTTGTGGGGTTATTTGAAAAGCAAAGTAGACATTCGTTCCGCAGTTATCGTTATATCAGCCGACATTCCCGAAAAGGTATGAAAAATGCAACAAAAAGAGCTAATTTCACTGTGGCCAATAAAGTGGCGGTATAAAAAAATAGTCGAAAATAAATTATTGATGCAAAATAAATAAAAATATTTCATATCTAAATGGCGGTTGTTTTTGCAAAGTTATTTAATTTAAATATACCGACATAAAACCTGGTGCACCGTTTACTTATTACTTATACTTATTATCTTTGGCGGCAGAGTTTCAGCAGGATTGCATAATCAGCAGAATTTATAGCTCGGTTTATGAAATTTTATTTATGTTATGGAACTTTGTCAATAACAATGTTGTAATGAATATTAAATAACTTACACCCATATTGCGGAAGGAAAATTAAAAATAAAGAAATGGAAAATCGCCATGAAATTACTAAATTACTGTGTATTAAATGACTCAGTTTTTCAAGTTGATTAATATTGGCAATTTTAAAAAATCAAAACAATCGATTTATTAGTATTTGTTTAATCATATTAATGCACCAATAGACAATAGTAAATTCTTAAGAAATATTTCACAACAAAAAAGTGTTAAAATAAATATTACCGGAACAATGCATGGTGTTTAAAGAGCAACAATTTTTGTGTCTGTGTGTGTCTGTCGTGTGTGTGTGACAAACGAGTGGCTGTCTGTCCGTCCATCCGTCCGTGCAAGCAGATCAAAAATATTTTGATGAAACTTGGTACACATGTTCTTTGTCACCGTAAGACGGTTGGTATTGCAAATGGGCGTAATTGGACATCTGCTACGTCCACAAAATGTCTTTAATCGAAAACAGATAATGTGCTATAACTAAGAATCAAATTAAGACATAAACGTGTAATTTAGTATAGAGGATCCTAGTAGGGTGGGGAATCCTTGGGTAAAAGTTTTTGTGAAAGTGTAAGAGTTACTGTTAACATATCAATCAAACTTGCTTCGAGTAAGTTTTTCTAGTCTATCCTCATATACTGAGAAAATTAGTGAAATCGAATAATAGCCACGCCCACCTCCCGTACAAATATACCCAATACCTCACAATTTTTGTGTTGGGCATGGCACTGCCCACTTTTAGGTGAAATCCCTTATCTCAAGAACGCCTAAACCGATTTCAACAAAATTTAGTACGTACATTATATTTGCATTTTTATGTCACATTGTGAAAATGGACGAAATCGGATAAAACCCACTCCTACTTCTCATATAACACAATTTTAAGTTTCATCTGCTCCTTTCACTCTAAAGTAGATAAATGGAGCATCAAGTAAGAATGTCATCTCATGTGTAGAAAGAGTCGAAATCGGCATATAACTTCTCAAGCCACAAAAAAAATTGGAGGATTATCTTTCTATGATAATAGTGGTAGCAAAAATAGCAAATCTGGTAAATACTTCCCCTAGCCCCCATATACCTAATATGCGGACTTTCGACCTCCCGGTGGACTTTGTACAATATATAACGGTAGATCTGTAAGGTATCGTAATGAAATTGAAGGGTTATCTTTCCACTATAATAATGTGGTCTGGTGTCAAAAATGAGGAAAATTGGGTAAATACTTCCTCTAGCCTCCCTATACCTAATATAAGAATTCTCAAAGTTCCTGTAGACTTTATACCATATATAACGGTCAATATATGAGTTACCTCTTTGAAATTCAGAGAGTGTCTCTATCTGATGACAGTGTGTCCATGTGCTTAAAATAGATAAAATCGGGTAAGCACTTCCCCTAGTTCCTTTGTACCTAATACAAGGTCTTTCAACCTCCGGGTAGACTTAATACCATATATTTCCGTCAATATGTAAGATATCTTAGCAAAATTAAGTGAACGTGTAATATTGTATATGCCATAGTTTACTACCGAAAATGTCTAAAATCGGTCTACGAATTATCCCACCTCCCATATACTATGTATATACGTCACTGTGGGAGTTACCTTCACAAACTTGGACGAAATCGTGTTCCCTAATATACCCGAACAAGGAAAAGAGTTAATGTGATCAGTGCAGATCTTCCTCTATCCCAAAAATGCTCGAAACAAAAATTCCAGACTTTCCATCTGGATTTAAACCTTTTATGTTGGTCAATATGTGTGATATTTTAATAAAATTAAATGGATATGTTTTCTTAAACATAATGTGAATTCGGACTAAATGTGAATGAAATCGGTCTAGACTGTGGTCTAAGCCCCATATTCCTAACATAATTTCCTTTTCTCTGGTTGACTTTTTCCTTATATACCCAATATATTTAATTAATCCACCTTGGTTGAGTTTATATCGCACATATCTCATTTGAGTTAATTTGGTATATTTGAATATAAATATCTCGAGCACGAAGCAAAGGCTAGTAATGAAAGTAGGTGAGTCTATGTCCTGTAAGATAAGTTAATAAGATACCAAATTTGATTTAAACCCATTTATCGTTTCACCGAATAATGAATCTTGAATTTTTCCGCAACATTTTTTAATAAAAGTTATGCCAGCACCTGAAAGCAATTTCCGCCTTTGTTCCTTGCGCATTACGAGAGAATAAAATGTTCGTTACACCCGAACTTAGACCTTCTTTGTTGTGTTTAGGGTTGTGTTAAGACATTATTTCTAAGGAAGTAAATATTTGCGATTGAACTTACTAGTTGCCAACAACATAATGTAAACAAATGTTAATGTACATAAGAGTGGAGCGACTGACAGACGAACGGTCAAAGGTATAGAATAATGCCATAAAATACTCGAACTTCGTTTAGGCTGTAGATCATGGTTAACAATGGTAGTGAAACGCAATGAAAGTGGATGAAAACTTGCACAGTGGGAATAAATAAATAAAGCATTCGCTGGAAGCATCTACTTTCCGAGTAAGATATTATGGTTTTGGCTAAAACTCGTAACACCGTGAAAGACTCTCCACGAGATATTCTATAAAAGAGACCAAATTTTCTTTTTAACCATTTTAGTACTCATACTCATACTCATTTTCGAAACTTGCTATTATTGCCCTAATTCATTTTACAGATTGCTAGAAATAATAAGCCTCTTGTAGAAATCGCATTCCCTATGCCATCTCTCGGCATTTCCTTAAAGATGTGCTTGGTAAACAATAACAAACTATATAACTCATATTCAAATACAAGTACATACCGTAGAGAAAATACAACTGCATGTGGTTTGTTTCATAAGGGGCTATTTATCATAGCAGCATTTTGCTCTTTTGGTAACGGTTTATTTGTTCTAAAGCGTTAAAATCAGCAGCCGCTTCTCGTTTAAGGTCAATTTTGTTAAATTTTTTAGTTAGAAACGTTCGTAAAGGAATAAAAATAAATTACACATATTTTCTTTAAAGATTTTCAATGTATTCAAACTCCAAAATTCGCAAAATAGTGTATCGGTAATACACACAAAATGGCTTGCTCAGTGCCTGCGATAGGTAGTCGATATCCACTCGTAATGTAAATTTTGGTATATTGTCGAACGGCAACTATACTCGCGGTATTTTAAATACGTAATAGGGATGTTTGAAATAGGCAATATTATTTAATTCTGATTGTAACGGTTTGGGTGTCGGGCTTTTCCCGGTTTTACCAATTGAAGCACGTGACATTGCTTTTTGGAAATGACGGTTAATTTTTCTTTCCCCGAGAGCATGCGATGCGGTTTATGCAGTGTGTATCTGAAGTTTCTAAAGTTTGCATTTTTAACATGAACATAAAGTTTGCATTGTTAAATTCTAAAAATAGAGTTTTCGAGTGCTCCACCTGCAATGGGGTTATCTGAACAAGGTATTCCAGGTTTCATAACTGCTGTTTCTTTATTTTTAATTTCTAATGGCTTCATTTGAAAAGTGCTCACGTATGTACCTTTAGATGATGAATGATATTATTTTGAGTAACGCTACAGTTATTAGTACAGTAGAGGTATGCCATTATCTATTCCTTGGATATGACTTGTGTTGCTATAGTCACACAGCGATTTCTTCCACTGAGTTAACTTAGAAATACATTTCGATTCTGTTAGGTAAACAATATAATTGAGAGTGTTTTTTATTATGTACAATAAGTCAAACGCATCAACAAACTCTGGAATTTTTCCGACCGACAAAGAAGTTGTGTTAAGGGTGTGTTACTAATAAAAATAATTGGTTAAAATAAAAGTTTTCATTATATTTAAATTTGTTCATTGTATATTTACTGTTACGTCATTCATGAGTCTGACCTGATTTTGTAGATTTATTGCTATTTCATTGGTAAAAAAGTATCTTTCTTAATTGAGTTTGCTAACATGTTTCGTAACATTCTGTTTTGAAGTTGTTTGCTTATGATAATGTGGTCATAATTATTTGTAATTAGGATGTTATAATATATTTCCATCATTACTAAATTTATTTCTATTGGCTTCTATTGGCCAATCTGAACTCATCATGGAACCTCTTGATCACATCATGGACTGTGTATTTGCTTCTTTCTACCAATTCAGCGACTTCCCGTACGGTTTTACGTTCACCATAAAATTTCACTATTAGTTGCTTTATTTCGACCGAAGTTTGCTTTCCTTTTGGAGTCATTTTAAAAACAATTCTCAAAATTCTAAACTTCTCTGCCACTAAATAAAATTTATGAGTTTATAGGACCATGAATTGAATTGAATCATGAATAGTGAATTTATAAGACCAAAATGCAATTATCAAGTGCTCATTTACAAAATAATGGCATTTTTTGCATTACTATTTTGATTTGTCCGATTATTCGTTGAGTGCAGAAAATTGAGTTATTTATGTGTTTCTACTCAAATTTACAGTTATCATAAAGGATAGTTGTTGTTTTCCTATTGATGAGAGAGACAGGATTATGAAGTGTAAATAAAAGCGAAAATAACACATTCTGCTCTTTTATTTTTATGTTTGGAGCACATTAATATTAGACAAACTCCTGCCCAATTATGCGATGGATATCAAGACCGAATCAATCATATCGATTGATCTTGCTTGACGGCCTTAAGTTTTTAAGAGTACTTAAAATAGAAAATGTCTGGTCTATTTCATATATAGGAGTATCATAATTTTGTAGAGAAGATGCAAAAATTTTTCTGTGCCTTTGTAGATTGTTATGCTATATGCGTCGGGGTAATTTGTAACATCCACATGTTACAAGTAGCAAAATCCTGGAATTACAGATTTTCACTTTGGGGTCACTATATAGATATCCCTTAAATGATTTCCCTGCCCAGGAGAAGGTCAGCATTTCTTTCTTGGCTGTCTCATAGTTTTCTTCGGTTTTAGATAAAGTTCTGGTTTAGATAAATGTGAATTCTATTAGTTCATCGTTTTGTGAGAGTACTGCCACTATTGCATGATGAGACGCCTCGTTGTCAATACGAATTCTTTATTGAAGTTAGGATGTTGCAATATTACGTCTTCCAATATTAGGGCTTTTTGTTTTTAGTTTTAGAATACCTGCAGAGCATCGTCGTTTAGCTGAATGGATTTTTTAGTTGAAGCTCCTTTCAAAATACGACCATCCTTTCCTCTAAGAAGAGGTGCTAAGCGGCTTAGCTAACTTGGCATATCCTATTATAAATCTCCAATAAAAGCCTGCTTATCCGAGGAAAGATCTTAATTCCTTTCACTTTTTTGGACAAGGGTAATTGGCGATAAATTGACATTTATTGGCATTTTACATTTTCTGCATTCAATGTTTCAAATAGTTCATTTAGGTTTTTCAATTGAATCTTCGTCTTTTTTGAAAACTATTACATCGTCAATGTAAATGTAACAGATCTTCCCTATGTGTTCCTAGAATATCGTCGAAGGCACGCTGAAATATGAATTTTGCGTTTTCCAAACCAAAAAGGGCCTTGTGGACTACTCATATTTATATATGTTTATAGAATTGGTATATATTTTACAGAAAAAACTTATAAAGACAGAAAAAACTATAAACTTTGTTTATAGAAAACGTGGTTTTTATACTCCCGCAACGTGTTGCCGTAGAGTATATTCCTCTCAAATCCTTTCAAAACTCAAATCAAACGAATGGTCAACGAATTATCCTAGATCCCAGACCCCGGGATCTTCGGATCCAATAGGAAAATTAATTTGTTATTACCTAACTGTACAAATAGCCCATTGATGTCCGATATCGGATATCTGTCTGCTATTATCACATTATTTGGTTTCCTGTAGTCAATTACTGTCCTGTAGTTTTTTATATATTATTTTAAGCATCTAATTTTTTGAGTACTCTGGTGAATTATACAGGCAATCTAAAAGTTCTTTTATTTATCAGTTCACTTCGGCCTTTGGATATTGATAAAATTTAGAGTATATTAGTAATAATTTCAGCTTTTATATCTGTTGTGTATGTCATGTTATAGTTCGTTTCAGCAACAAGTTTTTTTTGTTTTTGTACTAGCTTATTCAATTATGTTTTATGAGTAATTGTAAAATGAACTGTTAATAAAATTATTGCATTAACTGCTTCAACTTGTTTCTCTTTCATAGAAATATTCTTGTTGTTTCTAAGGTTTCCTTTAAGCTTTCATTTCCCAGTATTGCATCAAATGTTTTAAGAATGGGTAGTAAAGAAAATATATTATTAGGTTTGGATCATCAAATAAGTGGGCAGTTTCTTAATGGGTAATTTTTGTATTGACTCCTACAGAAGCAGAATAAAAGGTCCTTTTACATTTTTGGGATTTGGTTCATTCAAAGTAGGGTAGTGAGAGATATAAAACTAAAGGTTAGTGTTGCCACATAGGTGTTCTTTATCACTTTCATCAATAAGTTCAATATATTCTGCTAAAGTTTTCTCGTATTCTAGTTGCTGTGTTTCTATTTGTGCTGCCATAATTTGTGCATAAGTTGTTATTGTCGGGTTCTGATCACTTGTTTCTGCTTGTTTACTTGCGTATGTCTGTATATTGAAGTTTCTTCTCCTTTTTGTAGCTTCATATGAAAGAGAAGTTGGCCTTTTAAGAGTCTAACAATTTTGGTCTATTCATGTAATTAATCTGTCTGGCTTGGAGGCTCTTATCGACAGGTGGTTGATAAAATGTAACAAGTTGATATGGTGAAAAATTGGGCGTTTGCCCAAGGTTAGTCGAGAATTCTGTTATTGTTTTGCTTGTTCAAACATATTGGTTTTTTTATTAAGGTACTGTACTGGATTTTGTTGCCGAATATTTCTATGTGGAATTAATGGTATTTGTTGAAAACCCTAATTGCTATGAATTTGGCCTGGACGTGGTGCTGCTTTGGGTCTTTTAAGTGGATGAAATGTAAACTGTTGAGTAAAAGTGACTGTAAAATTATGACGTCGAGGATAAATCTGATGGCTCTGTCATATAAAAGAGGCGAGACAAGTTTCCACGGAGTCTATGTATGGTATTTAGGGCTTTTTGTATGCACAAAATAGCCATAAGATTTTTTGCTTCTCTACGTAATTCTACACTTGACAAGGTTCTTGACGCTATCGCCATCTGCTACTCAAGCATCAATAATAATATTTCTACAATTTTTCAATGGATATTGCTGTGTTAACTTATATATTATTTTGCCAGTTGACGTTCTGTGGAGAAGGTCTTGGGGATATTTTCCAATAGAATGAAATATGGTATTTCATTTTTTTTATACAAAATCGATTTTTTTATGCTTCTTACTCCTATATGCTAGAACTCAAATTTTGGATTGCATATGCATATGATATGCATCTTTATATCTATAATATAAAATAACCACAAATGCAATCTAAAATATGAGTTCTAACATATACGAGTAATTATATATTTAAATATATAATAAATTAGTAATTTCCAAGCATTTGTGTATTTATTATAAGTATTTGTATACAGTGAAACAGAGTGAAACTCTTCAACCCATTGTAACTAATAATATAGAAAAATTTTTTTAGTTTAAATTTCAATTCTTACTAATTTAATTGCAACAAAACATTTAATATATGTACATACCCTTTAAATAAAAGTGATTCAAAATTTGCGTCAAATGAAACTTATACGATCGAGTATTTGCGCTTAAAGTACCGTTGCACCTAGTTGACTAATTTATTTTGGAAATTAACTCAATTCAACTCACTTATCTCGTAAAGTCTGTAGTATGAGCTCACTTGTCGCCACAACTTGCTTTAGCTGCAGAAAAATACTTACGCTAGCCTATTCATCGAAAAACCATACGGAAAATTTTTAAAGAAAAGCAAATAAGAAAGAGCTAAGTTCGGCTCTAACAGAGCATTTTAAACTCTCGCAAATTCGCAGCGAATTTTTTAGGTGTTGGCAAAAATTCATCTTAAAAATCTTCCTTAAGGATACAACATTCATTATTCGGCGATATTTAGCGCTAAACCACATTATGTTTAAGACAACATATCCATTTAATTTCATTAAAATACCACACATGTTGACTGACATAAACGGTTTAAAGCCAGCTGGAAAGTCGAGAATTTTTGGGCTTTATATCGGGTATATTTAGGCTAGTTGCAGATCTGCACTGATTGCATTAAATTTTGTCATTACTCAAGTGCATTAGAGAACATGTTTCCACACACTTTTATGACACGCTGATCCGACATATTCGGCATAGTCTGCTGGAATAACGAGTTCTAATTTTTTTAAGATATCTTACATATTGACCGATATACACTAGGGGAAGTATTAGCCCGATCTTATTAATATTGGCATCATTACACATTATTACCAGGAAAAGTAGTTATCTGAACTTCTTGCAATCTATATCTATCAGATTGAATATCTTGCAGATTGACCGATATATACGGTATAAGCTAAATTTTAAAGAAATTAAATGATTTCTTAACCATAACATGGTTTAGCACGTGATTTAGTACCATATCTCTGGTACAATGATTTACAACCCTCTGGTCGACTTTTTCTTCATATACGCCATATATTAAACTGAATCAAAGGTACGAACGGTTGAGTTTATTTCGCAAATATGTCCACATCATGTCCACCTTCCCACAGTATTAATATCATTAGTATACATAGTTGATTTGTCTTAGTTAGATATGATGCCAAATATGATTGCAATCCATTTACAATTTCATTGAATAACGTATATTGAATTAATTTGCAAAATTTTTATACTCTCAAAATATGTTGCAACATACGTGGCGTGTTCAAAAAATAACGGGAATTTTCGTTTTTTAAAAAAATATTTATTCATTCGTCTACATTAATGTTGTCTTCTTCCAGTCAACGCTTCTTCCAATCGTCGAAACATTTCTCAAACTCGATTTTTGTAATAGCTTTTAGATCTTTCAGCGATGCGCTTTTAATGTCATCTATACTAATAAAACGACGACCTTTTAGGGTTCTCTTTATTTTTGGAAATAGGAAGAAGTCACACGGAGCCATATCTGGCGAATTGGAGACTAGGGCATCGTTACAGTATTGTTTTGGGCAAGAATTCACGAACAAGCAACGAGGTGTAAACAGTTGCATTATCGTGGTAAAAAAGCAATTCAAATTGCTTCAGCAAACGGCGTTGAACTTATAGCATTGATAAAATTTGGTACGAATGTTCCCTGACACTCAGAGGGGGTTGGTGTTGCAGATGAGCATAATCGGACTTCCGCCACGCCCACAAAATGCCGTTAAACGTAAACCTATAAAATGCTATAACTAAGCTCCTAGTTAAAATGTAAAACTTAAATTTAGTACGGAGAAAAGTAGCCATGGCCCCGTCCCCTAATAGGTTTAGTGTAAATATCTCGCAAGCCACTAAAGCTATATAAACAAAACTTACTGATCTCCTTAGATGGTGTGAAAATGGGTGGAATAGGATTAAAACTACACCCACTTACCACATAACGGTTGTATTGAAAACTGCTGTGTGTTAATTCGCTGAAGAAGTATACCAAAAGCGTTGAATTTCACAGCCAGAATGGTTCTTAGGGCTTCAAAGACGATATTCTATATTTCGGGGACTACTACACCAATTTCAATCAAAACTGGCGCTTAGTATTATATCTGCACCTTTTTGTTATAGTGTAATGTGAGCGAAATCGGAATCCAACCGTAGGCGGAAGGGAGAAGTAGGCGTCTCTCATATATCACTATTTTAAATTCCTTATAATTCTTTAACTAACAGTATATAAATCAATTACCAATGAAGATATCGAAGTTGAAATTTGCACAAAGAGTGCCTTTTGGGTTTTGGTCGGATTATAACTTCAAGCTTCCATATCCCGAATATATAAACCCAGTGCCTGTGGCAGACTTTTTACCGAAAAAGTCAATCAAGTCAGTCAATCTGTAAGATATCTTACTGAAATTTTGAATTAATCTTCACTTGAAAATATTGTGCTTTGATGTCAAAAATTTTTAAAACCAGGTATATACTTCCCCTAACTCCCATTTACCTAATATTAGGATTTTCAATCTTAATGAAATTCAGACAACGTTTCTTCCTGGTTTTGTCCTAATGCCACAAATTGATAAGATCGAACCAATACTTCTCCTAGCCCCCATATAGCTAATATGAGAATTTTCAAAATTCCGGGCATAGCGGTAAGCAGAACATCTTAGAAAAATAATATTAGTTAGCGTATAATCTTGAATATACTATAGTTTGTTGGCAAACATTTTGTGAATCGATATACGAATTACCCCACCCCCTATATATTACAATTGAATATTACAATATTAAAATGAATGATAATTATTTATTGTCATAATATATCTGTCTAATTTTATGTTAATAAATTTTGACTGGAAATGTGTTCTCGAGCATACTTTAGCTTAATGCCAAAAGTAAATTTTATCTGCTTAGACCTTCCCCTAGCCGAAATGTACCTGATACAGTGATTTCCGACTTTCAAGCTGACGTTAAATCGTTTTTAAAAGTGAATATGTGTAATATTTTAAAGTTTTCTTAACCATAAGTAGCTCCGCGCTGAATATGAATGAAATCGGTCTAGACCTTGGTCTGAACCCCATACCTCTAATATTATGATTTACGTCCCTCTGGTTGACCTTTTCCTCATATACACAGTGTATTAAATTTCGTTCCTTCGGTTGAGTTTATGTCGCAAATATTTCCATAGAAAATGTCTCAACAAAATTAAATCAGAATGTTTCGAATAATTTTATGTAATTTGGTAAAAAAAATTATAGTTGTTGTACTTTCCCACGGCACTAATATCATGTATATAGATGATCCGTCTTAGTTAGATTGGTTTTATGAGACTATGACCTAAAGTAAAAATTAACATGATGCCAAATATGATTGCAGTCTATTCATAATTGTGTCGATTAACAAATGCCGAATCCATTTGCAACATTTTTTATATAATGTTTTGTCAACACCTGAAAGTATTTCGTCGCGTTTGATAAATGCAAATTTCGAGAGCCAAAACTTTCGGTTACACCCGAACTTAGCCCTTCCTTACTTGTTTACTCCCTCGCTCTACTCGTTTATACTCTCGCAATATGTGAGGCTCTGAGGTGAATCCCTTGAAAAGGTCATTTATTTATTTCAAAAATTTTAACATTATGTTTTCTTTTGAAAATACTTTTGAAAAAGCATATGGTAATTTTATACTTCATCAATCTACTAATTAATTGTAAAATGTTTTACCATTACAGTTGGTCTCATTGGAAAAAGCACAAATACTTCAGTTGGAATCGTATTTGGCAGCTCAAACTTCACAAGCTATTATTACTGAGGATAACGCAATACTGATATCACAGTTATTGCTAATGGACCCAATGGGACCAGTCCGCAGAATTCCTAATAATGTTTTGGAACAGGTGAAAGGACTTAATAAGAGTTTAAAATTGGGATATCTATTATGCCGCTGCCGTAGACCTGATTTACTACTTGATATAATTCAGCGACAAGGTACAACAAAGTCTATGCCATGGCTTTCAGATCTCGTACAGAGCAGTGAAGGTGATTTTAGTCACCTTCCGGTACAATGTTTATGTGAGTTCCTGTTATTTAATACCAATGCAATTAATGAGGAAAATACTCGCGATGGAGAATTGGTTTGTTACTTGAGGAATCTCGTAATGGAAGAGCAATGTCTTAAAAGAACTGTCTGCGAAGTTTTGGATTACATTTTTCGCAGATTGTCATCAACAGTTAAACAATCGCGCAACGCTGCAATATGCGGTTTAAAAATTATTTTTAAAGATAACTCTGATCAGAATGATTGGTTATTAAAATCGATTCCACATATTCCATGTTTTAAAGAGGCACTATCTTTTATGATACCACAGCTAAGATCTGCATGTCAGGTTGAAAATTCACCTCTATTGGTAATGTCTTATATACAATTTGTAGCTGCACATACTATTAACGATGGAGTTATTGATATGCTTGACCATGTCATTGACATGGCCCAATTAATTGTAGAACGGAGTACTATGTTCCAGCATATTATACCTGCGAATGGGGATCTATTACTGGGATATAATAGCAACAATTTCGCTGAATGTCAGTTTCAAACTTTGAAATGTCTCTTTGTTATGTTCAATAATTATATTATACGTCTAAGAGAACACAGAGAGCCTTATGAATGGACTGAATACCCTGACTTACTTATGGTTCAATTCGAGGATGGAGCACAATTGCCCCTTCACTTAAACATAATTCATGCCTTTATAATCTTATTAACACAATCTAGCAGTCAAATGCCTGAGTCGCTTCCAATTCTGGATTACTGGTTTCCTCCAGGTCGAAGACCGCCATCTGGCTTCTTACCGAATATGCCACATGAAGCAGTGCAACTATTACCGGATTGGCTTAAACTGAAAATGATTCGCTCTTCAGTTGATCGCTTGATTGAAGCGGCCCTCTTGGATCTTACTCCAGATCAAATCGTTCTCTTTGTGCAAAATTTCGGAACACCCGTAATTTCCATGTCAAAGTTATTAGCCTTATTGGATCATGCTGTGAATGAAGAACTGGAACTAGTTAAGAATGCAATACTTAACAAAGCTTATTTAGCGCAATTGATTGAAATTCAACAAAAACGGGGAGCCAAAAATGGACATTTTACTGTAAAAGCTCTTGAATTATACTCTCATTCACAAACTGTCCCAGACAATCCAAAACAAACTGATACAGCTTTAAGTCTATTAAACTTCGAAAACAACTTCCAACCTCTAGCACCTACTACATGTCATTATCGGACAAATAACGACATTGAAGACATAGTCGGAGATATATTGAAATCTTCACAATACCATTACCAAAGTAATAGTCGATTTCGTAGGTTACTTAATCATTTCCTTGATAGAGATTTTTTCTTAACCAAAAATCGTAGAGAACTTATGACCAGTCACTTGAAAAAAGGTTGGATATGTTTATTACGAATTGTTGACCGGTACAAGCGTTCAATTTTCCATCAAACAACATCACAAATGAAACATGCTTGCACATTTTTAAGAGTACTTCTAAAACAAAAATTTATAACTTCGAATGAGTTCACTATTTTATTTGATAAACTGACTGAATGTGAAACCTTATGGAAAGTAGAAATGGATTTGAAGGGAGACATATATGTATATATAAAAAGTTTATTCAAAATAATAAAGGGGAGAGAGAATACTTTTTTCCAAATGCCTTCAAAACCTTTTGGATTTATAGAAAGCAAACAGACTTTAGATGACATTCAAATGCTATTTGGTTTGAAAAAAGAGAAAATATCGGAGGAAGTGGAATTTTTGTGTCATTGTGGATTAATTGTCGACCGATTATGTGAAATAGATCCGGAATTCACAAACTTACGTAAGCTGAATAAGATTGGCCTTCTATTTACAAAAAACTGTGCAGATTTTCGTTTCCATATACTTTCTTTAATATGCCACCAAACAAGCTGGGATGCCGTACTATTTACTTTGAAATTGTTAATGCAAGAAACACAACAAAATATTGATTGTAGTACCGCTCTTAACTTCGTTGAAACGCTTATTAATAATCCAAAACTTTGGCAAGGCCGAGACAAAAGTATATCTAAAACAAATTTTTCGGAAATCATGTTTTTATTAAAAGAAACCGAAATGAGTGCTTTAATTAGTTTTATAATAAATGAGGCCGATTCAAACTCTCATTCTATTTTAGAAGTTCACGAATATAAAATTTGCTCACGCATTTGTCTCCTATTTAGAGTAACAAGAAGGAAGCATAAAGATATTTCCAAGTTAATAGAGTATCTGTTCAGAAAATCATGCCCCCATTTGTTGAAGATCAAAATTATTCACCAAATGTATCTTTTACATCCTTCCATTCGCTTTATGACAAGCAATTTAAAAGAGCATGAAACGAAAATAGCCACTTTAAGAGGTTGCAAAGCTGATAAAGTATCAAACTATCTAATTACCTGTCTCGGAAATCTTTTTCTTAGGAAGGACTTCGAAACACTTTCTAGTGATATTGAAATGTTAATTCGAAAATTTGCTGCATCACACCCTATTTTGTTTTTACGCCAACTAGGTGTTTTGTCATCTCTAATACAAGGCAGGGCTCAATTAGGCGTTCGCCTATTGCGCGAAGAATATCACTTTCATCGTTTTATTCAAATATTACGGGCACTTCAGTTATTGCAGCCTATGTTATTTGACGATAGTTATCGAACTGAATTTCAGGCAGCATTAGAGTGTTATTTTGCATTTTTTAAGCATCACAGCTTTATTAAAGAGTCCTATCACATATTGATAAAGTTTGTTGAACTATTACAAGCATATATAAATTCAAATCCTTCTAGTGCGCTACTATATATTGAAAAATACGTTGGAATTTTAATGGAATTATCAGTAAAATTTAATTCCATAACGTCATTGCAGCAACTTGTTCAGGGTATAGCTCTTTTACAACAAAAAGGTATTTCAATAAACGAGTTAAACGATGACGAAAATAAGCACGAATTTGAATTAGAAGAACATGGAAATAATAACAGTTTTATTTCAACAGAATGTGAAACACCGGAAGCGAATTCTACAAATGGGTCTGAATATAATAACAAAGGAGTTCAATTTTCCATTTCTACACCATTTGCAAAACCACTTACATTGTCTCAACATTTTACTGATCTTATAACTATAATCAAAAATTCTAGTACGGAAGAAACTATTTTAGGACCTTTACAGGAAATAGAAAGTCTTACATCTAAACGATTCTCATATTTAAACGAGGTCTTTGATCGGCTACTGGAGCTAATATTTTCCCCTAGTGCACAGATACGTTCCAATGCTTTCATACTTTTAGTTCGCCATTTAAAACATAACCCTGGTCGTTCTGACATTAATCGATGCACCCTTAATGCATACATTCAATGTTTGAGGGATGATAATTCATCTGTGGCCACAACCGCTGTAGACAACTTAGTTGAAATGACGCTTCTTTTGCAAGAACATAGTGTTGAAATACTTTCTGTGGCTTTTACTTTGGGAGTTAAATCACAATTAAATACTAGCACGCAAATAAAACGGGTTTTGCAAACACTAATGTTACAACATGGATACTAAATGAAAATATTTGTACTAATGGAAATAAAAGCGATTCATAATTATATCTGTTTTTCTTTTCACCAAACTTTATACCCGTTTACTGTTTACAACTCAACTTGGTTGAATTGAAGTTAAAGCAATTCAACTTCGGAACAACCAAACTCTTTTTTGGTATTACGAACTACAACTAAGTTCAGTTGAAATTTTATTGATGTTACCAACCTAAAGAAGTGAAGATTTGCCTGATAAAGAGCTGAAAGTTTTTAAATGAAAAATTAAAGCAATTCAATCCAGTTATTGCTCACGACAGGGTGAATAAACATTAAAATTTACATTAGTTTTGATTTTTATTACAATGGCGAAAATGTAGTTGTCAAAATTGATGTGCTGCGCATATGAAAACGTCTTCGCGATCACTCAAAACCATTGGAACTTCCCAACACCAAGTAAGCCAAAGTTTTATTGACCATTAAGTTCTTCAATAATGTCTGTTGCAGATTCATAACTTATTTTCCTTTAAATAAGGAAGCATTTTGTTTTTTGCTAAATGAGATGAAGAAACTTTTCCACAAAGACGTGCGAGGAACGGCCGTATCCCCTATATTGAAATTATGCGTACCTATCCGTTTCCTTGCTGGCGATAGTTATCAAAAATACATAGGAAATGATTTTAACGTTAGGATGACGCAATCTACCATGTTTAGAGTTATTAAGGATATTTAAATATTATGGAATAAATATTGTTCGCAGTGCATTAAAATCCAAATGACTGAAAAAGGAGTAAAACGCTTCAAATTTTTAATTTTACTCAAAGAGTGCATTCCAAGGAATAGCAGATCGTATCGACTCCCTTTGTTCGCAAAATTTGTGGCTCGCTTTGTCCAGCTTCATGATTTTTCTCCACCAATTCAACAAGTTTCACTTCTTTTACTTTTTTATTCTTTTTTTTCTATTTTTTTCAATTTTTTTTTTTTCTTTTTATTCTTTTTATTCTTTTTTTTATTCTTTTTTCTTTCACTTTTTAGTAACGTTTTTCCGAAATAAATTGTACTGGTATTCAACTGGAAGTGCTAGATAACTGTTGTCGGTTTTTGATATTCACGTCAGCCGCACCGGCACAGTACTGTAAACGGTATTACCACAAAAAAGTTAAAGTTCGATAATACTTCAACTGAATTTTTTTTGACGGATTGAGTTAATAGCAATTCTACTAAATTACAAAACTTCAACTAAAATGCAGTTGAGTTACATTAGTGTTTGCATTAATTAAGGTATTAATTGAGGTTTATTATAAAGAGTATTAATACGGATTATAATTATTGCACTACGAAATGATATACAACAATCAATTCTCTAAAAATGTTTACTTAGACACCATGTTCACTAAAAGTTTATTTGCTTTCTTTGGATTTTACACAATATCTTAACATATTTATTTACCCTGTATCTTAAGGTTAGGATGATTTTTTTTTGTAATTTTTCCTCAAATTGGCATTGTCAATAATTTCAAAATATATGAACCATATGAGTATTATTACAAACTCTGATAACACCGTAAATTTATGTCAATATATGTCAATTCATTAAATTAAATATGGAATTTGTTAAATCGTTTTAATTATAACTGAATATTTTATGGTTTTTGTTCAATGGAGTAGGAAGGGAATTCACATTCCTTTTAGAAGATATATTTAATGAAAATGTAATAAGTACTAAAATGTGTTCTGAAAATCAAATGGGTGACGAATTCGTTTACTCGGTTAATACGGTCACCAATAATAATTAGCAATTAGAATTAATAATTCAAATTTGACATTTTACATTGCATATGAAATATATTGTACAATATAAAAGACAAACTATCAATAGGCATGCCTTACCTTTTACGTACAAAGTAAAATATATTTCAATAGCAGATTATCTGAATAAGAATAATATTTTTGTTCGTCTCTTGTGTTGATGTTGTAACAACTAAAACTAATTTTATAGAGAGTTATATTGTAGATATCAAACTGATGAGGCGAATTGAATTCTGGATGTCTGTATGTCTTTCTGTCCATGCAACCAATAACTTGATAAAACTTGGTATACGTGTTCCTTGAATCTGAGGAGTATAGTATTGCAGACAGTTAAAACGGACCATTACAATGCTCACAAAGCGTGCAATTAATCAAACGAATATAAAGTTCGATATTTAAGTCACAAATCAAGCTGCAAATTTAGAATTTGGTATTGGGAATAACAATGAAGGGCGTATGTGATTTAAAGATTTTTGAAAAGTGGCCGGTATATAAATGGAAAATGGGCGAGGCATCGCTTTAGGCGAAGTCTCATATGTCGGCAACGACTAATCCAATTTAAACCAAATTTAGCACCTAATTCTCTTCTGACATCCCTACGCTACCGTTTGAAAATGAGCGAAATCGAGCTACATCCACACCTCCCCATATGACATTATTTTAAATTTAATCATATTACATTTTATAATAATAAAAGAGAAATAAAAATTCAGACAAACACGTAGATAAAAATATTAAGCCCCTTTTTTTAACAAATGAAGGCGATATTGTATTAGTTCTAAATTTCTATACTCCGCAATATCCAATAAAAGCATGGTTACTAACAACATCAACTTTTAACATATAAACACTATAGTCCTGTTTTTAAACGACGAACAAAAAATTCAAAAGAATTTGTCTGGAAGAATTTAATGGCGATATCAATTCCAAATCGACTACTTAAGTTTGGCTGGATATAGGACGTGCGCTTGGCATTAAATATCCCTAATTTGGACGTCCAAAGAGGTAAAAAGCGGTAAATTTAAAATTTTGATGACGCAGTCAGTAAAAAAATACTAAGTGCATGTTATAATATTAAATATATGTAACCAACAATAATCGTCAAAGAAAACAAACAGAATGCTTTATATACTTAACTAATATTATAATATAATAAAATGTATTCAGAAGGATTATGGTCATCCAACAATTGTTATTTTTTGTCCATCTGAATTATATAATAAAACAATAGCTATTTACATTATTACGTCTTTATAAATCAAGCGACGAATTTCCGAAATCCTTCGAATATGATCATTGGCATTGGAATTCAGTATTTTCTTAGTACGCAATCACTAATAGTATGCTTATTTCTAAAGCAATTTACTTATTCAGTTGTTTATTCGATTCATTACGTCATTCATCCATTTGACAACTTTTTACGGAATCTCTCAATCGCAAGTTCAGGACAAGTCATTATTTCGTTGTTAATTTGTACAGCAGCGCTAAACTTCTTTGTTTGGAGTTCATCGTCTTATCGTAAGTTGTTTTCAACTTGTTACTAAAAATTTTAGTGTGTTGTCTAACAGAATTATGCACTGCACTCATCTCCTTTTCCATGATGTTGGGCGTTTCCTGCCGTTTCTTCTGCAATCACTGTTTATTCAAAACTAAACAAAGATCACCTGCAAAACATTTTCTTGTTGGAGTTTTCCCGATAATTTCGAGTACTAATGATCCGTATCAAGAAGAACGGTTTGTGAACATGCCAACTTTCTGATACTTGCCCACAACCTTTTTCAATGCTCCTTCAAATCCGACTGAACCGTTCCATCATGCCGTGATGAGCTGTCGTTCGGGTTTCCTTATATCCAATATTTGGAACCTTTCTTGGAACACCACTAATCAAAATGTTTGCCCTAAACAAGACCCCTGCAATTCTATTCGTACTCCGTATCTCACAACTCAATTGTAGGTGAGTACCGGCCCTGCTGGTTTAGCTTTGGACTAGCGTATACATGAAGTGGTTCACTTCGTCTTTGAGCAAAGGGCACTTCCTGGGGCTTAATTTTAAATGAACACCAGCTATCACATGGGAAACTTTTTCGAAATTGCTAAGATGTAAAAAATTTTACCCAAATCGATTATGTCGTACAAATATTACCGAACATGTTATCCAAAACACATGGTTCGAAAGTTTTTCGAAACTAGTTGGGGCATTGCATAGCGCGAAGATTTCACAGTGAACTCCCACAAATCATCGATATCATTGATAATCATCGATCATTGAGGACTATCTTCTACTTATTTTCCTCACTTACCTCAACTCGTCAATAGATGCTGTTAAATTCAAGTGTGGAGAACCAGACAACAAGTCCAGAGTATCATATATTCTACAAAAATGTCTGTTAATAGCAGGTAGTCCTCGAATAATCATATTTTACTCTATATTGATGTTTAGCTATTAGTGCACTTCGGTTAGCTTTTGCTTTGCGATCTCAAAAACTCATTAAGTACTCTAACTATGATGAGTCGGAGTCGGATATTTCGGTGTCGTAACCAGAGTTTTTTCAATAAGTATGTCCGGTGCAGGATATCAACAACCCGAAATTTTTTTCTCGCACAATTTCGATAGATCTTCGCTCAAATCATTACTTCTGACTTTTGTGGAATCTACTCGTTTTCCTACAGAAGCACTTTGCAGAAATTCTTTATCTGAGGAGGAAATCACATCAATTATGACTTCTTCGAAAATTTCTGCCACTATAAATTTGTATAACAAATTCCCAATTTCAACTTTATTACCTCCTACACCAGAGATTTCTTCAATTTCTGTCCTCAACTTTTATACAGGCAATGGAATTACTTCTTTAGTGATTAAATCAGCTCGTGTCAAAAATTTGTCGTGTCAACAATACGAAATATTTTTAGTACATCCATAAACAGCAACAAACAACAACATTATTCGATTTCCTTTTAAAATGTGAAAAGGAGATTATTGGGCATTCAAATATAGAAGGCAGTGTACACCTCTTCCAACTGCCTTGCTTTGGTTTCATGAATTGAGTGATAGCACGGGTTTGTGTTTTTGGCTTATTTCCTGCCCGTTGTAAGATAGATAAAGATAAAGATAATGTAATATTATGAAATGTTAAGCAACTCTTATTTATACTTTGTTTATTCTCCAGACGAACTACAAGAGCTCCGCTCAAAGCAAAGTGTATTGTTGGGGATGTTTCTGTTTGAGGTGGAGCATGATGCATTAAATACCTCACGCAGTTGGGTCGATCGGATTCAATGACTGCGTGATGTGGCGATAATATGCGTTCTTTCCCTCCGCCGGGTCATATTTGGTCTTTGTCATATGATCGAGTTCCAAATATTCATTGAGGGCTTTGTCGTATTCCGTTTTTATTTGAGGTTTCTTTGAGAGTGATTTCTCATTTCTAAGAAATTGAGCTTGTGTTACGTGTTTTGAGTTACCCATGATTAAATTTTCTGGATTTTAAAGGAAATGCTACATATCGTCCTGTTGAATATCTACCGGTTGTTTTAATCTTTTTGTTCACACAATACATTCGAAGTTAAAGGTAAAGGTTTTCTCGGAACTTCTTCCACTTCCCAGAATAATGTGAGCAACTTGTGTGGGGTAATTTTATTGAAATATGATATTATCGAGGGTGACATTGGTTTTTGGCTAGTAGTCTTCGAGAGTGTGGCTACAAGTCACTGCCAATAAAGATACCGGCAGGTTTTACAGGGCTTACAGCAGTGATAGCTCAGCTGATTAGCTAAAACCGAATATTATATTATACATTTTTGAATCGAGTGGGTGAGTGGGTAAGTTATCGGTTGAACTTTTAAGATAAACCCATGAGTAACATCTTAAACCCTGTTTTGTTGATGAACAAAGGGTGAGTTCGCAAATTTTGGCCGCTGTTGTCGTGACTGTGTTATTCAATCCCGTCATTTTCCCGCATTTTTTGGATATATCCAATGTAGCTTCTGACCCTGACCCTGAATTTGAGAATGTTATGACTGTATATCACTTAATAACACTACAGAAGTACCTAGTAAAATGTTCTTCCTACATATTGTGCAGACTTGCGGATTTGTATTGGAATTGTGGGTTTGGGAGTTTGAATCTCTTGACCCTTTTGGTGCGGACTGGGAACGGGGAGTGGTGTACCTCTGCAGAAAACCGTTGTGTTTTCTTCTGCTTATTCTAGAGTATTTGCTCTTACAATCTCTAAAACCACGGAATAGCGTTAGGCACTTAAAGCCATTATTTTTTGTTATGGTTATTCTGGTCTCAACATCAACTTCTAAAAACATTGAACATTTCTGAATTGAATGTTGTGTTCTATATAATTTGCCATTCTCAATGTCTTACAATTTTCTCGAAATATTGCTATCTTTTATTGAGACTTCTTTAGAGTGTGAAGAACTCGTTGTCGGGGTTCCAGAGACATTTGTGTGGAAACTACTAAAATTTCCGTCTTTAACTTTCCTAAAAGCCTCACTGGTAGGTTGGGTAATAGGAATGGGGTCAGTCGATTCCCTACTGCTTTCCTCTCTACGTCACTGACATCTTGATTCTTTACATATATGGTCGTAAACATATCTCTGAATGAGAACCATGTTACGAAATCGCCATAAAATACATTTGTGATACAGGAGGCTGTGGGTATATATATATTTTTACAAAATTTACAAAACAAAGAAATTACAAAATATAATTGATGCCCTGTTTCTAAAATTTCTTTGACTTTTACGAAGTCCATAGTTTCAATGGGTTTTTGCGTGGCTCTACTTATCTTTTCGTAAATGTAATTGAGTTTAATAATTTTTATTTCGAATTTTTATAGTCGAAACCAATTATAAAATTGAAGTGAAACAAATTATAAATTTGGAACTGTTTTTCTTTGCATAGAAAGCAAGAGGCGAATTTAATTTGTAAAAAAACGATCCTTACGAGTTTAAAATTTGTTTTTGGGGGGGAAGCAGGGGGCTGTTTATTTTATATTCGTACTTAAAGTTGGGTAGTGAAAATTTTCTAAGTTTGGACGTACGAAAAATTTCCTACTTGGTCTTTGCAATTTTTTCCTACAAGATATTTTTTTGTTTTTGTGGAGTTTTTTACTCGTGCACTAGCATTAAGTCAGTGGTCGGCATTTCACAGCACAATTGTGCTAGCTTACATCACACGTACACTTATGCTCTATCGTTTAGTCGTTATCGAGACAGCGACGACAAGGATGACATAATGCGAAACTCTCATTTTTCTCTGAAATGCGTTCCCTAATTAAGTTGGTAGCATTATACTATACAATGGTTGATAGCGATAGAGATCAGGGATCTTTGAACAGCTGATATCAAAAAAGCCACGATGCCCGAAATAAACCCGCTAAAAGTAACTGACAAAATCAGTGTGAAATAAAATTTCATCGAGCAACACAGATTAATAGAATTTTGAACAATTTAAGGTTTTTAGCTATTCTTTGCTCTAAATGAGAAATTCTTCTATTTATTACGTTTCCCATAATTTGTAATATTTTATTGTGAATGGTTTTGTTTCTTTGTTATAGCGTTTTTTACGTTTATTATTATATTTTATTGCATTAATTTTGAAAATTTTTAGATATACTCTATAGGTACTTATTTAGAACATGTATATACGTATTTAAGGCTGTATATGCGCGATATAGGCCCCCTGGATAACCGAACATCGAAAATTTGAAAATATCTTAGAGTTATTTTCAAAATATCCAGTTTAATTTTTTACGCAGTGGAAACATTGACAAAAGTTATAAAAAATTTGGATTTTGACAACTCTCTCACGAAACGAAGAGTTTCGCATTATGTCATCCTTAGAAATGAAATAACATCGCGCGTAACTGGGCCGCTGAGGTAAATGAGCCCTGCGCGAAATTATTCATAATTATGAATGTTTTTTGGTGTTATGAATTAAATTTTGTGTTTAGGTAATTTAACGGCAATGAAGTTAAGATTTTTATATATAATAAAATATAAAATATAGTAAAATATATAATATGAATAAAGAAGTACAAAAATGTTTCACGAGGTATGAAAAAAATTCTCAAAATGTAAGGTTACTTCTTCCTAATCGGGACCTTTTTTTCCATGCTCACTCACACAGTCACAGTTCCTCTCATGCCGACCACTGCATTAAGTCCTTAACGGAACGGGTAATGCAATCTTGTATATACATGCACGCGTATACACACGCGCGTATTTGCCGACAGCAAAGCTACTGAGCTCTCAAAAAATATTAATGTAAGGATGTATAACATATACCGAGTGCAAACCTATTTAGCTCTCAAAAGGTATGTTGGATGTAGGTGTAGACAAGTCCTTAGACAAGGAACAAAGCAAAATATGGCAATAATTTGCAAATACTTTGCATTTAATACGGCACGACCATGTGTTTCGTTGCTGTCTCGAAAATTACTGAACAATAGAGCGTAAGAGTATGTGTGATACGAGCTATAGTATAAGCTAGCACAATTGCGATATAAAATGCCGACCGCTGATTTAATACCAGTTAAACACAATATTTGCTTTGATTGTTATTATCTTTTTTTTATATATCTTTAAGTTTATGTAATATCTGCAGTTACGTTAGAATTAAATTTGTGTTGGTTATTTATGTCATGCACACATTTTTATTGTGTACCCTTGATTTTGTTTCTTGCATTCATTTTTGTTTGATTGAAAAAAAAGTAAGCATTTATTTATATTGTAATATTCATTTTGTGATTTGCTTTGTGTTGTGCCTGTACAGACGCGTTTGTTTTTTTGATCGGAAGAAGCGTTAATCGTCTATCAACTGACTAAATTCATCATTACAATCACGCAGTGCTGAGCAAACTTATTGCAGCGTAGGATGAGGAGCGTAGGTTACGACCCGTACGTCACCGCAACGATGATGATGTGGACTATGATCCTATTGATGACGGAGAGATATCTGATGTTCATAATGAGCTTTAGGGGGCAAGAATTGCTCGCACATGAAGATATTGATGAAGCTGGATCAATTCCTGTCGGTGGTTTGCGTCGATTACTAGGCTTAAAAGAACATTATTGCGAATGTAAAATTGGCAATATGTTCTGGTAAAAAGGAACGCCAATGTTGCGTGAGACGAATCGTATAACGAATATCGTATATATCGTATATACGAATGTAATATAATAATATGTAACTGAAAAGAATGGCAACCAACAGACGAAATGGAAATGTATGACTGGTTCGGGTTATTATTTTTTTCCAGCGTGTTTCACTGTAACAATATGCAAGCAACGGATTTATGTAATTTTCGCAATTTGGATATTTATAATGCAATAATATCATTGCACATTGTTGAATCACAATATTCAAGACGAACAACAGCAATTTCCTTATCGTGGACGAACTAGGTCTACGCATTATATTCCGTCAAAGGCGGCAAAGAACGGAATAAAGAGTTGGTAGGTCTGCGATTCTTCCACAAACTACCCTCTTCATGGACACATTTACATAGGAATATGAACGATAGGAATATGATATGGACGATATGGACAAGGACATATTTAGATAGGATATAATGACGAACGAGAAATTTAACAAGGCGAAAGCGTGGTACTGGATTTCGTAAAGAAGTATCGTAATTCTGGAGGAACAGTGTATTGCTACACTTTTTCACATCACTTGAATTGACTAAATCTCTGATGCAAAAATTATTCGCTATCTTAAGCACAGTGCGCGCAAATAGAAAATTTGTTCCTCTATGCTTTCCGACGAAAAGAAAGACAAGGCCGTATAAAAAATGTCGACCTCTATATCAGAGTTTGTTTGCTTTCCCGAATTAAAATTTATCTATGCGAAAGACGACAAATAAGCATTAGTATTGTTTATTTAGTTATTTAGTTTAGTTTAGTTTATTAGTATTGCTCAACATTATACGCAAACCACAGAAGCTTCAAACACATACAAACCTGCAGCAGTCTGAGATACTATAATGAAAATAAGTCAGGGGTTGACACGAAGGACAAAATGTTATCTAGCTAAAGTTGCAAATGCGAATCAAATCAATGATCAATGACCATTTTTTAAAATATGCTTAACGTCACTGGTTTGGCTTCTTATATTATATGTACAAGCACTCTTATATTATATACAAGCACTAGCGTCCAGACTGGCGAAGGGCTTTTATATCAGAATTGGCAGAAGGCAGAACAGTTAACAATTCCCCATGTAGAAAGACATGCAGCAAATCCCAGAGTATATGTCAGACCAGCAATCAAAATGGCAATGCAGAAATTTAATGTATTTTATGTAAATGTATTAGACACATACGAACATGCAACTTCGAACTAAAATATACAAATATTAATTATATTTTTATCTCTTTACAGAATCCACCTTCAACTTCTATGGGCACAAAACCAAGAGCTGCTGCCAAACCCGTGAGAGCTGCTCATAATATCAGCCATCGAGCAAGCTAAATACAAAACTTGATAAGTTTAAAAGAAAACCCCAATTTCCTGCCACATTTGTGAAGATGACATGTGCCTAATCTATAATTTATAGACAGAATTTTCACACTATCCTTCAGCCTAAACACCTATGTGTGGTGGTGGTGAAAACTTTCACGCAATGAACAGTTAAAATCAAAAGATTTGACTTTGGGTAAAGGAGATAAAACTTCACAAGTATTGTAGTGAATTCGTTACTTCCGTATAGTAGGTATAAAGCTGAAACAACATAACTCTCGTATGTGTATGTTTGACAGATGAGTAGAATAAACAAGTTCTCATGCGATAAACTGCACATCTTATGCACGTTTACGTAACCAACGTTCAGAAATTCGAACTTGAATTCGAATACACATAGAAGTTGAAATTTTTTTTCCTTTAAGCGCTAGAGGGTGTAAACACAACAACACAACACAAGAAATAATGAGAACGGTCCACGCATTCTAATGGGCACCATGGAGTTGATCGAATTTTATGCAATTAAGCGCATTGTTACGCTTAAGTTTTCTCACTCGCTACCGCGAGTTATTTAGTTTTGTTTTGTACAAAATTAAAAAAAAAATTTTTTTGCTATAAAAAATGGACTGGTGACAAAATTTTTATTCGAAATGCGAATGTGTTTTCAACACAAGAACACCTTTTGCATCCTTTTTTTTATTCATAAATTTACAAAAATTAAGTTATTTAATTTAGTTTGCAACAAAAAAAATATATAAATCTATATACTGTTCAATCAAATTTGCAAAACGAATTCATTCACAATATATCAAATGAATCGGATAAAGTATCTTCAAATATCACATGTTGATTTCTTTCACTAAGATAAGAAGATACCATTGAAAAATTATTTAAGAAATCAAGTTCTTGCTCTATCAAATGCTTTACTAAAATCTATTTTATTTGCCATAAAATACATTGAAACCTGGTTCGCAATTTCAAGCAAATTTGTTAGTGTAGATTTCAATTTACCTAATTCGTGCTGGGGGCAAGAAATTAATAGAGAAATTTAAAAAGTTATATTATCTGCGATAATTGCTTTAAAAAGTTTAGTTATAGCCCATAGTTCAATTATATAAGGTTGTGTTGTTAGCAAAAAAACAACAATTTGTCCAAGTGTCTTCACTCATAATTTCGAAATCAGCTGTTTTGCTGTCTTATTATGATTCAATAATGTTTTTCAAATATTCCAGCCAAAAAGACAGTATTTTTTGAGTAATAATTAAATACGAACAGATTGTAAAATACCCAAAATCATCACAATATAAGAACAGATTAAGCAAAAAAGACTTGAGAAAAACAAAAAAAAGAGAAAATTTGATACTAACGATTAAAAAATAATTTCGTAAGAAGCAACACATTCTCTAATAACATAAACTTTTATAATTGAATCATGGTATAGCCAATAGCTTTTTAAATTTCCCTATAGTTTACAATGGATGACATTGGGATGAATGGTCATTTAAAAAAAATATTTACAATGTTGGTACAGACGGCATAAATAATCAATAGCATGCCAATAAGGACGCCAAGGATGCCAAGGACGGGATAAATTGAAATTAGAGGGAAAAAATTTGGGTCAAAATCGATTATAATAACAACAAGTAGGAAAGGACTAAGTTCGGGTGTAACCGAACATTTTATACTCTCGCAATGTGCAAAGATCAGAGGCGGGGATTTGCTTTCAAGTGTTGGTATATCTTCATATTAAAAAATGTTGCGGAAGAATTCAACATTCATTATTTGACGAAAATGTTAAGGGATTGCAATCATATTTGGTATCTTACTAACATATATCAGAGGTCATAGACTAATGTACTTTCATTGCTATATTTTGTTTCGTGTCAGAGATATTTATATTCAAATATAGCAAATTAAGTCAAACAAGATATGTGCGTTATAAACTCAACCAAGGTGGCTTAATTAAATATATTGGGTACATGAGGAAAAAGTAAACCAGAGAAAAGGAAATCATTATATTAAGAATGAGCGGCTTAGACCATGGTCAAGGCGAATTTCTTTCATATTTAGCGCGAAATCACATTGTGTTTAAGAAAACATATCCACTTAATTTCATTAAAATATCACATATATTAACCAACATAAACGATTTAAAGTCAGATGGAAAGTCGGGAATTCTTATATCGGGCATTTTTGGGATAGAGGAAGATCTGCACTGATCACATTAACTCTTTTCATTATTCAAGTATATTGGTGAACATGTTTTCATGCAATTTTGTGAAGGTAACTCACACACTGACCGATATATTCTGAGTAAAGTCTGCTAGAATAACGAAAATCATTATATGTAGTATATGGGAGCTGGGATAATTCGTAGACCGATTTCACACATTTTCGGCAGCAAACTATGGCATATCCATTATTGCACGTTCGCTTAATTTTGCTAAAATATCTTACATATTGACCGAAATATGTGGTATAAAGTCTACCCGGAGGTTAAAATCCTTGTATTAGGTACATGGTGGCTAGGGGTATGGGGGGAAGTGTTTACCCGATTTTATCCATTTTACGCACGTGGACACACTGTTATTAGAAAGAGACACTCTCGGGATTTCAAAGAGATAACTCATATATTGACCTTTTTATATGGTATAAAGTCCACAAGAAGTTAAAAATCCTTATATTAAGTATATCGGAGCTAGGGGAAGTGTTTACCAGATTTTCCCCCATTTTTGACACAAATGCACATTATTATCACATAAAGATAATCCTCCAATTTTATTACGATTATTACAGATTTACCGAAATATATGGTATAAAGTCTACCGGAACTTTGAAAATCCTTATACTAAGTATATGGGGGCTGTGTGAAGTGCTTACCCACACAAGAGCACGTTATTATCATGGAGAGATCCAATTTCATTATGATATCTTACAGATTTACTATTATATATGGTATAAAGTCTACCGGAACATTGAAAACCCGTATGTTAGGTACATGCGCGCTGAGGATAGTATTTAACTATAGTAGTATATTATAGTAGTATATTATCATGGAAAGATAATTCTCCAATTTCATTACAATATTGTAACGGATTTTCTAAATTAATCGTTCACGTTGAAACTCTATCCTGAGTTCGATCACTGGATTGTACAAATAAAGTCACAATTTAATGGCTTAATACTTCTCTTTATTTCCTACTTAACAACTTGACATTTTGTTACTCGCTATTCGAGCTTACTTATAATTTGCTTGTACTCTACTTAGCAACACTCTTATTTTAACTGTCCCTTGCTGCTACTCCGGCAGTTCTTATATAGTAGATCGTTACTAACAGATCGTCACTCGAACATTCTAGCAACTACTACTTCGCTTTCTGTCTGATTCTGGCAGCCTATCGCCGATTTTGTTTTGCTTTGAACATTCTGGAAATCTGTCGTCAATTCTGGAATTCATATTCGCCACAATATCTTACAGATATATCGATATTTTCGGTAAAAAAATCGGTAAATCCGGTTTCAACTATATTTACGCGTGAGATGGCATATCTTGAACGTACTATTCGTGAAAAGCTTTATTCCAATATCTTGATTGATTCTCGATTTATCTACTTTAAAGTGAAAGTATCAGGTGAAATTTAAAATTGGGTTATATGAGAAGTAAGCGCGGTTTTTATCCGATTTCTCTCTTTTTCTCAATATATGAGGAGATGAAGGAAAAAAAGTTAGTTGGAGCAAGTTTGATTGATATAGCCTGAACGATTTCCAAGATATATATATTAAACCCACCGGGGAACGGGTCCACTTTTACAAAAAATTTTGCCCAAAGATACCCAGACCTACTAGGATCTTCTATACCAAATAACACGTATATATCTTAATTGACTGCTTAGTTATAGCACTTTATCTGTTTTCGATTAATAGCATTTTATGGGCGTGGCAGATGTCCAATTACGCCCATCTGCAATACCAACCGTCTTACGGTGACAAAGAACACGTGCACCAAGTTTCATCAAAATATCTTAATTTTTACTCAGGTTAACACTTGCACGAACGGACAGGCAGTCAACTCGGATTTCAACTCGTCTTTTCATCTTGATCATTTGTATATATATTTGTCTATATCTAACTCGATTAGTTCTAGGTGTTACAAACAATCGTTGCGTGAACAAATTTAATATACTCTGTAGCAACGTGTTGCCAGAGTATAATAAGTGAACATACCATTTTGAATCGTTTTCAAATTTCGGGTACAAAAATAATCTGGTATAAATTAGGTTATTGAAAGTTCTTTTCAAACATTAACTTAATTCAAGTTTCCACAAAGTATAAATTATTGCTATTACCTTTAAAATATACTCAGATTTTTTCCAAGGGTAATGGATAATGTAATGCTCGAATATAGCCATGTTTGCGATGATGTATTTTTGAACATTTTGACATTTTGAAACATTTAAAGGATTTTGAAAAATTACGAAACTATTATGGAAGGTCATCATGAAGATTTTGCTCGAAAAATCGCATTTTTTAAACTCAACAAAATGTTGGTTAAACAGACCGAAAAATATTATATATATATGAACATATTTACGCAATTTTTCTATTAAGGTCATTTCAAGGTAGTGCTCATGGTTGATTCAAAGGTTAAACAACTGAGACGGCTACCGTATAAAGCAATTAGTCCAAACTAAAATTACTTTCACTTTCTGTTAAGTTTCTCAGAAAATACTAAAAACTGTAACAAATCTTTTCGTCAGTTCCATACAGTAGAAAAATTATTAACAAAATAATTAATTGTATTATATAATTAATTTTATTCCAACATTTTAAATACACTCTTTTGTTTCATTATAAACTCATTGCTCTACAGTTAATATATACATATATGTTACACAAGTTATCAAGTTATCTAAGTTTAAAAGCTTTTTAAAAATGTTTCTAACATTAATATATTAAGGAAATTCATAGATAATTCAAATATATCACAAAAATTACCATAATTCTTTGAATAACAGTAATAAAAATAAATTCTTCAGTATTAGGTTTAAATAAAATATTAGGCTTATTAAAAAGAAATATATTATTTTGGCATTAAATTGAAGGTTTTATTCAGCGTAGTTAAAATGGTCCGTTTTACGTCAAATAGGCACAGTTTCGTTTGAAAACGTATTGCCGTTTTGAAGGTAATTTCATAATGCGACTCTCACACAAAATCCCGTACCTATTGGCAAAAAACACCCAGTCGGTTTTTACAAGTCTCTTTTGAGGCAAATTTTCCACCCGCAAAATCATTCGCCATAGACAGGAACAGGTAGTAATAACCTGACCCTAGGTCCAGACTGTAAGATGCATAAGAGCTATTGGCTAGTCACTTTCGATGTGGGTGGCCTGGCGTTGTCTTCATGGAACATAACTCCTCTCCCATACGCCAAAGTTAGCCGCTTCTGGTCAATTGCTTCCTTCAGACGGTCCGATCGTCGACAGTACAGGTCCTAATTAAAAGTTTGGCCATAAGGGATCAAATCATAGTAGATAATTCACTGCCAATCCCATCAAACGCATAGCAAAACCTTCATTCCACCGATTGCACCAGCTCACCGCAATTCGATCACAACCGTTTTCGCTTGAAGTTGGCGTAAGTTTCCTTTCATCACCAGTAACTTTCAGAAATGGATAGACTTTGTTGCAATTCAGGGGCGATTTACAAATGGAAATTCGGTTCTTCTGTCAAGCCGTTAAAATTAAAAAAAAAAATTATGAATGCTGACACAATGTTAGTACTTTAGTTTAAGAAGGATATGATGACCTACTTTTAGGTGAAATTTCACATCATTACGATCAGATATAGTGATGGAGGGTAAGCGCAAATATTCTGATGCCCTAAAAGGCATTCGGATCGCAGTCCTGCCTCTCAACTATGCATCGGAGGCAAAGGGGTCGGTGGAGCTCACCGTACTACAAAGCACCATCATGGAGGAGATTATTAAGGGGTGAAGGTAACCTCTCTGCTTTTATGGTGTATACTTCAGGTCCGGTCTGCTGCTCATCGACTGTAATGTCGAGAAGATTGCCATGTGGCTGACAGAGATAGCTTCGAAGTTGGATGGGTGGAAGGATTCCGTCCTATGTACGAAGGCAGGAGAAGAAAATCAGCATGCGCAGCATGACTGTATTCCTTCCCAGGAGCGCAAATAATCGAGTGGTTTCGCACCAAAGGTTATTAAAAATCCAAACAAGGGTATTGATATCTCTGTCTGGCGAATGTTAGATAGCCACATATAGTTCTCCGTATGGAAGCTCAACATCGTTATAGAAGACGAGTCTTACAAGAACATCCGGAAAGAGGAATTCCGTTTGGACTACAGGTTCAGTGCCATTGTGTTGAGGCCCTGAAAGCTACAGACCGTAGCAGAGAAAGTAGGAGCGGACGTGAAGATGCTGGTTGACGAGCAAAATTCGTGCCAGCAACGTTTCAACTGAGTAGATTGCTTTTGTTACTGATGAAAACGGAGCTTCTGATAAGCTTCCAAACCCCCCCGCAGGGTTGCTGCCCTCCACGCAAGAGCTCTTCGAAGGTTACACGTCCAGAGAGCCAGTAGTGAAGGGTTCAGTGAGGGAAACAACCTTTTTCTCATGGAGACCATCCTATGACCGACGCTCACACAACAGTTACCCAGGGGAACCTCCACCACACGATTTCGACATTGGCTGTCATCGCGAGTAGGTTCTTGTCGGACAACCTTGACATTCTGCTTGTACAAGGTGCATGGATGTACAGAGGAAAAGTCACGGACCACAATATAGCAAGGCAATCTGGGATCTCTCTTAGCGAGAGACCAAAAGCATGTAAAGTAATGCTGAACAATATTGATTTCTTTTGCATTCAGAGGGTTGAAGTACAGGCCAAGAACAAAGGTGGTTTGAACTTCGTTTTTGCGACGGCCTACCTTCAGGGAGAGACATTCTCCCTCCACGGTGCCCTCCACGGTGCCCTCCACGGTATTAATAATAGTTGTTATTGTTCTTCCTTTGTCTTATTTCGCTATGTGTTTCGCCTATTTTTTAATGTTTTTATTCCACCTGTGCGTCTTGCAGTATATCACGTCTCCTTGCTTATAGAACAGCTGCTCCCGATTTCGGTTGTGATATCGCAAGATTTTTTCCCGATTTTCTTGTAAGTTTTCTTGATTGTCGGGACATTCCCTTTGATTGAAGAACATGTTCTCAGGTTTTTTGTTGGTAACCAAATGGATTGTCTTGTGGTAGTTTCCAACTACTTCGATCATCTGTTCGTCATCTGCTGAATTCTGTTGATGTGCCAAACACTTTCTCGAGTTCAATTATCGTGTTGTGCGTTATTCGTAGTTGTGTGTAAAATTGTTGTGAACATACGTGGTGTGTTAAAAAAATAACGATAACTTGTAAAACGACGCCCTTTAAGGTTCTTTTTATTTTTGGAAATAGGAAAAAGTCACACGGAGGTCTGTTTTTGGCCAAGAATTCACCAACAAGCAACGAAATGTGACCAGAATTGAGCAAAAATGAGCAAAAGAGGCAAGAATTCATGACGCACTATGTCATTAAAGTCGAAGAACATTCAGATTATTTTTTGAACACACCATGTGTGCTTGTTATATAATGTTAATTCGTTATCAGTCATTACAAATTCTGCGCTTGGGTATATTTGTGAAAATATCTCGTCGACATATGCATTTATATGTAACTTTCTTTGATGGAATTTGTCTTAAATGACAGAATTTTGAGTATTTATGATTTGTTATTATTTTCGATCTCGGTGATGCCGTAAACTGTTTTTTTTCCAGATAATACGATTGATACAATGGGAAATGTATTGATGATGTCGTTTCCGACATGAAATAATGTTCTCTGGTCTATTTGTAGAGCATTTGTTACCTTTATGGCGAAAATTAGTGATTGGTGATCTTCTATAGCATATTATTAATTTCGGAGTTTGTGTAGAGCCCACACATTTCCGAGTAACTCTTTTTCATTACAGAGTAATTCGGTTCAGTTTGGCTGAGTGTTTGTGAAATAAATGATTTGTGTTTTTTTTTTGTGATAATACAGCTCCTATGGTGTAATTTCCTCTGTAGTTAATTCGAAAAGTTTGTTGAAATTTAGTTGGAAGAGTTTAACCTTAGTTTGTAGTTAAGGTGAGTTTTATTTTTGCGCTTTGATTATTTGATATGCCACCATTGTCTTTGAAGAAACGTGGTGAAAGGTTTGACAATGACTGCGAAATTCCTTATGAATTTCTCATAATATAATCAACGGATTTATTGTTGCAATGTTTTTGTTGCGGACTTGCGTTTCTAATTTATTCATTCTAATTTCTTACTGACTATATTTCATGCTCTTACTGCTTTATATATTACCCAGAATATTTGCTTCCTTGCTAAAAAGACAGTTTTAGTACATTTATCTCTTTATTGTATTTTGTCTGCTGCATTTATGATAGGGGTGTTTTTACACGCATTGCTTGTTCAGGATTCGTTAGTTCATGTTGTTTTAATGCACGCGCTAGTTAAATATGATCGCTCTGCAGATAGTGCAGTCTAAAATCAGAATTAATTGACAAACAAAATATTTGAATGGATGTACATTTTGTTGTTTTTTTTAAGTTCTTTACAGTTTACACATTCATTTCTGTTATTAAAAATTAAACCTAAAACTGAATTTTCATTTAGGTTCTCATTTTGTAAACCAATAATTGGCAAACTTTTTATCACTTGATATCCGAAATATTTACTTTAAGGTCAGTCTGACTAAAAGAAATTATATGCTCGTACAAAACATATAACATAGTTTATGTAGTAATCGTTCCACCAAACGAAAGGCGAAGCGAAAATAATTATATTGGGACATCACCTTGATAAATTTTTACCACCAAGTCACATTTTATTTAAGAAAACACGATAATTTAATTAGGTTGAGACATCAATATATGCTATATAAGGAGGGCCTAAGAATCTATAGAGCGACTGTGCGAAGCTTTGTTTTGAAATCTTCTTTAATGCTTGAGTTCGATGTGATAACAGAACCGTGCACGAGCACGAGGAACACGGTACTCTTCGTCTTTCCTCGTCGCCCCCTCGCCCACAAACTACGAGTCCTTGCAACAAAAGTCTTCGTGGCTGCTAACAATCGGTTAAAACACACGCTTATTATGTTTATAATAGTTTCTATGAGTTTCTTAAAGCCGAATTGACAAACCTAACCGAAACTCTTGTATAGCTTCCAGCATTTAGCAATGTGCATATACGTCTTTCGTGTGTTCTTAGTGCTCACCAGTTAAATAACTGAGACAGCTACCATAAAAAGCAGCTAGTTCTACGGTATAAATTATGTAGAACTACCATAAATCCCAAATGAAAACTTATCTACAAAACAATTAATTCTATTATCTCATTCATTTTATTGCAAACCATTTCATATTTGTTAAATCAATTATAAATTCATTGTACTATATCGAAGTTAATACATAAATATACTATATGTTACGCATGTTTAAATAAGTTTAATAGGAAGATAGGTTACGAGTTTATAAAATTTTAATAAGGACATTACCATATTCTTAAAATTCAGTTACGTATTCATTCAAGGATAAAAAATACGTCTATCAACGAAATTTTCAGTATATCGGAAAAAATTCACTGATAATAATAACCAGTGGCAACATAAACAGTATTAATAAAGAGGAAATATTGTCAATTTGTGAACAAATAATACTCAAGTTCCAACAATGGTTTCAATTTTGGAACGGATCTTAAAAGCTCAAATTGCCTATCGGCTATCGACACAAGATTTGCTCTGTAGGATTGTGACACTTTCGACTGATTTAATAAGTCTTGGCACGAAAATAAGTCGCAAATTAAAAGCCAACAATCACTTTATGATATTATCATATAATTATCACATTGTGAAGTTATTTCATATTTTATTCTCAATTTCATTATTATCCATTGCAATTTCTAAAAGAATAAAGTCTATTTTGACGTCGGCATCAAAATTTCATGTTCTTTCTTTTTTCTTTTTCTAAGCTGTAATTATCAAATTAGGGAACATCGAAAAAACTCAACTTCGAAAAGAAAGGTTCACCACGCAATAAGGAGACTCTTGTTTTTATACGAAAATAGCTAGAAAGAAGCAAGTAAAACGGCCGCCGACAAAGAGTAATAATCACCTTGTGTTCAAAAAATAACGGAAATTTTGGTTTTTTGAAAAAAAAAATTTATTCATTCGTTTACATTAATGTTGTCGCCTTCAAAATAATTTCCATTCGATAATTAGCACTTATGGCAGCGCTTCTTTCAATCGTCGAAACACTTCTCAAACATTAATATGATTTACGTGGTGTGTTCAAAAAATAACCGGAATTTTTGTTTTCTAAAAAAAATGTTATTTATTTGTCTACATGAATGTTGTCGGCTGCAAAATAGTCTCCATTCGGTATTATGCACTTATGCCAGCGCTTCTTCCAATCGTCGAAACACTTCTCAAACTCGATTTAGCTGGGATAGTTTTTAGCTCTTTCAGCGATTATGGAGGCTGGCGAATATGGAAATGCGCTTTTAATGTCATCTATACTTCTAAAACGACGGCCTTTTAAAGTTCTCTTTATTTACAGTTACTTACAGTATTGTTTTTGGCCAAGAATTCACGAACAAGTAACAAAGTGCGAGCAGGTGCATTATCGTGGTGCAAAAGCCATAAATTGTTTTTCCACAATTCTCATGCAAGCGGCATTGAACGTGTACTGTGAACGTGTACGTGTAGCACTCCTTATTGACCGTTTGACCTTGAGGCAAGAATTCATGATGCACTCCGACATTAAAGTCGAAGAACACAGTCAAAAAACATTCCCGTTATTTTCTGAACACATCACGTATGTATGTTAATGTATCAATGTTTCTCAATACAATCAAGCGAAATTATTAATAGTCGAGTCTCAGTGCATGTTGGCGAAAAAGTTGCAGCGAGTGCGCGCGAAGGCAGCTGAGCAACATCGCGTTGTTGGTGAAAAAACTGAATTGCGACTAAACGTTGAAAACAAGCAAATGATCGTCGATGGTCACCATTTCACTTACCCCTGACGGCTTTACACACAAACATACAGATGAGCTCTCATACATTCTGACGTCGAATTGTGCTATTCGCCGTGGAATTAACAAATTTTGTTTGAATCGATAATGTCTGTCATGTGATCACTTTTGTCCTATTTGCAGAAATAAGTTATTTAAAAATTACTTAGGCTACTTTTGTCAATAGTAATGCGATTATTGATTTGGCTGTAATTTCCAGTTCCTAATTCAATTCAGATATTTTCATTAAATTGTAATTGTATATAACATATATCGGTAAAGGGCTATGTTGCCACTACTACTTACTTCTGAAGCGAATATCAGAAATTTCTTCCACTATTGATTTCTAGCATCATTCTGAGGAAGCAGATTATAACCATGATGTGAATGCGGGGGTTTGTAGGATTTTCAGTGGCTAATTGTTCAATTGTAAAATTGAAATTTGGCTAGTTTGTTGAATTTTATTAGTTAAAGAAAGTTTGGCGAGGACATGTACATGTTATATGGAAGAAAATTTCTAAATTATGTACATATGTATGTGTATCTGTATATATTTAAAGGAAATTACGTAGTACGTATGCAAATAAGTGTTTATATTTTGGCCTGACCATTTGAAACAAGTAACAAAATGCGAGATTAAATTTTTGTTATTTTTATTATTACTTATATAATAATTATTATTACTTATTTTATTATTAAGACATAATCTTAAAACAAATGTAGATTAGGAACTTAGTCTATCTACAAAAATTTTCCAATTTTGTCTGTTGCCTGCACTTTTCCATAAGTGGTCTTTGGATATTCGCCTGGGCCACCAGATTTTCATTATCCTTCTAAGGCAGCGATTCACAAATGCATGAAGTTTACTTATAGTAAGTAGCTCTAGTAGATAGCCAAATTTCACAACCATGCGAAAGGGAAGATTTACGCAGCCATAAAATATCTTGATCTTAATATTCTTGTGTATACATGTCTCTTTCCAAACATTCGATATCATCGTAAAGCTGGATTTTGCTTTTCGTATTCTATTCTCATTGTGAATCTTGCTTCTAAAGCTCTCCAAATATGTTGTCTCTTAACTGCATCGAAAGCTTTTTCAAGTCCACAAAGCATTCATCCAGTGGAGAAATCCTTTCAATAGATTGTTCCAAAATCAGCCTCAGCACATTTATATTGTTCTTTTATGAGGTGGTGAAAATTTGGTTGGTTCCTTTATAGAGTGATGTAGTTTGCTGAGTTTTCTTATAATGCGGGGAAAATGTTCCCAGGTCCTTTGTCGCGTGGTGTAATTTCTTTTTCGAAGTAGTTCTTTTTTAATGTTCCCTGATATGAAACGTACATTTTGAACGGCTAACATTTGGGCCTTCTATATTATTAACATTCCCTGCTGAGATCTAGGTTATGGTAAACTCATTATTTTCGGTATTTTTAACAGTTATTTTTCCAAAGTTCTGTAATCGGGTCATAGCGCAGGAAGCCTTATAAAGCGAAATTGCAACTATAACTATGTGTTTGCTAAGTATATGTATATTCTCATTCAAAAACTTAGAAATTTCTACTTTTGAACAGTTAACCAAAGTAACCACAGACTTTTCATAGTATAAAGTTGTCTTCCTTTCCTTATCTTGCTTTCCAGTATTCCCTGTATGATACCAAGATAAGTGGTTGGCATAGATAGGCATTCATAGAGTCAAAATGCATATGATGCTGATACCGATGAATTGGATTGATTGTATTTGAAAAATTTTATGACTTCAAAATTTACTGACTTATTTCAATGTGCAGTGAAAAAGCTGCGATTGAATTGCGTCACAATTGCGATATCTAAAAAAAGGAGTTTGCTTTTACTTGACGTATTACTAACATGACTTTACAGTCGCATTGCAGGTTATAAATTTTTATACTCTCGCAACATGTTGCTACAGAGTATATTAGTTTTGTTCACCTAACGGTCGCTTGTAACACCTAGAACTATACGAGTTAGATATAGATATTTATATATACAAATTTTCTGGATGAAAAGACGAGTTCAAATCCGAGTGACTATCTGTCCGTCCATCCGTGCACTTGAGTAAAAATTCAGACATTTTAATGAAACTTGGTGCCCGCATCCTTCGTCACCGTAAGACCGTTGGTATTGCAGATGGGCGTAATTGAACATCTGCCACGCCCACAAAATGCCATTAATCGCAAACAGATAAAATTCTATAACTAAGCAGTAAATTAAGATTAAAACGTGTTATTTGGTATAGAAGATCCTAGTAGGGCTGGGCATCTTTGGGCAAAATTCTTTGTAAAAGTGGACATGGGCCCGTCCCCCAGTGGGTTTAATATACATATCTCGGAAACCGTTAACGCTATATAAATATAACTCGCTCAGAGTAAGTTTTCCAAGTATCTCCTCATATACTGAGGAAATGAGGAAATTGGATAATAACCACGCCCACCTCTCATACAAAGGTTGTGTTGAAACATACTAAAAGTGCGTTAACTCCGTGAAAGAACATGTCAGAAATATTAAATTTTGCACCAAATATGATACGGATCCGGTTTCAATGGAATCCGAGTAAAGTTTTGGTGATGGGCGTGGAACCGCCCACTTTTAAGTGAAATCCCATATCTCCAGAATGCCTGGACCAATTTCAACAAAATTTGTGATTATATGTGATTATATTTGCATTATGTCACATTGTGAAAATGGACGAAATCGGATAAAAACCACGCCTACTTCTCATATAACACAATTTTAAGTTTCATCTGATACTTCTACTTTAAGGTACACAAATCGAACATCAATTAAGACTTTGGAACAAAGCTTTCCACAAATAGTACGTTCAAGATATGCCGTCTCATGCGTAAAAATAGTTGAAATTGGATTATAACTTCCCAAGCTCCCAGATACCCAATAAATGGATCTCAGTGCCACTATCTGCCTTTTTTCCGAAAATATCGCTAAATCTGTAAGATATAGTAATGAAATTGGAACATATCTTTCCATGATAATAGTGTGCTCTGGTATGAAAAATTATGTAAATCGACTTCGGATCGGATCGTATCGAATAATAGACGGATTTTTAATGTTCCGGTAGACTTTATACCATACATTTCGGTAAATCTGTGAGATATCGTAATGATATTAGAGAATTATCTTTATATGATAATAATGTGCTCTAATGTCAAAAATGGGGAAAAGCGGGTACGCATTTCTTATAGCCCCCATATACGTAATATAAGGATTTTCAACCTTCCTGTAGACTTTACACCATATATAAAGGTCAATATATGAGTTATCTCTTTGAAATTCAAAGAGTGTCTCTTTCTAATAACAGTGTGTCCACGTGATTAAAATGGATAAAATCGAGTAAGCACTTCCCCAAGCTCCTATGTACTTAATACAAGGATTTTAAATCTCAGGGTAGACTTTTTACCACATATTTCAGTCAATATGTAAGACATCTTAGCAAAATTAAGTGAACTTATAATATTGGATATACCATAGTTTACTGCTGAAAATGTGTGAAATCGATGAACGAATTATTCCAGCTCCCATATACTACGTATAATGACTATCGTTTTTCTAGCAGTCCTTATGACGAATATGTCGCTCACTGCGTCACGGTTACCTTCACAAAGTTGCGAGAAAACATGTTCCCTAAAGCACTTGAATAATGAAAAGAGTTAGTGTGATCAGTGCAGATCTTCCTCTACCCCAAAAATGAACGATATAAGAATTCCCGACTTTCCATCTCACTTCAACCCGTTTATATTGGTTAATATATGTGATATTTTAATGAAATTAAATGGATATGTTTTCTTAAACACAATGTGAATTCGCGAGGCTATGCGCTGTAATATAAGTTAAGAAGATACCAAATACGATTGTAATCCATTAGCAATTTCGTCGAATAATGAATGTTGAATTCTTCCGCAACATTTTTTAGTATAAAGTTGTGCCAGCACCTGAAAGCATATCCCCGCCTCTGATCCTTGTACATTGCGAGAGTATAAAATGTTCGGTTACACCCGAACTTAGCCCTTACTTGTTTCGATTCGTTTCGTTGGCCCTAATGCTTTGAAACCTATATCTAAGCTCCTGCGAGTAAAATGAGATGCTTTTCCGCTTCTTCGCATCTTCGCTTTTTCTTCATCAAATGATGATGCATAGCTACAAAGCTGCATACTTACTACAGTAATTGAATTGGGAACCAATACAACTATCAGCCAAAGAGAAAAGACATGAGTTTAAGCTGTCAGAAGTAGCACTTCGATACCCATGACAACCACTCTGTGACAGTGACTGAATTAATTCGTTACCATTTTTCCGTACAACAACAACAATAACAGTGGTAAAAAATAATAGGAATGTGAAAACTTAGTCGTTTTTCGACAAGAAGACATAGCAAACATGAACAATTGGGAAGCGCCACGAGTTTAAGCTGTCAGAAGCAGGACTTCGATACACATGACAACCACTCTGTGACAGTGCCTGAATTAATTTGTTACCATTTACGGCACAGCAACAACAATAACAGTGGTAAAAAATAATAGGAATGTGAAAACCTATTCGTTTTTCGACAACAAAACGTAACAAACATTAACAATTGGGAAGCGCCACAGTTAAAGAAGAAAGAGAGAAAGAGATGCTAACTGAAGTAACGGTGCAATTGCAACACCATTTACGTAAATACATAAACAGCCGCGGCTGGGAATAGGGAGCGAAATAGATAGTGACAGCTGCGTCATTCACCGCACGGACAGTATAAAAGGTGTCTATATCCAAAAAAACGGCATATTCATTAGTTTTATTGCAACAAACCAATGACGAAAAATGCAACGCCAACTGCAATATTAGTGCCACGGTGACAGCGACAGGTAGAATGATGCAAGAACAACAGTGTAAAACAGAGGAGGGTATGTGCATGCCCAAGCACATCCTAAATACATATGTATGTATGTAAGTTTTCACGGAGTCACCATCTCGGACGAGACGTATCATATCTGAAATGAGATTGCAAATCTCTCGCAGATTTGGTTCGATACATCCTAAGGAAAACCTTTCCACCAGTAAAAGCAATCACAAACACGATAAATGAGGCAAAACTGCGGCATTAACGTGAACAAAAAAATCAATATTTCTGATAAATCAACGAAAAATGCGGTTGGAATACTGTAATTTCGAAGTGCTGCGTCCAGTTCCAACTAAATCTTTCATATTGTTTTTAAAAGAAAATTTATGAAATTATGCAAATGGATGTGGAATTCATATTTTTTGCCGCTCTCTCCACTGGTATGATTTATATACATACAACCTCTCGATATTTCGAAGTATTCATTCGTGATAATCAAAAAAGAATCGCTATGAAATATAAACAGCTTTAAATTACAAATTCTAAAATCTGTGGAAAATAAAAATTTTGTACGAACACATGAGAACAATACGCTTACCATGAATTGTATTGTCACTCTATAGATGGGTAAAAATTAAAAAATATTTGTTAACTCACAAAAAATATGTTTACAGAAATCAGATAAAAGAAAATATAATAAAAATATAATATAAAAATATAATAAAAAAAATATAAAAATAAATAAAATAAAATAAATTGCAATGAAAATGATTTGAGAGTGCTTGAACTGGTCTCCAAAAAATTAAGTCAGAACTCAAGACTTCGGAACAAAAACATTCAACATTGTAACACATAGACAACAATAATAATGGATCTCCACACACAGCATATCTCATGGTCACTCAGTTAACAGGCAGCTACAAACATTTCAGATGTTGTACTTTGCTGTGGCACGTGATTATGTTGTCAGCCACGTAATCCGTGTAAATCAATACAGGAATGAAAATCGCTTTCATTTAATCGATTGCATTGCAGAAATTAAAATTTTGTTATTATAGACTCTATACATACTTACTTCAATGTAAACTTAACGCTCAATTGTTGCGAGAATTATCCATTGCCGATACGTGCCTACTCTAACTATAAACCTACACATAATGATTTTCGTTATTCTAACCTATGCCGAATATATACGTCAAAATGTGAGTTATCTTAAAAAAAAAAACTTCCGTGGATGCATGTTCTCAAGCATACTTTACTTTAATGTCAACGTTAAATGCAATTATTCCAGACCTTCCCCTACCCCTATATAGAGATTTTCGACTTTTCGGTTGGCTTTTACCGTTTATATTGGCCAATATAATCGATTTTTTAATGAAATTATGTGGACATGTTTTCTTAGCGCTGAATATAAAAAAACCTTCGTCTAACCCCATACCCTAACATAGTTATTCCCGGCCCTACAGTTGCTTTTGCATTCAAATACTCAATGTACTAATTTCGGGAATATTTCGAATAGCATTATTTAGTTCCGCAGAAGAAATTATGATTATTGGATGTACCTTCCTACAACACTCACTAAAAATTAAAATATTTCGATGAAACTTGGTATACGTGTTTCTTTGCGCAATAATGAAGTTAGTATTGCAGATGGGCAGAAACGGACTATTGCCACACCTAAGCTAAAAATTAAGATACAAAACTATAGTTTAGTATACGGAATCGCGAATAGTAAAGAGTAGTATATGTGCGTTAATTTTTATAAAGTGTGTGGCCCCACCCCCAATGGGCTTAATGTACATATCTCACAATCCAATGGGAAAGCACTTTTCTTACGTTATCGCTTCTTCCTTTCCTTCTTCTTTGTTATTATTATTATTTGTTGACATGCAAACCTTTGGTTTTTGTGTGAATAAATCGAATTGAACAAAAAGTGAAATGTTGAATTAGAGCTATTTTTATTATAATTACTAAAAAATAAATATGTAGAACCAATTTCGTAATGTGTTAATGTTAATATTTAAACCCTTGGTATAGCCCCATACATCTTATATAATGATTTACGCTCCCCTCTGGTTGACTTTTTCCTTGTATACCCTTGAAATACCCCATTTATTAAATTTCGTCCCTTTAGTCTTTGATAATCTTCCGATTAGTAATGTCATGAGGTAGTAAAAATGAATGGCTATTGATCTTTCCACAACATTACTATGATGAATATACTGATTTTTGTGAATTAGGTTGATTTTAATATAAATATATAAAGCAAAATGTAGTAATGAAACTAAGCGAATTGGGATAGTATAAAATGTTGGGTTACAACCTTCCTTATTTATTATTCTAATTGCTGTGAGCCTGTGAGTATGTAATTATTAAAATTAAATCAAAAGGAGTGATGTGGGAACTTCAAAAATCTTTAAAATTTGTAACTTGTTAGCACAATGAACAAAGAGAAAATTCCAAATTGCCATAAGTCCTTGTGTTGTGTTAAAAGTTAAGAAGTTAATCTTATTAAAAGCAAAGACGTACTCAAAATTGTTTCCATTTTACATTTTACTGTTTATTTAAATTGAAAACATTTAGTAGTTTTTCATGACATAGACTTAAAGATTATTTTCTTTTTTTACATTTATTGCGGCCTTTACGCCTTCGCCCAGAATTTTTTGAAGTTTTGCAGTTTTTTGGTTTTTGCGGCGTAACAGTTTGAGTTGATCCCTTCGCTACCCTATTTCCGCCAAGTCCAATTTTTTTTGAGGGCAGTAAATGCTGACTTACTAGTTCTCCTAACACGCCTTGATGAGCTAGCATCGACAGAAAAGTGCATATGAATTCATCGTAATTGTGGGTTCGTCGGCAGTCATCTACCTATAAAATGTAAGATATTTATATATATATATACATTTCGGTAAATATTAGATTGTTATATAGCAATAAGTAAGACAAAAATTAATGTATCTAATAATAATTGTTTAGATTACAAATTTTAATTTGCTTCGTGACCTTAAAAATGGCACCGACTACAGCAATTTTGGTACGGAATAGTTAAAATCTTAGGGTTAAGTGATGCTGCAGAAGAGCAAGTGCTTAAATTGCGGCGATAAAAATGGCAAATGTTATATTATAAATTCTCTAATTTTTATATAGATATGAAATTATTTATTAAACAAAAAGACACAATGTTTATAATGTGATCACTTATGCGACACATCATCGAATCTATCCCACGACTGCCATTTTATGAATTTCAAATAACACTGACTACAGCAATAGTTAGTGTTTATTTTCGATTGGAGATAGTTAACTTTTGAGCGAGTGCGCATTCTCGGTCCCCTTAAATTAGTAAAAATTTAAACAGAAAATCCGCTGCTCATGGCTAAACTTCAGGGAAACACACAGTTGTTTGATAATAACAGAAATAAATTTTTTGTTTTCTTTCTTCATAATACTTAAATATTACTAAATATTAACTTAAATTTATTTAAGGCACAAAAATTTCAAAAGTCAAAACAAAAACAAAGAAAACAACAAATTGTACATACATAAACAAAAAATCCATAATTCTTTGCAAATATCAAAAATATTTTTTAAATAAAGCTATAACCAAGTCCAAGGATTCAATTTTAACTTAATATTTAGTATTTTGCAATTTTGTTTTCTTTTTTTTGTTCTAAGTTTAATTGAGAACATTTCCGTTAAGTTTTTAGGTAACGTTCTTTGTGGTAGTTAAGGTAAATCAACTGAATGAAATTTTCAAAGATTCGTTCCGCTGGCATTTTAAAAAATTATAAGTTATTGTTTATGTGCACAGAATGAGAACAATTTGCTCATTCATAAGAAAACGTTCTGTTATGTGGCCAAAGAACGTTCCGTTTGTTGTTCTATTAGGTTATTTCGTTTCGCTCTTCGACTTGTGTTAACATTTTGCAAAGAATTAATTGACAGCACAATATTTGAGTTGATTTGAGTTGTAGTGTTTTTAATTAATGTTTTGACTTTTGAAGGTTTTGTACCTTAAATAGATTTAAGATACATTCACATTTAGTATTACGAAAAAAAACTGAATACATTTATATTATTAAAAACTAAGTTCAAAACTGAATTTTCATGTTGTTTTTTATTTTGCAAACAATTAATTGACAAACTGTATATTAAAATTTAGGTAAATAAAAATTATTGACATGTTGTTAGAGAAAAATATGAAATTAATATCAACCCCTTAACGCTGGTTCACATACAAATTCGGCTTCGACTTGCTTCAGATTTTTGCTTTGACAGATAACTTCAATGTATGCTTTTGTATGAGTACGTCCACATAAAATGTTTTCGAGGCGAAGCCAAGCAAAACGAAATAAAATGTTGGCCAATTCTGATTTTTTTATGTCTTGACAAGCAGAATACAAATTTAAATTTTTAAAAAATGTATATGTTTAGTTTACCGAATCTATTAAGATGAAAATAACAAAACGAAATATTAAATATCACAGAAAAGAACGGAAAGTCAAATCATTCATTCTGGCTTAGCCCATGCCTGCTTCGATTTGATGTCAATGTTTGAAATGTCAAGCAAAGTGAAGAAAGCTTAATCTAAACCAGCGATCAGACATTTAAAATTGCTAATTCTAACAAGTCAACTATCAGTTAAATCGTACTTTAATTTCCCCACCAGAAATTTAAATGATTCTGTTAAGGTTGAAAAAACTCGTTTATCCCTTTCTTTGTCATAGCCTTCAACCTTTTTGTAATGCATATGTATACTACCAATTAGGGCAATCACCAAACATAGTGAAAATGCATGAAACGATTACCAAAAAGATCAGTTACAGCTACCATATGAAATTGGTATTCGTAAGTGTGCTAAGCTGCACACAAAATACTTAAAACTATAACCGATTCTTTCTGCAGCCCTAACGCATAAATCTGAAAGAACTATCAATAAAAAAATTTGTTTACATAACGATTTCTTAATTTCTTGTTGCATTATTTGTTATTATTTATGTGTTACTATTACTTATGATTTTTCAAAATAACTGCCCCTAAGAATATGAGATTACTAACTTTCATAAAAATTGGGATTCACTGTCGTTTTCGTGTAATTTAAGAACACTACATTATGCTGGAAAAACTGAGGAATGATATGAAAATAATAAAAAATTTGTTGCCAAGAATCTCCTAATACACCGATGCTTAAACCGACGAGAAACGAATGAAATGAGAACACGCTAAAAGTAAGAAATATTTTGCGAAACGATTGTTTACAGCATCTAAAAGATGTGATTGTACATGTGTACACAATTTAATGAAAGAGACCAATCATAATGGCCGAAATTTTGATTCCACTCCACTTTGAACTGGAAACTAACACATTTAAACAGAAGATTTTGAAACCACAATTAAATCTAAAAGGGAATATTTTGTCTTTTTACTGTCGTTTTAAAAGCATAGCATATATGTATACTTTTAACTTTTTTTTTATGGAAGTATATATGTATATGTATGGATTGGTTTCTATGAAATAGATAACAATTTTAATGTATAGGAGATTCGTGTAGTAGCAAGGATTTTGCAAGGATGTTGCAAATATTTAATTTTAACATAGTCATTTGTGGTTAAAATCAAATTTATTTGCTTTGCATTAAATCTCCAAGAACATTATATCAGGAGTACTCAACAAACTTAATTTACCTAACCACCAGACGGAAGCCGTAATAAATATTCTAAAGAACTCCCGATCGGAATGATAAAAAATACTTAGACCAAAATTAAATTTCTTTTGAAATTAATCCCTTTATATAATACTAATATATAAGAAATCTAATATTTTGCCCTCCTCATATTTTTACTTTCCTCACGTTATTCTGTGGACAGTTAATCAGTTCTGTCTGTCAGTCCGTGAAATCGATAACTTAAGTAAATATAAAGATATCTTGATGAAAATTTATACAAGTGTTTTTTAGCAGTCTCAGTAGGAAACGAAAATGGACGAATTTTGGGTTCGTTAAATATAACAAAGCTAACTGTGTCGATGCCTCACTGATTCTAAGAAACTTAGGTTCGGCGAAGGTTTACTAAATGCAGAAGAATTAAAAAGGGGGTCCTTTATTGTTGTGAAAGGAAATAATATACCCTAAATAATTTGGATGATATTATAACCGAGTTGAAAGTACTTGGGTCAATATAAATCCTGGTCCGGTCCGGTTACGTAGACCCGATTTTCGAGCTCTCCCCACTTCTTTTAACTTTGGTCGCGACTAAATTTCGACAATCATTAAACAGTCTTATCTAGTCTAGAGCCTGACAAATCCAACATATGTTCTGCATGTAAAGAGTTCCCACATGACACTAACAACACATTTGCATGTCTACTGTCCAAAGCACATTTCTTCACTTTTCTCTTATCTAGTTCAATGATATTCAGATGGTTTAAACCATTATTAGCATGCTTATGTGTTCATAAAGCTACTTTTTAGCTATGTAGCTGGCTTGTATTGGTCCTCCATTTTGTTTTATGTCCCAGATACTAACTAATACAAATTAATATACAATAAATATATATGATATATAAATCATAATTTCTAGTTCCGAATGACAAAATGCTTATCGAAATGTTCTCACTTAATTTTTTAAGAAAAAAATTAATTTTTATATTTATTTAAAAAAAAAAAATGCGATTAATCAACAGTAAAACTGCTGTTTAGCAAATCCGGCACCTCACATCTTGCACGATTCGCTGACCATGAATGAGCAATTGTTCTCATATAGAGGATGCACACTGTTTACACAATACATTCCGCCAAAGACAGCCAAGTACGGAATAAAGATATGGTGGCTGTGCGATTCGAAATCATTTTATCCCCTCAAAGGATTGAATCATTCTGGGAAGTTGCTTCGTCAAGAGAATGAGATAAATCAAGGGCAGAATGTTTTGTATTAATTAGTGGAAAAATATTTCAATACAGACCGCAAATTTATACGAAAACTTTCTTTGCGTTGGATATGGCCACATGCAATAACGAGACAGAACTCTGTAAACACATTTGTTCTGCGAGAGTTTCAAAAAGTCCAGCGTGTCCAGTTTGCAACTTATTGTTTCTACGAAGGCGATGTATTACTGTGCTCATATGTTCCGAAAAAGAATAAATCGATAATTTTGTTGTTTAACAATGCATTATACTTGGGATATTGACACAACCGAAAAAATAAATCTCGCAGTAATTTTGGATTACAATGTTAATAAATCCGGCGTAGAACAAATGCTTGGCACATATTCTTGAAAACGACCAAGAAACCGCTGGCCACTTGCAATATTGTATAATATGAGATATTGCTGTATTAGTTCCCCTACCGCCCTTCCCGCCGCCCACCCTGCGGGTCGGGGGATACGAATAACCCGCGGTAAGGCATGCCTGTAGTAAGAGGCGACTAAAATCCACAAAATGCACTGCATTTGAAATAGACTTTGCTCAAAAACTATGGCTTAGCCATGTCAGAAATAGTGCTATATTACTTGGCTTGAATTGAGTTTATATCACTTTAAATGTATTATGCACACACTTAAAGCGGCATTGTAGTTCAAGCTACAAATGCCACCAGTCGAGATGAATGGGTAACTCAACTGGTAGTAGCCTTTAGGCTACAAGGTCTAACCGGAGACTATAATCTGGTGCCACGGGGAGCAGGAGCCCAGTGGAGTTGCTTGTCGCTCCATCCTGCTCATTGCGGTAGGCCTTTCGGGGAGTATCGTGGTGGCTGTGGTTTAACACCTGAATGCGGGTAGAACTGTCTGGGGCGGTACAGTTCAGTGTGGAGTTGCATTGCAACCGGGTGCTGGATCCATAGCACGGCAGAGGTTTTAGGTAGGCCTCGAACCCCCACCAAGGTGGTTATTGTGCCATTCCACAATGCCGATCGGTACCGTTGGTTTTAGCGAAAGCTATTATTAACGGGGCGCTGATCCACACATCGTATTGATCCGTTGTGTTTTTGAACACCGTGGAGTCGGGCTGTACAACGGCAGGTACCCACGTAAAGCACATCGTCCTCTGTATTAGTTCCATTTATCATCCATAATAAAGTTAAGCCAGTAATAAACAAGTATGGAAGGCTAAGTCAATGTGCAAGGATCAGAGGCGGGGAAATGTTGGAAATTAAAGAATGTTGCGGAATTCAACATTAATTATCCGACGAAATTGTTAATGGATTACAACCATATTTGGTATCTTATTAACTTATATTACTGGTCATAGCCTCATGTACTTTCATTGCTATATTTTGCTTCGTGCCCGAGATATTTATATTAATATCTACCAAATTAACTCAGAAGTGATATATGCTATAAAAGCTCACCAAAGTGGTTTAATAAATATATTAGATACATAAGGAAAAAGTCAACCAGAGAAAAGGATATCATTATATTAGGAATAAGAGGCTTAGACCATGATCTAGACCGATTTCTTTAATATTTAGCGCTACTCCTAAAAGTGGGCGGTGTCACGCACATCACCAAAACTTTACACGGATTCCTATGCAACCCTTCCGTATCATATTTTCTGCAAGATTTAATGTTTCTAACACGTTCCTTTAGCGAGTTATCGCACTTTTAGTAGTTTTCAACATGGAAACTTCTGTATGGAAAGTGGGCGTGGTTATTACCCGATTTTACTATTTTTCTCAGTGTATGAAGAAATGCTAGAAAAACTTAGTCGGAGCAAGTTTTATTGATATAGCTTTAACGGTTTCCGAGATATATATACATATATTAAACCTATTGGGGGTGGGGCCACACCCACTTTTACACAAAATGTTACTGACAAATGCCCCAAGCTACTAGGATCCTCTATACCAAATTACACGCTTATGTTTTAATTTGCTGCTTAGTTATAGCACTTTATCTATTTTTGATTAATGGCATTTTGTGGGCGTGGCGTGGGCAGATGTCCAATTACACCCATCTCCAATACCAACCGTCTTACGGTGACAAAGAACACTTGTACCAAGTTTCATCAAACTATCTTAATTTTTATTCAAGTTATCGCTTGCACGGACGGTCAGATAGTCACTCGGATTCCAACTCGTCTTTTCATCCTGATCATTTATATATATATATGTCTATATCTAACTCGATTAGTTCTAGGTGTTACAAACAACCGTTAGGTGAACAAAACTAATATACTCTGTAGCAACGTGTTGCGAGATTATGAAAAATTGTTCACGATACAATTAGCATTGTCTAATATTGAAGAACGAGGCACCAATGGACGTATAAAAAGCTATCCCAAGATCCGAAGCGCTATTGAATCATTCTTTATTAAAGTAAAATAAATTACCTGTGTCTTTTTATTAATTTATATAATCTTAAATTAATAACCACAACCATCAAAACGCATTGCTTCACGCAATACAGTATGTAATGTGCTATAGGTCCGAGCGGACCTTTTCACTATTTTAAAGTCAACGGGAAACTTTCTAATGCGGAAAGGAGTTCTGTGCAAAAGAACTTAGGACAACCTGGTGTTGGATCGATTAAGGCTATTTTTTTAAAGTGCGGCCAAAGGCCGCTTTTACAAAAAGGAGTCCTACATCAAACAATTAAGAATGTCAAAAATAAAAAAACGTAATTGTGTGATACGTTATGCCGAATTCTTATATTATGGTTTCAAAGATGTGACAACACTCGTTTTTATCATAAATGTAAACCCACAAATATTTTAAAATATTCTTTCCTCTTTAATAACGCATAATAATAAAATATTGATGAATTTTAAGGTAGACAGTCTAATTACATATAAATTAAGTGAAAAATGTATGTGAAGTGTTTTAAATATAGTGAAATAGCATGAATTAGTTTTGAAATTTTTGAACTTTAATAGCCCGAATTCGGGGTTTAAATGGGTATAGGCTGATAGAGAAGGTTCTCCAGATTAAGGATATATGCATATATAACCGCCGCTGAGTTAAAGTCTTTAAGATATTAATAATAAAAATAAACCCAACGATTACCCTCCTCCCGTTCAACCCATGCGTAATATGCATAAGTGCGGTATGATCCAAGTCATGAAAGGAAAGAGGGTTTTCAAGCATCGAGATTTAAAACTCCTTAGCTACTCAAATTTCAACAGCCAAGATTTAAGATTAAGTTAAATAAATTTTATATGATCTTATTTATTAAGTGAAGATAATATAGTTTTTTTAATGATGAAAAATGAGTCCGATAAATCAAATTTACAGGATTGAGCATTAAAGTCATTACATATGGGACGGAATGGTTCGTTTTGTTCAAAATTTGATCTACTTGATTTAACCGTAAGGGTCTCAACTGCCTGGTTAAGCGAACCGGGATATTAAATTTAACGTCACAAAAGAGAAAAGAAATTAGTTTTGATTTATTCACACAATAACAAAAGGGTTGCATGCTAGCAATTAAAAAGTGTTGCCATATCTGTATATTTTGTAAACAAAACAAAAGAAATAATAATGAGCCAAAAAGTAATGGGAAAAATTATTTTCCAATTTAATTCAAGAAAACGGGGGAAAACTTTAGAATAGCATTCCCCAAATGGGGTTAAAATGGTTATGTGCTGATAGAGGAGGTCTCAGACTCAGACTTATAGTTTTTTTAGGATAATTGTATTTAACGTTAAAAAATTTAACAATTTTAAGTATGTAATTTTTCGATTTATAATGAATTTTACACTTATACTAAACACTTTTCATATGTTATCCCTTCACTAGATTATTTCTACACATTTCTTATTTATTAAGTATTGTAAAAATAGCTTTAATTCAACATTTCACTTTTTGTTCAATTCGACTTATTCCCATAGAAACAAAAGGGTTGCATGCCGACAAATAATAAGTGTTACCATACTCTCATATTTTACAAACGTATCTAAATAAAGAAAAAAGATTATACAAAATTTTTGATTCAAAAGTAACAGTAATAATATCCGTTAAAGAAAATGAAGTGCTAAAGGAGTTATATCCTCTATGACATTATCAGCTTTTCGCTTAGAACTACTGTCTGCCTTGGCGGCTTTTGGCCGCACTTTAAAAAAATAACACTGGTCGGCCCAACACCAGGATGTCCTCAAAAAAAAGAATCCTTATCGATCCAATACCGGAGTGTCATTAGTTGGTTAGCGTAGAAATAACTTAGTTAAGTGTTAATATATGAAAAGTACACAGTATTAGTGTAAAATTATTTATCCTCCTCTATCAGTTCATACTGATTTTAATCCCGAGTTAGTGAGACTCTTTTCTAAAATTTTCCCAAAATTTTACACGAAAGGACAAAAGACGCCCCAGAATTGGATGGACTAATGTTATTTTATTAAAGCACCAATACAGAAAGGGATTCTACGCGATTTGATTCGCGAATGATTAAGGAGTTTTATGCGAAAGAACTAAGTTTACTCCGGTGTTGGATTGACTATTGTCATTGCCGGGTACTTATTAATAACTTTTATAAACAATATTTGAACAAATCTGGAGAAAACAGTAGTTGAGTCAAAATAGATGAGTCATTATACAAATGTGTAATGATCATGTGGCCAACATTATGATCATATACGTATACGAAATCAACAGTAAATTACTATTTGATGTTATTTTTTAATTTACCTTAAACATATACCTCTTATCATTTTCATCATTCAGTTGCTGTTCGCTAATAGCGATCTCTGCGTCGAGGTTTTTTAATAAAGATTGTAAATCCCTTATTGTAAATGCATTCGTCTCTAACACAGGGGATGGTGGGGAATTTATTTTATACTCAGCTGTTCTAGGGGATTCTATATTAAGTTGTAGTGTATTCACACATTCAGGATCACTAGCTTTTAAAAGTTTCTGTAACGTCCCGGAAACAATAGTCTGATTTGTTCGCAACATTTTTAACTTATGTGTAATAGCAATGCGTCGATCAGGTACCACAGCCATTAAATTAAATCGTATATCTTGTTCTCCGGTGGCAATACCTAATCGATCGGCCATAATACAACGAAATTTATCTGTCCAATCTTCATTATCTTCCCAAGGTCCGTGATCAATAGGAAATGGTTTCAATCCATCTAATTCAAATAGGTGGCCACTAATTGGAACATAACTAACAAAGTGAAATGCCTCTCCTGTAAAACGTCCGGTAGATATTCCAGACACAGAACCTCTGTCCAACCGCCGTTTTGCTTGAGGCATTGCATGTGAATTATGAGCACAAGCTAATTCAGGTGTATTGCCAATAGCCCATCCTTTGTTTTCAGGACACATTCCTTTTGTATGAGCTTTCAAACGACTTAATGTTGTTCCAAGATGTAAGTCGGCGTCGTTACTATTTAAGAGAACAGATAGTAAGGCATGTGTCGCACAACTGTTTGGAACCACTTGCTGTGCAAAGAAAATACTTGAAACTTCTTCTTCGTCCTTCACAAATATTTCAGCAGTTGCTTCTACTATTTTTCTTCTAGCACGTCTTTCTTCTATCCATCGGAATAGAAAAATAAATCCATACACCGGGCCATCAATTGGTTTATGTAGATCATAAACCTCTTCTACTTGTACATTTTTTACTCCAAAATCTTCCAAAAGCAGGGTAAATAATCCTGGGTCAGACTCCAATTCAAGCCAACCATCTGTCAATCGATTTATATCCACCGGCATTGTGGAGATTCACAAGTTAGCAAAAATCATTGAATAAATACATATCAATAAACATAAATTTATGTATATTTAGGAAAGTCGATACATTTTCTCATCTTTATTGTTATCTCACAGCAGTAAAAAGATCATTGTTATTAATATACTTCTTTAGACATAAATCCTTTACAATAGGAAACACTGGGTAACATAACACTTGATTATATATAACTCATAAATATATAACGCAACTGCTTAAAATGTAATCCCCTGTCTCCGCAGGCAACATTTACTAACACGCTAATTTTGTGATGGGCAATATTTCCATTAACACAGAATATGAGGATAATATCCACATACAATAATTAATTCAAACCATTTTTTTGTGGCATTTGTTATCCTAATCAAATTATCTTCGAAATAGCGTCAAGCAGCAACTTCGACCTTTTGAAGAGTATGTTAAAAGTTTAGAAAAGTTTGGAAATTTGGTAAGCAAAATATTAACAAAAAATTTTATTTTTGGATAAAAAAATTTTATTATTTTGATTATATTGTCTCAAAAAAACCCTTATAGTTAACTATCGGTTAAATTGGGACCGATTTGCTACTATTCAAGAGCTTCATTCCTTGTTTTCTTTCCTTTAAAATTTACTTGTTTGTTAATATGTTGAATCCATGTTTATAGAGTGCAACATTTCAGTGCATTAATCGCTTTAGTAATCGTCTTTGTAACCTTCACTGTGAACAATTCGTCGATAGTGAAGGATTCGGAGTTTTTCCAGTTTTTCTATTTTAAAAACCGTGTCTTCTTTAATACCCGTTTTTGGCGAATATTCTTCTTCACGGTGTCAGAAATTTTAGATTTATGTAGTGCACCTCTATGAAGATCTGCACCTTGTCGTAGTGCAAGTTCGCATACTTTGTATTTGCCACCTTAGCAACAACATGTCTGCGTTAGGTAGGGCATGTGAGAGGTAACCAAAAGCTGCCACCTCCTAATACAGGGAGTTATGCAAACCGGGGCCATTGAATGATTTGCAGCCAGGAGGTTAATTCGGCTATATTATAACGAAGTTCTCCCAATACCGAGCCGCCTTGGGAAATAGCTGTGGCCTTACCGCTTTATAGGGCGCTATCGCTTTGGACTCTGATGGTGTCCTCCATATATATAGGACCGTGTTCGTCTAATCGAGAGCATAAGAATGCGGTGAAGAAAACAAAGGAAGCTACAACAATAAACCATCAGAAACAATATTGGCAAAGACAATAGCAAAAAACATTGAAACGGCAGCCGAAAAATGCATCAGGATGTTAACACAGACACCACCCAAACTGCATGCGCAACTGGAGATAAAGGCGTAAATTCTTGGAGAGATCTCCCTTTGAGGAGCATGCCAGAGGCGACGAGATCCCTCGTGCACAATGGGGGAAAGTCGTGGAATCGCAGACGGGCTAGATCGAACACAGGGCACAACTACGGGCGGACACCCAATGCAAGCAGGAATAAGTAGAGCCAGCGTCAAGTGGTATCTTAGGCATCTGAGGAAGGGCAAACCTCCATTGAAACCAGTACCCTGACACTGGAAAGGGCTAGGGGAGAATAACTCCTCTCAAAAGTTAAAACGTGGCTCTTTCTTCTCGGGGATCTACTTCAGATATTGCCTGCTGTTAAATAGACCGCAGAAATGAAGAAACGCCATCCTGGCTGTCGCAGATTACTCTGCGGATAGAAGGGTCAGGGTCTCTGCACCAGAAAAGCGATTGGTTTTTATGAGGATTCGCTAACAGTGGTATCGCCTAAACTTTAAAATCAGTTCGATAATAATGTGACTCTGGAACAAAAAATTTGGCAAGGAAAATGGAGGAAAAGACATTCACATCACAAAAGAAAGGACTACTGAGGCGGTTACTCGGCACACTTAGTCTTCAAGCTCAGGGAGCGCTGCTCCAAAGGTGAAACAGAAGCGGCCTGATTGTGGCGAGAAAGTAGCACTACATACAAGCCAAGAGTTTTTGGGAGGACTGGCTCCTGAGGGTTTTCAGATCGAAAAGTAGTGCAATGACATAGAACCACTCATTAGCCGAGGTTTACCTGCATCAAGCAATAACTTTATAACAGCATCAAACATCAGGCAATAACAGCTTCGGTTGTTATCTCGAAAATGTTTAGTTTGGATAACCTAGGAGCTCTTCTGTTTCAGGAATCATGGGTGTCTAAAGGTGAAGTTAAAGGTCTCACAGAAAAGCATAGAAAATTAGTTTGAGACCTCTCTCGAACCAGAGTTAGTGAGGTGTTAGAGACACTGACTTTTTTGTTTCCCAGAATTTTTAACTGTAGACCTCGTTGCAGTTCCGGCGATAAGTAACGTTGTGGCCATGGCCTTGGTATTGGTCTACTTCCCGTAGAGTTGACCGAGGTACCGCAGGATAATTTACAAAAACTTGTTGACTACTGCGGGAAACGAGCTGACTACAACAAACCAGATTATTTATTACTAGAATTCAATATTAGAAATAACCTAGGCTCTCTGCGACCAAAATCGAATGGACTGATCTCTCGGAGGAAGGTTTCCTCGGAACCCTTGTTGTCGGATCACAGAATCTTTCGATTCGATGTGGGAATAGTCATTGAAACCTACCTCTCTGGGCGTAACCAAAAAAATGCAGATTTGGCTAAGTACAAAGAATCCTTTGGACTGAATGCTAAACGATTTATCGAGTACAGCTGTGAAAAAAAACTGGCGGCGTAATTGCAAATAAAACAAAAACGAGAAATCCCTGGTGGTCAAACAAACTCTCGACATTAAGGAAATCAATGGGCTGGCTATTCAACAAGGCAAAGCATACTGGTGCGTGGGATGAGTACGGGGCTGGTCTTTGCATACAGTAAGGAATTAAGAATAACTAAAAGAGGCAATTTCAGAAAACTTTATGAGGACGTCTCTTGAACTCTATAGCAGAAAGACTGCACAAAGCCATTGATAAAGGGGCTATGGAGAAAAAGCAAGGGATCAGGTAAGCTGATGGCACGTTCAAAAACAGCGTAGAGAAGCAGACCGAAACGCAATTGAGAACACACTTTCCGTGCGGTCGGGACAATTCAAGTCACCCAGTCAATAGACTATAGACTAGGCCCTTCGGATTGGTGGTGGCAATAGAAATCTTTACCATTCACACATTTCGATGGGCAATCAGTACTTTTGCCAGGAATGAAGCGCCGGGAGCAAATGGAATTTTCCAGCTCTACTCCAGAAGGGATGCATCATAAAAAGGATGCAGAAGTAATTTTCGTATGTAAAGTGGGAAAAGGAATTACTCACTGGTTAAATCTTATAAGTCAATTGTAAGTCTTACTTGAAGGTATGGAGAAACTTGTAAATAATAACATCATGCGTACAGAGCAGGAAAATTGATAAACACTGCTCTTTACATTTTGGTCACAGAAATTGGGCTTTGGAAATGTGAAATGGGAAAACAGGGAAGTGGTACTTTGCGTCTTTCTAAATATAGAAGAGGCATTTGACAATACTTCCCACACGAAGGCAATCCCAGCACTGGAAAGGATGCACATGAAGGCAACTGTTACCATATGGGTGGATGTGGTTCTCAGAACGAACTGTTGCAACCAGCACAGGATCAAGTAAAATTCAGCTAGGCACTACAAAGGGATGTCCTTAGGGTGTTATCACCCTTGTTATGGAGCCTAGTTGTAGTTGAGCTTCCAGAGTGGTTAACGAATTATGACATCCGTTGTCAAGAATATGTGGTTTTCATTGACATTTTCTTACATCCACATAAATAAATAAATATAAATTATAGTACTTTACTCTATATATTACCTGCTTAACTTAGTTATAAATAGCATTCTAAAAGTATAACCCAAAAATGTATATGTAATAACTATTGCAAAGAAGAAAGAGTTGCCATTAGTTTTAATCCTGAAATCCTTCCTGAAAATTGTCGTCGGAAATCCCAAAGAATTTTTTTATAGTATCGCGGCGAACACGAATGCTAGAAAATGTACAGAAAGTTCGAATGGCGATATTGTGGTAAACACGAATACCAGAATAAAACAGAATCGACGATAAGTTGCTAAAATCTACCTGGCAAATCTGTTGGTAACGGTCTACTATGTAAGGGCTGCCGTAGTGGCAGCAAGACACAGTTCTAATTAAAGTGTTATCGAGCAAAGTGTAAACAAGTTATCAATGAGAAGTTGGAAAGTCGAATATCGAGTAGGAAAGTGTTAAGTTACTTAAATTTAAAATAAAGGCAAGTGTATAGCCATTAAATTGTGACTTTCATTTAACAATCCAGTGATCGAACTCAGAGTAGAGTTTCAACGTAGGCCATTAATCTAGCAAATCCGTTATTATATAAAGTAATTTAAATACAAACTTACCCTGCGTCTTTGAGGGGGTCAGGAAAAACCAACAACAGCACAGAAAAAAGTAGTTTCTAGATAGATCTAGATAAATAGATCAGTTAAAACATAAACTGAAAGAATTCGAACAATTATGCCAACAATTAGAAGCTGAAAATCAAAAGCTTTAAAAACAAAATAAAAGCACAATTCTGACTTGATATTCAACCATTTTACGAAACTGATGAAAAAGAATTGGATCTGAATAATAAAACAAAATGCATTATCATAGAACTCCGAAAATCAGACAGCTAAAAAGCATAAACAGAAGTATGCACCGCGTCTTCCGCCCATTATGGTTTTAAATATCTCTAATCATTTATAACCTATAATAACTATAACCAAATTAAGAACATTGCCAAACGTTCATTTGTCTTATAATTTTTATTAAAAGACATTCATAAAGTAAGCGTCACATCAAGTGATGACTATGATAAGAAGATAAGAATAACTTCAAATTATTTTGCAAGAAGAGAAAATAGATATATGTCTAATATCCGAAGCGCATTTGATGAGGCACAACCACAATACTTTCAGAAACTACAGTATTTATCACACAATCCACCCCAGCAATTGTGCAAGGGAGGCACTGATCTGATGTAATAGACTTCTTTATTACTAAGAAAGTATCTCGAAATTCCCTCGAAATAGAAGATCTAAGCTCTAAACTTCGTTCAAACAAATACTTCAGATTAAAATAAACTGTCCACAAATCATAACAATCGAGAATAATAGAAAATAGTTGACAGATTTACAAAAGAAATTCAACAAGCTGCTTGGGATAATACACCGGAGATGAAGCTGAAAATTATAGGTTTAAATTACCTTAAAGAAATAAAAATTTTCCTAACCAGGAAAAGGAAGCTACGACAGAATTTTCAGCAAACACGCTCACCACTTGACAAAACCAATCTTAGTACGGCAACAGCTGAATTGAAACGAGAAATCACTTATTTTAAGAATGATAAAAAATATGATTACTCGCTCTGAAAAAGTACCAAATATCTTAAACTTCCAACATGCCACGTTGCGCATGTAATTAATAGTAATAAATGGGCTAGAACTGACTGTGATAAAGCTAATGCATTCGCAAAACACTTAACTGAAACTTTTCGTCCAAATAAGAGTAGTGAAATTGAGTTTTTCAATAGTTTTCACCCAAATCATGCAACAATCAAAGAAATCACCATTAACTTAAAAATGAAATTAAAAGGCTTAAAGTTACGAAAGCACCCGGATTCGATCTAATTACATCTGAAGTGTTAAAGCAGTTACCATACAAAAGTTTACTTATAATTCATCAATCCGTCTGACACATTTTCCAAGTCTTTGGAAAGTTGCCGCAGTTGTCATGATTCCTAAACCAAGGAAGGATCCTCATATAGTCTCGTCATACAGACCAGTTTGAATACTTCCACAAATCTCAAAACTTTTTGAAAAATTAATTCTCCAAAGGTTAAAATCTATCATCGATGAAAAGCCGCTGATCCCATCACATTAGTTCGGCTTCAGAAACAAGCATGCAACAATAGAACAATTTCAAGCACAACATCTAAAATAGAAAAACTCCTGGAGGAGGGGAAAGTGTGCTCAGATGTACTCTTTCACGTTGCGCAGGCGTTCGACAAGGTGTGGCACGAAGGCCTCATGCAAAAATTTAAATTATGTCTTCCGGTTGAATAATGTGTTCTTCTAGAATCGTACATTATCGTACAGAAATCATTATAATAGAAATAGCTATGAGCTTAGATTATGGTTAGATTATACTGGTTTAATTTATAATTAGCGAGAAACCACATTATGATTAGGAACACATATCCACTTAATTTCATTAAAATACCCCAACTATTGACTAACATAAACGGTATAAAAGCATCGGTAAAGTCGAGAATTTTTGGGTTAAATCGGGTATATTTGGGCTACTTGAAGGTCTGGCCTGATTGCATTAACTTTGGCCATTACTTAAGTATACTAGAGAACATATTTCCACACAATCTTATGCAGATAACTCACACACTGACCGACATATTCGGCATAAAGTCTGCTAGAATAATGAAAATCATTATAGGTAGTATTTAGGAACGGGGGTAATTCGTTGCCCGATTTCACACATTTTCGGCATTAAACTATGGGATATCCAATATTATACGTTCACTTAATGTTGCTAAGATATCTTACACATTGACCGATTGATTGATTTAGGCTCACGGACACACCGTTTTTAGAAAGAAACGCTTTCTGAATTTCACAGCGATAACTCACATATTGGAAAATGTGTATGGTATAGAGTCAACCGGAAGTTAGAAAATCCTTATATTAGAAATATGGGGGTTAGGGGAAGTATTTATCCAAGTTTCTCCATTTTTGAGACAAGGACATATTACTATCATGAAAAGATACTCCTTGAATGTCGTTAAGATATCTCACAAATTGGCCGATATTTTCGGTAAAAGTCAGCCGTAGACACTGAGGTCCACATATTCGGTGCTTAGGACCTTGAAAAGTATTTTCAGCTCCTGAAATATACATTCATATTCATATGATATATATATATTCATATTATTATTATATTTCCCATTCACTATTTTTGTGTAAAGTTTTGTGTAAACTATTTGCGCAAAGTTTTATTCCGATATATTTATTGGTAATTGGTTTATATACTGTAAAGTGGCAGAATCATAATCATAATTTAAAATTGTAATATATGGGAAGTAGGCGTGGTTGTAATCTGATTTCGCCCATTTTCACACTGTATAATAAGGATACAAATACAATGTTACGTATCTAATTTGGTTGAAATTGGTATAGTAGTTGCTAAGATATAGGATTTACCCTAACGGTGGGGGCGCTATGTCCACATTCCATTTTTACAACGATTACTTTGAAGCCCCTAAGTACTATCTTCGCTAAGAACTTTAGTGCCTCGGTCGTATTTATTTAGTGAGTTATCGCAAATGTGCGTGCTTATTATCCGATTTCACTTATTTTTGCAGTGTTTGTGAAAGTGCTGGAAAGATTTGTCCTCTCCAAGTTTGGCGGCTGTGGCTTTAGTACATTATACCACTAAACCACCACTACCACTAACTTTCTTCTGTTAAAATTCTATCAAACGCTATCTATTCTATCAAATAGCTATCAAACGCTATTTGCAATTAAGCAAAGTAGATATTCTGCCGATAGATACCGAAGTAATATCAATTTATCTCTAACTGTTGGAAGAGCAATGGACTAACTTTTGCGAAGCACAAGAAGAAGTGGAACTGACATGTGGGGACGAAAACGTTTCTATGAAAGAACAGTCACGTATACCAGGAGGATTTTTACAGCACCGTAAAAGCCAATATAATACATCTCTGTTCAGGTCAAAGCAGACATACCATCAAACTGTGCTCTATCATTTAGTGACGATCGTATTAAATGGCTTCCATTTCATGACGCATTTTGTTGTCTAAGTCATAAGCGAAAATCGCATTATTTACGCGAATGTTTGAATAGGGAAGTGTTAGATCTGGTTACACTGAAGTTTGGGACTTATTAACCGCGAAGTCCACGGTCATGCGGGTCATGGTGGACAGTCACATCAAAGCAAATTGGGAACGCAACTACGAACACTCGCGCACTCCTTGACAACGATTCGTTACTGAGGCGTGTGTTCTGTACTGTTATTTGCTCATTACTTTACCGACGTTTTTATAGCCGCATCTTACGGACTTGCCACTAGCTGATTAATATTATTTCAAGCCCCTGGAGCAGTAGACATTTCAATTGAAATGGACGAAATGGGCAAATTTCGTTTGCGGACTTCGTTTAAGGGTGAACGCGGTATTACAAAGGCACAAAATACAAAGCCCACCACTGACAGTTCCAACAATATATTTCGACACTAAATTAACCACAACTCATCAAAAGTTTTGGGAACTTGAACAATATCTGTATAAAAAACTATACGACGATACAAACAAGGGGGCATCGGACGGTCGCTACATCGCTCGGTTACCATTGACGAAAGACGTCTCGATTGGTGAACCAATAAGAAGACAAGTTTTGTCGCTCATTTAGAAAAGTTTTGTCGCTAACAAAAAAACTTCATAAGGAGTACACCATGGAAGAACTCATCTCTATGGGACACATGGAATCAGCTTTAAAAACACAATCCACTTGTATCCATTGTAGTTTTCAACATATCTATGAATCTGTTTTCTGTTTTAGTTCGTTTTCGCATTCATTGTTGTTTTCAATTGCTGTTGCGTTTTTTCGGATTGATTCACGCAAACGGCGTTGAACATGTAAGTAGTACTCCTTATTGACCGATTGACCATGAGGCAAAAATTCATGATGCACTATGTCATTAAAGTCGGAGAACATTCAAGCTATTTTCTGAACACACCTCGTATATCCTATATGAACAAAATGTAGTATAGAAGCTAAGGGAGCCAGTGACCGGCATTTTAAGCTATTAAGATAATATTATTGTAGTCCCCTCAAAATTCCTTCGAATAACGACTGTTGAATTCTTATGCGAAATTTTTTTTTATTGTAAAGTTTTACTAACATCTGAAAATATTTCTCCCTTTTGATCCTTGCAAATCGCGAGGGTATAAAATGCTCTGTTACATCCGCACTTTACTCTTTCTTACTTGGTTATTTGTAAAAAATTTAAATGTGAAATATCCCTACCTCAAATTCAATCTTACTACATACACAAGGTATATTTACTCTAGTGGTGTCATATTATAAGTACACAATTTCTAAATCACATAGGCATGATGACGACACGTAGTATAAATTTCGTCGCAAAATATTGTCAAGTTGTTATACACAGAATTTCTCCTTAATTATTTAGTTTGGTGAGCAAGCAATAAAGTATTGATTGTGCTCGTCGATTTTTGCCTGAAGCTCCCCAAAATAAGATATGTGATATATAAGAAGTTGCGGAAATAAATCTTTTTAATTAAACAAATTAAAATACAAAATCATTAAGAAAATTATTATTAAAATGTTAGTTATGTATTAAATTTACATAAGTCGGTAAATATAATTGCCTTTTTTACACTTAAGCATATTTGGAACTTAGTTATATGACTTTTAACTGGATTGGATAATAAATTTCAAATAGTAAATCATGTATACAATGTATTTAGGTGTATTTATCAGGAATTTCGCAACTATAAACATTCGACTTAAGCTTAAAATGATTCAAAATCTCATTCGAAAAAAACAAAATAAATTAGTAAAGTAATCGATAACACTATTAGTTTGATAAGGATACTTAAGGTTTTCGTTGTCTTTTAAGTGTTGACTTATATTCTTAATGTTAATTGAGTAAATAAAAATGAAGAGAGGCATCTATTAATTTCTTTGATCTCGCATAATTGTTTTAAACATTTTTAAAGACGAAACGGTTCCCTTTTACTGACTGGTGTGGTTCCTCTTTGCATTTGAGACCGCATAGTCGAACTTATTGTTGGATCCGCGGAGCCTTTACGAGGTGTACGTGCGCCAGAAGGAGTCGAGTTCCCACTGGCATTTTTTCTAGAAAGTACAATAAATTTATTTAATAGTTGATAATCATAAAAAGGATGTAGTATGAAAATTATGGAATATCTAACGTAAACTCTGAAACCAGGTCTGACGCAACCGCGAATCATTTTGGACGGACCTACAAATGTTCGATGGTTCGAAACCAATCTTTTTTCTTTTTTTTATATAATACGCTTAAATCAATTATAAGGAGCGCTTAATCGAGCACAACTGGAAATAATATAAATAGAAACAAAATATTGATTGACAAAACAATAACGTTGTTAAAGATCTTATTATAATTTCATATATAGTCCGAGTCATGATATATTTAAAAAAAAAAATGGAATAGTTGCATTTTGTAAGTTATACAGTAAATAAGAAATTTTTGTAATTAAGCAAAATATTATGTCATCAAACCCAGCTGCATCTATATTTGCATTATTTACTGATTTATTACAGCTTTTTTTTGATAATTTATATTAAACGTTAAAAATATATTTAAAGTTGGGAGTTGCTGCCCGCCGAAGCGTAATTTCCATTAACAACGAATAATTTCAAATGATAATAAAAAATTAGAATAAAAACTTCTCAAACACAACAACTTCTCATTTTAAAGACTTAAACGTAAGGTCATATTTGTTTTCCTACTTTTACTTTACTAGTTAATGGTGTGGATATATTTATATGAATAGATTAGTTATTATAAAAATCACAATTAAAAACATGCGTACGTAATTCGGGAGTAATAGTTTTGTAGTAGAAGAGGTTGAAATGTTAAAATAATTTGAAATTCTTAGTAAAAATAATGGCTATTAAACTACGAGACTAAAAACAAATAGAATATTTTATCTCGTTTTTTAACAGCTAATAATACAAACGTTTATAAAAATATCTATTTACCTAGAACCATGGCTGTTTAATCGCGGAATACTGGATGCTCTACTCATACCACCATTGCTGTACCAATAATTATCCAAGTATATCATTGGGATGTGTAATTGTAAATGTGTTAGTTTCATGTGCAATGTATAAAAATAAGATATAGTTAAAAAATATTAGTGTTTAATGAAATTAATGTATATGATATTTACAATTAGAGAATTAACAGAAGAATTAAAGATAACTGGAGAGAACATATTTATCTTTAACCTTACTGAGTGTTTCTTGACTTTTTTAAGCATTCATGAGCTGATTATCCGATTGAAATCATAGCATTTAGCGTAAAAAATTTATTTATATCAGAAAAGTTTGAAAATGCTTAAATTTTTTTTCTAAAGTACCGAAGATATTCTTTTTACTTGTCTTTTAGTAAATCTTATAAACGTTCATATAAGAACAAACTAATATAAGTAGATGCGACAGTGATTTCAATCCATTAAAAGTTTAAAGTCAGCAGTAAAAAAATATTTTAAATGTTTTCATATCAGTTTAACAAAAAACTGTATGAAGTTAATGTTATTATTTTTGTGTTGCTACCGATTGGTTAATATTATGCCAATTCATGGGATTGCTATATTATATATACTTTTGTTGACCTAGACCAAGACCTGTAATTCTGATGTTATAACTCTCACAGCTGTGGTATTTTCAAATACTAAGGTTTATATACGAAATATCATATATAAGTATGCAGTAAATAGATATATATTTTTAACGCAGTTTGCTTTCAAGTTAATTGGGTTTTATGATTATTATACAATACTGCATGTAACTATAATATTCATGGCGTTGTAGAGGTTTGAATAATGGTTAACGATGTCAATGAACATTTGGCTCTGTGCGATCTGGACCATGCAGAGTTTAAACCGAATTTTTTTAATAATAAATACTTTTTGCGTTAGTTTCAGCATTTGACATATGTATAATTTTTATGTTATATTTTGTTTCTAATTTATAAAACCGGAAAATAACAAATGTGTAAAAAATTTCTTCCTGTTTCAAATTCAATATTTTATGTGAACTTTGGGTTTACTTTTAAATAAATTTTACAGATATATGTTTTTTTGCGGATACGTCTTAACAAGGAGAAGTGGACATGGCTCGTTTTCAAAATATATTCAAAACGAGTTATTCAAAATATTATTCGTTCGAATAGGTTGAGTATTTGAAAAGATTTTAGTTAAATTTTTATCACGTGTTTGCTCTACTTTAATGTTGCACAAAGTTCGCTTATTGATTTTATTTAAACTTAATCCAACATACATATCTACAACTTGACTGATCCTGGATTAAAATCCCGTTCGTGTTGGAGTAAAATATGTTGAAAATTTTTCTAATGGAGGTTACCAGAGAGTATCAAACTTGCGAATATATTTCTGATTTCACACCCATCAGAGACAAATGAAAATTGATTAATTCAAAATTTGTCGATTATCACAAACAGAAAGTAATCTCAGTCACGTCTGTGACTCTCTCTGTGACCTCTCAAGCCTATTAGTTGCAAAATAAATTAAAATAAAAGTTCCATTTAAGTGAACCAAAAAATCAAGCGGAACAAAATTAAAAATTTTTGCTAATGTAAGGTTTTGCAAAGCTCACCAAATTTTAGTTTTCCTACTGATATGTATTTTCCTATACTTTATTTCATATATTTCTTATACTTGTATTTGTATATTTTATTGAAAGAAGTTTAGAAAAAATTGTACCATTACCTCAAAAGGAACAAATTTGTTTTGTTTTTTTATTCTTAAATATAATGATTATAGGTATAGGTATAGCATAGTCGGTTTTATGCTTAACTGTATCAATATTTAATCACAGAACAAACCTATGTAGCATATATTATATTTTGTATACCTTGACTGTGACGGACTGGCCGACCCCGATACTGTTTTCCTTGCAGACGAACCTACATCAGATGCGGTTGCTGATGTCACCGATAAGCGTATTGGTCGCACTGTGGACCCGCTTCCCATTGTCAAAGATTTTCGCTGTGGAATGCGTGATGCTGGGGTTTCATCTAAATAAATTTAAAAAATATATTATTAATCTACTTCTCTATATTTTCTATTATATTCTGGAATCTTGTTTTTGTAAAGTATATTAAAAATTAAACCTTGACAACGTATACTAACACCAAACAATAAAAATATTTCAACAAATTGTTTACAACATATTGTATTTCTCAGTATTTCAGCTTTGAAAAAGTGCAAACTTCGACATTAAAAATATACGTGAATATCCTGTCATATCGGTTCAGTAGATCTAATTTCAAATTAAGAAATTTAAATGTTAACGTTATGTAATACATAATAGCCCAACCTCGAAGAAATGTCATGTTACAAAACTTCATAACATATGTATGGATGTTTTTAAGAGCTATAAAATTACTAAGAGGGGTAGCTGTCAAACCAGCTGTCAAAGTAAACAAATGTGTGGAAATTTTATGTTCAGTATACTTTACGTTTAGTGATAGCAATCCTGATTCAGAATCTCTAAGCTCCGTTGTCTACAGAATAAGGTTCCTGCTTGATGTTATTTGCTATTTCAAGGTATTATTTGTACATACTTTTCTTACAATAAATTAAAATAGGTAAACCATTTGTGACTATTTGATTTTTCAATCGTCTGAAAATGGTTCCCGTAAGACAGTGATTCATGAAACCACCACTTTATTAGGGCGAACTTTTGCTAAATGGAGCATGTTAAGAAATGGGACAGTAAATTGGACACTTAGGTTGCTACTTGACTTGGTTAGTATATTTGTCAAGTCAAAGATCTACATTATATACCGAAAATTTTTTTCTGAACGATAAAAAGGGCTTTGTTTGAATGTAGCTGAACTTTCGAAATATATATTATAAAAAGTACTGACCGATTTTTATACATTTTTGTATCAAATCGTATTACGCTAATTTTAACATTTTATTGAAATATATACTCCATTGAAAGTACCGTCAGTTAAAATTTTGCCTATAAGTGGTAGAATACTGTTTAGAAACAATAATTTTTTTATAAACTTTAAATTTTAATAAAAACTGTTCAGTAAAACATGGAATACGAAATCTCAAAATTAATATTTATCTACAATTTATAAGCTTATTTAAAATTAAACCTAACTTGTCCAAATATATATAACAGGAACGCAGCTTGTATCATTTGTATGCAATAAATCATTGTGCGTGACACATAGTTTTGCAAATGGATAAAAATGTTAAATACCATATGGTTTGCTAAATTTCGTTCAACCATATGAGAACCGAAGCCAATGAACGCAGTGGATAGACGAAAACATCAAAAAATCGTATAATGAAATATATAGAGCTAGCTGATACTTTAAAGATACAAAAGGAACTTTTTAGACATATCGTTCATGAATATTTGGGTACGCGAAAGCTTACAATCAACAGCGAATTGATGATTCTGCATTGGTTGAAGCTGTTCAGTCGCATTTTCGTCGAATATATGATAATCGATAGCCACCCAAGTAGATTGCACTCGATGAAATTCAAAACGTGGAAAGGCGCAACAACTGATAAAGTTATGACGTCTACATGGGATTGGGATGGGACATGGGACGGAAATTTTTTCAAGGACTATCTTGAAGAGAAGGACGAAATCGCAGAAAGATTTTGAAAAATTTGAAGAAGTAAAAAGTATTTGTAAACGTAAAGTATTTGAAAAAGTATTGTTTCGTGAACCGTGTCACAAATAATTTAAAATAATGGTAAAAACACTTTGAGTTATTCTCATATCCACATATTTTCTTGATCCCCAAAAAGAAGAAAATAAGCTCGCTGGAAGGAAATTTACTAACTTTTTAGCTTGCGTGATAAAATTACAAATACTGGTTTGTTTAAAATACTTACATTTTGGATTTATTCTGTCGCATACCTGTGCTATCCAGTGACAAATTGGATCCATGTCGGGAAGGTGGTTTCGAACCTTGTCGGCTTAAAGGGCGGGAATTAGGTTTTGACCCTGATCGAGATCCCGACGGAGTTACTATACCGCGAGTACTTGTATACGTAACTTTTCGGGGAGTGTACCGACCTGATGTTCCAGATTGACCAAATTCATTATCGCTTAGAGAGTCAGGGGTAGAAGCAGATTGTGATGATCGGGATGGGCGTGACATAGGTATAGAACGAACTGACCGTTCGCGCACCTTTAATAAATAATAAATATTTATGAAAATATATGTGTAGTTAATAGGAACATTTAAATTCGAAATTAAATAGATTTCATAACATGGATTAATTAATATTTCTAACTTACCCAGTGTGTAGTGGGATGACAGTGTAGTACATGTGGGTTTAATGGTAAAGTTCGACTATTATTACAACGTACGAATACGGTACCTCCTGAACCCATATGTATGGGAAAGGCACATGGAACTTGCTCTTGGGTACGTATGCGTTCAAATATTGGCATTAATTCTGCCAAATGCTCATCGGCTAGAGATTTTAGTAAATTATACTTTGTCAATATTTTAATAACGTAAACTAATTATTTGAAGCGTTAACGGCACATGATCATTTAAGAAACTTTTACCTTTACATGTAATTTTTTTATTTCCGTTTAGATATTTTATATATATTTATTTTAACAAATAATTTCAGTTATGAAAATATATACGTAGGAAATAAAGAACTCTACTCATTTTCATTTTGTATTCAATTAAATTTTTACTACATGTAACCAATTTACACAAATTAATATAACGAATTCTATATCATCAATAAAGCAACCACATTTAACACTTCCTCCCAAAAAATACTTTTAGGAACACACTATGAAGAATGCTATATATCAAAGTTGGTCCTTAACTAGTGATTGTACAATTTTACAAACAATTATTATACCTTGTTAACATTACAAAGAAAATCACACTGAAAAAAGTATTGTTTACATAAACGTAAACACGTTCGTTTTCGATGAGTGGCAGGAAAATGATATGGTTACCCTTATATAGTTGATTAATTTACCTTTATAATGGGACCTTGTCCGCTCATGTAGGGTGACATGTTGCCATTGTGTGTGGCATTTGGTGTGGAACGACGAGGTGTAAATGCCGCCATACTTTGTGATACACCGTCCGCCAAAATAAATTGCTCTCGTAATTCAATATTAGTACGACCTTTTGCTGCTCAACAGTTAAATTTTTCAAAATCATTCATTTGCAAATAATATAATAGTCCGGGGCGACAGTTTTAGGCATCGGTGGTGCATCGGTTTATTGTACAACAATGAAGCAGCAAGGCATTAAATTACATCATGGGTACACAGTCACACATGATATGAAGTGCGTTTTACATTTTATGGTATTATTTAGGGTTTCAGGATCAGTAAACAGGTTTGCAAAATAAAATAAAAGATCAAAAATAACAGTTAAAAACAGAAAAGAAAAACAAAAATTAAACTGTAAATCATACAAATAATAGCCGAATGCGCTTTAACATAAAACCCATGCAGACTCTGAATCGCAAGCGCAAAGAAAAAATACTATACAGGGCATTAACACAAATCTCGAAAAGAATATATTAGTTCTAGTAAAAACAAATCCATTATTTGGTTTTATTTAGTATAGTTAGAATGATGCAATTTAGGTGAAATATGCACCGTTTTGACGAATTCACTCGCTACAGACATGAACAGGTAGTAATCACCTGGTTCCAGGTTCGGACTACAAGGTGCCTGCATAAGAACCTTCCAACCAAGCTCCCGGAGCTTTTGGCATGTTTACATGTGTGTGGCCTGGCGTTGTCCTGATGGAACACAATTCTTCTCCTATTGGCCAAAGCTGTAAGTTTCTGGGCGATTGGTTCCTTCAGATGGTCCAATTGTTGAAAGATGTTCAAATAGAGTTTGGCTCTTGGAGTTTCGGATTCTCTGCCAATCCCACCTTCATTGCCAAAACTTTCTTGACCGTCAATCCTGTAATGGCCACCGTTTGCGCCGGCTCACCGCTATTGACAATTTCGCTTGACGTCGTCGTAAGTGACCTACTTTTCATCACCAATAACCATCCAATTCGGTTCATGAGTTTTTTTTGTGTTAACTCGTGTGGCACCCATACATCGATCTTCATTTCGTATGCAGGAAAACGGTTTTTGAATAATATTTAGCTTCATGGTAATCGAAAAAATGCTTGGATGACGGTCGGACTCCACAATTTCTATTATTTCATCGATATTTTCAAGTATTGGCCTTCCAGAACATGATTAATCTTTAACATCAAAATTACCGGAACGGAATTCACGCAGCCGAACCGCGTGATTGGCTGTTACAGTATCAGGACCACAAACACTATTCACATTTTTAGCCGCCTGGTTTGCGTTTTGCGTTTGGCTCATTTTATCATTGTTGGAATTCATCTTTGACGCGTGCTCAAACAATACAGAGGCAAGAAATTACAAAATTGTCTGGGAAGTTTTTTAGTACAAAATCGCACTTGTACAACGCGAGATACAGACACAGAGCCATTGATTGGAAAAATAATAGATTTCTTTTTACTAGGCTTAATATATTATTTGAAGTTACGTTTTCATGATTTCGCAAAAATAAAAATTAAATATTTACTTAATTTCATAATTTAAAACTGGAAAACCACAAATTAATTAAAAAACCAAAAAATTGCTGCCCTTCGTGCAGGACAAAACACAGGTTATCCAATATTTAGCTTTATAATTATATATCTACAGCGTATATAGTTAGTAAAACTTACAGTAACCAACACATATAAATGCATGAAATTAATAAAAGCTTACTGTATGCATCCTGAATGAAGAAGCGTTCTTCAGTTTTAGGAATTTATCTTGTGAGAATTACACCCATGAAAATACAACTAGTTTCAATTGCGATGTAATACCGAATCATAATGAAAAAAAATATATATATTTTTTAAAAAATATACATCTTGATTATTAGCGATCATTACATCATGTTGTGTAATATGCTAAATACAACATAATTTCAAGCGTCCCCCTTAACCGAGTGCGTGGCTTCGTTAACATTATTGGCGTCAAAAGAACGGGAAACATATCTGAACGAAAACTTAATTTTATAAAATGGTAAAAAAATATGTAAAATGAAAAAACAAAATGTTTGAGAAGAAACTACAACATCAAAAAGTACTCCAAAATAATACAAAAATTAGATGTTCTCGATTGGTAAACAGTTTTATATACATATTCATATATATTTATACTCGTATACTCGTTGATTGTTTGGGCGGCAGTGGATAATAAGGTGTAGGCGAGAAATTGTATAATTATATATGATTATTATTACAAACGGAGTGCAGCTAATTAAAACAAAATGAATCATAACATTAATGTTAATTCTATAAATGCTAATTGAAGCCATCAAATCGTGCTTAAAACGTTCTTACTCATACCATACTATTGTTACATGTTAGCAAAAGCAAAATGTAAGTGATCGTGGCTATTCTAAACTGTTTGTGAATTATATTTTAATAAAAAATTTAATTTTTCTGCTTGTTAAATGACCATTTCCGTTTTCGCACCAAGCTGGTGTTAATATTATATATAATGATGATATGTACTACCAGTTATAGATAAAAAAAATTGCACACCTAATATATTGTCAATTATACCAAATTTGTTACCGTTTATTTAATATACTTACATATTACATAATATATAATATTAAAATAATTAATAACTGTTATAGCAGTAAATTGATATTATTTATGTATTACTACCAACTTGAGAGAACGTAACTATTCAATCCCCACAACAACCGGTTCTATGCTACCAGAATTTTTCCTTTTGTTTCTATTCGACCAAGAACTTTTACTTTGTAGATTTAACCCTATTTGGATCAGTAAGTAAAGAATTAATGTTACCATTGTCAGAGCAACATTTAGCAGCAGGGCTGCTCTATATCCTCTTGATCCGTGCTGGCATTGGTTTTAAAACGGGCCGGTAGGAATTTTTCTACTGTGTAGGCGCCAAAAGCTTCCATCCAAACTTCACCTCCACTAGCTCTAATAAGTGCAATGGATAGAGCTATCTTAAGGCTTGTTCAGGCCTTAAGACACATAGGGCGTGGACCACAGGTAATGGGTCTGCGACTCTGGCCCATGACTCTGTTTGATCAATCCCACCCCAAACCTTCATCCCGCTCCAAAGCGAGATGTGTTAAACAGCAATACATTGAAACATCGCACCAGTCAGGTGGAATTTCTGCTCTGGGTGGTGTCATATCCGTGTTCTGGCCTATGTGTGGAGTGCGTCATAGATTGCCCCGTGTTGCAGGAGTCTGCCTCCGCAAAATGACGTCTCCAAAAAACACCATAATGTGATAACCGCCTTCGTGGGTGCAGCAAGAATCACCACCTGCACACCACTTTCACTCCCAGCGTCACAACAGCTTTACCGCGACATATGAGAAATCTAAAACTGAACTGCAACGGACTCTCGAGTAAGATTGAGGAGATAGTCGATTTCAAGAGCCAGGAAGGCATATTAATAGCCATTAGATCCAAAAGCCAAATCAAAGCCGCTCAGCTCTTCTGAGGTATGCAGGCTTCAATGTCATAAAATGTCTTAAAGATAGCGAGCAAGATATTTGTGGTGGCCTAGCCTTCACTTTGCATAATACGTTGCAATATCGTCTTATTGCTGGCGACATCGAGCGCAGGGATACTACCCTAGAGCGTCCGAGCATAGCTACAGATCGAGCGATGTCGAGCCCGAAATATTTAATATATACATCCCCCCAGTTACATGTTTCTAAACAGGATATCACCCGAACATAGATTCGCTGCTTCGTAGTGAGAACCGTTTGGTACTTGGTGACTTTAACGCTCACCACGATCTTTGGCATTCCAGCCTGTCAAGTGATCGCAGGGGATGGAGGTGGCGGAATAAATAGACGATTGGACATTCTGCACAATGAACGTAAGTTACTAGTAAAACTTCGCCTGAAATTACCATCAATAGGGGTGGTCTTATAAATAGCATAACCTGGCGACTTATGATAACTCTCGCATCAGATCATCTGTTCATAATTTTGGACATAATTTTTGGTCTGAAAAACCCCCTGATTTTATTTCTGTGGACAATCGTGCCTTCGTTAACCTTAACAAAATTAATTAGGTCAACTTCAGAGAATTTTGCGAGAACATCTTCACTGCCCCCTTTTGGTGGATAAGGCTAACAGAAGCGTTACCCGAGGGTTGTGCAAAATGTCAAAGACTTCGCATCACTTGTTTTCGACGGGGAGGTTTAAGGCATCATCAACAAGGCAACAACGTCCAAGTCTTCACTTCAGTCTTCAGTCACTCTTCACATACCCGATATGCGGAAAATCGGAAGAGTGGTTCCATTACTGAAACCCGGGAAACCTCCAACACTTGAGGCCATGCTACTTCCGACCTTTACTCACTATCTGAGCCTAGCTGAACACTAACACGATTTCCGTTCAATGCACAGTAAAACCACAGTACTTAGCGTCACAAACGCCCTGATAATTCGTGGTCTTAATCCAAAACCCTCTTGTGAGAGGACCATCATAGTCGTAGAACATTTTTTTTTTGTTTTTTTCTTTTGACACAGTCTATCATACAACGCTACTAGAGGACATCGCACATTTTACTCTCCCTTAAGGTCGGTAGAGAGGAAACATAAATTATCTGAGCGGTCCTCAATCGTCTGTACTATTTCGAGGTCGGAATTCTAAGCTAAAAAGAATCAAACAGGGGACTAAGCAGTGCGGTGTCCTCTTCCCCGTTATTGTTTAATTATTGTATCTCGAAACTCCCTCAGCCACTAGAGAGTTTCCATTATCTCATACGCTGACAATTGCACGATATTCGTCAACACATCAGGCAATGGACTCGATGACATGTGTTTGAAAGGGAACGCCTATCTTAACGACCTTTCTTGCTTATTTAATGCAAGAAGCCTAACACTCTCCCTGCCAAATCCATAGCAACCACATTCACTAACTGGACGAAGAAGTAGAGACGAAACCTCAACAGTTAACAACCCAAAAATATTGCGTGTTACTTTTGATAGTCTGTACTTATTCGCTCCGCCTTTAGCCAGGTACATAGCTGTCAGAAGTAAAGACATAGAAACATAAACTACGCAGCCCCAGTATGGTCGCCTTAATTCAGCAGTACGCATCTGGGGAAGACCCAGACATGTCAAAACCCCGCACTCCGGTCACAGAATGTCTCTTGATATCCCCTATCGAAGCCGTGTATTCCCGTGTATCGAACCATCAGGCCTGTATGAGCAGAACTTACTCCGTTGCAAGCAGTTCCTGCAAGGATGTTTTCACAGAAATCTTTATATATTTAATCAGCGTAAAGGGAGAACTGATTGTTTCGCTTCTGATAATTGTTACTAACTAAAATGTTCACTCATCATATCCACAGAACTTGGAAAATATTGTTTGAATTTTGCGATATTTATTGTTTTAGAAGCTTTTATATATGTATGGTTGGCTTACGTGGAGAAAAGTTTTGCCCATTTACAAGCCTATATTGAAATTAATTACAATTGAAATCAATTGTTAATATTTAACTGTAGTTATTTCACTATTAGATGAAAATAAAATTAACAACTTAAAATGCATTTCTGATTCATACATATTAAACTATAAGTAACTTAATAAATAAATATTCACGATATGAGAAGATGTAGAACACTTACCTCTACAAGGATCATTCTTTTGCAAAAATTCATCCAGCGCAACCCAGCCTCCACCGACGCGCACCATAACAGTACTGCGCAAAATTCTCACCAAACGCAGCTTTTGGGAATCCCCAAACTATAAAATCAACTTACATGTAGTATGTAGTAGATTGGAGATTTTACAAAAATAACTTACTCTATATTTGCCTTCTCCTACTTGGAATACACGGAATTTTTGCCTGCAAGTGCACAACATAACTAGCCGTTTTACTTCGTCGTGTATTTTATCTGAATCCGTCGCAGGTTTACGTTCTTGCCAGTCAGGTCTTAGTGCAGCAATAAATTCTTGCCAATCAATTAGACCTTCACCATTTCGATCGAACAAATCTGCTACAGCACTCATTTCCATGCGAGACGTATCGAATTCTGAAAGGAAAATTAAATTATAGCTTATACAATATAAAAAAATATATTGCTTAATTTAAGTACTTGTGTTTAATATGCCATCCATAAATTCACTACGCGGGATGAGACCGTTGTTGTCTTTATCCATTTTACGAAACAGATCCGTTAAGCGTGATTTTTTGTGGTTCATGTATTTAAGGAACTAAAAAAAATAAAGTATTAAAATAAATAAATTTCAGGTACTAATTTTTTAGGCTTACTCTTTTCCTCCAATCATCCCAACTGAAGTTTCGCACTCTTTCCATGTCCTTCAAATACATCATATGATCATGAAGGCGCCGCTGACGTTCCCATGACAACATCCAAACATAACGCCATTTATCCCACAATAAACTGGCACGGGGTGACCGAAAATCTATGTCTTGGGCAATCGAATTGGCGCTATGAAATTATAAATAATTCAGATATGATTTGCAAATATAAGCGATTCCTTCACATTCACAATGACTTCCTACATAAAAATTTGTTATTACAAAATTAGGATGAACATATATTTCTTTAAATTGTGTAACTGCTAAAATGATTTTTGCTAACTTTAATTACTTTTTATATCCAAACTCAGAATGGATATATAAATATAATAATAAAGAAGGTTCGCTTCCATTACCGAAACTTCTGCTTTTTATTTGATATTGCTGCTTCTTGACAAAGCAGATTAATTATATTATTATTTTTCATCCAATAAATAAACAAATAAAAACGATTGGATTTGATAAAATATAGGAGTATATAGTTTACCAATTGGTTTTGGCAATTCTGTGGATGAACTTACAATCACAGTTATATTAGATGCTTTCCAAGCTTTTCTTAAAATTTTATTAAAGGGGTCTTATTCCCTTGGATCGGATACTGCATCATCAAAAATAAAAATTTTCTATTGTTGCCGCCCACGGTCGTTATTCAAATAGTGGGAAAAAAACAAACAATTTGTCATTAATTAAAATTTCGCTTGGAAAAATAAATGGAACACAATAAAATAATACTATCATAAAAAGTGTTATATTGTTATTGATATAAAATGTTTCCAACAAAAATGTACAATATTATCTTCATAAATTCGAAGGCTAACCATAGCGCCGCATTTGTATTTGTATATTATTATGAAAATATTATAATTATCCCATACCTTGGTGAAAATCGGGGGCCGTAATGTGGTAAGCGATCTCTATCTGGTGTTTCACGGCTTGGTGTTAAGCGGCTGAAGTAAAAAATATATATTTGACATTGACATCATTTAAAAATATAAGTATAGTTTTCTTACATGCACACCTACTTAAAATAAACAAATTTAAAAATAGCCAAATCTGGAAGACAGTTTTGTTGAAACCTTAATGATACAACTCAACACTGAGAAATATTATTATTAAAAAAATTTAACTTGGCATATAACTCTCATAATGATGTGTGCATTTCAATTTACTTACTTAAGTCGACGAGAATTAAGCCCATGATCTCGAGAACCTTTGAAACTGAAAAAATAAAATAATAATTTTCAAAACCTTTAACTTATTATTAATTTTTTAATACTTCTTTCTATATTCGTGTAATAAATTATCTCTTTATCTTCTGAAATATACAAAAAAAAAACTTACCTTTGCCTTCGTAAATTGACCTCGGGGAATTTCTCTGTTAATTCATGACTACAGTGAGCGATATTTCCAATCAATCGGTTGATTTATATTGCGTGATATTGGCGAAGCGTTTGAAATCACGATAATAAGTAAGAAAAAAATATATAATGAAAATATATAAAAAATTATTCTCAAAAATTAATCAGACGTCCTAAACAAGATGTTACGAACGAAAACTTCAAAATAATCCACAAAATAACTTTGGATGACCGTAAAATGAAGTCAATTGAGACAGCTGACTCTAAAGATATCAAAGGAATCGGCTGGAAGTTATGACGAAAGAAAAATCGTCGCTACAATAATGGTATCAAAAAGTTGGAAGATTGCTATAATCGGATTACAGCCCCCGATAGCAAACAATATTGAATTAAAAGAGCGAATTTTACCAAAACATGTATGTTCTCTAAATCGAAATGAACTTTTCAGTCTGCTTGGTTTAGTAAAAAATCTATTAATTTCGAAATGCAATTAGAGATATTTTCTATGTACACACAATAAAGACATTGCTGCATTAGAAGCCACAAGTACTTTCAAGTGTCCAAACGGTCTGATTGAGGAGAAAATAATTGGTAAAATATTACTTGAACATTAATTACATTAATTGAAAACGAGTGGTAAAACATTTGTGACGAAAAATATAAGTGTTTTATTAACTAAACTTACATTGGCGTTTTAGATACTCTTGACATGCTTCTTCGTGAGCTTGAAGCCTGTTGTTTAGGTTTACACGCCCGGTCAACTTCTACTTGTCTGCGAGCCGTATTTTCCATAAACTCTTTGTGGTCTTCGATTAGTTTTTCCAATTCTGTAATTCCGTCCGGCAAAGCTTCCTTTTCCAAATCTATTGACATATAACATATAAAGATTAGATACAAGTTGAAAGTTAAGAATAAAGGGAAAAGGATACGATTTGTGAGTACTAATATTTTATTTAAAAATTATAAATAAAATTTTTCTAATTATTCTGAAATTGACTTAAAGGACTTGATGTCATAAATAAAACTAAAACATTTATCAAATTGATTCAATGAAAAAATACTTGTTAAATCAAGAAAAAATAAATAAATTTCATCCTTAGTAGGAGGATGTCTAGATATAATGCGAATACTATTTTAAGTTTGTGTAATTGAAATAAATACCTAGAAGTTATCCATAATATAAATTATATTTACTAATGTAGTTAAAACTGAATATTACTTAATAGAGTCGCCTCTAGGCCATTAAGCCATGCCAAAAGTTCTTCGATTGTATTATCCAAATCCTTAAGTGATTGTAAATGATTGTTTAATTTGGTTTCTCGATTAATAGACCATTGTAGCACTTCATCCCAACGCGTTTGGATTATTGATAACCAATTCTTTATTATTGGGATAGAATCTGGGTAAGCTTTGTTAATAATTTCTTCAGCAAACTGGAATGTTTGTGTCTTCTGGATCTCACGATTTTGCAAGTCTTTTATAAACTCATTGTGGATCGCGATCATTTCTCGTGTTATCTTTTCGTCATCTGGAGCATTCTTTGCATAGCGTAACTTTTGCTCGGCATGATCTAACCAATCAAATAATGAATGTATTTCTTTATTTAATTTTTCAGCATCATTCAATGCTTCCCGCAAGCAGTCGTTTCGTTTATTTGCTGCTTCTTTTACTTCATTCCAAAGGATTTCAAGCTCATTAAGTTGTTGGTCTATTTGGACATTATCACTAGACTTTTCTAGTTCTTTGCCGGTTCTCAGCACACCTTGCATTTGAGCCAATCGTTTTTGTAAATCATGTTCGATATGCTTATGATGCTCTATTAATCCTTGTACCGTTTCTAAGTCACCATGCACTAAAATATTTTCATTCAAACGGGTTTTGGCTTTTTTTAACCATTCAAGTAATTCACTAAGCGCATCAGAAAATTGACCAGACAAAAGTAACGCTTCCTCCATTTTACGTTGACGTTCAATGCTTTTTGACCACACCGTTGTCCATTTTTCCTTAAGTTCTGACAGCATTTTAACGAGAGTTGTTTCATCTTCTTTTGGAGCTCTTTCTAAAAGACTTTTACCTGAACGCATTGTTGTATCGTAAATTGTTTGTTTTGTTGTTAGTTGTCTGTGTGCATCTTTCAACCTGCTAATAAGTTTTTTTATTTTGAGAGGTTCCTTTGATTTCGTTGCTTCTTCAATTATTTGGTCTAGCATTTTATCTGTATCATTAAGATATTGCATAATGCTAATCCAAGAGTCATTGTATTCTCTTGCTTCTTTATAACCGTGGTCTAAGGCACGAGTTCGTTCAGCAGTTTTGCTTACGATACGCTCCCAACGATGCTGAACAGAAACAAGGAGATTTTTTATTAAAATTACGTCTTGCTTTTGGCTAAAATATTTCAAATGCGTTCCTTTTTTATCAAGCAACAACATTGCTTCACGGTGAGTGCTAACATCTTTTTGTAAAATTTTATGTTCTTCCATTTGATCTTGAATTGTTCGTAAAACCCGTGAAACAGCCGATGCAGTTGATAAGTGATTCTCGGCTTGGTTTAACCAATCAATAAATGCTTGAAGGGTGTCGTGGAACTCTGTAGCTTCTTTCAATGCAATTTCTAATTTGATTTTTTTATCAGAAGCTCGAGAAACGATTGCGTCCCATCGTTGTTTTAATGTTCGTAGAGTATGTTGCAAATTACTTGTGGGTACTTTTATATGATTCTGTCGTTTGATATATTCTTGACCCTGAACTTGAATTGTCTCAACTTTGGGGCGATTTTCTTCTAATTCATTGTAAACTTCCATAAATCTTTCTAGTTGCTCAGTTGCAGTTTCCGGCAAACCTCCAACAGGTTTACTTGCGCTTATTACAGCATCCACATCACCAAGCCAACCAAGAATATCTTGAACTTCCGCAATATATTCTTGTGCTTCATGTAAAGATTCTTCAAGCTCATGTTGACGATCAGATGCCTTTTGAATTAACATTTTCCACTTGGAATTTAGTTTTCGTAATTTCTCTTGTGTGGTGGAAGCTTCTAATGTTCCCTTCTCAGTTTCAATAAGCTGCCTGCCGGCATCGTTTAGGGTATCCACGGAGTTCTGATGAGCTTGAATGTCATTAGCAATTACTTTTAGTTTGGCTAATTCTACCTCCAAAAGTTGTGGATCACCTGGTATCTGGAATGTTAATGAACTTAGAAAATGAAGAAAATGTAATAGTAATATATTAATAAGTTACCGGTTTCAATTGATCTAAGGTGACGTCCGTTTTATCAATCCATACTAGCAATTCGTTAAGCGCGTGTTGAAATTGACCAAGATGTAAAAGAGCGTGTTCTAACTGTTTTTGTCGATCTACCATACTGCGCAGTAAGGTTTCCCAACGTTGATTAGCAATTGACAATGGTTTACGAATCGATGCAGCTTGTTCAATAGATGTACGATCTGTTAATTCTACGGCTTGCCTGTTTGTAATGGAAATTGTCATTAGAAAATATTATGCAAAATTGTATTTATTGCTAGATTCCTTTTTCTAATATATCTAATTAAGAGTTATGTTTCATGTAAATAAATAAATAATAAATGGAAATCCATGTCTTGCATCTAATTTGTAAAATAACTGACATATATTTTTTTTAATCGGTTCCAGTTACATAAACTATTATTTCTTACTGTTACATTAATAAACATTATTATTTCTCTACTGAATTTTTTTCTTGTGCGCATATTTTTTTGTTTCACAACTTGACAGTTGAAATTAAATGTTTCTGTATTTACGCAGTAGGACACGATTTTTTGTGTAGAATTGTTACCAATGTTATAAAATATATGCTAATAACAATGACTATTTTACGCACGACGGTATTACTTGACAATAGCGATCAATAACACTCTAATAAATTTTATATAAAATTTTCAAAAATGATGCCAGTATTTTTTGAAATATATGTAAATTTTTTAATTTCTTTCGAAGACTCGACTTTAGCGCTTTATAGCATCTGTCATATAAGCTAGACCAAAAAATTTTATATACAATTGGAATAAGAGGAAAACGTGGATGATGCTCGTAATTTTACTTTTATTTAATAATTATGTTTTCAATAAAGTCAATTTAGAAATTCAAAGGCAAATATTTTTATTTTGGAGATTAACTTCGAAAAACAGCGAAATCACATTTTTCCTTGTCTAAGACTAAATGTCTTGAAAAAATTGGTTTATTCCACTGCCCAATAAAAAGAAAGAGATTTTGCCATAAAGTATTATGACAATACTACAAATTATACTTTATTAGATTTTTTTCTGTTCTAACTTATCGTACTCTGTTTGTATGGAAAAGTTCTCACTAATTACGTCGACTATATACATTTAAATAAATTATGGTTTACCTATTTAATGCTTCTACCTCCAACATATGAGGATCAACATCGTTCTTAAATTCTTTTAGTTGCTCAATTTGTTTCTTAACGGCATCAATATCCGAGCCTACTGGTCCAAGCCGTTCAAAATTACGTTCTGCTCGATTCAAAAACTTTTCTAGATTTTGCAAAGTCTCATGGAACTCCATTGCTTTTTCCATTGCATCAATTAAATTTTCTTCACGTTTTGCATATAGAGCTGTTATATTATCCCATGCATTATCTAAGTCTTCGATATGTTTTTTAACTTCTGGTTTATCGGGTTCGCCACACATATTTATCAAATTACTACCGTTGCGACGCACTTGTTCTACTTCTGGCTTAGTTTTATCAATTTTAAAACGGACTTCTTGTAAGGCAACTTGTTGCTTTTGAATTTCCTGTGGCTGGGCAGCAGGGGGCTCTTGTGATGACAAAGTTTCTTCCAAGTCTTTAAGTGTGCCCATTACATCATTTAACTGTTTCCAGAAAGGTTCTGCCACGTTTAAAATGTCGTCGAGTGAGCTGCCGCGATTTTTTGTGGCTTTTTGCACATCATTCCAGAGGCTGTTCAATTTTTCAAGTTTAGACTTAATATCCCGTACGGCTGGATCTGCTTTATTACCTGCCTTTGCAATAACTTCGTCAGCTGCCCTTTTTACTGCCGTAAAGGCATCCGAACGTTTATCCAAATCATCTGCTAATGCCGCGTTATCTTCGATTTGCTCTTTAATTTTTTGTGGGAGGGCTGATAGTGGATCCAGTTGATTAACTTGATCCACGGTATTAGCTAACGCTCGAAGCATGCCTTCTAATTTGTCTGAAAACTGGCTTGATTCTTGCAAAGCGTTTTCTAGCATTTGCTGTCGTTCACGTAACTCAAGACGAAGTGCTGCATAACGTGCATTATCACAATCAAGAACATCACTTATTTTAGCATTGTCATCATCAGATACAAGTACTCCTAAGGCTTCCCCTGTTTTATTCAACTTATCCAGTAAGGGTTTATGTTCACTAATAGAAAGCAGAAGTCGTTCATTTTTATCCTGTTGAGTTGTAATTTGATCTGGCCGCAATACAGGCATGCTGAACCTCGAAAGTTGTTGTTCCATGTCATCTAACCAACTTGATAAACCAGTATGCGATTCAGCAAAATGTTCAGACAAAGGTAATGCTTGCTCTAATATTCCTAGGCGTTCACTGCACAACTGAGCAACGGAATCGACGATTTCTTTTAAATCATCTAGTTTTTCTCGAAGTGCAGATATATATTCGCTTTGTGGAGATTCTCTCAAAATTTTTTTGGATGATGCGGCAATATCGCGAACTCGACCCTTTTGGCTTGATATATCATCATTAATTGACCGATGTTCTTGTAATTGAAAACGCACTAATGTTGGCTCGATTGCAGGTGGATCAGTTTCACGAAGACTTGTGTCCATATCTCGGAACCATTCCAACAATTCATCAATATCTCCAGTTACTTCCTTTACGCGTTGAGTGCTAAGATGGAAACGTTCCGCTTTACGTTGAATCTGCTCCACAATTGCATCGAAACGTCTATTATCACGTGTAACAATATTTTCAATTGAAGATGAACCTTCACCAGGGGAGATTTGACATAATTGGGGTCCAACTAAGTTAATATTGTCTATGACAGGTCGCATTTCAACTAATTCCGTTTCCAGACGTAGCAAATCTGCATGACAAAATTCACTTGCTGTAAAGGTACTTTCCGCTATTTGCATCCAATCTAACAAATGTTTGTGAGAATTATGAAATTGTTGCACTAACGGAAGGGAATTCTTGGTCTTTTTAAGGAATTCACCTCCCCGTGTCGCCAATTCTCCATACCGGCGCTGAAGTGCATCTAATTTATCTTTTAGTTGTAAAGCTTCGTCATTAGAAATGTGTTTCATCAACTCGGACCCTGAATCGACTGTAGATTCAATGTTGGGTGCCTGACTAGCAATATTTTCATTCAATTCTACTAAATAATCCATTTGTTCCAATAGTTTTTCCGGATAAACAGCAATAGGTTTAAAACGTAATAATTCCTGTTCCATTCTTTCCATCCAGGTAACCAGTTCTTGATATGTTATTACTAAATGTCTTAACTCTTGGCGAGACTCAGCTAACAAGGAACCAATATTTTCACTTAGTTGAACTACGTTTGTAAACCGATCGGATATATTTCGAACTTTCTCTGCTAGTTGGACAGCTTCATCTTCACCTACCAATTGCATTAATTGCCCAGCAATGTCTGCTAAATCGGTAAAATTTGTTTTTTTAGATAGTATTTCATCATGTAATTCGTTGTGTTCCTTGATACGGTTTTGAATTTTTTCTTCATCAGTTGGAACAAGCTCCATGTTTTTGACGGATCGCTCTACTCCATCTAGCCATAGCTCCAGAGGAATGACTTTATCATGAAAAGCTTTAGCAACATCCATTGTGGCCTCCAAATCACTCTCTCGTTGTTCAGCTCCATTTGTGAGAGTATCGAATCGTTTCACAAGGTCATTCAATTGACTTTCAATCGAATCTCGTTCTGAAGATTCGCATGCATTAGCTACTTCTATGCCCATTATGGAAAGAGAAGACATCGAGTTTTGTCTGTCCATTAACATTTTTTTCAAAAACTTTTGTTCTTGCAACTGGGCTTTAACAACTTTATAATCCGAACTAGGCGGTTTTTGATTTGCCACCATTTCCTCTGTGTCAGAAAGCCATTTAGAAAGGCCTGATAAGGCTTCTTGAAACCTTCCAGTTTGCAAAAGAGCCACATCCAACCGTCTTTCACGTTCATTCATTAATTCTTTGAGATTATTCCAACTATCATTTAAAGATTCTAAATCTCTTTCTATAACGGCTGTTGAAACACCATTACCTGCTGACCTAACTAAACCATTGCCATCATTATTTACTTTGACAATTTTCTGTGAAAGAGTTTCTACTTTCAGATTTCTAAAATTACGAAAATCTTCCTGTTGGCGACGAATTTGATCGAGTTCTGAACTAACCGGTTTAAAATTATTGAATTCCAACTTTACGCTTCTTAAGTCATCAAGGACTTGTTCTTTTGAATCATTGAAATGTAGTAACGCTTTTAATGTGCTCTGTAAATCACGTTCCTGATTACGGCTATGGTTATCTAAACAATTTAGTGTGTTACGTATTGAGGAAATTTGAGCAGGAATTTGATTTTCAGTAGAAATTCCTGAATCCATAAGAGCGGTAGAATCACGAGCCATATCGTTTACGAGATTAGACATAACTTCAAGTTTTGAATGTATATCGAATATTTCGTCGAGCTGGGATTTTACGATTTTAACTTCACGGCCAGGTGGTGCCAAGTTTTCGATCTGTTGTTCTAAATTGCTTAAATCAGACAAAAAAATTTTAATTTGGTCATTTAACTTCGATATAGTTGAGGCAGCAGATTGCAATTCATCAAATCTATCACTAAGACGAACATTTAAATCGGAAACGCGGTCAAGCATATTATCGACATCACTACATAAATGATCACCATCACCTCCAGCTGTTTGACATTCTAGAGATATTGCCTTTGCCATAGACTTTAATTCATTTAGAGGTTTTTCTAACTTCATTAATTCATCCCGTATAGCTTTTACACGTTCAAGAAGTTTTGGGTCTTTTGCAGCACCTCCTAATGCATCATGCGCAGCTAAACGATCTTCACACCGACTTACAGCGTTATCCATATTCCTTAACTGATCGTTGAAATCAAGTAACCGCCTTGAACACTTCTCAATATCTTGCGTTTTATCAATTAAATCATTGTTAAGTTTTTCCCATCTATCCTTCACATCTTGTAACTCGCACTTTATTGGATCTTTGTCAATGTCGCAATAACTTATGAAGGTTTCTCCTGAACCCCTAGTTGTCTCGTATTCATTCGAATGTTTCCAAACTTCACTTCGAAGTGTCTGAATATCCCGCAAACGATTTTCAATATTCGATTTATATAGTTTTCCGGGCGTTAACGTAGCCAATTTATCCTCTGCCAATCGTAACCATGATAAAAATGCCTCCGACGTTTGTACATATTTTTTACAATGTTCCATACACGTTTGAAGACGAGAATGTCTTTCGGAGACTTCTCTTCGAAGTTTATCCCACAGTTGCTGTATTCGCTCTAGATCACGTTTTATAGTTCGATGTTGTTGGCGATCACTCAATTCCTTTCCCTTGTTGGTAAGCATTATAATTTCGTGTTCTCGGGCCATTACTTCACGATATATAGGTTCATGAGCGACAATTTGATGCTGCAAAGTTGGCTTATGCGCCGATAAAAGGAGTTTCTCAGACAAATCAGATAGTTCCCCAGACAACCAACCTAGCATTTTTGTACAATTTTCAGAAAGATGACGGCTGTCTCGTAATGATGCTTCAGTTTCTGCCTTTTTAGTGTCCAACTTTCGTTGTAAAGTTTGATATTGTTTTTCTAAAGCAGTAACTTTGGAATTTACATCAGCTCGAGAGACAGAGTCCCCAAGAATATTGCAAAGAAATACAGCTGATTGTTCAGCGTCTGCAAGCAATGATCTTTGTCCTTCCAATTGTCTCTCCAAATTTTCAATTTTACGTAAATTTTCTTGACTGTCACCATCTTCAGACAATCCATCTAACTTATCACTGATGCTTTGTAGTGCCTCACGTAATCTATTTATAGCTGCATCAAACTCTTTGCTACTGTCGGCAGCTCCTCCCAGATTGTTGGCGCGTTCATCTAAACGTGTGACTATATCATCCCATTTGTATATTATATCATTTAATTTTTTCTTTATATTTTGTATATCAGATGGATTTATTATACGATTTAGGACATCATGGCCAGTTTCTTGAAAATGGTTTAATTGGGGTTGTTGTATTCGAAATTCTTCTCGGAGGACCTGTACTTGCTGTACTTGACTCTGAACCATTCTTGAGTCTGTAGAAATAGGACCAAGAACAGTAAGAATCCTTTCTTTGCTTTGCAACCAATTGGATAAATTGCTGTATATATCCAAAAAGTCACGTAGTTTTTCAGAAAGCTCTATCCGCCATTTGCACGCTTCACTTAAACTTTTCCATTTCTCAATTATATTCTCACTTTCTAATCGCAATTCATCTGCACCGATAACATCAGATTTTCGTCGAAGGATATCTTTGATCTGTACCTTAGTAGTATCTAATAAGCTTTGTTTTTCATACATATCTTCTAGAACTTTTCTGGCTTGTTGAATACATTGATCTGCTTCAACTTTATTTGATGCAGATTCTTTCGGAACTTGACGCTGAGTGCGATCTAAAAACGATGTCAAATTTTTTAAATTTTCATACTGTTTTCGAACTTCTTCAGTCATATTATCGATTTCATTTTGTCGATCAGTTAAACGAACGCCAATCAAACTGTAACGATTATTAATCTCTTTTAACTGCTGTTGAATTGGGGATAATTCTGAAATTTGAAAACCGTCCTGAGAGGATCTACGACTTCCAAATCCACTAGAGGTGGTAGAAAGAGGGGATAAAATTCCCACCTTAATTGGACTTGGAGTTCTAGCATCTCCAGGTGCAGCACGCATGGGGCTTACTCTTTTAATTGGGCTGTAAGATATCCTTTTACGATTGGGACTTTCTGGATTGAATAGTGCATCATATTGCGCACCAATATCATTAATCTTGTCTATAGTTTCGCTATAGTCTGTATATTTGTAAACAATTGGTTTAAGTTCCTCATGTTGTTCGCGAATTTTTTTTAAATTCAGAGCGATAGGACTCATTTTACTTATCACGACTTCCATTTCAGACAACCATGAAATTACTTTCCCTTTCATTTCCTCATATTGTATTTTTTGTTCGACCTTTAGCTTGGAAAGTTTCGTTTTTTCATCCAATGTTACATTAATACTCCGCCACAGATTTTCAACAGATTTCAATCGATCACGTAAAATATTAGTATCAGTAACATCACGTTGGCCTATTAAATATTTGCAGTTATTAACACATTTTTCATATACAGGGGCCTTAGTCTCTTTTGCGCGTATTAGATCGTCCATGAGAGATGATAGTTTCTCTATTGACAAGTTATTTGCATCCCGATTATCCATCATTTGTTGTAAATCATGTAAATCATTTTCTGTACCTTCCATTTCTTCAAGACATTTTACTAAATTATTATATACATCTTCCAAAAAATCTCCTCTTTTGTGCAATTTTTCGGTGAGCTTCTCAACCTTTTCAGAAACAACTTTCAAATTAGTTTCAACATTTTTGGAAATACGTGGATTAGATGCAGAATCCATGAGACGTTTGGCTGACGCTTGCACACTATCAATGGTTGCCTCATGCGAAGTAACATCTGCAAAGAGTGCTTTATGTTCACGCATTTGCTCTTGTAAACGCTCTTTTATAAGAGATGCGGGGCAATATTGCAATTTAAATTTATCTTCAGCTTTATTTACCCAAATAATCAAGTTTTCAAGCGCATCTTGAACCCCTTGAGATTGTACTAATGTTTTGTCAAGAATCTTACAATGTTCACTAAGTGTGTCAAGCATTTTTTGGTAGTTTCCTTTCAATTCCAAGGCAGGTTTTTCCAATTTTTTCGATTCGTTTGGACTTAGCTGACTACCCAATATTTTTACTAAATCATCTAAGGTTTGGTCAATATTATCTATTAAACGACCATTAGATAACAATTCATTGTGAACCGATTTCGCTTTATTCACTTGATCGGAAGCAGATTTTGTATCGGCGGAAAGAGGTTCTGATAAAACACGTGAAACCTGTGGTTGCATAGTTCGAATCCACTCTTCTGCCTTATTCAAAGTATTTTGAAATTCTCGTTGACAACTATTAAGTCCAGATGCACGGTCCTGAAGGGCATTTGCACGATGTAACAAATCTTTGTACTGTGTCGATATCAATGAAACTTCTTGGCGGATAGGACTCTCTGCATTCGATATTGGTTCGATATGCGGTAGGCGTTCGGGTAATGAAGTACGGAAATCATTGAGAATTGATAGGAATTCTTTGCCGCCGTCGACAAAACGCTGTGCTGACATTGTTATAAATCGAAGATCTGCTTGGTGCCCTATAACATCATTTACAAATTCACGTATGGAGTCACCATGTGCAGATAAATTCTTTAAATCAGCTAATGATTGCTCTTTGTCTTCAAGACGATGTCGGGCTTCTTGTAACCAATTGAAGAAAATACTTAATTCGCAAAATATTTTATTAAGCTCATCCCGAATAGCTTCAAGACGTCGTAATAAACGCGTGGCACGATCAGCGACACGTTCAACTCGCGAACGCAATTCTCTACCAGCATTTTCCAAAGTTGCTACTTCAGGTGTCGAAAGAACATCAGCTCCTGTTAAAACAATTTGACGTATTTGTTCTAAACATGATGAAACTGGTCGTTGTTGTCCTTCAATTTCCTCTTTTATTTGCTTAAAATAACATATGAGAAAAAGTACTGTAGTAAACAATATGTACATATGTATATACACTTACTCTTAAAATATTTGCTTGGTTGCGGATATCATCAATTTTTTCTTTAGGACCGCCGACACTTGCAATTCTGTGCTCAATTGTGCCGACCCACTTAAGCAATTCGTTTACACTTTCCTCACATATGTTGAATTTTTCAAAAACTGCTTGCTATAAAAATACCGAAAATAAGCATTAGACAAATGTAAAGATAGTGGTGATTGTATCGAAAAAAAATTCCTTAGAAGAAAAATTGTTAAATTAAAATGTAAAGCGGTCTAATTCAGCTTTATCATTTGGTGATTGCAATAATTTTCGAAAAATCAAAGCCAATATCCATATGTATGTCATATACGTATATTAAGTTATTATATTTGTGAAAAGAAAGCAAACCATAATGTTAACATACTTCTTTTTATAAATATAGTTAATAACAAAGCCATGCAAAATATTCAACTTAGTAAAGCAGATAAATAACGCATAAACAAGTAACGAATAAAATATACAACGAGTTTCATAAAAATTATACATTGATTATCAGTTGTATGAATAGTTTGGCAACTAAAAATATAAATCTGAAACGATGAAGCTGAAAATACAAAAATGTAAACATAAAATTGCATAAAAACGATATAAAAAGAACAGAAGAAATTTACAACTTACCAAAACAATATAACAACTAAAATACATTAGGTATATTGAAGCTAAAATCGTTAAGGAGGTATTTCAGTACAACATAATAACGAATTTCCAAGCTTGCGAATTTGGTAAATATATTCCAGTTATATTAACATGCTTATCGTAAGTATATAAAATGCAACAAAGTTGATCAAAATCTCGAGTTTAATCGATGAGAACACTGACATTTTTCCTTCATACGCAATATAGCCAGGGAAGATTACGAGGAATTCACTAAGTTCTTAAGAACATGAGTACACTAATTCATCACATGATAATGACCAAGAACAAAGTGTTTATTAAAGTTTTTAAACTGCTTCTTAATCGAATAAAAACTAAAAAAATATCCTATCATAATAGAGATCCAATAGAGAAAGATCAAAATTAATCAGACATTTTACGCAAAACTTGTGTTCCGAACATGACATTAAGAGATGATTTATTTGAAATTTGTGTATGTATTTATTCGAAATATAATAAATATAATTTAATTTAATAGCAAAATTAAGTATGTTTCTCAAATATATAACACTCGTGAAATATAACTTTAAAAATTTGGGTTTACCAAACTTCAAAAACTGTTTGGAGAATGATATGAAAATAACAAATATACTAAAAAAAAACCAGCGGGATTTTTTTAATACCTCTATCATTAAATTCATTGTTTATTTCGAAAGACAACAATTTTCAAACCATATATTAATAGATTTTTCCATTACGTACTCTCATAGCCATTTCCTTTTTTATTTACGCGCAATGGTATATATAATCTCGTATGTAAACAATATATAGTATAGAAGGAAGATGTCGCTCGAAATAGTTGGCTTCCAAATTTGATTACAAACAGACAGACAGGGCGACTCAGATAATTGGATAAGATTGGACCAGAGGAACGTATATTTTTATACTTCAGATGGATTCAGGATAAGATTAATTAATAATAAGTTGGCGGTTACGGCTTTAAAACGTATTGGCCGACCACTTTAAATTCATAGAATGCCTTTTAATACAATTTTATATTTTAGTTCATGCAACACACTTACATATTTAATACTTAATGTTGTCTAACTTACTCGCTGTTCGGCAGGTAATATGAGGCCCATATGAACTGCTTTTATTAAATCAATTTTCTTTTTGTTGAGACCGTGATTTACTAAATAACCGTTAATTCCATCAATGAGACCATTGTTAATTGCCGATGTTAATGGAACGATTTTATCGGTAATGGAACCGCGCACAACTGTCGAAGAGGGATCTAGCAGTCCGCATGAAATGGATTCTAATAGCGTAAACCGATTACCTCGTTCTAAATTGGTATTCATTTGGAATGGGTCTATTAGACAACCACTTTCAGTATTGTATAAGTTGAATTGTATTGCTTCTATTAAACCGAATGATCGTTTGGGTGTAACAAGCAAACCAGATTCATATGCACTTTGTAATGTATATAGTTTGGACGTTCGAGTGTTCAGAACATTGGCTTTATTTGCATCTATTATACCTTTCCGAAAAGCTTCGGATAATCCAACTAATTTCATTTTAGCTTCATCCTTAATTAATGCTGAAAAAGGATCAATTATACCGGCGGTGATAGCATCTTTCAGTGAATAAGTCTTAGTATTCTTATCGGAATGAGCCAGAGATTCAGAGTCATTGTTACCATCGTTTGTTAACTCATGCGAACTCGTTTTAAAAGTTATTAAACCTGTTTCCAAATCGAGACTTTTACTTTCGACTGCTTGATTGAAAGTAATAGGCTCACGTAAATATACAATAGTTGAAGGATCGATTGCAAAGAATAACGATTTCGGATCGATTAAAATTTGTTTGTTTATATCAATTAAATTATTTTTTTGAGCTATAGAAAACGGAATAAGTTTGGAAGAGTTCAATTGTCGTACAAACGCAGTATTGGGATTAAGGATATTAAAACGTATAGCTTCATCCAAAGACATCTCTTGAGGTTTGGTATTACCTTTTTTCTGAGAAGACCCTTCTAATAAAACCTGTTTTGCGGAGCTTTCACCAAAAAGTTTCGAAACTGGAACCAAAATACCTTTACTAAAGGCTGTTTCATAATTGAAAAACTCTTGTGTTTTAGAATCCATTACATGTCCTTTACTAATATCTATACACCCATTCTCAATGGCTTCAATTAAATCCCAATCATTCATTTCACTTTTATGTATAGTAGTTTTTGGATTGATGAAACCATTATAAATAGCATCATTTAAGTTATAATATTTACTAGTGCTGGGGTCATAAAATGTGCCGCTCTCAGAATTATATAATTTCATACTAATTATTGTTTTAAGATCCAGTGACCGTCGATTAGTAACAATTAAACCACGATCTCGCGCATTTTGTAAGTCTATAAAATTCCCATGTAAATTGTAATAACCATTTTCATTAATAATTTCTTTTGAAGAAGCATCAGATAACTGCACGTATTCTTCGTTTTGACAATTTTTTATCCAACCACTAGTAACGCTCACGATATTTTCAGAGCATGCTTCTCTTAAGCTTAGTTTATTGTTTGTGATGGGGTGTACAATTTTATTTTCTACCTTATCGAAAAATCCCATAGTCAGTATCTCATATAACCCGAATTTTGCGTTTTCTATATCAACAATGAGACCCATATTTAATGCAGTCTTTAAAGAAATACCTTTATTGCTATACAGATCTTTGAAAACACCATCTCGCTTATTTATAACCCCCAACCTACAAGTCTCATTTAAATTGTAAATTTTTTCATTTACTTCATCGAAATAGCAAGGTAGTTGAGCATCTATAACTGAGTCCCGAATCGCTTCTAATAATGTTATTTTTCTGCCTGTTTTGGAGTCAATTACCTTGCCGGCAAAATCATCAAATAAGCCTTGATGTAAAGCCCTTTGAATACTTATTGGTGCTTGAGGATCTTTCAGTATTCCTATTTCAAAAGCATGTTTAATGTTAATTTTTTTGTTGTTATATACCAACAGACCTCGTTCCCAATCAATTATATCTGTCACTGTGGCCTTTTTCAAGTCAAGGTTTGTGTAAATTTCAGTGTCAAAATCTTTTAATTGTATATTGTTAATGTCAATCAAATGTGAGTTAATTCCTTCGACTAACGATAATTTTTGGCCAGTTTTGGGATCAGTAATACTTCCATCGGATTCGTTATAAATGTTTTTGCTTATAGCTTTACCTAGAGAAATTGGTGTTTTAACCTCAACTAAAATCCCATGCTCAAATGCTTCTTTAAAATCGATTTCTGAGACTTCTTCACTTTTGATTGTACCTTTTTTGGAATCCACAATGCCAGCATCTACCGCTTTCATAAAAGGAAACATTTTATTATCTAATTTGAGAATAGTCGAGTAAGGATCAATAATTCCCCTGCGAATAGCAGCTTCAGTTGAGAGTTTTTCTCTTGTAATTGAGTTGCTAAATTTGCCTGATTTTGGATCGTATAGACCATTATATACTGCATCAGGCAAACTTCTCTTACGCTTTGACGGAACTAGTACTCTACAGTCTAAAGCTTCGCTTAATGACATTTTTACCGATGTATATGGATCGATAATATATCCACCAACGGGATCTAGTAAACCTTTAGTAATCGCCTCCGTTAAACTTATAATAGAATCGGTTTTTGGATCTAATATAATTAGCTCATCTGGATTTAAATACTTTAGTGCTATTGCTTCTTTTAAATTAAAAGGCTTGCCATCGATTTGCAAAGTGGATGTAGTGGGATCAAATATATTTCGGATAAGGCAGTCCACCAAAGATAATGGTTTCTTTGTGCTAATCAAGTATCCTTTTACAAAGGCTTCGTCAAGCGTTAGATGTGGATATCTCAATACACCTTTGACAGTATCAAGGAGACCTTCTTTAGCAGCTATTATACCGGATACAATAGTTTCCTTTCCGTCATGTTTTATTAAAGAAGTTTCTAATTCAACGAAGCCTAACTCAATAGCTTGCTGTAAAAGCATTTCGTTTCCAGTTATTGGATTAAATACTTTTCCAGTATTGGGAGAGTAATATTCACGTTGCAGTAATTCTGTTAAACTCCAAGTGATTTTATCGGTTTTTACCAAATTATTTTCCATACCCACGTCAAAGGGCATAAAAGTGTTTGATTTCGTATCTTTTACTTGTCCTCTCTCAGGTACAACTAATTCGTCTTCAATAGCACAATGCAAACTTAGCTCTTTATTTTCCAAAGAGTCTACTATAAGAGATATTTTTGGATCCACTAAACCGATCTCTATGGAACGCTGAATATCGACTTGATTCTGTGATTTTGAATCATACAGTTTTCCCGTTTCTTGATTATAAAGACCCTTACGTATAGCCGCTTCTAAAGAGATCGGCTTGCGTTCACCAGCCACAAGAAAGCCTAGTTTAAAGGCTTTCTCCAATGGTACTTCTTGCAATGTCTGAATATCTATCATTGTTCCTGTTTGCATATTTACTACTCCCAACTCAATTGCCATACGCAGTGGAATAATTTCTCCACTTATGGGATCCCGTACTGACAGGGAATGAATATCAATGACTCCATTATTAATAGCATCAGTGATGGAGCATAATTTACCATCGCTAAGCAATATTTTACCACTTTCTGGATCAACGACGTTTTCAATATTAGATGGTTTTGATTTCATTCCTGGATCGGTATAAATAATCCATTTACGGTTAATACATTCGAAAAATGGAATCTTTTTACCAGTTTTTGGATCTACCATATGGCCATTATGACGATTTAACAGTGGACGATCTAATGCATCCAACAAAGTCTCATATTCACCAGTAGTAAAATTTTTTACTAATAGAGATTCAGGATTAAATACTCTACGATACAATACTAAATCTTGAAATGAAATTTTTCGCCTTGTTGAAGGGTCTATAAAATATTCATTTTCTAAATCATATGCATTAATTTCACTCAATATTGGCGCCGTTAATACATATGGATAATTTAATAGGTATGAAGTCGTCTTTAAAACCACTAAACTTTCACTATGAACTTCCACCTCATCTTGAAGAAAAAGTGTTTCAGTTTCTAACAATGTTTCTATATTATCCGATAGTTTTTCGCCATTTATAATAATTCTGCAATCTTTAGGATTAATTATTTTCTTTGAAATGGCATTTTCAATTGTATATATTACAAAATCCAAACACGTGTCGGTAGTATCGTTTCCATCGTAGTCGAAATCTCTGTCTAAGCTCTTCATATCATTCAAATAAAATGTGATATTCTGTTTATCATCGCTATTAGCATGATTTTCTTTTACCGATCTCTCGTATTCTTCTGTCACGAATTTTTCTGCGTCATGAACAATCTTTTCTGTATTCTGTAATGCATTAATTTTTCGATTATACTCTGGATTCGGTTCAACTACAACATTATCGTTTGCAGAACATTCTGAATTTTCCTCATCCCATTTAAATTCTTTTGCATTTATTGAGTAATCTTCATCTACTTTAACTTTCTCTGTTAAAATACCTAATTCTCTTGCTTTGCCCACCGTACATATATCACCAGTTTGAATATTCTTGACTTCATTATTAGAAACTAGAATATATCCCTGCATCAATTCAATGGTTTTTGTGGTAACAGTATGAAGAGACTTAATCGTTTCCATAGTTCTACTAGTGGACAATGGTTGTTGAGTCATAACGAAATCACATAGCGGTTTTAGTAACAAATATCCTTCTTCTAATGCGAGACGTATTGATATATTTGCGCCAGTTTTTAAATATCTAACCGTTTGGTTTTCCACATCAATTAGACCCTGAGATAAAGCGTCATCTATTTCAATAGCATCTACCCTTGGAGGGTAAGGAATACACATGATAATATTGCTTTCTATAGCTTCTTTGACAGTAATTTTTTGGTCTGTATAAGGATGTTTTATTTCATTTTTTTTTGGCATTAAAAGTTTTCTCTCAACGGCAACGGGAAATGTCATTGCTATGGGTGGCAATGTTGTGGAACAATTGTCATAGCTTAAATCAAACAATTCTTCATTGATAGCTTCAGTTAGATTGAAAGTTTTATTATCTATTTTGAAAACTGAATTTATACCATCAACTATACCACTTTTTAATGCGTCTTGGAGTGTGCACTTCTTTGGTTTCATAATCACTGAAAGGGGATCAAGTACATCACAAATAATAGCTTCATTAATATTAAGTAGATAACCACTATCAGGATGTATTATTTTTTGACAATTATTATCTATAAGACCTTGCGCTAGGAGTTTCGGTATAGATAAACTTTTGGCTAGTGGTACTAGTATATAATTACTAGTTTCTGGGTCAATAACTTCGGCTTCAACCGCCTGATTTATATTTAAAATCCGATTTCTCTGTGTGTCTAAAATGTTGCCCATTTGCCCATTGATAATACCCATCTCTAAAGCTCGCCTTATTGTTAAATCCTTTTGCTTGGAGAAATTTTCGAGAATATCTTTGGTCTCTTCGTCAATTATTCCTTTTTGTAAAGCATCTGTGGGCTTTAAGATAATTTTTCGCATTTTTTGCAATGACCTCGAAATACTAATTGCCTTACTTAGTGGAACAATACCTTGTTCGTAGGCTACTTCAACAGGAATTATTTCGCCTGTTCGTGGATCAGTAATAAATCGAAGAGTGTGTAAGGCATCTTCTACAGGGGTAGGTGGAGTGCCAGAAACTTTTATTAATCCAATTTTCAAAGCTTCAGTAATAGATTTAGATTCTCCACATTTCGTCAAAACCATACCGTTTACTGAATCAAAAACTTTACGACTGATTGCTTCTTTAACAGAAACCTCTTCATTTGCAAAAGTATCAAAAATGCTTATTATATTTTCATCGAAAATTCCTTCCAACGCCGCCTCAAATACATTTCGAGATTGACCCGTTCCTGTAAAAATCGCTAACATCGTTGAAGGATCAAAAATTATTCCTGGGGTTATTTGAAGTGGATCAGGGCATTCATCTTTGCGCCAGGTTACCTCCATTTGATTGAAGATAGGCGATGTATTTTCGACAATTTGAATATTTTGAGCTCTAGTTATATTAGTAGGAACATTTGTTGTTTTGACGTCTTCTAAAATTCTTTTCCTTTCAGAGGGATGTTCAATAGTCAAGCGTTTGTAATCATCTTTATAGGTATTTCTTGAGTCAGTAAATTTTTCTTTTTCATAAATTCCCGATGGTAGTAGTTTATCGCTTTCAGATTCATTTGTAATATTTAAGGGTTTCTTTTGCTTTGCTAGCTCATCATCTAAATCTGGGATCAAAAGACCATAAGACAGGGCTTGCTGTACCGAATAAACATTTCCGGTTTTACGGTCCTGATACAATTGGCGATCTTCATCAATTAAACCTTGACTAACAGCATCGGCAAAAGTTAAATTTTTTTCTTGTGTTTCCTGACTAGTAGTTTGTATCGACACATACCTATTAACTGTTCGTGTAACAGTTTCGGTTGTCAGTGTTATATTTAATAAGCTACTTAGAAATAAAGCACCTTCTGGTGAAATATATTTATTTTCAATAGCTAAATCAAGAGGCACATTTTTTCCAGTTTTTGGATCCAGTAAGTATCCAATTTTAGGATCTATTAAATTATGGAAACATAAATCAATAACAGTTAATTCATTTCCTCTCGTGTCATAAACACCGATGCGTTTAGTAAACATTTCGTAAACTTCTTGCCTTACCATATTTCTCTTTACCGCCATATCTAAAGGTACATACTCATTTTTACTAACTTCCAACGTAAAACTTTGCCCTTTTTTACATAAAATATCACGAGATAAGGCCATATTAAAGCTAATAAAATTATTGCTTCTTAAATCTTTGAAAGCATCTATATTAAATATGGATTTTTGTGACACCGAACTTATAAGACCACGCTCTACTGCCTCTGGTATAGTTATTACCTCTCCAGTCATAAAATCCCTGTACTTATATTCCGTTGGTTGTATAATTCCATCCTTTATTGCCTCCTGCAATGTAATTAATTCTCCCTTTACTTTACTAATGCATTTTAAATTATTATAATCTAAAACCCCAAACCTAATCGCTTCCATTAGATCCAATTTACTTCGACGCATTGGACTATACATTTTCTCAATATTATCTACCAAATTGAAATCAACCACATCTTTCAATGTATAGGGCTTAACGATGAGCTTTCGAGTTTTAGCCTCTGCAAATGTTAACTTTTCTTTTGTAGTTTCGTTTAAATAACGTCCAGTTTTAGAATTTAGAATTCCATGTTTAAGAGCTTCCTTCACCGAAATTTTTATATCATTCTTTGCATCTACCACTTCAACAATATTGGCATCAATAAGTTGATTCTCTACGGCGAGGTCGAGTTTAAATTTTTCACCAGAATTACGATCTGATATCCAACCTGCCGCATCAACGAGTCCGTGAGAAATAGCATCACTTAAGCATAATGCACTTGATTTTATTGTTATTGACTCATGCTTTATCATATATCCTTGATTATATGCCTCAGCCAAACTTATGGATTTTTTTGGTTCAATACCAATACTATTAATGGATAAAGTCTCGGCAATTTTCTGAGAGTTTGTTATGATTTTTTCATCTCTAGAAGTGTTCTGAATTTGCTCTTCGGAAGATCCAATTTTTGATTCTGCTTCATTTATCTCACTCTGTATTATTTCCAATAACGATAGTTCACGCCCTTTAGAATCTTTAGTAGCGCCAGGTTTTAGCAAATACTGAGACAATTTAGTGTCAATAAATCCTTGTTCTGCTGCTGCTTCCAAAGGAATGTGTTTATCGCTCAATATTATTTCACCTGAACGTACGTCCAAAATCCGCAAATTAATAGCTTGTCTGATTGTAATACTGTCACCAGTTCGTGGATCACATATGCCGGCAATATCAAGAACATTGTCACTAAATATCACATTTTCATCCACCGATACGCTGGTTGTTTCTCTTTTGAAGCCACTGATCTCAGTGCTACTTAAAAGACGGTTATCATTTTCTGCAGAGATGAATCTATAAAATGTAATAATTGTGCTTAGTTAAAATAAAAAAAAAACATTTCTTTAAGGGATTATGAGTTTTACTGATTTTTGTTGTTTGTGTTTTGTGTCCACATCAGATTTTTATTTTGTTTTCGATTACACAAAAATTCAGATTTATTTATGATTTATTTTAAACTAATTGAAATAAAAACGCAAAAGAAAAGACAAATAAAAAGATATATAGATAAAGATATAAGATAAAAAATAAAATAAAATATATTAATGGCAGGGTGAAAGATTCATTTCAATATAAATCTACCAAAAACTAGTAAAGTAATCATTGAATATACATATTTATTTGTCAATAGAAAAGAAACAGAGATAAATATTATTCATCGTTTCCAAAATAAGGTGCTAAGAGGCATTGTTAATGCTCTTGGTACATGAGAAACATGAGGTGAATTCAAAAAATACCGAAAATTTTCGTTTTCTGAAAAAAAATTTTATTCATTCGTCTATATTAATGTTAACGCCTTCAAAATAGTCTCCATTTGATATTATGCACTTATGCCAGCGCTTCTTCCAATCGTGAAAACACTTCTCAAACTCGATTTCTGGGATAGCCTTTAGCTCTTTCAGCGATGCGCTTTAAAAGTCATCTATACGTGAAGGCTCTCTTTATTTTTGGAAATAGGAAAAAGTCACACGGAGCCATGTCTGGCGAATATGGAGGCTGGGGCATATTTAAGTTACAGTATTGCAGTATTTTTTTTGGCCAAGAATTCACAAACAAGCAACGAAGTGTAAGCATGTACATGATCGTGGTGAAAAAGCCATGAATTGTTTTTCCACAAACCCGGGCATTTTTTTTCGGATTGCTTCACGCAAACGGCGTTGAACTTGTAGGTAGGTACTCTTTATTGACCGTTTGACCTTGAGGCAAGCATTCATGATGTACTATGCCAATAAAGTCGAAGAACATTCCCGTTATTTTCTGAACACACCTCGTATATGCAAAAAGTAGCTTACAGCTAATTACATGCAGCTTTAACTTCCCAAACTTCGTTAAATTAACATGAAAAGCAGCCGCAAGAAAAAAAATATTTATTTGATTGTTCAAGCAAATGATCCACTAATATACAATGGTAAGCTGAGCAATATTCGCAGATATACGTTCTCACACACGCAAAGGGATATATTTCAGCACTCCAGCAAGATGTTTGCTCATAGCTTATTTCATGCCGGTACTTTTTGGCGTTGCGGGGGCAGCCAGTTGCGTAACTTTTGTACATTTTACAACATGCGTTGAATTATTGCTTTATGGCATTTATATATTGTTTTTGAGCTTTAAGTGATCAGGAGAAAATTTTAAACAAAATGGATAAATTAACCGCAGAACTTCAGCAGATTTTGTTTTCTGGAAGATGTTCATTTTTGCTGAACAGATAAAGGCTCAAGTGGACGTTTGGTCGCCCAATACTGAACTTAAGACATGCAAAATCAATGCAACTTTAAAACACGCCGTTGGTAATTTTACCTTTGTCGCGGGTGTTATGAATAAAACGATGTACCTCAACAAAAAAAAAAACTTAAAAATAAACAATTAATTACAAATAAATAATTTATTTAATAAATAAATAAAAATAAACTTAACCCAATGAATCGTGAGGCTTGGAATAATCCACTATAACATTCAAAAACAAAAATCGGCAATCGTACAGACGTCTTTGATAAAGAATTGCCCACATTTAAAGGATCCACTGACCCAGGTACCCGATGTGAATTGAGAATTTATGCTCTTTGTTGGGGACACAATGCAAACAATGAATGGAAAAATGCAATTTTGGAAGAGTGGAACGGACCAACAACAACAACACAACACAAAAACTGGTGGAATCAATATCATGCAAAATATTACATATTTTTTATTCGTTTCTTTAAGTTATTTAAAAAGAAAAACGTGCATGAAATATTCTGTGACTTAAAATTTGATATTGCTTTTGTTTTTAAGTTTTTACACTTTCATTTCAGCACCTGTATGAAATAGCTGATGCTAACTGTATGTTGTGCCACAAAAAATATACGTACTCTTTTATTAACATCGCGAGATTCATGTTGAAAAATATTTTACAATACAATAAAACCATATTGCTTATTAGTTGAAATATACGAATGTAGTAAATGTTTTCTGAACTCTGAAAATTTTTACATTAATTTGCGAATCGGATGTTGGACTTAAAAAATTTATTTACATATATTTCCATCTCAAAGAAATTTATAAGTATAATTATATTTATAATTTATAACACATAGAAATAAGAGTATTCTACTAGGATGAGATAATTTTGAAATATTAACTAAACTTTACAAAATAATTAAAACAGCTAGTATTTCTATTGCTGAATTGAGACTTTTGAATAGTTTAGTTGGACAATTCTGGCTGTTATAAAATTTTTTTAACATTACAAAAATAATGAAATGTTACACATTTTTTTAATTAATTCAATGACTGCTTTCGTTTTTCTATCATTTTATATAGACATTCTACTTATATTTAATATTATGTTTTATTTTCTAACCTTGGTTTTTTTTAAAGACTGAGATTCCTATTATTTTGTAGACAACTAATATAACATTTTGAATTATATCTTTAACTTAAGGAAAATAACATGTTAACTTAAATTGAGATTCCTGATTTTAAAACGATTTTTTTAAATCTTAGGAAATGTTTGTAAAAAAATATCTATAGTAAAATTCATATGAAATGACAGTACATATATTAATTTTTAAATAAATTAGTTGCAAAAACTTACCGTAGTTCGCTAGATTCGGTGCTATCCAATTGAAAATTGCATTGCTCTTCTGCTGGAGCAGCTCTTTGTGCAACGCCAGTTCTAAATGTTTTAAGGGGGGTCTGAATACTTTCAGCATATTGCTAAAATTAAGTGCAAAAAATTATTGTTATTGGCATGCTACATTTTTTGGAAACTCAAAAATTGTCAACTATGTTTACCTGGAATTCAAATGCGAAATTATATTCGAAGTCATTCATTATAATTAATGAGATATTTGATGTTTGTTTTCAATTTGTTAAAAGTTCATGTTTCTCATATTAATAAGTTCGCATAAAATAATTGCTGTTAATTTACTAAGCGATTGCGGATGGTACCATCTGCTGACAAGACCTTAAGGATGAATGTGTTGTATATTATAAAAGTGCAATTGCTAATAGCATTTTCTTCTATACTAAAGGCCATATTGAAAATTCTCCAAAATTCAAAATCGCTTTTTCAACTTTGAAAAATCTATTCTAGTTCGCTCAGACGAATATATACTATACTTGTATAACTACACCAGGATTTTCATCTGAAGAATATTCGGAAAATAACCACAAGCAAATTGATTTACAAATGTTATAAGATTAAATATGATATTCACATATTTTATTGAAAATCAAATAGGCCCGTATCTCGAAATTACTAAATTTGACAAACAAGTGCGCAAATAACCAAATTTATTTACATTTGTATGTATATATATTACTAAATAAATTGTAGGTCCAAGTTTAAAGTCTCTGTCCAAAAGTTAATAGATTTCATACATAAACAACGAAGGAAGAGCTAAGTTCGGGCGTAACAGAACATTTTATACTTTCGCAATTTTCAAGGATCAAAGCGGAAGAAGTACTAGCGAAAATGTTGCGAAAGAATTCAATATTCGTTATTCGAAGAATTTTTTAATGGATTACAATCATGTTTGGTATCTTATTAACTAATATCATATAATCACTTAGTTTCAAACCAGAGATATTTATATTTATTAAAACCAATCTAACACAAATCTCTATATTCGTGATATTAGTGCTGTGGGAAGGTACATACCGATATCCATAATTTTTATTATCGAATGGCAATGCGCATTAAATATTCTCGCTTAATTTAATTGTGACATATATACATATTGATGTCGTCCAAAGGGACGAAACTTAATATATTGGATATATGAGGGAAAATTAACTGGAAGAGCAGATACAATTATATTAGGGGCATGGGGTTTAGATCTATACCCCTATACCCCTATACCCCAACCTCTATACCGTTTTCATTCATATTCAGTGCTAAACCACATTATGTGCAAGAAAGTACGTCCACTTAATTTATTTAAATATCACACATAATGACCTAATAAATGGTTTAAAGTCAACTGGTCTAAAGTCGGTAATCACTATATTAGGTATATGGAGACTAGTGGAAGTATTGACCAGAAGTTATAAATTTTTGGTATCAGGATTTATTATTAATAGGGAAAATTGCTTCCTCATATATATCCGACAGATTACCTAAATAGATAGTATAAAATCAATCAAAAGTTCGAAAATTTTTATATTAGGCTAGGGAAAGTATTGAACCGATTTTGTCAATTTTTGTCCCAAATCACCCTATTATGAAGAAAAGATGCTCTCCGAATTTCACTAGAATATCTCACAGATTAACTGATATTTTTGGTAAAAAGTCAGCCATAGGCACAGTGGTACACATATTGGGTATCTGGATGCTTCAAAAGTTGTAGTCCGATTTCGACCATTTTGACTATATGGCACAACTTGAAGGAACTATTTGTTCACAGTTTTCTTTCGATATCTTCATTCGTTCTTTATTTACAGCGAAAGAAATTATATTAAAGTGAATTATTAGATTAGTGAAATTATTAGATTAAAGTGAAAGAAACATATGGAATTTAAAATACTGTTTCATGGGAAGTAAGAGTGTGGTTCGATTTCGCCCATTTTCACACTGGGACATTGGAATGTCATAATATGATGCAAAAAACTTAAATTTGGATGAAACTGGTAGAGTAGTTTCCTAAATATTAGATCTCACTTAAAAGAGGGCGGTGCCACAACTTTAATAAATATGGTTGACTAACCATCAAAAGACACATAAAGTTCACAGTTGTCAGACAATTGGTTCATGAAATATAGCTTTCCGAGTGGTGCAAGTATTGATATTTTTAAAAATCTGGATTAAATAAATCTTCACTAAGTGAGTCAACCATTTGTAACTGGTGCAAGCGAGCAAGTTTAGGTAGAATGGGCACCGAATGCGATGAACTCAGTGGACGTCCAAAAGGAGCTTTTACGGACGAAAATATCGAAATAATTTACAAAATAACTGTGGATGTTGTACATATGTATCATTCATGGATAATAAAAAATCGATCGATTCATGAGATCTGTTCCATCGACATTTCCATTGTCATCAAACCTCAAGGGAATAGTGGCTGGAAAGAAATCTCTGGGACTGGGTCCCATTGTGAACCAAAACACAAATTTAAAAAAGTTATAGATATTAGAATATTATAGTAGAAGATATTAAAAAAGTGATATTGAAAAGTTGAAAAATCGGTATGTTTTGGTATGTATGTCGCCCAAAAAAAAATTATTTGAAACTATACGAATTTTCAGCCTATATGTTATTTATATGAAGTTTATTCTCAGAAATTTCAGCTATTGAGTAAAAAACATCAGCTCTGGAATTTACGGTTTGTTTTAATGAGTCTTAAATTCGTGCCGGGATACAGATGTTTTGGGCGTTTGAGACCGCCGCCCAAAAATTTAATGGGTTTGTTTGCACTTGTTGTTGCCATTTAATGTTTTGGAACACGAATGAAGATGCTTCAGACTTATATATCAAGACACTTGCACAAATACTTCAGCGAATACGTATAAGCAATGAGCTAAAAGTTGTTTGGGTGCGAAAATACATATGATTCCTTGTTTCACAAAAAATAAATCAGCAAAAGTATTTCAGAAATTTGTTATTGCTAAAGTATTTAGCTATATAATGGAAAATCTAATAATTATGCCCGATGACGCCGTGTTGATAAAGCTATTCGAATGACATCATCATCTAATTATTTATTATTTAAAGCAATAACACACCAACAATAACACCAACAAGATTAAATATATTATTTGTATCTGTGCATAAAATAGCGTTCATCCAAACTGATAATTCATATTTATATTTGGAAAAAGTTAACTCTGCAACTAAAATGCTATGGAATTTAACTTTATTTATAGAAAAAGCACTGCAATATATTTTGAATTTTATAAAAAAAAAAAAAAAATGTGTTACTAACAAGTACGCGTGTTACTTTTATTTTTAGAAGACAAAGTTAAAGACAACGAAGATTTAGAAACGAATAGTCGTCGTCACTCAAACATGACGCTTGCGTTACTGAAAAGTTTTCGTAGCAAATATGTTATTTCATAAGCTTTCGCTTAAAGTTTAAGGTTGCCATATACGAAAAAATAATTAATGTAATATTCAACCAGAACAACTTCATTGAACTCGTGCTAACACCGTAGTGGTAAGTAAGATAAATGAAACTTATTTCAATGTTAGCAAGTTGGCACCTTGTTCAGAGAGGCAATATGAAAGCTTTTGGCAGAGTGCAAGAGAGCGCAAGCGCTGCTGACAGTATCGATATTCTAAATAAGGGCGCTCTCTTCCGCTCTCAATAAATGGTGAATTAGCTCACGATTGGGCAAAAAAAATTTCATTCATTAAAATAATTGCCTCACTACGTATTTTTGCAGGAAGTAGATAAACTTAGTTATGTTACGTATTTGCACAACAAACAGTAATACCTTTTTCAAACTGACTTTTGAGGAACAAATTTTTTGTTCTTTAACCTATTTATTCATTACAACTTTGCATTCGATTGACCGTCGAGGTATGGTATCAATCACTGCCACGAATAATCCAAATGTTCATGGTATTCATAATAATTTTTGAAACAAACCTGTTCCAGAGTCGTACTAATTAGAAACTTTAAATGATTTTCATACGTACGTGCGCAATGCTAGTGTGTTAATACATAACTTATATAATTAGCTTGAATATAGACATACATATATAGGTGTACTCATTTATATGTTGTATGTGCTACATAGAGCAAGGTGTTGATATATTAAAACTGAATTTTGTAAAACTAATGCTCCAAAAAACTTTCAGTAAGGGCATTTGTTAGTTTGACGCTTTATATGTATGTACTGTAAAAACTTACACGCACATTGAAAAACTTCCATTCGAAAATATGAGAAAGTAAAAACATCTACACAAGCTGATTTGTTTTTGGAAGTTTTTATACACCTTATATTTTCCGGAAGTAGGTTTCGTTATACAATTTTCTATATTTCGTACCTTTATTTCCTCACAATATTGTATTTATATATCATATTATATATATTTATATATATATTATATCACAGTCTGTTTTTATGTTAATCAGTTTGAAATATATTTGTTGCGCATTTTTGATCAAAATAGAAAAAAATTAAGATAATTTATTTTCAATTTTTATTTCATTCATTCATTTACAATAGCACGAAAAACCAATATGGGAAACTTGGAAAATGGTTAAGACAATGAAAATTTATTTAGTTATACGTGTATAAAAACAATACAAAGTTGAAAATTGCATATATTTTCTCAATATTCATAATAAAGTTCTTAGGTTCAACTTGTTACCTATACCATAGTAGGAGAAAACCGGTTGTTTCGCAAAACAAGTTCTTTGAATAATAAGTAATTTTTCTTAAACTTCTATTTTCAAAGACAAAATTCATTACAGTCTCTTTGGTATGCTATCCTAATACCAAATGTGAAGGAGTTCATAAACATATGTTATGACATCACTACCATTGTCAGTAGATTTAAACGAAAGAATAAGAACGAAAGAAATATATATTATATTTCAAGGCGATCGAGAGTGTCAACCTACACCAACCATATTTAAGTTGCGAAGAATTTTCGTTAAAATACCATTGGATATATTGTCCGATATAAAATATTATGGGTGGGAGGAAACAAAAATGTGGTTATAAACGAATAAGGAAAAATATCCTTATTCTTTTGGTTTCCTGGTGACCTGGTTTCCTTCGTGACCAATACTGTTATATTTAAACTGTGTACAATAAGTGTAGACGTAATAAAATAAAATATTTCAATAAATTTTGAAAATTTTGGCATATTGTCGGAAATATTTAAACACACTGGGTGTTGAAATTTCGTAAATATTTTACTATCAGAGCTATTCTGTGGTGAATACATCACATGCTTTGAGTTTTCGAAACCATTAACATTTTCATACTCTCGCAACAAGTTGCAACAGAGCATATTAGTTTTATTCACCTAATGGTTGTTTGTAACACATAAAACTAATCAAGATGGGTATAGACTTGATAGACGTGACACTGCCAGAAGGTTAATATTCCAAATGAAAACCGAAAAAGTGCTATAACTAATCAAAAAATTATGATACAATCCTATAATTACGTACACGCAATCGTAGTAAGGAGGGCTATTTGTGGTTAGAAATTTTTTAGGCAGTGGGCATGGCATCGCCCCTAATAGGTTTAATGTACATATCTCACAAACACCTAAAGCCATATCAACTAAACTTGCTCACAACAAGTCTTTTTAGTACCTCCTCACACACCAGGAAAATTAAGAGTGAAATTGGATGATAACCACGCCCACCTTCCCTGCAAAGTTTATATTCAAAACTACGAAAGTACGTTAACTCGCTGAAGAAACACGTCAGAAGCTTTAAACCTTACAGTAAATATCGTACGGAAAGGCTGCATAGGAATTCAGCGAACGACTCAGGAGCGACTAAACCAATTTGGTGCATCACATTATCGTGACATTCTAATATCCCAGTGTGAACAAACACGCCTACCTCCCATATAACAAATTTTGGAATTCAATCTGATTCTTTCACTTTACAGTATTATATTACATATAACTCAAGCAAAAATTAAGATACTGGAATAAAAATTTACTTAAATTGCGATTGTGTGAAAAATATTCCATTTCCTGCATAAAAATTGTGGAAATCAGATTATATCTTTCAAAGCCCCAAATACTAATATGCGGACATCAGTGCCTATGACTGACCTTTTACCGAAAATATCGGCCAATCTGTAAGATATATTATGAAATTTGGAGAGCAACTTTCTCTGGTAAAAATGTGTCCTTGTGTTAAAAATAGGTAAAATCTCGGGTTAATACTTCCCTCAGCTTCCATACACCTAATATAAAAAATTTCGAAATTCCGGTTGACTTTATATCGTATACGTGTATATCAGCCAATCTGTGAGCTATCTTAATGAAAAACAGATAGGGCTAATATGGAAATTTTCTAAATTCCAGTAGACTTTATACCGTGTATATCGGTCAATGTGTAGGATAGGATAGGATGTAGGATGTTAGCAAATTTTAATAAACGTATAATCTCGAATATACTATCGATGTACGAATTAACCCCTGAGGGAATGGGTCAGCTTATACTACATATAATGATTATCGTTATTCTAGTGGACTCTATGCTGAATATGCGTGTAAAATTTCGAGTTATCTTAATAAAATATATTGGAAATATGCTGATGAGTATACTTCGGTTCAATGGCAAAAGTAAATGTTATTTATGGCCAGATATGTTATTTAATGGCCAGACCTTCCCCCACGGTACACGTTACACGGTATACACGGTATAAAGTCAACTGGAATTTAAATAGAAAATTCTCATATTAGCTATATAGGAACAGGAGAAGTATTAGCCCGATCTAATCAATTTTTGGCATCATGACACATCATTACCATAAAACCACGTTGTTCGAATTTTTCCAAGATATCTCACAGATTGGCCGATATAAACTGTATAAAATCAACCGGAAATTAGAAAATATTTATATCAGGTGTTTGGGAGCTTAGCCATTAACGATTTTACCCATTTATGACATAAGGGCACTTTATTACCAGAGAAATATGCTCTTTAAATTTCGTTAATATATCTCACAGAGTGAACGATATTTTCGGTAAAAAAAATTCAGCCACTGACACTGATGGCCACATATTCGGTTTCTGGGGGCTTGAAAAGATATAAAAAAAAAATTCTAGAATTTTTGGGCAGGAAATGGCACACCTTGTGCCTTGCCACTATTTTTGTATATTTCTATGCCAATATCTCGATTGGTGCTTGAATTATATACTGCGAAGTGAGTCAGATTGAACTTAAAATGGTGTTATATAGGAAGTATAGGACTGTAGATAATAGTGGTGATGCTATGTACCATTTTGAAATTTGTTAACCAATTTGAAATTGGTTCAGTCGTTCCAGAGGTATCGGATTTCACGGAAAAGTGGGCAGTGCCAAGCCTACTATCGCATTTTTACACGGATCTCCATACATCCTTTCCGTACTATATCTACAGTAAGGTTTAATGTTTTTGATATGTTTCTTCAGGGAGTTAACGTTTTTTTAATAGTTTTCAACATAACTTCTGTAATGGGAGGTGGGCGTAGTTATCATCTTATTTCGCTTATTTTCCTAGTGTATGAGGAGGTACTAAAAAAACTAGTTGTAAGCAAGTTTGGTTGATATAGCTTTAATGGTTAGTGAGATTTTTACCGTAAACATAAACACTAAACGGGCGGAGCCATACCCACTTTCTAAAAATTTTCAAACCACAATTTCCTTACGATTGTGATTCTCGCACCAAATTACATGTCTCAATTTGGTGCTTAGTTATAGCACTTTATATGTTATCGTTTAACTGCATTTTGTGGACGTGGCAATGGTCCGATTTATACATAACTCCATATCTATCTCGATTAGTTTTAGGTGTTACAGATAACCGTTAGGTAAACAAAACTAATATGATCTGTTGCAACATGTTGAGAAAGTATAAAAACAAAATTCAAACATCTATTTTAAATAAAGCTATTCCTGCACAAAAAGCTAATTTTAGCTTAATATTTTGTATATCGGTCATTTAGATTCATGATATCAGGTAGATGGCATGTTGTTGACTGAAATACGTTCTTTAGGTTATAAACTAGAGCTATTCTGTTCCAATATCTATTGATTAAATCGGTTTTGTGTGTTAGGCTCCTTTTAGCCACTATTTTTTTCAAAAAACGACAAATTTTTAATAAATTTAAAGTCAGGGCTCTGGGCAGGCGTGTCACAAAACAAACAAAGATTTGTCGTTTGGGTCACTGTTCTGATATAGCTTGTGCTTAAGTTTTCCTGACTTATGCGGATGAACAAAACCAAACCACCTTAATCGTGATTCTGGTCAAATAAATTTTTTTAAAAGTCTGTATAAGGCTATGTAAGGGTTCATACACGAAGGGATTTTGTTGCTCATTATCGGGAAATTCTCTTTTGGTGTTACCTATTTCATTCACACGGGCGATTCGAGTTGCTGGGCAATTTTCTTCATTCCATTTCATGTCATATTCTGAAATCTTGTGCATTTAATTTAAGCGGTACAAAAAATATTTCTCATTAACTAATTTTTACCCGTATTCGCCATTTTCTAAAATATTTCTGTTATATTATGTATATTTACAAAAAAAAAAAAAAAACAGATGATGAAATACAATTTTTAAATATTCATTTGAAACCGAGCGCAATTGCACACATGAGTTGTCTTCGTGTATGAAAGTGTTCCAATACTCTTCCGTCATTACATCATTGAAAATACGCGGCTCCCTAACGCCTTTAGAAGAGGTACAGCACACCCAGCATGAAACCATAATAGCAAGCTTGCCGAACTTTACTGTTGTTGTTGTTACTGTATAATATTCTTTTGTTGTAAAGCTAAAGAGCAGTCAATCGTGGTATTACGTAAAAATTTTGGTCTCGTTACAAAGTATAATATCATCCCAATGCTCTGGTGGTTTGTTGACATGGGCAATCGAAAAGTTCATACCAATATTCAGTACAGAGAACAACGGTTTCCTTCTGGCTATTTTCGGTCGGTGAGTATTTATGGGTTTTTAGAACTTTCTGACGGTCTCATGGAACACTGTCTTTCCACATTCGTCTTCCAAGACTGATATCAACTGTCTTAGACATGTTTTGGGAATATAGTAAATCTTTTTAAGTATTTTTTATTCGCCGCATTTGATAAGCTTCGGTGGTCTGCCTCCTGAAAGCTTGATTCCAAACAAATTTCTTTTTCAGCGCGGTTAATTATATTATAAATAATGGTAAGATTAATTGAGTACATTTTAGGTAATCTTTTCGTCATGTTCCTTTGTGGTATTTAATATAAACCAATTGAATGAGATTTTCTCCAATTCGATTCCCAACCATTTAAGAAAGGATAAGTTATGGATGATATGCACAGAATGAGAACAATTTGTCCATTTATAAAGACACGCGCAAGTTTTATAATGTAGCCGAAAAAAGTTCCGTTATGTTCCTTTATGTTGTCTGTTCTCTTTTTTCGATTTTCGATGTTAGCATTTTATTTGATAGTACAATACAATATTTGTGTTGATGTACATTTTGTTGTTTTTTTAAGTTTAAGTTTTGACTTTTGAAATATTTGTGTCTTATATAGATTCATCTATAATAATTATTATGAAAAAAGAAAATTGAAAACTTTTAATTTTCCTTTTAAAAACTAAGCTTAAAACTGCATTTCTATGTTACTTTTCATTTTGCAAACAATTATTGTATTGGGTTGTTCGGAAAGTCATTTCGTTTTTTCCCGCCAGAGGACTTAATTACGTTTTTTCGAAACTAACTTCACACTTAAGCCCCATAACCATTATATGTCATGAGAGCTGATATTGCAAGGCTTGTGTGTGAAAAAGTTCTATTAATTCTACCCAGTAGTTTTTGGTTGGTGCCTTTTTAAATATGGAGAGCAATAAGCAGCATTTTCGTCATATTTTACTTTTTAACTTCAGAAAAGGTAAAAATGCTGTCCAAGCGAGAAAAAAATTGACGGATGTGTATGGAGAAGGCGTGTTAACAGTACGCCAGTGCCAGAACTGGTTTGCAAAATTTCGATCCGGCAATTTTGATGTCGAAGATGCACCACGGTCTGGAAGGCCGGTCGAAGCTGACAAAGATGCGATAAAGGCATTAGTTGATGCAAATCGGCGAATCACCACACGAGAGATCGGTGAGAGGTTAAATTTGTCGAATTCAACTGTTTATGGCCATTTGAAAGGCATTATACGAAAACTGTCTTTCATGTTCCCCAAAAAAAACGAAATGACTTTCCGAACAACCCAATAATTGACTTGATCAATCAATTGATCTTTCGTTTATACGTAAACATTGTTTATTTTAGTAACTGAGTAAGCCATGACAAATTTAAAAATTTGGAATGTTTTGAATATAACCAACATTTTCTGTAGTATAGAGACATCACAAATATTTATGATATCGGGACTTTCCTTATTAAAGTTGCAATTTGAAGGTATTGTGAAGGGAAGCAATAAACTGACCATATACACGTACACATTTTTGTCGCGACATCCATCTATATTCAGTTGATTTTTATTTAATTTTATGTTATTTAAAGTTCATTGTGGCAAAACTTTCAAAGTAGAGACATTTTTTTTATAATATTGATTGATTTTATAGCGATGGATAAAGATGCAAAGCTTATTAATTCTAAACAAGACCTAATTATAATTTTGGGAGGCGAAAATTATCCAACTGACAAATTGCGATCAATATCTGCAGAAGTGAGCGGGTAATATGGAATTTTTTTGAAAAAGGGGCAAAACTATGGCGATAAGGCTCCAACTAGAGAAAACACGAAACTTATATTGTGCCAAAGGGGACAAATTCGGAACTACTCCCCTTAGGATATGTTATCTTCTCGACAAATCAAGAGCAAGTTAGATCTTCTCATAATAAATCCCACGACAAAGAGGACAAAACTTAAGATAAGATTGGAATTTGTCCGAAGGTACCTGTCCTGGAGTAAAGAATGGGGTAATGTTATTTTTTCGGACTGCCCGAACTGTTACAACTGTTAATTTCTACGATCTAATCAGATATGTCGTAGTCCATTTGAAGCGCAATTTCGGAGGAGGAGGAACTGTAATAGTTTTACGTATTTTGAAGAATCGCTAATTTGCTTAATTCAACCTCGAATTTTGCACAGAGTTATATGTTGAAATATTGCCTTATTATGAAAATATCCTGAGAGAGAGTTCTTTTTCCAGCAAGATAATACATCCATATATGTTTCAAGGCGTCAATCTTGAGATGAGGTCGGGTCAGAAACATAATCTTGTATAAACAAATGTCCACCCTAGAACGAACTTTTCGAAGAAAGGAAAACAGTTTTAGATATTTTTAATCAATTCTTGTACACATTAAAGTTAAAAATAAATGAACCCGTGATCTTATATTTTCAAAATCAAAAAAAAAAAAAATATTTTCATTCACAAGTTTACAACCTGCATTTATATATATTTAATTTTTAATACAGATACTTCAATATATACAAAAAAGTTGAGTTTTAAAATTTCGGAAGAATTTTTTCAAGCTCAAAGTTCACCATTTTAGTTCATAAATTATAAAAAATTAACTTGACTAGTAGTACTAAGTGCTAAGTTAATTCATTTAAAATGTTATTGTTTATGTCATGTCTAAAAATTTTCCAAATTTGTGGAAACATATTCTTGAGTGTACTTGAATAATGCCAAAAGTTAATACAATCTATCCGGACCTTCCCCCCGCCCCGTTAGACCCGGTATAGTGATTTTCGAATTTGCAGCAGACTTTAAACCGTTTGTGTTAGTCAATATTAGTGATAATTTAATTAAATTAAGTGAATATATTTTCGTAACTATAATGTGTTTCAACGCTGAATATGAATGAAATCGGTCTACACTTTCGTTTAAAAACTTTAGAGATATGAGTAATAATTTCCGATTCTCTTGTTGAATTTTCCAAGTATGACCCATATATTAAATTTAGCCCTTTTGGTTGAATTCATATCACATATTCCTCATTTAAGCTTAATATAAATATCTCGGATACGAAGCAAAATGTAGTAAAGAAACTAAGTAAGCTATGACCTATAATATAAATAAATAAGATACAAAACATGAATGTAAACTTGTTTTCGTCGAATAAACAATTTTAAATTCATTTGCAAAAGTTTTAATATATAATTTGTAAACACCTGAAAATATTTCAGCACCACAACTTGCGAGAGAACGAAATGTTCGGTTACACCAAAACTTAGCTAAATATTAACTTGTTAAATATTATATTAACGACTTATATACATATTTCGTAACTTTGAGTTGGGACACTAGAATTTAGATCTAACAGAGGTATATTAATAAGTTTCTATACAAACAAAAAACAATTCAATTTAAATAAAGTATTTTTTTAATAATATCCATGAAGGATATGAAGGTTACTTTTCGTTATTCCCATTGACAAATGATCGAGTACGGAAGTACAAATATAAGGTCTAGTAAAAAGAAAGTCATTATTTTTCCAAGAGATGGCTTTAGTAACCTGTACCTAGCGTTTTAAGTGCGATCGGGTTACGCTATATCGTGTTAGAAAGATAAGATTTCGTACTAACAAAACTTCTCAGTTTTGTGATTGCTTGACTCAGTATTGCTTGAGCACACGTCAAAGATGAACATATGTGAATAGTGTTCATGGTTCTGACACTGTAACAGCCAATCAAGCGCAAAATTGGTTTCGTCGATTCCATTTCGGTATACGCTTTGGAAGGTCAATTCTCCAAAATATTCATAAATAAATGGAAATCCTCGTATCAGACTACTCGTATCGAATTACTGCTGAATCGCAACAAAATCAATACATTTTTGAAGTGGATGGTTACTGGTGATTGAAAGTGGCTCACTTAACTCACAAACGTGTGAGTGTGTTTGGTGTGATTGCCAGGGAATCATCTACTATGAGCTGCTCCCTTATGGCCAAACTCTTAATTCGAACCTGTAATGTGAACAGTTGAATCGTCTGAAGGAACCAATCGCACAGAAGCGGCCAGCTTTGGCTAATAGGAGAGAAATTGTGTTCCTTTAGGACAACAACAGGCCACACACATCGGTAGTGACTCGCCAGAAGCTACAGGAGCTTGGTTCGGAGATTCTTGCAGAATCGTCTCGGTTTTATTCATCTTTAGCATCACGACATACGATTACCTATCAAGTTTCAAATTCAGTATTTCATTAAGATAACTCACATATTGACCGATATATAGGATGTAAAGTCAATCGGAAGTTCGAAAATCTTTATATGAGGTATATAAAGGCTAGGGAAGTAATGGCCCGATTTTACACATGTTTGACACAAGGGCACACTATTATCAGGAATCATTGTCTTTGGTTTTAAAAACATATCTCGCAGATTGACCAATATTTACGGTAAAAAAAAATGTGGTCCACAATTTCGGTATCTGGAGAATTGAATAGTTGTAGTCCGATTTCGACAATTTTTATACGTGAGACGGAATACGTGAACGGCCCTATTTGTGCAACGTTATACTGATATCTTCATTGGTGCTTGAATTATATTCTGCAAAGTGAACGAATGAGTGATTTTAAACTTGTGACACATGGAAGTAGGCGTGATTATGCTCCGATTTCTTCCATTTTTGCAATGTGCATAAAAATATCAGGATCATGTTATGTACCAAATTTAGTTGATATTGGTGGAGTAATTCCCGATATAGAGTCCATCCATCCATTGTCCAGTTTTATATCGATTCCTATCCTCCTATTCCTATTCCTTAGGTACCGTCTTGCCTATGAACTTTAATGATTCGGATTAATTTATTTAGAGAGTTTTCGCACTTTTAGTAGTTTTCAATATTACCGTTATATGTGGAGTGGGCGCGGTTATTATCCGATTTCACCCTTTGCCTTTAGTGGTTTGTGAGATATGAACATTAAACCTATTATAGGGCATTTTATACCAATTTTTAAAAAAATTGCGAACCGCAGATGACGCTACCTACTGCAGTTTTACATACTAAATTATATTTAGCATCTTAATTTGTGACTTTGTTATAGTATTTTATAGGTTTTCGTTTAACGCGATTTTATAGCTGTGGCAATTGTCTGATTCCGCCCATCTGTAATACCAACCTCCTGTGAGTGCCAAGGAACATGTGTACCAAGTTTTATGAAGATATCTCAATTACTCAAGTCATCATTTTCACGGACAGACGGGCGGACGGAAGGACAGACAGTCACTCGGAATTCAACTCGGCTATTTTCGACTCGGCTATAATCTATTTCGATTAGTTTTAGGTGTTACAAACAACTGTTCAGTTGCAACAATCTTCTCGTACCGAACATATAATGCTTTCGCATGAAATAAAGAAGACTAAGAGCATTCGTCTGACAGATTAGTCTTTTCCAATTGATATCTAATCAAGAATTTAATCTAAGTTTTTACCTATTCTTATCTAAATTTAAATCTTTAATTAAATTTCCATTTCGTTCGTATTAGCTATCATTCGGAAATTTTTTTTTGTGCTTACAAAATATGCTATAGTATATAAATATGCTATATTTAGTAACATTAACAACTTCTTTGATATCATTCTCATTATAAAATTACTTATAAAGCCAATATTGATCTCTAGGTGTCTTCTCAGATTATGCTTTTTATGATTCTCCATATTGACTAGATCATATTTTCACTGAGTTTTTATTTGAATATCACTTATTTTATTTTACGTAAGCATCAACTATTTTTATTATATTATACATTCCATTCATTTAAATGCAATAGAAATTGGTTGGTTATATTATTATAAATGCAATATAAATTTGTTAAATATTCCGAAATATTTTAGGTGGATTTCACCAAAACTGAGGCAGAGAAGAATTATTTTTATATTTAAAATAACTATTTACTAACCTAGTCAAAAGGAGGGGCGGAAATTCTTTGTTTTTTAGGTTTTTAATCAATTCTTCGTTAAAAGGTTTAATCGAACCGTCCACATGACGGATATCATTAATAAGAACCAAAAAGGTATAAGCGATCAAAAATTATGAACAATAACTGTCAATTCGCTTGATTTATGTGAGCAATAATTACTTATGTAAATTCATTTAGCTCGAAATTAATGCAAATCTTTTATTGTTTTGATTTCTTATTTTGAGTTAATTTAGTTTAAATAGAATGAATCTTTCGCATGAATTTTTATATAAAGTGTATTTATGTAGTGTAACAGGGTTATAAAACCAAAGTCCAAATGAATTCCGATAAATACAATAGTTATTTATATATTATGCCATGATTTCTTACACGCAAGCACGTGTATAAACTTTATATGATATATTCATTGCTTTATTTCAACAATTGTGAAGAAAATTAGTGCTTACAAAATACTTGTTGATTTTTATGCATTTTTCCCAATCTTAAGAATATACCTGGTGTTTTTGAACTTAGGTCTTAAAACTTGCGTTTTTTTACAGTTTAAGGGCCAAGGCATATGCGGGTAAAAAGAACATGGCAGCGATTTTGCTTAAACTTACCAAATTATTGATGCCATTTACTTCTATAGCAGTTTTTAAGCGCTGAGTAACTAATTCCAATAATCGGTTATACTTCGTATTTAATATAGCCAAACAACTGCGATAGTATTCTGCAGCCCCAGGGTCGTTTTCAATTGGTAGAATATCACTGCGAGGTGGCAAAAATGAAGGGCATACTTCTAATATCCAATCCAGGAATCGTTTACATTTACCATCATATATCTGATTTTTTTTAATCCAGTATATTGCCGCATATTGGCAATTTATGTTATTTGTTATAAATTAAATTGGAGTTAACATGTTAGAATTAATATTGGTCATAGTTAGCATAAAAACATTAGTACTTTGATAAATTATTTAGTACTTTAACATGTATACGTACAAAATATTATTTACAAGAAAACTCATATGTGGAAACAAAAAACGAAAATATATTTAAGATTGAAAATCAAAGAACATATTACTAATTTACGAGTGGGTTAAGTATACGAAAACGTTGATACTTATGAGTACAAATGACAACTTCGAATAATCAAAAATTAAAATGTATTGAACAATATTAATTACCAGAGATTATTTCCTAATTTTTTTTGACATATTGTTATGATGCTGAACACCCCAGATCAATCCTCTCAATGGAGGCAACCAGAAGCATTATGTCATCTTTGGTAACAAAAATAAAGATTGTTTAAGACTGTATTTCTATGGGAATAATTTGCCCAAAAACTATTTTTAAACAAATATGCACTTTAAATAAGTTTTCTTAACTTATTTCAATGAAATCAAATGCAATGAACTTTAGTTTTTTTGTATTCATTAATAAGATGTTAAATGTAAGGCGTCATTATTTCGGTGTGTTTTTTCGGTGTGAATTAACTTTTTAAAAACATGGCTGTCAATGACTAACATGACATGACGATCAACTCCAACTGTTGGTAAATTATCAAGTTATTCTATTTTTACATACCGATATAAAATGTCGCGCATTTTGTACGTATAAAATGAAATAACAACTGGCATTTTGACTCATTAGATTATTGGACATTAGAGTTACTTCCTTAAAATTTACATTATTTATGCAAAATATTAAAAAAAAGCGTTAGGAACATTATCTTTTCCGGTTTAATATATTTTCATTGGATAACCAGAATTTTACATTAAACATGTATGCAATTAGGAGTTATTTAATAGCAAACGTTAAATTAAATTTAAAAATGAACTCCAATAGAAAGAGTACTTTCAATTTGTATTAACAGCTGATTAAAAAATGTAAAAGGTTATTATTGAATGAATTAAAATATGTAAAAATCCGCTGTAAATATATATTACCTTCGCTTCGCGTATTATTCGTCCTCCAGCCACGCTCACATTTTCGATTTTAGGCTTCCGTTCTTTAGTAGCTTCCAATAATTTCTGGTTAATTTTGTAAATTGTTGAATAATTGGAGCGGAATTTATGCAAACGGATATTTTTTTATTTTTATGTGTTTTTGTTTTGAAATTATGTTTTATGAATTTTATATATGGATTATATACATATATGTTTATATACATCGTATAAAATTTTTTCTTAATTTTGTATCAACATAATATAAAATCGATTACCATATTTCAATCAGATAAATTAAAGGAAACTCGAAACTCGATTCGATTATAAATATACCAAAATGAAAACTAAATTTCAACTCAATTTGTCGCATACTTATATTCGTGTATACACATACTACATACAAAGTGCATACGTAAATTGAAATTAAATTTTATAAACTTTTATTTAACAAAATTCTATTAAAGTGCCCATTCACGAAATATATGTATTTTCAATCGGAATGTGTTGAAGCGAAATTTACTCGTATATGGCCTTGTGAGCATGACATGCTCACGTTGCCTTGAAACCATGTTGGCCATAGCTTTAGATTTTTTACGATCGGTGTGCTTGGATTTGTGGGCAGATCAATTGCTCATTTGGAAAATGATAAAATTTTAAATAATTGATTCTCGCACATGTTTACTCAGCGAAAGGATTTCATACTAATCGAAAACTAGTCTGCCATGTATGTTTACTTTTGACAACAAACCCGATCTCATGACAATTATTCAACCAAGGTTGGCAGTCCTGACAATATTTTATGTTGCACAAAAGAATAAAAAACATACACTGCTCCGATATTGTTCTCAAGTGGAAAGGCAGAATATTTCATAAGTCTTTCGGAGGTAAATCAAAATATGTAGTTCCTCTTACCGACTCCTCCGAAGGTATTTTTATATTACATATACCTTAAGATTTCAGGCGACAAAAGTTATTCAGATTATTACTATAAAAGTAATTTTTAATTAATTAACATGTTTTATTATTAGATACTGTTTGTCTGATTTTCGAACGTAGTTTAGCACATTTGTATAAATGTACATATGTATTTAGGAACGTATGTAATAAATCATTAAATAATTAACATAATATATACTTTTCAAAAAATAAATTATTTGCTGATTTAGGATTTGTGCAGGAAATCCACTGATACCGTAATGAAAAAATTGCGATTTACATAAAAATTTTGTTAATTTATAAATATTTTTGAAAATGCAAAAATAATATACTTTCAAACTTTTTCATGTATGACTTTAAAAATTGCAACCAGACGAAAACGTAGGGACTTATTAATATAATAAAAATGTCTACCCTTCTACTACAATATATTTAAAATATTTAATGAATAAATTTTTACAGAAAGACATGATTATTGCGGTAGTAAGGTATTTACATAATTAATGTACTTTGACAGACAACAGATAATTTTATATTTTCTACAAATTTACGACTGTTAAAACTGCATAAACAAAATATAAGCCCCTATGTACATATGGTATGTGTACTTTTCTGTCAATAATTATGCTTCATGAAGAAATGTCTTGTTAAAATATCGTTTCACAAAATTTAGATCCACAAAAAGAAATTTAACTAATTTTGCTTATTTATAGAACACATATATACATAGGTTTAAAATTAGACATATATTCTTGTACATTTATAACTACGAAACTATTTCCTCACACCACTTTACTTTGTTAATACATACTAAAACATTGCAATTTGATACAGTGTTAAGTGTGAACAAAATTACTGAATTTCATCTATCTACATAAAAAGTACATTATGATTAAGAAATGATTTTTATGTATTTAAAGTATGCTCTCCTTTCATATACAAATATAACATATATATATATATATATGGGAATATTAACTGTGACAATATAATATAAATAAATATGAAAAAGACCCTTTTACTTATACTAAATTTAACTTAACCTGAAAAAAACCTTTACGTTGGCTCTGATGCAATTGAGATTTCTAAGCTTATTAAATTTAGGTTGCTAAACTATATTTTGAGCAATCGTGTATGATTCAATACAGAGTGTGAAAACCCTAGTCTAATGTTCACAAACTAATTTGACTCGATAACTGAAGTTTTTCAAATATTTCGCGACCAAATCTACAAAAAACAATGACGTCTTTTACGCAATCACAAATATTGATTTTGACAAAGCCAACCAGTCCAATACCGCATCAATTTGACAACGCATATTTAGATTTATTTTTTCAAAATAATCGACTTTGATTTATTAATTGAAAATCATATGTATTTGGATATGGAAAACTAGTGTAAAAAATCCTCTCATTTATATATTTCTATAATTATATATTTTCTATATTTATATAATAAATTTACTCACATCTAATTCATACGCTGAAGTCGCTGTCGGTAGGGCAGATAATTTCTCCGTCTGACCATCTATCCATGACTCTTCAACTTGAATGCTTGATTGGAGACTTTTCAGTAAACCGATTGCTGCTTCGCATGAACGCATTCTTATTATAAAATAAAAGTAAAAATTGTTCTTGAAACAAAAACAAAAAATATTTGCGCGTATAAACTTTCTTATTCACCTCTCAGCTATTGTATTACAAATAGTGACCCATCGTGTATTTAATCTGCCAATATTGGTATGAAGATTCTTTAAATCAACCAAAACCTTAGTTGGAACTCCCATTCGACCTAATTGATCAGCTGCATCGTTCATTTTATCTATTTGTGGTTGATATTGTGTAATTTGTTCTTGAATATCAGTTAACTGATTATACACCCTTTGAAGTCCCTCAGCGGAAGATGGTAAAACGGAATGAGCTGCCAATTTGCTTTCAATACCTGATATTAAATTCTCATTTTCCTCTAATCCAATAAGTGATATCCCTAACAACTTCAAACGGTCCTTATGTAAATCGCTTTGCGTATGTAATTCATTCCAAAGTTCAAGCAAATTATCGAGACTCTTTTTCAGAGCAGGCGTTTTGAGTGGAATATTTCTGAAGGTATTTTGAAGATGTTCTATTTCGGGATCAAGTTCTTTTAGACGACGTTCATAATCCTTGTAAATTTCTTGCACATGTTCTAAAGAATCCAAGTCGCGTGGTAAAGGTGCTAGTATAATTTGATCTAACTCGCGAGCCATATTTTCCAAATTCGATTTAATATTTATACATTCTTCTGTGAAAACTCGGCTTGCTTGCTTGCTTTCCTCTGAAACAGAATTAAAGAATATACAGAAATTGCTTTAAATGTTTATTTAAAAAAATTTAGTAGCATTGAACCTTTATATTTTTTTCTCTGAAAGAAATGCTTCATGACTGCTGTAAATAAATGAATCAACTGACAAATAGATTATTTAATATCAAGAATTGGTAAACAACGTAAAAGTCAATTAACTGTGACAATCGGCGTCATACAAAATCATCAAGAAATGTTTGAGACATAAAATGCTATAATTAGCACCCCTCTCTCCCCAAAATAAAATAGCTGTACAACTTTAAACTACGTGGTAACGTGGTGGTGAATTTTGATTTATGTATATATACATATAAATACATATACATATACATACATATAACACATGTATATACATCAAGTGAGCCACACTCAAAATTGGACACTTCACACTGGGAACTTTTAACTTAAATAAGAAAGTGAATCTTGTTTTATTCCAAATTATTTTCATTTGTTATGCTTAGTGGTATATAAGGAGAACAGTTATAACAATTAGCGACATTGAAAACAAAAATAATAAGAGGAATACAAATTTGTATGAATCAAGTCCATGTCAGCTGCTCACATTCAAAATGGGACAGTTAGAATTCGTCAGCTGGGTACCGTTATATGTTGAGCTCAAATCGCAATTTACTATTTTTTAGTAGTGTTTCAGTGACTGTGGATGAATTAATAACATTTTTCGAAAATACGTCAAACAACAATTGAAGAACGGGAAATTATTATAAAAACTACAATGATAAGAAGTCCATTCGAAAAATTAGTGAAATTGTTGGGGAAAAAAGTCGACAGTGCATAATATTATTAAATGGTATAAAAAAAGAGGCAACGTGTGTGATAAAAAACGTAATTTAAAGAACAGAGTGAAAATCGATGACCGCAATTGTAGATTTATGCTTCGTTTAACAAAACAAAACCCTAAGTTATCTGCTGCAGACCTCAAAAAACAACTTAAAGAGGAAAAAAAAGTAGAAGTTTGTACGGAAACGGTTCGCCAGCTCCTTAAGAATAACATATTTTATGCTAGGGTGCCTTGCCGAAAACCACTTATTTCGAAAAAAAAAATTAAAAGTATAGGTTGGAGTTTGCCAAAAAGTACCAACATGAGAACGCGGATTTTTTGTCTAAGGTTTCATTGAAAAAAAAAAAAGATATTGAACTAAAAATCAGCAGAATTTATCTGAATTCTAGGTTTTATTTACTGATGAAACCAAAATAAATATTTTTGGATCGGATGGCATTGTGTGGCATTTGTGTGGAAAATGCCTGGAAAAAACTGGAGAACAAGAATATTAAAAAGACGGTCAACTGCGGTGGCGTCGGGAAAGTACACGTAATTGATGGGATTTTGGATGGTAAGAGGTACATTGATATTTTAATACAAAATGTTCACAGCAGTGCAGAAAAACTTGGTATTCCCAATAATTTTATGACCCCAAACATACGTCGTGGATTGCTCGGAATTGGTTGCTATACAATTGCCCAAAGGTTTTGGCCACGCCCGCTCAGTTTGTCGTCATGATCCCCATTGAGCATTTATGGGGAGAACTCAAAAGAAGGTTTGCTTCACGATACGTAAGGAATAAGTCAGAGTTAAAACAAGCAGTATTAGAAGAATGGGAGAAAATGGAGACTAGTTATTGCAAAAAACTTATAGAAAGTATGCCACGGCGTTTACAGGAGGTAATGTAATACAAGGATAGGCAATAAAATATTAGTTTTAATGTATTTGGTACTTTTGTGAAGTATTTACTTAGTGTCTTAGTGTCTGACTTGATTCATACAATTTTTAATTTCTTTTGTTGTTTTTATTTTCAATGTCTATAAGTGTTATAATTGTGTTAAAAATAATAGTAAATATTATTAACTTAAATAAAAATAATTTGGAATAAAAAAAAAATTACTTTCTTATTTAAGCTAAAAGTTCCCAGTGTGAATTGTCCAATTTTGAATGTGGCGCACTGTGGATATATTTCTATCTATAGAAATGGAATAGACCTATTAAGAAACAATTACTCAAACAACGTAACTGCATTTTAAAAAAATATACTTATATTAATTGAATTAAAATGAAATACTCATTTAACCAATGTAAATCTAAACTTGAACTTATTTTGGCAGCGTTCCACAAACTCCGTCATACACCCACAGGTATACTAAATTTTTATTAAATGTTCAGTACGGTTACTTTGTTTCCAACTTGGTAATAACACTCGTACAGCATGTGCAACATTTTGGGCAATTTATACTCTCAATGGCCCCAAATTCAATTAATGAAATGACATGAGAATTGTTTTTATTTTATTAGTTTTAGATACTGCTGGAACACATACATATTTACTTTGAATTTATAATTATATTGATGATGTAATGCGTAAATTAAAAAAATAAAAATTGAATAAAATGAACATACATAAAGCCTTACCTTCTGCGTTGGCACGCTTTTCAAATTCATCAAATAATCGGTTAACTTCATCCATTTCTCGCCTCAGACGTCTTAGCTGCGGATCATTTGGATCACCTTCACCAAGTAACTTTTCTGCATCTTCATTTAACGCCCTGCGTATAGCAGATCGCTGATCAGAGCCCATTGCTAAAAATTGATCAAAGTCCCAGCTTTTAACAACACGTATGGTAGCAAAAATCATATTTTGACGAAGTCTCAAATGCTTTTTCTGCCATAAATTAACTGTGCGATCAAATAATCGTTTTAATCGTTCAGCGGCTTCCACCGCTTCTTGGTCTGGCGGTGGTATTAGCAAACAGGCGCTCGGAATAGAGGCTTCCTGACCAGTAGATGATCGTATTCTCCATTTAACACGTCCAGAATTATCCAAGAGTAAACATTTTTCTCCTTTTTCTATTTGAATGTGGCCTTGTTGTTTGTATGCACAAATTGTTTGAATTGTATATGGATTGTTTACTGGTTGTCGTCGTTTGCTTAGTGGAATAATAAGTAACGCACGCTTCTGAAGTTTGGATACGGTTTCACCAAATGTGTTCAACTCTTCTCGCAAATCCTGCATTCCACGTAACAGATTTTCACCTTGATCCAAACTAAAATCTGACTGAGAATATTTACTGTTAAGGATTTCATCACGTTTAATGAGCCACTGTTCACCGTCTTTTATTTGGGTGAAAAATTGATGATATTCGGTGGCATGTTTAAGGTGAACCTCTAAACATAAAGTCAATTGTAGAAGCCATGCCCACTGTTGTTGCAAAACAGTTAGGTGTGCCTCAATACATTTGGAAGCAGGATGTTGTTGGTTGAGAAGTGATTCCCCTCGATCAAGTCTAGCTGCAAATTGTATTTCGCGTTTTTCCAGTTCCGTCATTAAGTTCTGAAAAAGCAAAAACGAATAGTAATAGTACAACAGCACGTAATTGCACCGAAAATCCCTTGACAAATCATGAATTCAACGCACAAACGAGAGACATCACTAAAATGATTACAAAAACTATTTCGATATGTCAAAATCCACGCCCGTCAATACAAATTTAAAATTCCGTTATGCACATATCGAAAAATATTTATAAAGAGCACAGAAATTTCGTACAATATCGCTTACTTCAGGAAGTAAATATTCTCATTGTAATTAAGATGTGTAAAACACCCAACAAATTAAAGCTACGTAGAAAATTATATAGAAGACATGTAAGGAAGATCTAAGTTCGGGTGTAACCGAACATCTTATACTTTCGCAATGTGCAAGCATTAAAGGGGGCGAAATTTTTTCTGCGCTGGCAAAATTTTTTTTTAAAAATGTTCTGGAAGAATTCAACATACATAATTCGAAGAAATTGTGATTGAATTATAATAATATTAGGTATGACACTCACTTAGTGTCATTACCACTTTTGCTTCGTGTCCGAGATATTTATAATAAAATCAACCCAATTAACTCAAAAGAGATATATGTGATATAAACTCAACCAGAGGGGCTTAATTAAATACAATATATTAGGTATATTAGGAAAAGTCAACCAGAGAATCGGAAATCATTATTTTAGGAAAATGAGGTTTAAACGAAGGTGTAAACCACTTTCACTCATATACAGCGTTAAACCACATTAATTTTAAGAAAACATTTATTTTTAAGGTCAGCTTATATAAGGTTTATATAAGGTTTAAAGTCAGCTGGAAAGTTGTAAATCACTATATCGGGTATATTTAGGCTAGGGGAAGGTCTGGATTGATTGCATAAACTTTTGTCAATTACTCAAATACACTAGAGAACATGTTTCCACGCAACTTTGTGAAGGTAACTCACACAGTGACCGACATATTCGACAAGTTTGCTAGAATAACAAAAATTATTATATGTAGGAATGGGAGCTGGGATAATTCGAAAACCGTTTTCACACATTTTCGGCACTAAACTATGATATATCTACATATAACGGTATGATAATAAAATAATGATTTCCAATTCTCTGGTTGACTTTTCCTAATATACCGAATATATTTAATTAACCCCTCTGGTTGAGTTTATATCGCATATATCTCTTTTGAGTTAATTGGGTTGACTTTATTATAAATATCTCGGACACTAAGTGAGTATATGAGCTACAGTAATTAATTAATAAGATACCAAATATTACTATAATTGAATCACAATTTCTTCGAATGATGAAAGTTGAATTCCTACGCAAAATTTTTAAATAAAGTTCTGTCAACGCGTGAAAGTATTCCAGGTATTTAAATATATTATTAAATATAAAATATTTATAAGTAGTTTTAATTTTGAAGAACTTGTACATAAAGGTAATAATAATTAAATAATAATAGAAAGTATTATTACTTGAAGCAAATACTTCCAAGCCAAAGAATAAAGTCAATAGCTCAAGTTTTACAACTATTAACAAAGACACTTTTAGCTTTAGTTCACTATGGATATAAAACATAAAGTGGTTTATATAAATATAAATAAATAAAAGTGGTTAATATTTGCAAAAATTCGAAAAGTTAATTCAGAATAAAAATAATCTTTCGGCTTCAAAAAAATAATAATGAACCCCGCTTTTTTTTATTCTTTGAATTCCAAAAGACAGTATTTAAAACGGGATATATTGAATGTCTCCGTTAATTAAGCAGGCGATACATGAAGATACCTTTGGATCAATCAATTAAGTTCATTCAAATATCTTACCTCATAATAACGATGTACCGAAGTTAAGTCCAAGTGCTTGTCTGTCCAATCTCTAGTAATTTCAACAAGTTCTTTTTCATTAAGCCATTGCAATTCTGAGGAAGCTTCGACTAAGAAATTTTGAAGAGAGTCAAGATCCGAAAGCCGTTTTGTGGAAGTGTTGAGGAGTTCTGCATATAATTTTTGTAGAAGATTAAGGCGTTGCTGGTAAAGTCTCAATTCATCTCCCAAAAACTTTGATTGCTGGCGCTCATCGTTCAAAATGTTGGAATGGAATTGGTCAATTATTTTATGATCTTCTTGCTGACTTCTATATTCATCTTTAACAGACAGTAGATCTGAACCATAATCTGCTGCATGCAGCTGTTTCTAAAATACGGAATATTGCATTACATTATTGTTTAAAAGAGTAATATGAAAATAAAATTTTATATGATTGAAATATTATCAGGATAAGCCTTAAACAATATTATACAATATATATCTTATTTATAAATAGTAATATATATTAATAATTGGCTATAACGTATGTCGGACGAGGGAGATTGCAACAGACATCTTCCTTGGAAGAGTTTGTTAATTGGGTTGCTGTGCCCTCATTAAAGGAGAGTGTGAGACTCCTGGCAAAGAAGAAGTGAGAAAGCCCAAAGAGATAGTCTCGTTTACCTTTTAATACAAGTAATTAACTTCAGCGCCCATCGCCATTGACGCAGAGCTATCAGATTAAGAGATAATTGTAACTCTCTGGTGGTGGTAGGAGTCCCCGTATGTAGATGTTACACAAAAGTTGGAGAAGAAATTACTCATTATTTAATTCTTCTTAATTTACAATTTACAGCTAGAAAAAATATTGATAATTGTCGACCACTCAAATAATTTATGGTACAGCTTGTTCGATATCTGCTAGTAGCCAAAGTTTTTCACCTCGAAGTAGCGCACCTATATTCGGGTGATATCCCTAGAAGAACATGTTATAGGGGGATATAAATATTAAAAAATCGTGCTCGATATAACCTGACCGATAACTAAGACCGGACATTCTGGAGTAGTATTCTTAAAAAGCTAAAGGAAGTTGTACTGACATCTGAGTGGTTTACTGTCGGTGTTGCTCTAATTTAGAGAAGTGTAACTTAAAATGAAGATAAGTATACTAAAAACAGCCCTTGGTCGTATAAAATCTGGGTAAATTCCGGTAACATAAAAGCGGCCTTCGCGGAAAATTAAAAATTCTTTATTAGACAATACTCAAAAATATTCTAATTTTTAAATCATTCATGTTCACCGCTAATAAGAATTCATACGAATCGTTATTTGTTAAACAATCTGACACCGAAAGAAGTCCTTTAAGAATTAATGTATGTATGTACATTTTTTAAGTTTTTGTTCTTTCGCGTTTCATTTAGATGTAATGGCCGTTAATAAATTTGGGTTTTTGATCGATACATTAAATATTAAATATACAATAGTACATTAAATCGCCAAATTGGAGATGGGAGCAAGATATATAAACAAATATTCGTGGAAATCACCATATTAGAGATGGGAGAAAAATATACAAACACATTTTCTTATAAACGATAGTAGAAGAAACTATGTCATAAGATATGCTTGAAATTATTTCAATATTGTATCAAAATTCACGATGGGAGTATTATTTTCATAACTTAACCGTTAACACAATCGTACACTTACCAATTTAAATTTGCACCATTCTATGTGATCCTGTAAATCGCGGAAATGGGAATTCGTTTCAATCTGTCGCGATTCAATTATCGTGCGGGTTTGTCTTGTTACAGTAGTCTCATGAACTGGATATTTCAATCCTGTTAGCTTTTGTACTAAATTTGAGTTGAAAAGGGTCCGGAGATTAGTCCATCGTTCGTGCAATTTGTTCACTTTACTTAGTACCTCGGCACCATGGGTGTAGCCACCTTCATTAAGCACAAGGTAATCTTGATGCATATGCTGTAAGGGTTCTTCCAAATTTTGTATTTCTGTTTCTAAAGATTCGACAACATTTTTAGCATCAATTGGATGTAAGCGTTCAATACGTCGAGATTCATCATTTATAAGTGCCTCCAAATCTGTTATTTTAATTTCATTATGCTTAATTTCCCTTTGCACTTTGTCCGCAAGTCGCTGTAGGCGCTCTAATCTTTCAAGTTCCTGTTGCAATATAAGTTCGCGATCTGATAGCGCTGTTTGCATACGATACCAAGATTTTTCGATAGATTCAGGGCGAAGATCAGTTTCAACATCAATCTCACCTATGCTTTCAAAGTAGCGCTCTAATTCGTTATATATTTGTATAAGCTTTTGTTTTTCATTTTTACGCGCTAGTACTTCTTCGTGGCGGAAACAATGTAAATCGTTTAATAGTCGCTTAATTTCAATCACTGTTGGGGGAATGGATCTTTCTTGTAAATAAGCCGTTTTTTCACGACACCAATAAATAAATTGATGAGCGAGATCTCGATACTCATGTACACGCCGCTGTGACTCCATATCGAATAAGGGATGAATCGAAGGAGGTTCCGGAAATACATCGTACAGGGATGATATATAAGTAATTAGAGATTTTTCATCAGGTTCGTTTGTATCAACATCTATAAAAAAAAAAAAATAAAAAAAACATTTTTACACGTTTATTTTAAAATAAGGAAAAATCACACTGTTTTCAATAATACATTTCTTAAGTTTTAATCAAAAATATAAGTTTTAAGAATGTACAAACAAATTTTAAAGAGCTTACATAAATAAATTGAGAAATTATAAAAAAAAATTTTTTAATTAAAGGTCAACGTCAAAGGTAAATGATCAACGTTCCTGCATACTTTAAAACATCGCGGAAAATGTCATATTTTAACTCGAAGGTTCCAAAAACACAGTGCATTAACTGCAGTATTCTGCAACTCTGACCCCAGGTACATATATGTATTTTAATGGTAGCATATCTCTATCAAAATTCTATTCCGAATATTTTGTGATCCAAATATGAACTAAGTCTGATAAGTAACATGGTATTTAGAAATACTCTGACCATAGCTCTACCTATTTTCGAATTTTGCCGTGAAGTGTACTGTGTAATACACATACTTTTGTCAATGTTATTGACTTACATAAATTTATTAAGTTAGCGTTTGGTTACGACACAAGTAATAAATGTGATGGTTTTTAGCTACTTCACCAATTAAAACCAACTGTTTAGAGCTTGAAAATATTATATGAAAAGTATTTGTTTTAGTTTTCAACAAAGCGAAACGAATTTATGAGTACATATGCCACCCTACTGTGACTTAGATGGAACAATTCGGATTATTGTTAAAAAAAAACAACATGTCAGTAAAAAAAAAAAATCTTTAGAATTCATATCGCAAATTCACATACTTTTATTCCACAAATATAACTTCATTATAGTGTAGTGTGGTAATATAATTATATTTAGTTGGAAAACTACAATACATAACCCATTTGGCTCTCTTTGATCTAATTTTTAATCTTTCTAATTAGTTCTCTTCTGTAGTCTTTGGTACAAGTATATGTTTACAAATACATAATTCTAAATAGGCGTTAATATTCAAAATTACTGAGGAAAAAGAACAAAAAATAAAATTTTACATAAAAACAGAATACAGATCCCCGGTACGAAGCTACTACTAGCATAAATAAGTAAATAAAAAGCGCTTGTAATTAATAATAATAGTGTACATTAAAGCACAGACAAACGATTTGAATTTCTTGTGTTTAAATTGACTTTCTTAATTTTTAATAATTTTGTTATTTTTGGTTATTTTTTGTTTGCAGATATTGGAAGTAATATCCAGATTTTAACACCTTGTTATAACTTATGAAAAGGAAATCAAGTTCTATACAATAGTAGTTCTATACAACAAGTTTAATACAACTTCTAACTATTCTGCGAATATTAGAAATGTGGGGGAACTTAAGATCGAAAAGTAGTCTTAAGGAAGTGTTTTGTCGATAAATATTATCGGACATGACTAAAGGTTGCCCTAATCTATCTATCTAATATATTTATCTAATTTTTTGTTTTCGAATTAATTCTAAGTTTTTGGTTGTTGTTTTGAAGACTTCATTATTTTTTTTGCTCTGTTTATACTAAAAAGCTAAGACATGAATAAACATATATTAACAATTCATTTGCATACTGAATTTGAATAGTTCAGTTTTAAATAGATTTTAATACTATTCACCTTCAGGATCTAAAAGACGGGTAACACCATATTCTTTTTCCACAATATGAAACGCTTGTTCCAGACGCTCACGTGGGCGATCCATTCTTGCCTTTCGCCAATCAATCAAATCAGGTCTATTCCGATGAACTAAAGCGGAAAATGCCAACCCATCTCGCCAGGATGTGGTAAAGTCATTAACCCGCACTCCCGGATATCGTAAAGTCGAGTGACGAGCCCAACGTAACAAAGCCTCCCGTGCGGACACATTATCATCTTTTCCAACAACAATATCCGAAATCTGTCAATAATAAAAATACGATAATTCCAAAATCTAAATTTACATATATATTTACATTTGAATTAAATTTAGTTTTGTGAAATTATTTTAAATTGAAACGATTAATCTCATCTTAATTGTTAAATGTTAAGAGAAAATGTTCGGTAAATTTCGTAATTTTTCAGCGAACAGTTTAACCCATTAGAGTTAGTCCGATTCCTAACAGCTGTGCAATTGTACATCATATTATTTAACGGTAAACAACCTGAAAATCAGTATTATACCAGATTTGTGTCCTTAAAACTAAACTGGCTATGATTAATATTATATTTTACCTTTATATTCGATTCTTGGCAAATAGCTCGAGATTTTGGTGTTTTATAGAAATTTTTTAACTCAAACTGCATTGATTTCGAGATGCTACCGAAAGCGGTACGATTTAATATCGTCACCTTACGAATTGAACTCGTAGTAATACGACGTTGACCACTTACAGATTGTTTCAACAGCCTACCACTATCAATGCTATGACCAAATATTTCTGTCGTTGTATATTTGTTATGTATCGTATATTTAGCAGAATTCGACGCACGACCTGGCGGTGGGGAATTATCTCTTTCTGTCATCATCCGAGAGTGGCCAGATTCGGTTATAGTTTGAGAGAATTTAGAATCCTTTTTATTATCAATATCCAATATCTCTGGATTGATTGGTAAAATAAAATACAACTTATAAGTGCAAGTTTAGAGTTCAGATCTCTTTAATACGACGATAGGTGACCGTAAATAATTCAATAATTCATAAACTTTTTAAAACTGCCTTTTCAAATAGTTCATGGAATACTAGCTGAAAACTTTCTGAACTAAAATCAATCAAAAAATTGCGTAAATTTTCAATGAAAATAAAAATTTATCTAACATAAATATTTTGCTTTCTGTTATGCGACATATAATATAATTTTTAGTAATATTTTATTTTATATATGAATTACAATGTTGCAACATAGCACCATTAATTGTAAATCTTAAGGAATGGTCGGCATTATATAGCAGAGCTATGTAGCAGTTACATCACACGTACATTTACGCCCTATCGTTTAGTTGTTGTCGAGGCAGTAACGAAAACACATGACGCATGGCTGTGCCGCTTAGGTAAATGTGCCCAGCGTGAAATTCTCTGATAATGAATGCTTTTTGACTTTACATTTATTTTGTGTTTTTTTTACATTTATTACATTTTGTGTTTTAGGTTATTTAAAGACAATGAAGGGCCCAATATATTTCTTTTAATAGTAAAATAATCAAAAAAGCACGAAAACGGTTGTTTAACGAAATAATAAAAACATTTTTCAAAATGTAAGGCCTCGTGCTCACCACAGATTGATAGTGAAAAATTTTCCTGCTATAATTTTTATTATTTTCTCGCAACATTGTACAATAGTTTTGTTCACCTAGCGGTTGTTTGCAACACCTACAACCAATGGATATGGATGGAGTTATATTATATATTAAAATGACGAGGCGAGTTGAATTCCGGGTGACTGTCTGTCCGTCCGTCTGTACGAACGAGTGGTAAATTGAGTAAAAATTGGGATACCTTAATGAAAGTTTGTACTATAACCACACCCACAAAATACCCTTAATTGAAAACCTACAAAAGCTATAACTAAGAAACAAATTAAGATGCAAAACTGTAATTCAGTACAGGGAATCACAATAGGAAGGGACATCTGCGGCTTAAAACTGTTTAGAAAGTAGGAATAGTCTCTCCTCCTAATAGGTTTGAAGTACATATCTCACAAATTAATAAAGCTATATCAACCAAACATGCTCAGACCAAGTGTTTTTCGCATTTCCTTATACATTCGGAAAACCAATGAAATCGGATGATAACTACACCCTCCTATCATACAAAGGTTAGGTTGGAAACTACTAAATATGCCATAACTCACTAAAGAAACACATCAGAAGCATTAAATTTTACAGTAAAAATGATAAGGAGGGACTCCATAGGAATCGGTGTAAAATTTGAACGGGGTGGCACCGGTTATTTTTCAGTGAAATTCCATATCTTATATATTATATTTGCATCCTTATGTTGCGGTGTGGAATGGACGAAATTCGATCACAATCACGCCTACTTTCCATATAACACAATTTTAAATTCTATCTGATTCTTTCAATGTACAATATATAATTCAAGTACCAATTAAGAAGTCGGAATGAAACAAATACGCTGACTTCGAAAACTTATTACTGCAAAGTATCTATACAGTTTGACTACAGTGTTTATACATCATCGGTATGCAACGTTAAACAACATTGCAAAATGATGTGTTATATAATTTGAGGTTATAGAGCTGTTTTGATTTTGCGAGGGAAAGACAAAAAAAAGGATAAAGTTAAAAGATTTTAATTATAAATAATCAGAATGATTGAAATGAATGCATATTTAGTATAAATCTAAAAAAAACAAATAATACGAAAGCTCACATATAATCTGCTCTGCCATTGTTGCATATGTAAATGCCAAAAAGCATCAACTTTCTTAGTGATGTGCGATTTTCTCTGTCACTGCGCATCGACTACCGGGTTAATGCGTTTCAAAACATGATTGAATGATTGCCATGATGAACAAAATTTCGTCGAATAATAAATGTTGAATTCTTAGGAAATTTTTTAATATAAAGTTTTGCGTACACCTGAAAGTATTTCACCGGATTTGATTCTTGCAATTTGCGAGAGTATAAAATGTTCGATTACACCCTTCCTTGTTTCTATTTTAATCTCGTTAGTTAAAAAAAAATTTTTTTAAATCTGTACTCTCATTTAGCTTTGTGATTAAAGTACAGTATTTTGCAATAGAAAACCTTCAGAAATTTTACGAAGTCATGTCAGAAGTCGGTTTAATTATAGAAGCTTGCGAAGTTAAGTTCATTGTTAAATTTCGAAATAGCTGTAATATTCCTTTACTTATATACTAAATTAGAAATACTTAAACTTTGAATAACACATATTAAAAAAATGTTAAATTAATAATAATATTTAATTATAAATATTAAATTAAATTAATAATATTAAAAATAAATTTTTTCGCATAACTAGCATTAACTATGTATTTCTTGGAACTGTATTGATTGGCAATTTTAATCATTCTTTACACTCCTTGTGTATTTTAATTTCAAATAACTTTAACGATAAGCAATTATACTTTCAAAAGAGGAAGATAAAATTAGTTAACAAAATTGATTATCCGTAAAGCTCTCAGTCAGAGTCAATATATCGCGCTGTTTTAATAATGACTGAAACATAAAATATTGTTACAAATTTCAAAGCAATCCGTCGAAAATACAGATATAGAAATACATTCACATTTATTTGATTATAATATTCCTCTGATCACTGCGCTCTTTACACGCAGTCTTCTCTCTTACACTATTTTAACGCAGAAAACGTCGCCTACTGCTCTGTTAGCTAAAAGAGAGTTAAACCGGTTTTCATACGTAATGAGTTACGTGAGATGTGAGAGATTACGTAATGAGATCTCTCTCTTACAAATATTTGCTTAATATCTTCAAAGTAAGATACTACTCTCCTCAAAGCTTTTTAATCTTTACTTGTTGAACTGAAGTATTATCAGATAGACGTAAATATGTTTATATCAAAGCATAACATGTTGCACAAGTAATTGCAGCTGGCATTAATTAACTCAGAAAGAACTTTAAAGACTTTTTTAAACTCTTTAAAGACTTTATTAAATCAGGGAAAAAACACTGATAATAAAGATTATTAGTAACAAAATAATGTATTGTTAGCATTAAAAAATTTCCCAAAAAACCTTGATACCATCTATAAGGTATTAATTGCAGAAACCACACCTTCCATAGAAGAGAGCAGGTAATATGAATAGACATATACACATTTTATCCCCAATATTGAGAAATGTAATCAACTTCTATTACACGTGATACATCTCGTTCAAGTCAAGGAGTCTCAATTTGTTTGTGAAATAATGTTATCTGTACATACACCATATGAAATTATTATTTTTCTTTATCGATGTTTATAAGGAATAAGAAATAAATAGTATATATATGTAACTATCGGTTCGCTCGATGTTCAACCAAGCGTCTCCTCTATTTATGGTGTCCGTGTCTAATTATTTTTGTAAGTTCAATAGAAAATCGTTTTAACAGACCTACAACGTTTATAAAAAAAATAATACGTAAAAATTACGTAGGATCCAAAAAATGTTGATATTGCGAATGCTGAAAAAGTATAAAACACCTTCGAACTGCATTGAGCGAGTACATATGGCTTTCATAAATGAAGTACACACAAATCTAGTTGTAGCATTAGGTGTTTATTCGGGTGGGTTAAGCGTAGGCGAAAAAGTACAAAGATACGTAGGCAAACTAGATCACAGTTTGTTGTTTGTTAAATGAATTGATAAAATTAGAATAAGTTTCAAGTTGTAGAAACACGACACATACATTCATATGTATTCATAAGAATAAAAATGATTGTAAAAGTAAATTTAAAATAATTAGAGTGGGAGCAACGAAATAACATTATCTTAAAACCCATTTTACCCACACTTTTATCTGTAACGAAATTGTTAACAAAAAAACTTTGGCTTGAAGGTTAATTATACACAAAAATGTTTATCGTTATTTCAAAATAATTTGTAGTGATGCTTATTAGAAAGAAAAATAGTTGAAGGTAATATTATATCGTGAATAATAGTCACCTTCAGGGGTTAAACAAAATACTTCACAAATTTATAATTTAATGCAAAGATATAATATATTTAATATATATATAATATAATACAACGAAATGAATAATAAATAGATAGTTTCAAAATGAAAATATGGCGTCCTATTTGTCACAATTGGTCTTATAATGACTTCTGCGCCTTTTGTAAGAAATTATAAATTATACAAAAGACGTAGATGTCGCCTTTTGAAAAACATTTAAAAAAAATTTAAAAAAAAATATAATAAGAAATTATAAAGTATTAAATTCATTTTTATTGAAAAATATTCCTAAAAATTTTGAAACCAAATAAAAAGTAATATAATGTAAATATATAAATAGTGTACAAATAAAAATAATACAATGTAAGTATTTTTTTATTACTGTTACCTGTTACTGTTACTGTTATTGTTACTATTACCACCAGGAATGAGCCTACATGTAAAAATTCTACACCGTGGGAGAGGAGGAAATGAAGCCCACTTACACGTGCTCACATAAACATGCACATTTCGTATATGTAGAACGCGAAACGTTCTCCTTAACGCTTTACGACTTTGTTCTCATTATTTATGTATTTCACGACTTCCTATGCCATAATGGGATGAATATTCTTTTAGCAAGTAATTTATTTATTTTTTAGTCAGCAAATGTAAATACATAAAAACATTCGTTATTGCAAACGGATTGTTACTTCCGAAAAGAAAACACTATATATAATTAATATGTATGAATGTAGATAAAAATATGATCGCTTACAAATCAAAATTTGGTTTTGAAATTGTTTGTCATTCCAACAATTACATTCGTTTTAATGTTCAACAATTCTCTATTTACTGTCCTACCGAAATTAAAAGCAACCAATTAATCTTCCTGCAGAAAGATTCAAAATATTATATTTTTTTAAATACATGCTCATATCTTGGCGATTAATTTTATCCAACTCAGAGGTTAGATAAAAGCATGATTGTAAATCTACCTTAGCCGGAATTTGTAATCATTACATGTGGTTTGTTCAAAAAATAACGGAATATTTTTCGATTGTGTTCTTCGTCTTTACTGGCATAGTGCTTCATGAATTCTTTCCCCAAGGTCAAACGGTCAATAAAGAGTACTACCTACAAGTTCAACGATGTTTGCGTGAAGCAATCCGAAAAAAAATGCCCGGATTTGTGGAAAAACAATGCATGGCTTTAGCTCACTTTAGCACAATTCTGCTTCGTGCACACTTCGTTGATTGTCCGTGAAGTCTTGACCAAAAAGAATACTGTAACGATGCCACAGCCTCCATATTCACCAGACATGGCTCCGTGTGACTTTCTCCTATTTTCAAAAACAAAGAGAACCTTAAAAGGCCGTCGTTTTACAAGTATAGATGACATTAAAACCGCATCGCTGAAAGAGCTAAAGGTTGTCCCAAAAATCGAGTTTGACAAATATTTCGACAATTGGAAGAAGCGCTGGCATAAGTGCATAATATCGAATGGAGACTATTTTGAAGGCGACAACATTAATGAATAACAACACACGAATGAATAAATTTTTTTTTTTTCAAAGAACGAAAATTCTCGCTATGTTTTGAACACACCGCGTACACGAAATAGTAAGATTTGAAAACTTCGTTTTCTGTACGTGTACAACACACTCTCAATCACTTCAGGAAAAATCTATGTACAAAGTTTGAGTTGGGCAATCGATTTTTATTTGAATATAAGATTTCGATATAAGATCGTTTTTCTTTTGAGCCAAATTTAAAGTGAGCAGTTCTATCACATTTAGTTTTCCAACTTTTCGACTGTCATAAATCATAGAAACTGTTAATGTTTTCACGTTTTTTAAACCTTTTAATCGAATTAGTATTCATATAGAATGTGTAATGACTTTGAAATTTGAAAATTAATTCAATTTTGGAAAATGAAATCGTAAGTGAATACTATATCGACGATTATAAAAAAAAATAATGATATAAATCGAACACACATAAGGAGATTTCTTATAGTACTTACTTGAAAATGCAAGATGATAGTCCAAATGAGGCCAAGGGTCAATTTCGGATTGCCATCAACAATATCTTCAGCTCGGATGTTAACTAATTTAATTTTTTTGTAACGAAGAAAATCAAGGGCCATTTGGGCGTTTTGCAACATATGAAAACGCATTTTTCCTTTTTCACGTGGCTATAAATAAAAGAAAATATGCATTAGTTATAAAATTAAAATTTTAGTTATAACAATGTATTCAGTTTTAAACATGATCGTAAAATTATGTTTGGGATTATTGTAATGGGAGGTCGGGGGAAAAGATTCAATTATTTAGAAAAAGGTCAAATAAAACGTTTTCTCACTTTCTTGCTACAAAAATTTAAATTTTTTACGAGCTTTCAGCATACATCTCTAACACAAGACTAATAATTAGAACTACCTCTCATCCCCAACGTTCTGCAGCTAATATCAGAAAGAGTGCAATGTCAAGCCAACAAAATAAATGAACACACTTTAATTATAGAATTCGAGCAGGTTCATTTCCCATATAGTTTGAATGGTTGCATATTGACATTATATGACATTATATAGAGTGACAAAAATACAGACCTAAAAAGAGGCAGTCACCCTTAGCCATAACATAGACAGCAATCGACAACATCGACCAATTAGAGTTGATTTTTAAATTAACATCTTTTTGCTGTATATTCATATGTATGTATATGTGAAAGCTTATGCTTTTATTTACACCTATATATCGATTTCATATAAAAGTTATACAAAATGTCAACAAAAGTTGTTTAATATGATTATCGTATTTAATTACATATCACAAATGTGTAGGTGTTTGCTTTACACTGTTTCATATGGTCCAGGGATTTCCTTATATTTTAAAAATATAATATTATTTCTTTAACTCACCAGGTGTTCATTTGATAACACTTCCAGAAGCGTTAGCAAATTGTGGCCATCTCGTAGATCCTCAAATAGATCATCCACCTGTCTTTTAGCCTATTAAAATTATTTTAAAAAAATAATAATTGTCTGTTGCACAAATTCCCATAACAAAATTACTATTGTATGTGTGTGTATGTATATAATATAAAAACTGTTACATATATTAAAATTATATATCTGCAACAAATAACTGTTAGAATATAACTGTTAGAAAATATTCATTTAGTTGGTCGAAAAAGTGATAATATGAAAATAGAATGTAAAATCATATGTACCAGCGAGCTTTCTAAAAAAATCAATATTATAGAAAAATGAATATTATTTAGAAAATGAACGGACAATTATCATTGCTTACAAATTAAGCTTTTATAAAGCCAGCTAATCGAATAACAAATTATTAAAAAAAATTAAAATGTAACACAATAATTATCAGATTTGATAAGAACACATAGTTTGTTGGCAAATTTATAAAATGATTCTTACATTTATCAAATAAAATTTAAAGTGCGCATTAAAATTAGTAATGTTTGTGATTATTACAAAATATTTTTCTACGATACATAGTACTCATGTAATTCAAAATATGTAAGGGAGGTAATAAATTATTTTAAAATTTAAATAAATGTCTTTGTAGGAAATAAAAAAGAACTCATGAGGTTACGCTAAAACAATAGCCCGTGAGTTTACAGCTTCAGGAAATTATTGCTAACGTCACCTCCTCTGAACAGAAATCCATTAATGCTCCCATGTTAATGAGAAGACCGGAACAAGTCAAAACAACTGTGGGTGACTGACTGAAAATATGACTGCCACAAAGGATAGTCTGTCAAAATAGTAGTTGGCCACAGCTAAGAAAAAGTTAAAGCGTCAAAATCAACTACAAAATTAAACTGAATTTGCTAACTATTATATATATATCTACGTACATATATATGGATAATAATACCGAGTTAAAAATAAACGTGAAATAAAAAATGTACATCAACGTAAAAATATCTTGTGCTATTAGGGACTATATATGAAAATACATTAAAAACAGAATCAAATACTATTAAAACATTCCAATTAAGTTGGCCAATTAAGTTGGTGTTTAGTGTTCAAACAAAGCATAAGTAATTAGTTTTATACAGCAGTATAAAATATATTTAGATTCCGCTCATCAAAATTCTCATGCGAATAACAGAAATATTCAACTTTTCTGACCAATACAATCTGACCAATTTTGACTGCAAGCATGCAAGCATAATGTGAAATAACGCAAATAATGTGAAATAACAGTGAAGTAATTCTGATTGAAGAATGAGGTCTAAAACAAGGAATCTTTTTCATAGTTCATAGTGACTAGTTGACAATTTTTGCAACAATCAACTAGTGTAATTGAATTGGTTTGTTTTCTAATTTTCGAATTAACTCCGAAAAAGTGGGAATTTATGGAGTCAGTAGTTGAATTATGTATATGTAATATGTAAGGTAAAATATTTGTTTAAATAAATTTACTTTATAGCCTTAAAAATTTAAACTTACTGAAGGCGGACAACATGGATATCCATTAGTGAAAACACACATATGTAACATTGTGTATTTCTGAAATTAGAGCAGATTTTATTCATATTATTATAATAGGCAGCGAATTCCTTACGTAAATATAACGTCTCTATGTTTTTAAATTTTAAATTAAATTAATTCCAAATAACTAAATATTTGTGTTGCACTACCTCCAAGTTAACATTTTTGTAGGAATAGATCCACAAATTAAATCACAAAAATTCGTACATATGTGTATATAGCGAACTATCATCTGAGTCTTGAATTCGCATCGTTTAAATAAAAGTTAAGAGTAAAGTAACGGACATTCTAATCCCTATTTTATTTGTATTTTAAAAATATTTATAACACTAATTTTATTAAATTTTGCAAGTTATCATGGCGAAAATATTGGGAAAATAATCTTTTAAGCAAAGATAATACACGTATTGTGAATTAAAAAACATATAACTTTTTTGTTCGTACCGTATCTTTTAAGTTATTTAATAATAAGTGCTGCGCTTACATATGTAAACAATTAAGAATATACTTTACAAAGTGGGCCGTGAGATCATTTTGTTCAATAATCATTATATTGTTATATATAATACTTAAAAAATTATATTTTATCATTTTAATGTCACATTGCACTGCTAATGAGCAACATATTGGGTTGTTCGGAAAGTCATTTCGTTTTTTTTGGGGAACATGAAAGACAGTTTTCGTATAATGCCTTTCAAATGGCCATAAACAGTTGAATTCGACAAATTTAACCTCTCACCGATCTCTCGTGTGGTGATTCGCCGATTTGCATCAACTAATGCCTTTATCGCATCTTTGTCAGCTTCGACCGGCCTTCCAGACCGTGGTGCATCTTCGACATCAAAATTGCCGGATCGAAATTTTGCAAACCAGTTCTGGCACTGGCGTACTGTTAACACGCCTTCTCCATACACATCCGTCAATTTTTTTCTCGCTTGGACAGCATTTTTACCTTTTCTGAAGTTAAAAAGTAAAATATGACGAAAATGCTGCTTATTGCTCTCCATATTTAAAAAGGCACCAACCAAAAACTACTGGGTAGAATTAATAGAACTTTTTCACACACAAGTTATGGGGCTTAAGTGTGAAGTTAGTTTCGAAAAAACGTAATTAAGTCCTCTGGCGGGAAAAAACGAAATGACTTTCCGAACAACCCAATAGCTTTCAATAACACCTTCGGTACAGTACGGTATTTGAAATATCATTTTATAAATACGTTTGATATTACCCAATGGGGGGTAAAATTAGAAAACATTTTTGAAATTACAGTGCCCGGGTTACCTACCGAGTGAACACATTCACAATTGTCTGTATATAAAATTTATATTTTAACTTGTGTTTATAAGTGTTATTAGTTCAATTGAATTTAAAGCCAACGGAATTTTGTACAGCAGTTTTATAGCCAGCAAAAAATATGAAGTAAATTATCTTTAATTACTGTTAATGTATCTTAAAATAACTGTTCTGAAAAAGTATTAAGTATAGTATAACTCTTCTTCATACAAAATGCATAAATTTTTCATGCATTCAATGATAATAGCAACAATTCAAGGCAATTTATATACTGGATTTAATCTTCATAAGCTTGTATCAATTATTTCCTTTCTTGTTTCACAACCTCCACCAAATAATTAAATTTGATCCATAATAAGCGAATTATATTTACTACATTATTTTGTCAATATGGAATGCAATTACCTTAATATATTCCCAATGCTGCAGTGAAAAATCAGATGAAAAGCTAAAATTATTATAACTATCAAAGAAAGGAGAAAATATTATGAATTATATTTTACAATCATCTAACAGTTTAACTTCAATTTCGCATGGATAACGCGGATAAAAAGCTACGCCTGCTAGGATGTTAATTTACATTCGTAGCAATAGCGTAGTACGAAATCATTACTATTGCTAGTTTTTATACCAAAGAATCCGTTAGCGTTTAGCGACCCTCAAACTCTATAGAAAAAATTATATAATATGGTGTTGTTTCGACTGATACCGACCCTGTTTAGGGTAGATATTTTTGTTACATGTAACTCCGCATTGAGATAAGGAAAAGTTGGCCTCTCTAAACAAAACCATTGATTTCTAGAATTTGCTAACATTAATAAAATGGAAGATTACGTCCTCTAAACCATATGAGAAAAGAAAACATGATAAGAAAATTAAAAATTTTTTTAATTTAATGGGAATGATAAAAAACTTGTCATTCGAGTTATGTTGTAAAAATATATATACAAACATACGAATCTCGAAGTTTTTTAGTTTATTTTGAAATTCGATCGATAAATGTTAAGCTAAGTGAATACGCTTGGATAAAATATCTCATTCATTTTATATAAATTGTGCCCAAACATTTTCCAACTATATTTTCAATTTACCTATATACATACACACATGTATACTCGATTCCAAAAATATCATAAAACATACCTTTTTGAGATGTTTGTTAACCCATTTAGTAAATGTCTTCTTCTGAATAGCATCTCGCTCATCTATATATACAATGAAAATAATAGACAAAAATTAATAATATACATCCATTTGTATTTACATACCCATATGACTACAAACTTCTTTACTTATATATATATGTATATCTACATACTTCAATATGATAAAAAATTGTAAAAATTTGTGCCAATAGCAATTAAAATGTAGTGGAAAACAGGAGTTGTAGACAAAGGGATTTTTTTTCTTCTGGTTCTGGGTCCTTCAAATATATATTTTATCTCGACTTTTGCAGCCGTGTTTGCGCACACTAGACAGAGACCGAGTGAAGCCTTCACAAATGCTGACAGAAAAATATTTATTTTTTTTCCTCAGTGCGTTATGTTCGGATGGATTTAAAGACTCACAGAAGTCCAAATAAGCAGCCAATATGTTTTTTATACCACATGTGTTTAGGTTATATATTTGGCCAATAATCCAATCCAATAACGCACAATAATAATATTTATTGATTGTTTTACATGGTAGGCCATAAATAGCAACAAGTAAGGAGGGGCTAAGTTCGGGTGTAACCGAACGTTTTATACTCTCGCAATTTGCAATTATCAAAGGCGGGGAAATATTTTCAGGTGTTGGTGAAATCTTATATAAAAAAAATTTTTTTGCAAATTAATTCAAAATTCAAATTTCCAATCAATTTTATAAAGATAACCCAAATTTTACAGACATATTCAGCATAGAGTCCACTAGAATAACGATAATCATTATGTGTAGTAGAAACTGACCCAGCCCCTTATGGGTTAATTCGTACATCGATTTCACATATTTTTGAAACGATAAACACGCTATAAAATCAACCGGAATTTAGAAAATTCTCATATTAGGTATATGGGACAAGGGGAGGTATTAGATCGATCTTCTAAATTCCCTGGACACATTATTACCAGGAAAAGACGTTGTCCGAATTTCAATAAGACATCTTGCAGATTGACCGATATATGCGGTATGAGGTCAACCGGAAGTTCGAAATTTTTTATATTTGGTGTATGAAAACTATTGGATGAATTAACCCGATTTTACTAATTTTTTACCCATCTTTTCGGTAAAAAGTCAGCCATAGGCACTGAGGTGCACATATTAGTATCTGGGGGCTTGAAAAGATATAATCTGATTTCTACCATTTTTTGGGCAAAATATGCAATACCCTGTGAGCAATATTTGTGTAAACTTCTATTCCAATATCTTAATTGGTGCATGAGTTATATGTAATATAATACTTCAAAGTAAAAGAATCAGATTGAATTTAAAATTGTGTTATATGGGAAGTAGGCTTATGCTTATTTTCACAATTTGACATTAAAATGTCACGATATTACGGTGCAACAAATTTGGTTGAAATTGATTTAGTCGTTCCTGAGATATGGAATTTCACCGAATAGTGGGCGGTGCTTCACCCATTGTTCACTTTTTACACGGATTCCTACGTATATCTTTCGTACCATATTTACTGTACGATTTTAAATTTTTAAACTGCAGATGCCCCTCACTATTGCGATGCCCTGTAGCAAATTAAAGTTATGTATTTTAATTTGTTGCTTAGTTATAGTTAGGTTATAGGTTAAGGTTAATAAGTTATAGGTTTTGGCTTCACGGCATTTTGTGATCGTGGCAGTAGTCCGATTACGCCCATTTGCCCCACCATGTACCAAGTTTCATCTAGGTATCTTGATTTTTACTCTAATATAAACGCTTTATATATGTCAATATGTGTGATATTTTTTATTAAATAAAGTGTGAATATGAATAAAATCGGTCTAAACATAATACCCACGGCAGACTCAAAACCAAGAGGTTAACATTTTAGTAATTATGTTATATTGTTTTTTATATAATAATTAATATTTTTTATCGCGGAAAGAAGACATGTTAGCGCAAATGGTATAATTTGTTCGATTCACTACTCTCCAGCGCTTGGCGAATCGAAGACAGCGAATATTGTTTATTAATGTATACGGGTTAAAATAAAAATTAACTGGAATCTTACGTCATTGTCGAAACATACTGCTGGTTTTCAATATTTCAGCTTAAAGGTATGTCAGGCAAAGATGTCAGATAATCTAATCTATTCACTAAATTGTTCCATTAGAATTTTGTTGTCTTATGTCATATTATACTTGTTCGATGATTTTGTTCCAGAAGATTTCACAATAAAATTACTAATTTTTTTTTTTATTTATTAGTATTGATTTTCTAGAACAGTTAGATCTCGATCTATTAGCCCAAAAGTAGTGAAACAATGTAACCCGAGGATGATTTTGGTGATATAAAAATAAATCTGGTGGAACAATCAATTAATAAAAAAAAAAAGTAAGAAAGGGCTAAGTTCGGGTTTAACCGAACATTTTATACTCTCGCAATGTGCAAGGATCAGAGGCGGGTAAATCGTTTCAGGTGCTGGCATAATTTTATATTTAAAAAATTTGCGGAAGGATTCATTATTCGAAGAAATTGTCAATGGATTGCAATCATATTTGGTATCTTAGTAACTTATATTACAGTTCATAGACTCATGTACTTTCATTGCTATATTTCGCTTCGTGTCAGAGATATTTATTTTAAAATCTACCAAATTAACTCAATAGTGATATGTGAGATTTAAACTCAATCAAATTGGTTTAACGAATATATTATATACATAAGGAAAAAGTGAACCAGAGAAAAGAAATTAGGAATAAGAGGCTTAGACCATGGTCTAAACTGATTTCTTTCATGTGTAGCGCGAATTCACATTATGTTTAAGATAACATATCCACTTAATTTCATTAAAATATCACACATATCGGCCAACATAAACGGTTTAAAGTCAGATGGAAAGTCGGGAATTCTTATATCGGGAGTTTTGGGAATGAGGAAGATGGATGGAAGCTAGATGAGCCTACAAAAGGGGGAAGGGGCTACACTGTTATAAACACGAGACGCTCTCTGAATTCCACTGAGATAACTCACATATTGACCGATACATACGGCATAAAGTTAGCCGGAGGACAAGATTTTTACACTAAAATTGTGCAAATACCTGGAAGTATCACATACAACATTAAGTCTTGTAAAGTATATTATTTTCGGCTGCAATCGAGTTTCGCTCTTCCTTACTTGTTTTTTTTATTTATTATTATTGTTGTTTAGTTTTTTAGAAAGACACATAGCATATATATATATATATTGATTTCTAATTTTAATTAAGAAGGAAATCTATTCCAAAAAATTTACTCGCTTCTCCACATTTCTTATAGGAAACTTCTTGTCACTTTTTGAAATTTAGAGTCACAAATTTTGTGTATTTTATTTAAAACAATAACTTTACAGAACTTTAGAAATCCATAGATGCAGTTAAAAAAAGTTTTTTTTTAAAGTCTAAAGGTATATTTATCTCGTTTTATTAACCTATATAAAAATTATACCTGATGACAACGAACGCCATATTTCAAACTTGCGTCGGTGGATGACGTCAGTTTTTCAACTTCTAAACACCATATATGCAAATGTTAAATGTTCATACAAATATATATGTGTATGTCATTACGAAGAGTAATCCATACCCTCTTTTCTCGTCTACATATTAAGAGAAATAAAAATGTGTTTGTAGTCGTTACATACATTACATTAAATAGATAGTTATTTCATTTCTATTTGCATATTTATGTTGTACAAACGAATTGCGTACTTGGACACCAGATTGAAATTTAATCATGATCATGAATAGGTTTTAAAATACTTATTATAAGAGATAGATACATGAATAAGTACCAGGTATTTTCAGAGGTTATTCTTCTTGAAGGCACATTGAAGGGGTAGTAGCAGCAATATTCTTGGGTTGATTTTATTTCCAATCGAAATTAAATTAAAAATGCATGAAGAATGGAATATGACAGTTTTTTCTAATTAAATTTCCTTTTTAGTATACCTTGCTCTTAACTAATTAACATTTATTTATTATATATTATTCAACATATTATAAATACAAGTATAATCAACGCGTAACACTTCAATTGCAGAATAACCACTGGAGTCTTGCAAAATATTCACTATGCTATATCTATGACAAAATATTTAAGAACATAATTATTAATTAATTTATAAGCTGCTTTTTATTTACATACTACGTAAGTCGAAAAAAGATCGCAAAAATATTTTATTTTATGCCTGAAGGTACAGAAATTTGAGGTATAAGTAATATGATAGTTATACAAATGTTTCAGATCAGAAATTGACAACCAAAAATTCGTGAATAATAAACCAATGCAGTTTGTAAACAAGATTTGTAAAATTTGTAAACAACTTTTGTAGAACAAATATTGTAGAAGATACGATACCAGTGAAAAAGTTCTTATTTAAGACGTTAAGACAATATTACGCAAACAAATAGGTAAACTATAATTTGAACTAACTGAAATGTCAATAAGAATAGTTATGTGGAAAGAGTTTAGTTAATAGGTGTATATCTTAAATGTATATGAGCGTTCCTAATATATATCTTTGAAAAAGTATGAAATTTGTGAATATAATCCATTTATATATAATATTTCAATACACACAGCATAAAAAGCACACAAATCAATGCTCTTAGAGAGAGCAAAAGAGAAGATACTTTTTGAATCAAAAAATCTTTTCTCTTTTTATAACTAACATATATTTGGATTTAAAGTCGGTAGTTTACGACCTATGAAAAATGGCAATGATTAACAAAAAATATAAAAACAATACAAACAAATGAGTAGGAGTAAGCGATTTTCGAAACCACTCACAAGTTGTTAAAAAAAAATCGTTATGACGCCATCTAAACATTCGAATACACATTTATTTTTGTTCATGACAATACTGTCGGTTTAATCAAAACTTAATATTGTGGGACGCTTATGTGGTGATGTCATTATATTGATTTAATATTATTTCAACATAAAAAATATTGTTCATACGGTTTAATGTTAAAAGCATTAATTTTTTAGAATAAACAGAATATTCTTCTCTACCGATGAATTTATTGAAACAATCGATATTCCGAAAAAACTTTTCTGCAATCAAGTTAAATTTTTATACATTATTACACGACATAAGAAGTGTATGTTTATTACACGATAAAACGAAAAAACAGTTACTTTAGACTAATTAAGTTCTAAGTAGTAATATTAAGTTATCTAAGCTAAGACGTTTATAATTCATCCAAAAGAGATGTTCAAAAAAATTTTATGTAATCAACTCATACTCAAAATTAAGTGAAGACCTCCTATTCAAAGAATAAAATGGTGCATAGGAAATATTTAAAAAAAAATCTAAATCGTTTAACTATAAAATTTTTTTATGATTTATATACTTTTTTAAATTTTTTTCATCATTATTCACTTAATGTATACACTATAGAGTAAAGAAAAACATGCACAGTAGTGAGAGAAATTTCCAACAAACTTTAAATTATTTTATATTTGTTCTAAAAACAAAATAAGGTGAGATAAGACATAAGATGGGGAAATTTTTGTTTTGAGATTTGTCGATGTTTTGAATGGACTAAACAAAATGTTGCCTGAGCCGCAGCAAATAAAACACAAAAACATTGTGATAGAACTTTTTTTAAAATATGGGTATTTTTTAACAATATAATTTTTATATACATATGGTCTACTAAGGAATGCTATAGTACTTTTCAATCTTCAATATGGTTTTTAAATTGCAGGCTTAACATTTATTTCAATATAATTTATATGTTTCTAACAAAAGAGAAGAAAACAAAACAAAATAATCGCTTTGATTTACCTTTAAATTGTGTCAAAGCATCTTCATAGCCACCCACAGGCAACGACTGCTGAGAGGGCACTGAGGAATGCTTGGCTTTTTTGGCTGGACTAGTTTCTATATTGAAATCAATATCACCGATTCTTGCCTTTTCTTGTAAAACAGGTATTTGAACTGCATGCTGTGAATAATAAGCAACATTTTGCCGACCATATTTTTGTGAGCTGGCGTAGTTTCGGTTGTGTAGGTTGTCTGCGTGATGGTGTTTCGAGTTTTTCCGCACCTGCGGTGATGACGCAATTGACGGCTCATTGCCTATGTCGTTGGGATCGAAGCCCAATCGTTCTTTATAATATGCGTGGGATGTCATTGCCAAATCTACTACACAAATTTAAATATATCACGTCTTGATTTTTTTATTTAATTTAAAACCCTTTAAAAATTAGTAAAGCAACCTATTCTGGCACTTTGGTTATATTTTAAAATTTAATTTGCTAAACTGAGCTGAACTTTGCCTTTTTTCAAATGCAATTGTCTTGAATTTGTTTATATTCTAAAAATTTATTAAATGCACACTGATTATAATAATTATATTTCGAATGAAATAATTAAAAGATACTAAAGTTATTTTGCCAAATTTTTTTAGTGATTTTGCAAATAAAGAAAAGCTTAATTTGATTTCTTTTCGCTCATTGAAATATATATTTTATCATCTTATTAGAAAGCTACGTTATTAATAAAAAAAAAGCGAAAGCAAAAACTTTGATTAATAAATTGAAATTTCTTTAACGTGGAATAATTGGAATACGTCGACAATTTGACTTTGTCGTCGATAAACGATAAAAATTACTCTGTTGCAAGCAAGTAAAAAACGAAATGAAAATTACTACGTTTCGAATAGTGTTAGAAAGCTACATGCAACAAGTTTTCTACAAAGAGAAGTGTGTCTGTGGAAAAGGTCGAAGGTTTAGTTTGGTGCACACGTCAACTTTTGTCAGCACATTTTCAATATTAAATTATTTTCTTTTATCACTGAAATCACATATTTAGCACCTTATTTTCATCAAAAGGATTTTTTTTCAATTTCAATAACGTAAGCTTTTTACACGCAATGTATTATGTTAGGTACAATCAAAAATTCTTCAACAAGCGTGCGACACGACAGTTCGTTCCAGACTGAATAAAAGATAGAAACGAACGTTGATTATACAGTTGACTAATACCAGTAAAAACAGACGAGTTGCGTTAAGAGTTGTCATAATCTTCAGTATGAGCCATTTATTTAAAGAGTAACTCTGTTTCCATTGTGTAGGTTGTATGATCAACGACTGCACAATATCAATTAAGAGAGAATTCCACGATCAATTTTTAAAATTAAATTTTTAAGAGTAAATCAAGTTTCTGTTGCAACCAATTTAACCAAAGTTATTTATTTTTATTGCTAAAAATGCATACACGCATGTAGATTTCAACAATAACTAAAATAATTAGAATAATAATAACAATAATAACTGATTTTGCATTCAAATAATTATAATTCGAGCTGATAACTAACCTGCATTTTAAAATAATTTACAATAACACATTTTAATGCGAAATTTATTTCGCAATGAGTATAGCCACCACAGATTATTATGCAAACCGATATACATACGAATGTATTTAATAATTACCCCATGCATATTGTGAGTAACTAGTAAAATTCCGGCTAAAACCAGGCCGCAGTTGTCAAAATTCAAATACAAGCAAGTCACAAGTAAATAAATGCTTATCGAGTTCTGGTATGAAAGATGTACACAAAACTTTTCGGAACCACATATTTGCTAATAACATTGTAGATGACTAACTCTAAAAAGACGAAGTTACTATGTTATAATCATCCCACACATGTCTTTTAATTCCATAATTCCGAATTTGCAGGAGTGAGAGCATACTTTTAACACATGTGATTGGTATAGGTAATTTGCGTATTTGGAGTGCGGACATGCTACCTTGCAGATATAAAAATACTGTCTGATACGATTTGCATGCCAAAGGTGTTGTTAATCCAAACATGTTTAAGTCGAAGATGAAACTAATAGCGAATAGAATGGCGCTCAATAGTGAACACTAGAGGCAAATGATTCGCGGTTTGTGATTCCCCTCGCCTTTGCCATTGATATAGTGAATTACGGTGCAAAATTCTACCATTCGAATTGTTATTTATCCAAAATTCAACTTAAACAATAATTTATGAAATTTACCACGATGTATAATACTGCAGGAATATTCATTTTTCATTTGCCACAGCTTTATGTTATAAACTTCTTTCCATTCGAAATTAAAAACAAGTAAGGAAGGGCTAAGTTCAGGTGTGATTGAAAATTTTATACTCTGGCAGTTTTCAAAGATCAAAGCCGTGGCAATAGTTTCAGGTGTTGACAAAAATTTATATTAAAAAAGTTTGCAAATGGATTCAGCATTTGTTATTAAACGCGATTACAAATGAAATGCAATCATATTCTGTATCATATTAACTTTTTAGTTAGGTCATATTCTCATAAAGTCAATGTAACTTAGATAAATCATCTGTATTCATAATATTAGTGTTGTGGGAAGGTACAACAGCCATACTTTTGATTACCGAATGACATAATATTATTAGAACTTAAAATATTATGTAATTTTACTGAGACATCTTTTAAGGAGATATTTCGGATATAAACTAAACCAAAGGAACGAAATTTAATATGCTGTGTATATGAGAAAAATGTCAACCAGAGGGATATAAATCATAATAGTAGAGATGTGGGCTTTAAATCAAGATCTAGACCGATTTCATTCATATTCAGCGCTAAACTATATTATGGTTAGGAAAACACTTAATTCCTTTAAAATATAACACATATTGACTGGTTTAAGGTCAGCTGAAAAGTCGGAAATCACTACATCGGGTACATTCCGGCTAGAGGAAACTCTGAACAGATAACATTTACTTTCACATTAAAATAAAGTATGCTCGAGAACACATTTCCATTCAATATTGATTAACTCTAAATTAGAGAGAGAAATTCGGCATAGAGTCCACCAGAATAACGATAATCATTATTTGTAATATATGGCAGCTTGGGAAATTCGTATGTCGATTTCACTCATTTTTCGCTCCAAACTATATTATATTCAAGATTATACGTTAACTAATTTTATTTTTCTTATCTTGATTTTCATTAAGATATTTTTCAGACTGGCCGATAGTGTCAGCCGGAAGTTCAATATCTTTATTTTAGGATTTATAATAAAAAAGGTCTAAAAAAATTAAAGGTTAAAAAAAAGGTAAGGTTAAAAAAATTAAAGGTTAAAAAAAGAAATTAAAGGTTAAAAAACTCACTTGCTTCTTTCAAAAATTTGGTTAAGACCACTTAAAAAACCGGTATTTATTTCTAGATTCGCGAGGATTCCTCTGTTGATGACATAAATTTTTACATTTCATCTTGTTAAAAATTGAGGATATTGAAATTAAAAGGTTCAAATTTAATTACGAGAGAAACATCTCTTTTTTTTAATAGATGTATCTCTTGAGAACTTTCAAGTGCTTCTTGAAAGCGCATTCTGGCCATCCGGTGCATTTGTATTTGAGTATAAAATTAAACTGACTGAAACGAATGTCGCTAAAATACTTAAAAAACCGATGAAATAACAGAGCGGTGATGGAAATTCGCTGAGTATTTATTATCAAAATGTTAGAGGTCTTAATACAAAATTGACTGCATTATATTTAAATACTAACACATGGCTAAAGCCTCACACTTTTGATAATGATTGATATGATGAGATGAGATGATGAGATGATAATGATCATTTGAATTTAAATGCATGGCAATGCCATTAATTATAGTATAGCCTCCAATATATCCTCTCTTCCGCGCACAGATTACAACTAGTAACAATAAAGGTTTTCACAAATCCAGATTATATGGTAAAATTTAGTCAAATAACGGGTTTTGAAAACTTATTAATAACAAAAGGTTAATAACCCATAAAAGTCTGACAGCTTTAAAATTTGATACCCATGTAGTGCAAGACATTTTTTATTTTTAACCTACAATTACGTATGTATTTACAATACGTATGTATCTATTGTATAACAATTTTAAATCTACAAATTTCCCCGATTTTTCCCCGGTCAAAGTTTACAAAACTAATTTGATTAAGTGATTTGATGATTTGATTTGTAAGTGAATGGTGGAATCAGACAAAGCTCACTCTAAAAAATGTTTCAAGTGTTATGTCTAATCGCTTAATTACGACATTAATAATTACGCCTGCGCAATAAGCATTTTTATAACCGATACTATACATCTGAACTGAAAGATTAACACCCCTATTACGTAACTATAATAGCGCGAGTATAGTTGCTATTCGACAACAGTATACCAAAATGTTCATTACGAGTGGATATCAATTAGCTACCGCAATAGACAGTCGCTATTTTGTGCATATATCGATAATTATCAACCTTTGTTATAGTATGCAAAAATTTAAAAATCGGGAAACTAATATGTAACGTATCATTGAACGCACAGAAATTTAGTAATTTCACGATGAACGTACATATTAATTCAAATCTTCCACACTATTTTAAATTTTAATAAGCGTCATTGTTTCTCATTTCTTTGTGTTTCATTTTAAGATTTATGTCAAAAATTTGAGCAATGCTGCCAAATACTTTAAACAGTGCTTCCGAAATATGTAAGCTCAGGCTTCTTATCTAAGTTTTCCAGTATACGGGCTTCAGTAGCCATCCGCTGTTACAGTATCCAATGCAAATATACCGGCAACTATAATCCAGTTGTAATTCCGTAATAGATGTGTAAATCAAGGCATTTTGTGAAACATTTTCTTGCTTTCCTGTGTCCACGAATTGTAACAGCAATCATTAATAATTTTTACATAACAAACTAAACATATTTAATATCTGAACAAAAAATTAATTACGTATGAACCATAAATTTAATATTTATGATTGAATTCACATCGAAAATTTAAGTAAAAAAAAACTATATTATTATATTTATAATCAGCTATAAAATAACAAAGAACCAAAACGATTACAAGGCGATTAAGAAGCAGATTTGTCAAGATGTGCTGAGAAAATGCAGAACTTTTTACAATTGAATATAATATGTACCACAAATATTTTAAAGAAATTTTAAGTATTAAAAATTATGTACGTATTTTAGATTTGTAAAAATTTTATTTTAATTCTTAACATAAATTCCCATGGTTTGTTATAAAAATATGCCATTCTTCATGAAATCAAAAATTGTTGAGTAATTAAATACTCAATAGTTGCTCCAAGGACACGAAAACTGGGTTTTTTTAATTTCCTTTAATAAGTTATCTGCAAGTCTAACTCAATTGGTTAATAAATTTCAAATGTATGCATCAATTAAATACCGACATAAAAATTAGCACACCCTGTATAAGCACGTTTCAAATAAAAAATGCACACATTATTTTTTCTAATTATATTGATTAACAATCACAGAGTTACAATTATTATATATAGAATATATAACCTGATTATAATATTATTGAATATAAAAGTACTCAACTTGGAAATATATGTGCATAGATGTGTATGTGTGTTTTATCGATAAATTTACAAGATTTTTGAATTCAACGCGAATTATTAACAATATGAACACGTAAGTAGGAGATAAATTCGGGTGTTACTGAACATTTTATACTCTCGCAATTTGCGAGGGACAATAATTTCAGGTCTTGACAAAACTATTTATAAAAAATATATTGCGTAAGAATTCAACACTCATACTGTAACATAGGATATTGGGATTCGAAAAAATTTTAAATGGATTATAATCATATTTGTCATGTTATTAACTTAGACTATGGGCCATATACTAATTTAGTTTTATTACTAATTTTCGCTTTATATTCTACATATTTATATTAATACCAATCTAACTAACAAAAATTATTATATTCATCACATTAGTGCCTTAATTACCGAATGACTCATAATACCAGTTGAAATATTCTTACTTAAATTTTTTGCGACATCTTCAATTGAGGTATATGCGATATAAAAGAAAAAAATAACTAGGGGTCTAAATTATTACATTAGGGATATGGGATTTAGACCAATTGATTTTATTCATATTCAGCGCTAAACGACATTATGGCAAAGAGAACACTTAATTTCATTGAAATATGTGAACGGTTTAAGGTCAGCTGGAAATTCGGAAATCACTATATTGGGTATATTGGGGCTAAAGAAAGGTCCGAGCAGATAACATTTGTTTTTGGCATTAAACTAAAGTATCCTCTAGAACGATTTTATTAAAATAATTCAAAATTTTACAAACATATTCGGATATGAGTCATTCGGACATTGAGTCCACTAGAACAACAATAATCATTATATGTAGTATAATATAATATATGGGGTCTGGGGTAATTCGTAGATCGATTTCACTAACTTTCTTTTAACATTGCTAAGATATCTAACACATTGACCGATTTACACGGTAGAAATTCAACCGGAAGTTCGACATTTTTTATATTAGGTGCATGAGAGCTAAGGGAAGTATTAACCAGATTTTACCAATTCTTGACACAAGAGCACATTATTACCAGGAAAGATGCTCTTTGAATTTCATGAATATATCTCGCAGGTTGACCGATATTTTCGGCAAAAAGTCAAATATAGGCACGGAGGTCCACATATTAGGCCTAGTAAAAAGGAATCTTTATTTTCCAATAGTCCTATAGGCTTTATAATCTGTACCTCGCCTTTTATAAGTGCGATCGGATTACGCTATATGGTTAGAAAGATACGCTATTACGTTAGAAAGATAAGATTTTGTACTGAAGAAACTTCTCGGACAGTTTTTAGATTGCTTCACTCAGTATTGTTTTTCTTCGATAAAGGCGAAAATGCAAACCAGGCGGCTGAAAATGTGAAAAGTTTTTGGTCCTTGTACTTTAATAGCCGATCCGGTGATTTTGATGTTAACAGTGCACCACACTCTGGAAGGAAATTGTAGAAAATATAGATAAAATAATGGAAATCGTAGAGTACGACCGTCTTGAAAACACTGTTTCGATTTCCCAGGAGCTATATATAGCACAAACAACCGTTTGGAACTATTTAAATAAGGCTGGATACAAAAAGAACATCAAAGTATAGGTGCCACACGAGTTAAAGCAAAAAAAAAACCCCCACGGACCAAATTTCCATTTGCGAATCACTGCGGAATCGCAACAGGAGAGGAATTGTGTTCCACCAGAAGTTCACCAGAATCTCAGGGAACATGGTTGGGAGCCTCTTATGGATCCACCTTATAGTCCGGACCTGGCGGTCCTTGCTGTCTATGACGAATGATTCTGCTGGTGAAAAATTCGCTTCAAGAGAAGTTTATGAAAATCGACTTTCCAGTTTTTTGCCAATAGGAATGAGGTTTTCTATGATTTCTAAAATATTTTTTTTACTAGACCTATTATTTGGTATGCGGGGACTTGAAAAGATACAGTCCGATTTCCAACATTTTTGGGCAAGAAATGGCATACCTTGAGGGCACTATTTGTTTTATTGCGATTTCTTAATTGGTGCTTGAATTATACTATATGCTGTAAAGTGAAAAAACCAGATTGAATTTAATATTGCTACGTTTTAAATATTATGTTATGCACCAAGTTTGGTTGAAAATGTTACAGTAGTTCCTGAGATATGGAATTTCACCAAAAAGTGAACGGTGCGTCGCCCATTGTCCAAAATTTACACCGACTCCTATGTAATCCTTCCTTACCATCTTTACTATAAAATTTAATGCTTCTGATGTGTTTCTTTAGTGAGTTATGGCATATTTAGTAGTTTCCAACATAACCTGTTGTATGTACGGTAGGTGGGCCGTCTTATCATCCGATATCCATATTTCACTAATTTTCTCAATGTATGAGGAGGTGCGAAAAAGACTTGTTCTGAGCAGGTTTGGTTTATATAGCTTTAGTGTTTCGTGAGATAAGTACTTTAAACCTATTAGAGACGGAGCCGTACTCACTTTTTAAAAAAATGTTTAACCACAGATGCTCTCACTACTGCGACTCCCTGTACTAAATAAGAGTTTTGTATCTTAATTTGTCGCTTAATTATAGCACTTGAAAGGGCTCCGCTTAACGGCATTTTATGGACGTGAGAGTGGTTAGATTTATCCAACCTTATAGTCCAAAGGAATACGTGTAGCAAGTTTCATTAAGAAATTTTAATTTTTACTTAAATTATCGTTTATACAGATGGGCGGACGGACAGACAGCCCGTCATCCGGAATTAAACTCTTTTATTTATTTTTATTATTATTTATTATTTTTTAACTATTACTAATAGAAAAAGTATTTTTTCGTTGAGCACTCATATGGAAGAGCGGCGGAAATTTATTCATTTTGATTAATATTACTTATAAAATAAATAACACAAAAAATTGATTTCCAAGAAACATATGGCTAATATTAAGGAAAAATAAGAAAATGATATAAAAAAAACAAAACAGCGAACGGTCTCACTTTTTAACAACCTGCGGAGAAGAAAAATCATCTCCATCAACAATTTAAATTTATGAAGAGAAATCGCAGGCAGCGAAAAAAAAAAATTTTTTTTGAGAAGTACACTGTAAGTTATTATATAATTTTGTAGTTACCGTAGAGGTTATGTATATAAATAAATACAAACCGGTTCAAGCCCTTTACTCTTTTTTATGATTTGTTAGGAAAAAGTATTTAAAAACATTACTATTATATAGATATGACTTCTTATTATGTTGCCTACTCTTTTAAATATATAGAATCATAATTTCAAAATCAAATTTTGCGTTGAGACAGAAAATGTGGAGCTAAGATATCACATTTGTAGGGCACAACTGTATTGGACTTTGCAACCACTGTTGCCAAAAACAAAGTTACTAAATCTCAGGTTTGAGGACAGTTTCGAGTTTCTCCCCTATACATAATATATGATATGTGTAAAAAGCTTCAAAGAAATTATAGTTACAAAACAAATGCACAGGTCATGATCGTGCATCACGGATTCTTCATGGAATTTGCCATTTTACCTTCATGTTTTAATATTTCCAAACAATTCCTATAACAGACCTCATGGAAAATGAAAGCCATTGTTAAAATGCATGAATTAAATATTCATAGCACATGACAATTTGTCCTTCAATAAACATTGACTTATCGCTTGAAACTTAAATAACTAAATTCCCGTTAACTTTCAAATTTGCAACGAATACATCGAAGGACTGTCCGAGAATGCTACATTACCTGTTACATTACATGTTCTTTAGCTCGAACATACATACCTGCCCAGAGCCATTTCGCAAATGATTTCGTCAAAATAATAAATGCCTACACAAATATATTAGGAACATCCATGGCAAATAAATTTGACAGTTGGTTGGCAGTAGCTATTGCATGTGGAAATGCAGCGTTACGGAGGCCATGTTGATGTTGTACTAAATTCAGGTGATGTGTAAAGGTCGGGAATAGTAAGATCGCAAGTGCTTTCACTATTGGGAAAGGAGAGTTGTCGGACGATAAGACTTCTCTATGTTGGCCGGCTTTCCAAGGTTTCAGTACTTAAGTTACACTCTACCGATTTTCCAAAAGTCAGGTAGTCAGATAAAATTGAATACCTTGGTGTGATATTTTATCGCCATCAAGCCTAAATGTTTCAGCACCAACATGCTTATGAAATCTGTGCCGAAGGATTTGGAGGCTTTCCTCTTCTTGATCTCGTCTTGAACCTAATTGTAAGTGAAAGTAAGCGGTGAGCAGTTTTTTGGCATTTTGCGCAACCATCGGACAACTCGTTTTATCGTATTGTTTATTGAATCGTGCAGTATGAATTGTCGGCTAAAATAACTCGCGCACTTTTGTTCCGACGATGCATGACCGTCGAATTGAATTTCTACTCAGTCATCATCTCTCTTCGGGTTGGACAGGTGCGCTACCATGTTTCGTCCGCTTATGATGATTTACTAGTTGTCGAATATCTAAATTGAGACCACTCATGCGGGGATTGTGGGAATTGACCCCGCGTAAAGTATCGCGCTCATTTGCTAAAACTGCTGCTTCGGCTGTGAAGTTAGGGACGGATTTCCGTAATTCTTCCAGCAGAAATGAAGCGATCAGTAGTAGCGGTGATTACTTTCCGGAATTGACGTTGGTTAGCAATTACGTCCGTAGGAAATGGTAGTGCGCTGAAGGTGTTTTCAGTAAATTCTATGAAGCCGACCTAGTTAGCTTTGTTAAAGTTATAGAAGATGCGGACGTCTACGGAAACAATTCCATAATTGATCCGGATTTTCGGCGATCTATGCCTATTTAGATCGGTGAGTAACAAGTAATGATTTCCGTCTTTCTGGTTGACTATAATCGTTATGCAATTTCATAATATTTATACTCTCGTAACATGTTGCTACAGAGTATATTAGTTTTGTTCACTTAATGGTTGTTTATAACTTCTAAAACTAATCGCATTAGATATAGACATATATATACATATATGAATGATCAGGATGAAAAGACGAGTTGAAATCCAAGTGACTGTCTGTCCGTCCGTGCAAGCGATAACTTAAGTCAAAATTAAAATATTTTGATGAAACTTGGTACGCGTGTTCTTTGTCACCGTAAGACGGTTCGTATTGCAGATGGGCGTAATTGAACATCTGCCACGCCCACAAAATGCCATTAATTTAAAACCAATAAAGTACTATACCTAAGCAACAAATTAGGATATGAACGTGTTATTTGGTACAGAGGATCCTAGTAGGTCGGGGCATCTTTGTGCAAAAAGATTTTTAAAAGTAAGCAAGGCCCCGCCTCAAACAGGTTTAATATACATATCCCAGAAACTGTTAAAACTATATCAATCAAACTTGCTCCGAGTAAGTTTTTTTGGTGAAAATGTGACAGTGAGTGAAATCGGATAATAACCACGCCCTCCTCCTATACAAAGGTTAGGTTGAAAACGAATATTAGTGTGTTAAGTCGCTGAAAGAATAGGTCAGAAACATTAAATCTTAGAGCAAATATGATACGGAAGGGTTGCATAGGAATCCGTGTAATATTTTGGTGATGGGCAGGGCACCTCCCACTTTTAGGTGAAATCCCATATCTTGAGAACGCCTTAACCGATTTAAACAAACATTAAACATTTGGTATGTAACATTGCATTTTTATGTCATATTGTGAAAACAGATGAAGCGGGATAAAAACCACGCCTACTTCTCATATAACACAATTATTAGTTTCTTCTGATCCTTTCACTTTAAATTAGATAAATCGAGCACCAATTAAGATACTGGAATAAAACTTTTCACGAAAAGTACGTTTCAAATACGCCATCTCATGCGTAAAAACAGTCGAAATCGGCATATAACTTCTCAAGCCACCAGACACGCAATATATCGACCTCAGTGCCTCTATCTGACCTTTTGACGAAAGTAGGGGTAAGTGCATCAGATATCGTAATGAAATGGAAGATTTTCTTCCCATGAGAATAATGTGATCTGGTGTTAAAAATGGGAAAAATCGGGAAAATACTTCCCGTAGCCCTCATATACCTAATATAAAGATTTTTAACCTACCGGTAGACTTTATACCATATATAACGATCATTCGGATTGTGTTTCTGTGATAGTAATGTGCTCTTTTGTTAAAAATTGTAAAAATCAGGTAAATACTTCCCTGGTCCCAATATAGCTAATGCAAGGATTTTCCACCTTCCGGTAGACTTCATACCACATATTTCGGTATATATATGAGATATTCTTGTGAAATTCAGAGAGTCTCTTTCTGCTAACAGCTGTCCATGTATTTGAAATGGGTAAAATCGGGTAAGCACTTCCCCTAGACCCTATGTACCTAATATAAGGATTTTCAAACTCCCAGTAAACTTTTTACCCTATATTTCGGTCAATATGTAAGATATCGTAGCAAAATTAGGTAAACGTGTAATATAGGGTATACCATAGCTTAATGTCGGACTTTTGTGAAATCGGTCAACGAATTATCCCACCTCCCGTATACTACATATACACATACATGAGTTCCGTTATTCTAGCAGACTTTAGGCCGAATATGTCGGTCACTGGGTGAGGTAGCTTCACAAAATTGCGTGGAAACACGTTCCCTAGTATACTTGAGTAATGAAAAGAGTTAATGTTATCAGAGCAGCCCTTCATCTATCCCAAAAATGTCCGATATAAGAATTCCCGACTTTCCAGCTAACTTTAAACCGTTAATGTTGGTCAATATGTGTGATATTTTAATGAAATTTAATGGATGAATGAAATCGGTCTAGACCGTGGTCTAATTTCCCAATATATAGATTTCTATTTCTCTGGTTGACTTTTTCTTCATTAGATTTATGAGGTATATATTTAATTAAGCCAATTTGGTTGAGTTTATATCGCATATATCTCCTTTGAGTTAATTTGGTAGATTGTGAGTTAGTAGTTAATAAGATACCAAATATAATTGTAACCCATTCATGGTTTCGTGAAACAATGAATGTTGAATTCTTCCGCAACATTTTTTAACAAAACATAGCTGGCATAACTAGCACCTGAAAGCATTTCCCGCCTTTGATCCGTACAGATTGCGAGTATAAAATGTTCGATTACTTTTATTATAAAAGTTTGCTGTCACTTCCACGTCAAATATTTCCACGCCTTTGATTCTTACAAACTGTTAGAGCATACAGTATTCGTATTGTAGATGTCTATGTCTTTATCTAATATTCACCTGCACCCGAACCTAGTCTTCTCATAGTTGCTTTAATTTACTATGTGAATGTTTCGGGTGAAAAAAAAAATCTTCAAAAATTCGCAGTACGTTTCTCAGTCCAAATATAGATAAGATTGCCTTGAAAAAAAATTATATAAAACGTTTCCCATTTGTTCAACTCTAAAATGAGCGGGCTCTTCAATATTTAACATATTTATTACAGTACAGAAACGCGCATTTCATTTCCAAGACAGTCCACTCTACTCAGTGAAATAATCTCGTATATGCCCGGCCAACAGCATAGAAATATATGTATAGCATTTGGTATAAAAAAACAACGTAATTTTACTACAGTTCTTCCCCAACGCTATAAGAGTACTTGTAAGCAAAGTAAGTAATAAATAAAAAACATTAGTCCACTAATAACAGATTAACTATATCAATTATATGAAGCAGAGGTTTAAATAATTAAGGTTTAGACCTTAAATTTACAAAATATCGAAAGCGTATACCCAATTCATTAAATATTTGTCTTACTTATTTACCTGCTATTCTTAGTACAGCTCTATCTGCGGGATCAAGTTGTAGAATACTAAGTGGCTTATCCTTAGCCCACTCGCTAAGGCTCTCACGATCCATGATTTCTTCTATGATATTATAGTTGCTATCAATACGGTCTTTGATTCATATTTTACAATTTATCAGATTGTAATCTACGCAAATGGATCACGCCGACAGTTTTTCTATAAATTTACGTAATAATAAAGCAATATATAATAAAATGAGTGGAATAAAAAAGATTTTCTTTTAATTGACAATTGCTAATTTTAAATTTTTTTAGCACTAAATATAAATAAAATTTGCTACCAAAATATTTCGCACTAATGACCATAACAAAAAAAGGCAGCTGGTATTAATTTTCAATATTCCAATTCCAAAGGACACATTTTATTTAATAATTTGAGAATGACTTACAAAATGATATTTCATTTATAAAATTCTTTTACCTTTAATTGTCACTAATTTACTTTTTTAAATAAATTTACCTCAACTTCTTACAGAAATCCTAAGCGCAAATTAAATATTATACTTCTAACGATCGCCACACTTCTAACGATCGTTAGATCGCCAAAATTACAACCAGTAGCCAAATGTGGCCAACTATTTCTGATCTTTCTTGCTTCGCCACTACAAGGAGCCTAACAATATCCCCTACAAAATTCGCAGGCTTCCATACTGAGGTAATTTCATACTTTACCAAACTCTATTCCCGTGAATGACATTCTGGGAGCCACAGCACCTATCTATATTGTCTTTGAATTCGTTTAATGGGGAACATAAAATTATCTTCTACATTATATCAGTCGGACATTTTGAAAAAATTTCAATACAAAAAATTCTATTTCAAAAATATATAAGTTTGAAACACATATACAGACATATTGTTACGGATTTAATAAATTAATCGTTCACGTTGAAACTCCAATTCATTTCCACTTTACTTGGCAACACTCTAATTAGAACTGCTCCTTATATAGTAGATCGTTACCAGCAGATCGCCACCCGAACATTCTGGCAACTTATCGTCGATTCTGGCATTCGTGTTCGCCACACTGTCCTCTACCTACGTCTGATCACACCGATTAATCATATTTGCCACCTTTGTTTTATTCCTAGGTCTTCCAATGGTCTGTATGCGATATACCACATCGTTGAGTCGATTTATAACTTGGTATAGTCCTTCCCAACTGAACTGTAATTTAGGAGATATACCTTCCTTCCGTTGTGGGTTATATAACAGCACACAATATCCTTCAGCAAACCCTTCAGAGTTCATTGCCTTGCTGTATTTTGCTTTCATTTTATCACTCATGATTTGCGTGCGCTATCTCACCATAGCATGTATTTCATTCATCTCGTCTTCTAGGACACTGTTTGTTTCCTTGGCATTCCTTCCATCATTGGTGTTAATTCCGAACTTCGAATCAATCGGTAACCGAAGGTCATTTCCAAAAGTCACCCTTGCTGGAGTCTGCCCAGTTGTTTCGTGTATAGCAGATCGATAAGCCATCAAGAACAAGGATATACGAGTATCAGATTTTTGGAAACTTGTCTACCACTTCCTTAAATGTTCTTCTAAAGTTCGATTGAATCATTCTACGGTGTCATCGGACTGCGGATGTAATACTGTTGTACGTGTTTTCCGGATACCTAGCTTTTGCACATCTCCTGGATTAGCGCTGAGTCGAAATTCCTCCCTTGATAAGAATGTAATTCTGCTGGAGCACTATATCTCGTTACCCAGTTGTTGATGAATGCTACTGTTTCAGCTTCTTGATTAGGAATTGGGTATACCTCTGGCCATTTATTGAAATAATTCATCACCACCAACACCTATTTGTTTCCTGATTTACCGATGGGAAATGGACCAGCCATATCCATGGCAATTTCTTCCAATGGGGCACCCGAATTGCACTGCTTCATCTGGCCATGACTCCTGGATCTCGGCCCTTTAGCTGCAATGCACTCAGCACAATTGGAAATCGACTCCGCATCTGATAGACGACAACCAACCCAAAAAAGCTTTGCTTTAACTTCTCCAAGGTTTTCGTGGCTCTCATGTGCCCCCCACGTGGACTGTTGTGCAGCTCGTTGAGAATTTCGCGAATTCTAGCTTTCGGCATAATCATGAGCTCGGGAGCTTTGCCAATCTTCGCTTTCCCCTACTCAATCCAAGCAACCGGACACCAACTTTATACTGTTCCACTGTGCCCAATATGCCTTTGCGACTGGGCTTTCGGCGGCTATTTCTTCTCTCGTTGTACGTCTTTTTCATTTTCACTCCACGCATTACAAGTTTCAAATCGGGATCTTCCTGCTGATATTTTCGTAGTTCCTTCAGGTCCCAGTATTCTACTGATATCATTGTCATTCATCTTTCTGAACATAACAGTTTCTTCAGAGTTTGGAAAGCCACTTCCTGTTTTTTGTTCCACTCAAATGCTTTGTTCTTTTTCATGATTTCATGGAGGCTGGCAAAATTTGGAAGAAATCGTCGATAATAGGTACACAGTCCAAGGAAACTTTGCAATTCGTGTAAATTTTTAGGACGTGGCCATTCTTTTACTGCCTCTATCTTTTCGCTAGCTGTACAAATGCCCTCCGTTGTTACTTTGTGTCCTAAGTAGTTTACTTCCTTTTTGAACAGGGAACACTTCATCGTGTTCAGCTTTTGTTCTCAAGATGTTCATCAAAGTTTTTACCCAGCACAATGATAACGTCGAGGTATACCAAGCAGGTCTTCGAATGTAATCCTTTTAATAAAATACTGGTCCATAAGTCTGTCAAAGGTGGCAGGAGCGTTGCATAATCCAAAGGTTATTACGGTGAGTTGAAATAAACCATTTCCAACGTTGAAAGTAGTCTTTTCCTTGCCTTCTGGCAAGGCCTGGCGGATTGGTCTCGCATCACCTGTGTTAATAAGGTGTTTCACAACTTTGTTTCTGCTTGGTTTGGAATCGCCCTTATCAAATATGTTGGAATATTTAAGGAGTTGGTTAGCCTTATTTTGATGGTCTGTCTATAGTTCCTCGGTCCATGCGTTAATTTCACTCGAGATGTTGTGTTCACGCATGGAATTTTCCTCGAGACCTGTTTCGCAATTTAGCACGGCCTCAATCTCCTGCCACTGTCGTAATATAGCTCCTTTGGGAAGTTGGAATGGTGATTTGAGCCCACTAAGCACTCCAACCAAAGTTTTTCCTATAATTAAATTGGTGTAGATTCTTCTGCTGCCTCGACAACCCACAACTTGTTTTCTCCATAGTCTCCATCTATTTCTGCCCAAATAACTGCCTCTGATTTTGGTGGAATCAGCTGTTTTTTTGTTATTAGTACCCGTCTCATGTTGTGGTTATTATCATAACCGAACATAAGAGGCACATGCATATTAGTATGTCATTATCCTGCTATCCATGTCGATTTTAATCCCTGGGCTAGCTAAAAAGTCTACTCCTTTTATGATTTCGTCGACGATGTCTGCCACTATAAAATTGAGTAACACGGCTACCTTTCCAATTGTGATCTCACGCGCTGCTTACCCGACAACTTGAGTATCTTCTCCAATTGCAGTAGGTGCCTCCGCCCTAGCTAATGGTCTTATCTCTTTATTAACCAGATCAGATCGAATTATGGAATGTGACGCACCCGTGTTCATAGTCAATATGCGCTTTTTCCGTCCACACATCTATTAACGGTAGCGTTGTTGGCATTCAATTACGGGAGACAGTCCGTGCCCTTTCCGGCTGGCTCGCTTTAGTTTAAAGATTTGTTTGATTTGAAAGCTGCTTGATCTTCCTCAGCTTTGTGTTGGCGTCCAATTAGATTATTGGACTGGTTGGATTCGAAATGACAGTTGCATGCAATATGACCGCTTTTTCCGCAGTTGAAGTATTTGACCAGGCCATAATTTTTCTTATGCGTTCCGGAAGTTTTCTCCAGTATCCAACCATCTTTTCAAGCAATTGATTCGCCCAAGTGGGTTCATCTATTCTACTTGATGAGCTTAAATGTTCGATTACTAAGCAGAGAAGCCGTTTGGTGCGTTGGAGAATTCAAGACGGTTTGTACAAACGTCAATTTCGGACAGGCTAATGCAACATAGCGTGTAGTCTCATTTCTTACTCCATTAACGAAGCTCTGAATTTTTATGTCCTCGATGTTCTCCATGGATTTGTGTGCATGAGCTAAATGAGGTAACCTCTCAATCTCCAAATCTCTGCAATTCATTGGCTTTCTGGCGGCGATTTAACAACTCGATGTGGAAGATCTGCTTCCTGTGCTCACCACCATGCCGTGTTTCTACTGCACCCATTCACGTTTCATAACTACTCGATTCGTCATTTGGATTCGCTTTTAAGATTTCTGCTGCAGACCCTTGTAATGCAACGAATAATGCAGCGACTTTATCTTCAGAGTTCCAGCTGTTTGTAGCGGTCGTTTTCTCAAACTGAAGCTTAAAAACTTGGAACGGTATTGTGCCGACAAAGGATGGAGTTTTTACTTTAACAGAGCCTTTTGACATAATTGGGCTATTTAATTCCAGCTCGCAGAAACGGTCTTTCCACTCATCCACTTCAGCCTTAATTTTATCCTGTTATTCCGAAATCTGCGTCGACACCTCTGTTATTTGTGAAGTCACCTGCGTTGATGTACTTGTCTGCTTCCCTTTCAATTGCGATGACACCTCTGCTATTTGTGAGGTCATCTGCTCTTTCAACTACGAGGACAATTAGGATTGTTTTGCAATGACATCCCTGCTATCTGTGATGACATCTGCGTATAGTAGCCAAAAGCGTGCTCATGTTCATAACCTTTGAACCTGAGTCTCTTCTCTTCCTTCTATCTTCGTTGTTGATTCCTCTAATTTCGATTGAAAAACGTATGGTAATGTTATCTGCTTCCATGGCCTCTCGGCATGTTGGCACACCACGTTGCTAAAGCTCCTTTTTTAGTTGCTGAATCTTCAGTTGATTAAACTATGCCATTTTTTTTAAAGAATCTCTTATGGGACTTTGTTTGAGAATCACACTTCTGACACCAGTTGTAACGGATTTTCTAAATTAATCGTTCACGTTGAAACTCTCCACTGCGTTCAATTACTGGATTGTCCAATTAAAGTCACAATTTAATGGCTATATACTTTTCTTTTTTTCTTAGTTAATAACTTAACACTTTGTTGCTCGTTACTCGACCTTACTTATAATTCTTTTGCACTTTACTTGGCAACACTCTAATTAGAACTGCGGACTATGGCCATAATGTATTGTACAAATGCCTCCTACCGTCCCAACAAGAGTTCACTGAACGCTAATCGAATTTGTTGCCAGTGTTTGTTTCCAGCGAACCTTTCTTCTTTTTCGGAATTCCTATTATGTGGTATGGGGTGCCACTGGGAAGAAGGGTTGTGGTCCTAACTGCGTAGCGGACACCGCTAAATGATCTAGGTCAACCGCCGAACTCTCAAACCTACAAAATTTTAAGAGTTCCTTCTCGGCTGTGATGAGACAAATGCAATGAGACCATTGCTACCACAGCACTTTTCCATAGGTGATTATTGATAATATTTATTAATGATGAGAGGTGGCCTCGAGCAACCGAAGCGTACACAGTTAATAAAGTTATGAACTATCAACTCGGCGGATTTCTACGGAAATATTTGGGGGATATGTTTTCAGCAATGTTAAATTCGGTGAAAAATTAATTTCCTTTGATTTACGAAATCATTATTTGTAATACATTATAATATTTTAACGCTTATATCTTCTTATATTTTCTACTTATATCTCTAATTTTGTTGTCACAACATAAAGAATGAATCAGATATATTTGTAAATTACACCACCTTGCAATATGAGAAATACTAATGTAAAAATGCTATATAAGGGTTAAAATTTTCAGGAAATGAATAAAGGTAAAACATTTTTCCTCGAGTCTTACTGTTATTAACGTAGGCTTTTGAAATAATTTGAATATTGTGGGGATTTTATTCACTGAAAATTTTACTTGTGCATGCAACCTGTATTATAAATTCAATCAAAAACAAGTCTTATGACACACCTCCGTTAATTTAGTATGAATATCTACTATTACTATTGTTAAATAACCTCGTTGATGTTATACAAAGCTATATCCTTTAGGAAATTTTTTTAAAATTATATACCATTGAAAGTTAAGTTCATGCAAATTTATTTCAAAAACACCAAAATGTTAATTGTAAAATTTATCACTTAAATATTTATGTTACGACTTTAATGCACGATGTAGAAAAAAACCGAAAGCAGAAATAGTTTAACACACCATTAAAATAAACCAAACACCCAAATTCAAAGCTAGTAAAACAACTAACCAACCCGTTGCCGTTTAAATTTCCCTGAACTTATTTCTAACTTTGTATCGTTTTAAGAAAAACATATAAAGAAAATGGGTATTTACGTAATTTATTGTGCAGATGGTATATATGAAATAATGAATTCCACACAAACATTACCCGTTTGTAAATAGCAAGTTACATTGAATGTGCCTTAAACAGGCAAAATATAATATATTTGCTTACTGCCCTAACATGTTTAATATCTTATATTTATAAACTTGACATAGTCACATTGGTAAGAAGTTGAATCGCTTATGTCGGTGAATTTTTTTTTCTTGCACACTCAAATCCGTAATCAAAATAAATCATAAATTTTTTAAAAATTTTGCTAATTTACTATTAACTTGAGTAATCTTCTTTTCTCATGTTTTTAATACTTTTCTACGGCAACTAATACTTAACCAAATCCGCTTTAGCAAACCTTACCAATTCACATTAAGATATTGCAAATTGCGAACGCTTTTTTAATTAAGCAGTAATATTTAAGCTTCTAACATAAATTTATTGGAATTCCATATTTCATTAATGTACACATTCGAAAATTTAACTCTCCGATTCCCAAATAATTTCCAAAATGCTTTGATACTATGATAAGACACAAATCTACCAACATGAAGTAACTCATTTATATCGATGTTGTTTTTAACAACAAAAAACTGAGTTGCCGCACTCCAACAATACCTTAGAATAAAGAACGTTTCAACTAGTAAAATAAAACCATTATGTCTTATATACACTTCTCCGCAACAAAAAAAAAAAGTTAAGAATAACTTAATAGATAATTCAGTGCGATTTCTTAGTGTGGGTAGAGGAGGTATTTTATAGGAAATATTTAAGAATTTCTTGTTTTAAAGTTGAAAATTGCATAAAATGATTCCTTATAATTCTGCTGTTAGGTTACATACAATAAAAACACTAATAATAAAAGTTATATGGGAAAGGCCCTTTTCAATTTCAATCTATGTTTCATATTTTTCAAGAATGATGGACAAAATTATGACACCCAATGGCGATGATGTCATATATTTTAGAATGGGAAGAAGTAACATAGAAAGACTGTCAATTGCCTGTAAATTGTAAACGAAGAGATAAGATGTAAACAAGAGATAAAATTAATTAATTAATTAAGTAATAAAAGTAATTTATTAATCCAATATAAACGGAAAAGCTTTAGTGAAAGGATTTGGAAAATGATTCTGAAAAATGTTTGAGTAATTTTTAAATAAAATCAACCTAATGATGTAAACAAATATTTATAACTTATTGTCAACTTTTTGCAAAATGAGTGAATTACTAAAACTATTTGTTATTACGATGTTTCCGCCAATTTTTTTCCATAGTAAATAAACATATTCTTGATTTTTATTCTTATATTAGTAATATTGTTGATATATTTATATGAAACTAAAGTAATTAAATCTATTAAACTATGCAATTATTTTATATAAATTTCGTTTTCTTTTGTGCATGGGTTCTTTCCTTCTTTTAAAAAACATTCTTGCTAGGAAGAGCAATTTCTTTACTTTAATATTCAATGGATGCTAGATGCTTTTTCAATGTAGGTTTGCAAATTTTTTTTTAAATATACAAACCGTCGCCATTGATGACTAAATAACTGATAACACTAAAAACATGCTGTAAAGCAGTACAAGTAGAAGTTCTCTTCATTAACTCTTCTGTGGTCTTTGTAATTCCAAAATTTTCAAAAATTTTAGTAAATGTAATTAATTTTATTACTAAAAATTAATAATTAATTACTCATTTCAAATCGAGGCAGGTTTATAAAATCGTCATTTACCAAATGGTCTCTGCAAATAGAGGCAAATAACGCTACATCGTTAAAATTTTCATTTCGCCCGAAAAAAGATATTATTATAAGATAAGATATATTATTTGCATAACAGTTGTTACAACCCGATACTGAGCTCTTCATTTTTGAAAATCGATATATTTTCCAATTAAAATTCTAAATAAGCACAACCGCACACTCCGACATTTTTCTGAAATATGTCGCATCGGTTTGTCACAGCGGAAGCCAAAAAAGTAACGCTAACAACTTAACGTAATATCTATGTCTTTCATTCTTGGTATTGCTGCGGAAATTCCAAATACGAAAGTCATATCACAGAGGATGACTTATGATGGCCAATATAGTAATATAATCTGGAGCGCATAATTCGAATATTGGTTAGCCATTTTCTATGAGAATTAAATAAAGATTGACATAATTAATTTTATAATTTTTTATAATAATTGTTTGCATTTTAAAAACTTAACAGATACGTCTTATCAAAAATTTCTCCTTTTCTTTCCTTTATTCCTCTACGACGAACGAATCAGATTAAGAGTGAATTAATATAATATTATATTTATTATACAAGTGATTTCATGAGAGTGCGTATAGGATTAGACTTTTCTGATCCTTGAAATGTGAAAATTGAAGACATGTAGGTTTTCTCCCAGTTTGAAGAAAAAATAGCAAGATTCCAAAGTCTCCTAGTAGGGATATTCAAATGAATACGTTCCCGTAAAAATGGACAATACGTCACGCCATAAATAATGTCAAAGGCAAATCTAATTTATGGCATACTGTAACTAATATTTAATGATTTTTGATTGAATATTTGACATCTACCACTAAAAGGAAAAAATTTTTGATAATATTTTGCTTTATGTCCAAGATATTTATATTACAATCTACCAAATTAACTCAAATAAGATATATGAGATATAAGCTCAACCAAAGCTCAACTTCTTCCTTTTCCTGCATCTTCGTTGTCGATTCCTCTAGTTCCGATTGAAAAACGTATTCGTCAACATTAATGTTATCTGCTTCCATGGCCTCTCGCAACGTGATTGCAATTCGGATATTATTCCATTTGTTGGCAAACCGCGTTGCTCCAGTTCCTTTTTTAGTTGTTGAATTTTTAGTTCATTAAACTTTGCCATTTTTAAAATAATCTCTTATGGGACTTTATTTGACAACCCACTTCTGACACCAATTGTAACGGATTTTCTAAATTAATCGTTCACGTTGAAACTCTATCCTGAGTTCGATCACTGTATTGTACAAATAAAGTCACAATTTAATGACTTAATAGTTCTCTTTATTTCCTACTTAACAACTTGACATTTTGTTACTCGCTATTCGAGCTTACTTATAATTTACTTGTACTCTACTTAGCAACACTCTTATTTTAACTGTCCCTTGCTGCTACTCCGGCAGCTCTAATATAGTAGATCGTTACTAATAGATCGTCACTCGAACATTCTAGCAACTACTACTTCGCTTTCTGTCTGATTCTGGCAGCCTATCGCCGATTTTGTTTTGCTTTGGCATTCGAGTTCGCTACAGTATCGCCATTGGAACATTCTGGCAAGTTGTCGTCAATTCTGGAATTCATATTCGCCACAATATGTATAACACTAAGGTATAAAATGTTATCTATTTAGTGATTCAACGGGATTGTTAATATATTTTAGAATCAGCACAACACTATCACTCAAATTAGTCCATGATATTCTTGTTAAGATCGCCTCAAATATAAAAACTACCTTTATTTTTATCTTTTAAGAGATAATACTTAGCTTTATAAGAACTAAACAAAAACTTATTGATACCATTCACGGATGCAAATAACTGGTCCAATAAATAGACGGTGAACAATATTTACGTTCACCAGCATTAAGAATGAGGTCATCCACTAAAAAGTCCAGTTTACGACACATCACGGTCCACTAGGGGTCTCAAGAAATTGAGTTACGACGCTCAACCAGAAATTTTTACAAGAAGGTAAGTCTGCCGAAGTAAAAAAAAAAGTTAAACCTTTCGGAAAAACACCAAAACAATATAAATAAAAAAGCCACTTGGATCTCGCAAATAAAGCTTTTTCTGTGATTGGATCAACCTCTTTGCGACACAAAAGCTAAGCTAAGCTATATACCTACTCTCTCTATAGATATAGATATACTACATATATATGCTATACCAGTAGGCCTTTTAAATTCGAATTGGCAGAGGAACACTTAGTAGTTAAAGGATTTGTTTTAAATTAGATCTATTCACTCGATATGCCGCTGTTACAAAGGCAAAAAAAAAAAACATTTAAACGAACTATATGGGAAACATATCGCAAATATAATATAAATTAATATAAATATAATATAATATATAATAAATATAATATTTGAATATAAATTCTTAAGTGCAGCATATTTTTTCGTGAGCGATGTAAATTTCATAATAAACACAAAGCGAAGGAAATAATTTTGCGCTATAAAAATATTACTAAAATGTTACTATAATATGGTAAAGAAAAGAGAAAGAGAGTATAACCAAACAAATATAATTTTGTTAATAAAGCAAAATAACCTAGTTATACATATTCTAAGAAAAAGCTTCTTTAAAATTAATTTGTTTTCAGAAAAAACATAAATGTTTAAAGATAAATTCAAGGGCTACAAAAAATGTACAACTTTTTAAAAATTGTCAAAAGGCGAAGATAAATGGTTGTTTTTAATTACTGAAGTATTCCCACATCATCTCGGAAAGTCAGCTTCAAGCTATAACCCGTTGCTTAAAAATTCCACTGTCAAATAATTTGACTGCCAGAGATACTGTAGATGAAGTGACGGGTAATGTTGGAATGATTTTCTTTGAACCTTTCAATGAAAAAAATATCGAAATGATTTCCTCCTAAAAATTTGTTGTATATTGGTAACAGATCAGACCATATTTCGATCACGGTAGGAAAAAATAAAAAAAGCTCAATGAAAATTAAGCTTTAAAATAACTAATCTTCTTGCAATAGCAGTAAATAATGTCATTGTCTTTTAAACAGTGGAAGAGAAAACTGAAATTTAATTTGATGTAACAGTGACAAAAGTATGTAAAACAATGTAAAAAAAATTATGTAAGGCCGAGGCTCTTGAGAAAATATTCACAATAAATAAGTAAGGATGGCTAATTAAGGGTGTAACCGAACATTTATATTCTCGCAATGTTAAAAGATCAAAGCTCAACGAAATAGTGATAGGATTATAATCATACTTAATATCTTACTAACTTATATTTTCGGTCGTAGACTTACTTGGTTTCATTAGTACATTTTATTCAATGTTTGAAATATTTATACTGAAATCAACCCTATTAACTCAAATCGTATATGTGATATAAACTAAACCAAAAGGGCTTAATTAAATATATTGGGAATGTTAGAAAAATGTCATCCAGAAAATTGGTAGTTATGATATTACTGACATGGGGTTTAAACCAAAGTCTAGATCTAAACATAACCTAACCTAAAATCTAGACCGATTTCATTCATCTTCAGCGCTAAACCACATTATGTTTAAGAAAGAAGGCCTATTTAATTTCATTAAAATATCACACATTTTGTCCAACATAAACGGTTTAAAGTCAGACGGAAAGTCAAAAATCACTACACCGGGTTTACAGTCAGCTGGAAAGTCAGAAATCACTCAATTGGGTTTATGGTCAGCGTTAAAGTCGGAAAGCCCATATCGGATATATTTTTCGTAGGTGATGGTCTGAACTGACTGCAGTAACTTTTAGTATTAGTTACTTTTTAGTTAGTTAGTAGTTTTTAGTTAGTTAGTTTTAGTTAGTTAACTTTTAGTATTACATTACTCAAGCATACTCGAGAAATTGTTTCCACGAAGTTTTATGAAAGCAACTCATACATTGACCAACAATTTCGGCATAAAATTTGTTATATTAACGAAAATCATTATATGTATTACATGGGAGTTGGTGTAATTCGTTAACCGATTTCACAAATTTTCGGTGTTAAAACTATAGCACATTCAATATAACACGTTCACTAAACTTTGCTAAGATAGCATACATGTTGATCGCTATATACCGTAAAAAGGCCACCGGAAGTAAGAGATTCTTACATTGAGTATGCTGGAGCTGGGGTAAGATTTGACCCGAAATTATTCATTTTTTTGCATCACGTCTTATTATTATCAGAAAAAATTGCTGTCTGACTCATATTAAGATACCTCTCAGGCTGACCGACATATTTGGTTAAAAGTCAACCGGAAGTTTGAAAATCAAAAGGATTAGGAATATGGGAATTAGGGTAAGTATAAACCCGATTTTATCCGTTTTAGGTACAAGGGTACACTGTTATCAGTAAGAGGCGCTCTCTGAATTTCACTAAGTTAACTCACATATTGACCAATATTACGGTATAAAGTTAACCGGAAGTTGGAATATTTTTATATTAGGTATATGGACGCATATTATCAGACAAAGATTTGCTCTGAATTTTATTAATATATATCTCAGATTGACCGTTATTTTCAGTAAAAAGTCATCCATGGGCACTGGGCCCACAAATTCGGTATCTGGGGCTTTAAATTTTATATTCCGATTTAGACAATTATTAAATGTGAGATGGCATACGCTAAAAGAATCTTGTGCAAAATTTTGCTTCAATATCTTCATTGATAATTGATATGTATACTGCAAAGTGTAAGAATCATAAAGATAACAAAGTGATGTTAAGTACCAAATTAGGTTAAAATTAGTTAGTAGTTCCTGAGTTATAGGATTTCACATAATGTTAGGCGGTGCCATACACCGCTTTTCCGTACCATTAAGCTCTTCCGTACCAAATTTCCTGAAAATGGAATGCTTCTGTCGTGTTTCTTTACTTAATTAACGGATTTTTAGTAGTTTTCAACATAGCCGTTATAAGTTCCGTGTGAGTTTTTATAATCCGATTTCACTATTTTCACAATTTATGAGCATGTGTTATGCTATGAGCAAGTTTGTTTTATTTAGCTTTATTGGTTTGTGAGATAAGTACATTAAACCTATTGGGGGTGGTTCTACGCACACCTTTTAAAAAAACTTTTAAACCGCAGATACTCCCCCAATTTGTTGCATATTTATAGCAATTTTCAGGTTTTCGCTTAACGGCTTTTTGTGGACGTCGCAGTGGTTCAATCAAACCCATCTGCAATGCCAACCTTCTTATAGTGCCAAGGAATACGTGTACAAAGTTTTATTATAACTAACTATTACTTATAATTAACTATTACTATTAGAAAAAGTATTTTTTCGTTGAACACTCATATGGAAGAGCGGCGGAAATTTATTCATTTTGATTAATATTACTTATAAAATAAATAACACAAAAAATTGATTTCCAAGAAACATATGGCTAATATTAAGGAAAAATAAGAAAATGATATAAAAAAAACAAAACAGCGAACGGTCTCACTTTTTAACAACCTGCGGAGAAGAAAAATCATCTCCATCAACAATTTAAATTTATGAAGAGAAATCGCAGGCAGCGAAAAAAAAAAATTTTTTTTGAGAAGTACACTGTAAGTTATTATATAATTTTGTAGTTACCGTAGAGGTTATGTATATAAATAAATACAAACCGGTTCAAGCCCTTTACTCTTTTTTATGATTTGTTAGGAAAAAGTATTTAAAAACATTACTATTATATAGATATGACTTCTTATTATGTTGCCTACTCTTTTAAATATATAGAATCATAATTCCAAAATCAAATTATGCGTTGAGACAGAAAATTTGGAGCTAAGATATCACATTTGTAGGGCACCACTGTATTGGACTTTGCAACCACTGTTGCCAAACACATAGTTGCTAAATCTCAGGTTTGAGGACAGTTTCGAGTTTCTCCCCTATACATAATATCTAATATGTGTAAAAAGCTTCAAAGAAATTATAGTTACAAAACAAATACACAGGTCATGATCGTGCATCACGGATTCTTCACGGAATTCGACATTTTACATTCATGTTTTAATATTTCCAAACAATCCCTATAACAGACCTCATGGAAAATGAAAGCCATTCTTAAAATGGATGAATTAAATATTCATAGCACATGACAATTTGTCCTTCAATAAACATTGACCTATCGCCTGAAACTTAAATAACTAAATTCCCGAGAATGCTACATTACCTGTTACATTACTGAAAAGTCGAAATTAAGCTAATATACATCCAATAAGACAACAGTAGGTTGACGTAGGTGGGCAAAACAATGCTTCAAAATATCTAATATATTTGAAGTTTTCATATTAAAATAATTTAATTAATAAGTATTTATTCTCCTATTTCAAGTACGCAGAATCACACGTTTTGTTTAAGTAATTATTAATTTGATCTTACTTAGTTCGATAGTGAATGGCTGTGGATGGAATGGAAAGTGTTTTTTCTCTATAGAGCATCCAGTAGGTGTTGTGTGCTTTATAAATTGGAATATTCTTGTTTATTAAATATATACAAAGTTAAGAGTATATATTTTTATTTTAGTATTAGACAGTGAACTAAGTTGAATACTACTTTTTATCATTAAAGTCTTAGCTTTTCTGGATTTTATCACATATTAGTGATATTCCAATGGTCAGTTAAGTGAGTTTCAAATTATTAATACATACAAAATATACATTCAAAACATAAATTTAAAAGTACAATTGATTTCTTTATAACTTTTTGATATCTGTCAGTACGTCCATTCCACGTTCACAAAATGCCGTTAATCGAAGAAACATAAGTCATAAATTGATATATAAAATAAGTAAATAGTATAAGGGGGATCTATGATTTAAAATTCTTTGAAAATGGACAGTGCTTCCGCCCTCTAACAGGTTAAATGTATATGTCTCACCAACTACTACAGCTCCAACCAAAGTTAGAGAAAACATTTCTTTTCAGCACTTGATGATACAGCGTGAAAAGGAAATTTAATAATAATCGCGACCACTTCGCATATAACAGTTATATTCAAAACTACTAAAAAAAGCGGTAACTGTGTAACGAAATCCGTCAGAATCATTAAATTTAACCGCATCTCAGCAACTACTGTTCAACATACTACTACATTTCTCCCATTTTCTTCGAAAACATACCAGCAGAAACTGCTTGGAGGGAATCTCATTGTGCAACAGAGAGCATACAGACCTCATTGTGGAGATGCTCTTTGGAAGGCATCAAGTGGCATCCTGTAATTGTCCGAAGTGCGGTTTTCTGACAGATCCGGGTCTTCCTCCATTGCGCCATTCTGCATTTAGGCGACCATAAAAGTGCGGCGTAATTTACAAACATCCAGCTGATTGCCTTATAAGTTGCCAACAGCGATCTTTATCTTTTCCGCATGTGCTGCCAGCTACCAACTTGAGGATCTTGTTGGGGCTTTATATTTTGAGAATAATCTGGGTCAGATGCGGAGTGAATGAATGCATACCATCAAATTTAACACCTAAAATTTTGGGGTATTTTGCTATAGAATTTTGTCTTCATCGATCAAAAATATTAAGGTCATCTATACTCCTTCGTCCAGTTTGTGAATAAGGTCGCTGTCGATTTGAAAGGGAACATTCAGTGAAGAAACGAGAAAGGTTATGGAAATAGGTCTTTACTTTCAAACACATGTCACCGATTCTTGTGCGCGCCGTCATTATCGTGCAGTCATCGTCATATGGGGTAACAGAAATTCCTCCTGGGGGTTGGGGAAATTTCGAAATATAGCAGTTAAACAGTAGTGGGAAGAGGACAATATCTAAGGAAGCCAATGTTTAATTCTCCTTAATCAAGAGTTTTACCTCGAAACAATAAGAATTCTTGCCGACCGTAACGGTTTTCTAGTAACGTAGTGAGGTTGACTGTGTCAAAAACTTTTACACAGGTCTGACGCTACTAAGATTGTCCTCTCACATGGTGGTCTTTGATTGAGAGCACGAGTTATCTCGTATTTTATCTCTCGCGAGCGTTTATGACGCTAAGTGCTAATGTGGTGCTGAGCAATTTGGGGGGCATCTCGACACGCAAGAGATGTATAGATAAATTTACATGGTCTGATGTTTTTATATTTCGTTGCATAAATTCCAATTTAGCAAAGTGGGATTCAAAACGGATTTTATAACAACATATGAAAAATAGTAATTAAATACATTTGTTTGTATATGTTTAGTTAATATTTTGATGATAATTGTTAGCACTTATCTATACAGGTATTTTATTATTGAATTTAGTACTCCCACACTGGTAAATGGACATTATGCAAAAATTATTGAAGTCTGGAACCATGTTAAATATGAATATTAGTTTTTTAAAAGTACATTTAGCTCCTCATAAATTTTTGTCATCCTCATAAAATTTTTAAACGATTCAAGAGCTCAAACGTGCAATTCTATCAAGGACAGTTATAAAATGATACCCAACTTATTCCAGAGTGAGAGCGCATGAAAATTAGTGTTTCTTTTTGCATTGTTGTCAGATCATATAAAATACTCATTTTTGGGTATTTAAATTAAAACACCCACCATTTATTACGATTAAAAACTATTGTGTCCTAACCTCTTAATGTATAGAGTATTTATTTAAATAAATTTTTTTTTTGTGTCATGGTATATTAAAACAACGTTTCTTTAAGCTTTCAGTAATAAATAAAGTGACCTAAAGTTGTCTACTGCCAATTAATACATGGTTCGTATCATTGGCAATATAAATAAGTAAATTAATACCTCGAAGCTGCATATTACAAAACATTACTTCACTTACATTTAAATTTCGCGTTTCCTTTTCTTTTTATTGTTTAACATTTTTAATTGCGATTTTGCAGTTCGGTTACAATTGTCACTGTTGAAACTTTTTTGCAGGATTCCAATTTGGTCTTTCCAGTCTTTCTAGTTGATAAATGTCACCTAACCGATCCATTCAACCGTCAAAGTCGCATAGGTAATTCACCTTCTCGGTTTTAAGTGACAGGAGAGTTGTAGATCACTTTATTACTGGCTCGAACATACATACCTGCCCAAAGTCATTTCGCAAATGATTTCGTCAAGATAACAAATGCCCACACAGAACTATTGGCAATTGGTATATTAAAAGCAATAAAGTAGCAAAAGATAGCAAAAGTTGTCTATACAACATTTTTAAACTGTATTTTTTTTCTTTTAGGCTACCTGTATTTGAGTTCGGAAGTCGTGGTTTACTGGGGTTTGATTTAAACGATAATTGCCTTCCAGGGATGCAGGTCAGTGTTTATTAGTTAGTTGGGAAGTTTTCATCCCTTTTTTCCATGGTATGATATCGATAATAATTATAAATTGCTAATATTCGAAGTTTTCATACAATATTGATATCGATAGCACCAGTAGACTTGATTTTAAGAAATATTAGATATGTAATTTTTTTATACAAAATTTTAAGTAAAATGAGTCGTTCCAATGAAGATGGACTTAATTGGTTTCATTCGGGACTTTCACGCGACAATGCTGAAATATTATTAACAAAGGGTAGGCTATAATTCTACAGTAATTAATTCAAGTCATTAAGTTTTATTGTAATAAGTAGAGCATGAAGATGGTACTTTCTTAATACGGGAATGCAATTCAGCAGTAGGTGATTTCGTACTTACTCTTCTACATCAGGTGAAACAATATACGATATATTGTAATTTTGTTGACATGATCAACTTGTATAAATTTTTGCAGAATACGGTATGCCATTATCAGATACGAAGACATGGTGGTGACGCGTTTTTCTCCATTGATGATAAGGTAAAGATTTTACACGGTCTGGAATCTCTTGTTGAGTTTTACCAAATGGCTGCCAATGGTCTTCCAACAAAACTTACGAGGTTTATAAAAAAGGACTTGCCCCCAAATGATGCACGTCGACATGGTAATACTAATTTGTTACATCGAGCGACCAAAGAGAATAATGTGACAATTGTTGGTGAATTACTAAAGTGTGGCTATCGCAATGTGGATGCCAAAAACCAGGATGGACAAACAGCATTACATTTAGCTGCCATTTATAGCGATCAGGTCATATTAAAACTTATTCTTGCAACTGACGTTAATGTTAATTGCATGGACGCATTTGGTAATATGCCACTTCATGTAAGCTCAAAAATATTACGTTCATAAGCATTAATATAAAACAACCTTACTGTATATTTGCAGTATGCATGTCGCACAAAACCAGGTGTTTTTATCCGTAATTTAATTGAAGCAAACGCAAATGTACAAGGACGGAACATTAAAAATGGTTATGTACCATTACATGATGCCTGCAAAAACGGCAATATCGATGCAGTAAAAATGCTTTTAGAATCAAATGCGCCCCTATTACCAAGAACAACTTTTGGAGAATTTCCAATTGATTTAGCTTGTGAAGCTGGAAATGAAGAAATTGTAAAATATTTAAACGATTACAAATTGCCAGCTGCACAAACAAAAAGAAGTCTATGGTATCACGGTACGTTAACTAGAGAAGAAGCTGTTGAAAGTTTACAAAGATTTGTGAAACGAAAGAAATATGCTGCTGATGTGAAGAATATGATCAACAACAAAGGACATCTTGTTGATGCTTCGAATGAAGAAATTAGAATTGATGGTTCAGGAAGTTTTTTAGTTCGCTACTCTGATCGGTCTGGATTTGTTTTAACCCTTTTATTTGAAGGTCAAGTAAAGAACTTCATAATATCACAATCGGTAAGTTACAATATTTTTCGCTTTACTGAATATTTAATGATAATTATAAATAAACTTTAAAGTCCAAATATTTGTACATTGATGAAGGACCATATTTACCAACATTGGAGCATTTAGTAGAACATTTTATGCGTTTTAATGACGGCCTACCAATTAATTTAAAGTTTGCAGTACCACCAGAACCGAAACCGCCACAACCATTACTCTCCACCCTTCCACGAAACAAATGTCATAATAAAAACTTTAACATTTCAAATCCACCAAATGAAAATATGGGAAAAACAGAGTTAACTTCAACCACTTGTATATCTTATAAAGCAGGTGCAAAAACTCTGCCGGAGAAAAAACGTAAAGAAACTACAAATTTAATTATGAGTAATTTTTTAAAAATCAAGTCGAAAGATTTCCTAAACTCTGACGGAACAGTTCTTCCCTACACGGAGACAGCTGCATCACAACATCCGATAGAAGAATTTCCATGTAAAGGTTTGTCATTTTCTGCAAACTTCGTTAATGCCGAGATATCAGAAGCTGGTGCAATCAATACTGCTTTTGCGATTAAGAATTCAATGAACACTGATTTAAGCAATAACTCAGCGCTAAACGACATGTATAACGTACCTAGAAATAATTCAGCTGTAGAAGCGAAAATCGCGGATGAGACTGCATTATCCCACAAAGAATCAATATTTCAGGAGAGCACGATATGTTCTGATAATTCCGGAAATCGGTAAATATTTTAGAATATAATATACTTTAATGTGCTAAACATTACAAAAATCCGAATGTAGATATAATTTATCTTTATGAATTTGGAATATTTGTTAAAATATGCATTATTATGGATTCCATCAAATCTTGGATAATACTATGTTTATATATGTACATATAATATAATTCGAGTCTTAAGAAACTTGTTTCAACCAATACTTACATATCATCCCATTATCGTTTTATATTTTATTAATCGTTTTATTGGAGGTGAGCGCTGTTAATGCCGATTAGAGCACATTATAATGAATGCCATCGTTTATGGACTTGGTCTGATTTCGCTTAGTTATGAAAGTATACTTACCTTTTTTACAGTTATTACCTATATACATATGTATGTACAACCCCTCAATTTTATTCAAGTTATCGACTGCATGAATTGGTGGACATACATATTGTCATCCCTGATCCAATATCTATTTCTATTATTTTCTTATTTAAGAAACAAAAAGTGGTTCTTTTAATTTAACCTTCGTCAACTTATTTGTATCAACTGACTCGCATATATATATTTTCATACCCTCGCAACTAGTTGCTACAGAGTAAAATAGTTTTGTTCGCCTAACGACTGTTTGTAACACCTAAAACTAATCGAGATAGATTGTGGAGTCAAAATGATCAGGATGACGAGACGAGTTGAGTACCGAGTGACTGGCTGTGCGTCCGTCCGCCTATCTGCGTAAGCGATAACTTGAGTAAAAATTGAGATACTTGATACACGGGTTCCTTGGCTCCCAGAAGAGGTTGGTATTGAAAATGTGCGGAATCGGATTATAGCCACTCCCACAGAATGCCGTTGATCGAAAACCTATAAAGTGCAAATACTAAGCCACAAATTAAGGTACAAAACTGTTATTTGGTACAATGCATCGAAGTATGGAGGACCATCTGTGGTTTAAAATTTTTACAATTTGAATGTGAGCCTGCTAACTAATAGGTTTATACTACCAAAGCTATTTCAATCAAATTTGTTGAGAACAAATAATTGCAGCACCTCCTCATACAGTACGAAAATCCGTGAAATCGGATAATAACCACGCCCATTCCCCATATAACGGTTATGTTGAGAACTACTAAATTTCTGACTAAATAAATACACCAAAAAGATTAAATTCTACAGCAAAGATGGTACATTTTTATCACAATTTTAAGGTCCATCTGATTTTTTCATTTCTGGAGCCCAGTACTAATGGTTGTATTTTTTACCTTTTTCTTATATAACATTTTCCTGATTATTATATGTTCTGGTGTCAAAATTTGTTAAAATCAGGCCGTTACTTCCTCTAGATATCTTAGCAAATAAAACGTATAATCTTGGATACACTGTAGTTCGGTGGCGAAAAAAGGTGAAATTAATCCACGAGAAAATTAATCCAAAAAAACCCAGCTCCCACATACCAAATATAATGATTCTCGTTATTCTAGCAGATTTTATGCCGAATAATAAAATAATAAAATCGCATAGCAACATATTTTCGAGTATACTTGCGTATACTCTGAAACACTGATACAGAGTACAGACCGACTTTAAAGCTGATTTTAAACCCGATGTCGTGATTTCCTTCCGACATTCCATCTGATTTTAACCGTTTATGGTGGATAATATGTGTAACATTTTAATGAAATTAACTGAACATGTTTTCTTAAACATAATGTGGTTTAGTGCTGAATATGAATGAAATCGGTCCAGACCTTGGTCTAAAGTCCATGTCCCTAATATAATGATTTCCGAACCTCTGGTTAAATTTTTCCTATTATAAACAATAAATTAAATTTAGCCGCTTTGGTTGACTTAATATCATATACATCTCATTTAAGTTAATTAATAAGTGAGTCTATGAGGTGTAGTATAAATTAATAAGATGCCAAATATGACTATAATCTTCATTTCGAATAATGAATTTTGAATTCATTTGCATATATTTTTAATGTACAGTTTTGCAACAACTCAAAATATTTCACCGTCTTTAAGCCTCACAAATTACGAAAGAATGTTCTGTTACACCCGAACTTGTCTCTTTCTTATTTGTTATAATTTATTTTTTGCAATTGTATGTTTATAATATAAAACAATTTTTTATTTGGAACAATTTCAGGCATTACAAGCAAACAAATGAAACAAAAGAACATCTTATAGAGTTTGATTCTGAAAGAATTTCTATTCAAAAAACACGAGGGACACTCCGACAGTTGGAATGGTCTGACCCTTCATGTATTCTCAGTATAGAAAATGAAAAAGAATTATTTAGCTACTTCATTTCTTACGAAAACATTGAACTTGGAAAGCTAATTGGAGAAGGCGAATTCGGATCCGTCTATCGTGGATACTTGAAAGGGTATATTTCAGGAGTTAATGATAAAAATTCTCATGCCGAAATTGCTATCAAAACGTTACGTGATGAACGCTGCCGAACTAGTAGGCATGAATTCTTACGTGAGGCTTCTGTAATGATGCATTTAAAGCACCATTGTATAGTGCAATTAATTGGACTATCTAAAAGCGAGACGTTAATGATGATACAGGAACTGGTGCCTCTAGGGTCAATGTTACTCTTCATACAAAAAAATTGTAGGAAAATTTATCCAAATCGAGAATTGAAACTATGGGCTTCTCAAATAGCATGCGGTATAAATTAAAATATATGAAAAATTATAATATTAAACAAATGTATTTTTTTAGGAATGCAATATTTGGAGTCTAAGCATTTTGTACATCGGGATTTGGCTGCCAGAAATATTCTACTAGCATCATTTCATCAAGCAAAAATTAGTGACTTTGGTTTATCTCGAGCTCTAGGGTCATGTAATGACTTCTATGAAGCACACCATGGCGGTAGATGGCCGATTAAGTGGTAAATTTATTATTATGGATTATGATTCGTTTAAACATTTTATAATTCTAAGGTATGCACCAGAGAGCTACAAAAATGGAATTTTCTCACATTTAAGTGATGTTTGGTCTTATGGAGTAACATTATGGGAAATGTTTTCATTAGGCGAGGCACCTTACGGTGAAATGCTTGGTTCTGAAGCAGTAAAGTTAATTGAAGATGGAAAGCGTTTGTTGCAGCCCACATTTTGTCCTAATAACGTCTATACTATTATGGAAAATTGCTGGCAATATAATCCAAAAGATCGGCCCACATTTAGTTTTTTGACCGAGTTTTTTGTGAAAGATCCGGACTACCAAAATATAATAGAGCTAGTTAAAACAAAGAGTATTAATTGAATTAAAATGAGTTGTGCTCAATTAAACGGGAATTTCTAAAGTAGTTTTGGCACATTTAGTACACCAGTATAAATTTCATACACATTTTTGTAAACCCTTTCAATGTTGAAGTAATGATATCCAATTAAGGTCCCTTTTATGATTCATACCTTTACAGATAGTTGAGATGTAAGTTGTAAATTAGTATTACGGACTCAACTCAAATCAATTCCCAACGTCTAGTTGTATGTGAGTTGTAAAATCCAATGCAATTGAAAGTGGCTGTGCACGTAATACCTTTCAAAGTCTTACAATTTCTTTTTGGTAGTTGAATTCATTAGTTTGCTTCACACATTTATATTTTTATTTTTAGAATTTCATTAGTTTTTCCAATATTTTTCAAAGATCCAATAGTATACCTCACTAGGGTCGCCATTTTGCGTAGATAATGTCGATGATTTGAGTGTAATAAATAAATAAAGTATAAAATAAGCTTTATATTGTTAAAAGTTAAAAAAAAAAATTACGAAACGTACAGATGTTCTTATCCCATTCTATCGGATGAAATTTGTTTCATATTACACAATTGCTTGTAGATTTAGCAGAAAGGAATTACATTCTTATTTTAAAATTAAAAAACTTCAATAATTGTATAATTAATTACATATCAAAGTCAATTAAACTTTTGGTTACATCGTTTTATTAAGTTAAAAGTAGCGCTGAATTTAATAAAAAAAATGAATCAATTATTTATAGGGATTTCTAATTTACATAATAAAATACTTTTTTACAGTTTATATTAATAAAACATAATGGTTTCAAACTACAATTGTACTATCTGCTAGATTAACAAAGAATGTAGCGAATGTGCCTGTCACATAATGCCACAAATACAACACATACACAACAACACATATACAGTTGCGCAATGCTTCATAAAAAATAACATCTTATTCATATGTGTTCTGAAAAACATCTCTTTAGCGGACGGGGGCTTCATCAGCCGTTGCGTGTACTGCTACGTGTTGGAGTTAGTTGTGTTGCCCAATATTCTATTGACAGCGCCCTTGCTTCGTTGATGCACTTTCCCTCAAGTAGTGTTGTTGTTGTTATGAATATCTAAACTCTGTCTAGGAGGAAAGTGCAAGTCAATTGTCATCAAGGTCACCTAACGGGAGATCCAGGAAATGAGCTGTTCCTATGGGGTCGGACCATTGGGAGAGGTGTGTAAGGTGGGTTCATTTCATGGGGCATGCAAAGAGATCCTTAGAAACGTGCGGAGGCTCTTTGCATGCAGAACACAATTTTGGTATACCAGGGTCGATTATTGATACGGAAGAATTTAACCTGCTACTGTATCCAGAACGAAGTTACGCGAGGGTCACTCTTGTTTCGCCAGGGTTACTCTAGTTTCGAGACGCAAATCGAGCTCTTGTTCTGCAATGGATGGTGATTGAACTCCAACGACGCCATTTAGTGGGTCCTGAGTCAATAAGAGTGTTAATGGCTCCACTGTAAATGGCGTTCAGTCCTGGTATGAAGTTAGTTGCGTCTGAAGTCTAGTTGGTAAGGCATTGTATGTCGTCGGAGTATTGCAGGAATGTTCTCTTAATATTCCTGGGAGATGTTTCCGCTACAAGCAGGTGACTGCTTGCGTAAACATCCCTTCAGAAACTGAATGGAGAGGAGTACGTTGTGTTCCTTGATTAGAAGCATACAGGCTCTTGCAAGTTGCCAACAATGTTTCTTTGTTCTTTCTCAAAGTGCTGATGGCTATGGATTTGGGTAATAATCGCGGTCTTATACGGAGTACAAGATATCGAAGAAGACACTGAAAATTTTTGGGTTGTTTACAGTCGGAATTTTCATGACGTCGACTGAAATGTGAAGGTCCAATCTGTACTCCTTCCTCCAGTTTGTGAGTATGGTCGCTAAGGAGTCAGTATGGGACAGTGTTAGGCTCCTTGCATTGAAGAACAGAAACAGATCGTGGAGATAGTTGTTTACTTTCGAATACATGTCATTGATTTTAGTGCCCGACATCAATATCGCACTATCATCAGCGTATGAAGTAACAGAAATTCCCTCTGTTGGTTGAGGGAGCTTCGAAATATAGAAGCTAAACTGTCGTGGGAGGAAAATATCACTATGTGGACCTCAAGTTTAATTCTTCTCAATTTTGAATTTTTACCTCGAAAGTGTACGGATGATTGAGTGTACGTAAGTGTACGGCTTTTTCCTTTTTGATGACATCCTCAACATTTTCACTGGTGAAAGCAAATGGTGTCGAGTTAAGTGCTCTATCCATTTCGTCCGCTACGACGAATGGAACGTCTGTGGGAATGAGCAGTGTGGTGAAAGAGTTCTCAGTAAATTCTATGAAGCCAACCCAGTTGGTTTTGTTAAAGTAAATAAACGTGCGGTTGCTATTTATCAGGCCATCACTAGATTCAATTTAATTTAATTAGATAATTTTAATATTAAAGAGTATAAAACGTGCGGTTATACCCGTGTTTGATCCCTCCTTACTTGTTATAATTGATGTTTTTGTAATTGTTTGTTTATAATATAAACGATTTTTTATTTGGGAAAATTTCGGACATTAGAAACAATCGGATGAAACAAAATAACATCTATAGGGTTCGGTACTGAAGCCAACAGGAGCACTCCGATAGTAAAATTTGTTTGCCCTTTTGGATGAAAATAACAGAGCGCTTGCTCTTCATGGCTGCTTCTCTGGAAGAACAAATTAATTTTCTTGTTTTTTTCTTTTATATATTCTTTATTCATTTAAATTAATTTTCTTGTTTCGTACTTTCTTTCGTACATTCTTCTCCTTATCTCTGTGCGTGTGTACGTAAACACACGATCGTCCTTTATCTATTGTTATTTTATTGTTTACGCTTGTGGACTGCATTGTAACCTTCCTGGTGCTTATCTTTATTGGTAGTGTATTTTTTATTGCTTGTTTAGGAAATAGAAAATTCATGGAAATTAGGTTGGTGATTTACAATTTGTTTTTATGATAGTGAGAATTACATGTTTACTCAACCATACGTATCTTATTGAACTTACTGAATATTCTTAATAATACTTAGAATAATAAAGATTAAATATTTTTCTGCGCACAGGCTAAGTGGCGCCGCTTGACACGTGTTTATTTTTGAACACCCTTCATGCATTCCCAATATGGCGGTTACTTGAAAGGGTCTATATTTTTAATTAGAATTTCACGCCTTCAATTAAATACTTTATATAATAAATGCTGTGGCTTCTAAGCTTGTGCCAAGAAAACTGGTGAAACACATTTCAAAAACTGGAAGTAGGGATTGTCTTGTCTTTTGAATTGTATTGAATTTTCATTTGACTTTGAAGATTGGATTGAATTGTATTGTCTCTATATCTACTATTGAGAATACTAAAGGTAGGTCTAACAAATTGGAGAAATAATTGATTGCGGAGATCTTTTTCAGGAGATATCAGGAGGCGTCCTGTAGTAGTCGTATTACGGTGTTCTGGCAGTTCCGAATCTTCGTCAATTACACCCTGACGAATCCCGGCAATCATATTGGTGCGGCGTAATTTATGACCAGCCGCTGATTGCCTTGTGAGTTAAAGAATAGAGAAACCTAGAGTCTCTATTACTACTACTCCACTACTACTTCAGCAGTGGGATCATTCTTCCGAGTTTCCACATATCGGGTATGTTAAAAGTAATCATTCACAGATTGAGTTTTTTGGTGATACCATTCTTCCGTAGAGTCCAAATGTTGTGTCATCAACATGTTAATTCCATCTGGGCCGCTGGATATGTAGGCTTTCGTCTTCTTCAGATGCTCGACCATTTCGTCGCTTATGGTGATTTTCCACTTGTCAAATCTTCAAATTGAGATCCCGAGGATCACAGACATCAGCCGCATTAGGTATAGCCCCCGTTTACTAAAACTGATGATCTTCTGAGTTAAGTTAAGTTAAGAGTTCTTATGGAAATTCGTTGTATGAAAGAAAGTGTTATCAAACTGAGCTTTTCAAATAGTTATACTCTCGCAACATGTTGGAGCAGATTACAATAGTTTTGTTCGCCTAACGATATTCGTAGTACTCAAACTAATCGAGATAGTTTATATAAAGTTTTATATAAACTGTCCGTATCTCTGTCCGTGCAAGCTATAACTTGGGTATAAATTTAGATATCTTGATAAAAATTGGTACAATTGTTGAATAGGACCATTGGCACGCGTACAATATGCCGTTAAACAAAAACTTATAAAATGCTGTTACTAAGACAAAAATTAGGATACAAAACAATAATATTGTGGCGAATACGAATTCCAGAATTGATCGACGATAACTTGACAGAATCTACCAGACATCGAAACTAGTGGTTGCCAGTATATTCGAATAGCGATATTGTAGCGAACTCGAATGTCAGAACAAAAGAGAATCGGCGATAAGCTACCAGAATCAACCAGATAGCGAACCTAGTAGTTGCCAGAATGTTCGAGTGATGGTCTATTGGTAATGATTTACTATATAAGGGCCGCCAGAATGGCAGCAAAACACAGTTCGAATAGGTGTTGCTAAATTAAGCACAAGTGAACTACAAGTAAGCTCGAATAGAGAGTAACAAAGTGTCATGTTATTAAATAAGAAATAAAGAAAAGTGTATTTCCATTAAATTGCGACTTTAATTGAACAATCCAGTGATCGAACTCAGGGTAGAGTGTGAACGTGAACGATTAATTTAGAAAATCAGTTACAATATAGTACATAAGGTAAGTCGGGGCATCTGCGATTCAAAAATTGTACTAAACTTGCTGAGGACAAATTCTTGGGCTCCTTCGACAGTGTGAAAATAGGTGAAATCTAATGATAACCACGCGTATTCCTCACATAACGGTTATATTGAAAACTACTAAAAGTGCGATAATTCGCGAAATAAATGTATCAGACGCATTAAAATTCAGGTTGGGACTTAAGGCCTTCTAGGAATCGTTATAAAAATTGGACAGTGGGTGCGCCTACTTTTAGGTTACATCCTCTATCTCAGGAATTACTAAATCAATTGCAGCTAAGTTTGGTACACAACATGACCTTGATATTTCAATGTTACTATGTGAAAATGGGCAAAATCGGAATACAACCATTCCTACTTCCACTATTTCACAATTTAAATTCCCTCTGATTATTTCCCTTTACAGAATATAAATAAACATGAATGAAGATATCGGTATACAATTTTGGATAAATGGGCCTTCGAAACGTGAGACGTACGATTAAAAATTGTCGAATTCGGACTACAACTTTTTAAGTCCCCAGATACCGAATATTTGAACCTCAGTGACTGACTGACTTTTTACCGAAAATATCGGTAAATCCGAGAGAGGTATTATTGAAATTCAAAGAATATCATTTCCTGATGATAGTACGCCATTACAGCAAAAATAGGTAAAATCGGGTCAGTGCTTTCCGTAACTCCCATATACCTAATATAAAGATTTTCGAACTTCCGGTTGTCTTTATACCTTATATATCCGTCAATATGTTAGATACCTTAATGAAATTCAGGGAGGGGTTTTCTCTGAAAATAGCACGTCCTTGTAACAAAAATGGATAAAATTGTGTCAATAATTCCCTTATATTGTGCTAAAAAGCATTTATTTTGAAAATTGGAGTGGCTCCTTGGAATGGTGACTTTTATTTAAAATAAATTCGAAATTCGCAAAATTTCGCTCTTTTAGTTTTTCAAATTTCGTTTATTAATATGCCCAAGTAAGACTTGTAGCTGGAACGGCTCTCATTAGCATCTGTTGTACAATACGGACAATACCAACACTCGCACTCAATACCATTCTACTCATAGCTTCGGTGGATATGACCGTCCGGTGCATTGCTTAGAAGGTTGGTATCGGGCTAAGGGCGCGTGGCCCATAAGGGTTATGGGAGAGGAGCGAAGTTTATGCATCAAGCTACTATCAATGACTGAATATATAACGATTAATAGATAGCATGTAAATATGAAATATTGGTTACGAAAACCCACTTCAAAATATATTTTAGGTCGTATTAGGTATTACATCGGTGATATGAGCACTACACTAGTTGATCGGGACATGTACAGTTTGTTAATTAATTGTTTGCAAATTGAAAAACAAACATGGAAATTCACATTTAGGCTTAGTTTTTAATAACAGAAATAAATGTTGTCAGTTTTCGTTTCATTGTTTATTTAAGGCACAAAATTTTGAAACTCAAAACATAAATTTAAAAATGCAACAAACTGCAGATTAACAAATATTTTGATAACAAGTAATTATTTGCAAAATTCAAACATTTTTTTTAAATAAAGCTATATCTATGTTAAAAATGTTAATTTAGGTTAATGCTATCACGTAGATGACGTGTTGCTGACTGAATTAATTTCTCCATGTTATAAACCAGAGGTATTCTGTTAAAATCTCCATTGATTAAATCGGTTTTGTTTATTGGGCTCCTTTTAGCGAATTTTTTTTTCAAAAACGACCACAAATTGTTAGTGGAGTTAAAATCGGGGCTCTGGACAGGCAAGACGATAACTTTTTTGCAATTATGCATAATCCAGGTTTTACACAACAAGGGTTTGTCTATTGGGACACTGTTCTGATATAGCTTGTATATAAGTTTTTTTCAGTTATAGGGATAACCCCAACTTAATCACTATTCTAGTCAAACATATTTCTTAAAATGTCTAAATATTTCTTAAAGGTCTATATATGTCTATGTCTATATAAAATGTCTATAATGTCTATATTTCATTTACGCAGGCGACTCGAGTTGCCTGGCAATTTCATTCCTTTTCAGATCATATTCTGAAATCTTGCATGTTTCATTTAAGCGGTACAAAAAAATATTTTTCATTAGATATTTTTTACCCGTTTTCGCCATTTTCTAAAATATTTCTATTATATTATGCATATTTGCATACAATTTTATTATGTATTTCTATTACAAAAAATATATGACAAGATTCAAATTTCCGAACATATTGCAAATATTCATTTGAAATCGAGCGCAATTGCAAACATTCAAAGAAGTTCAAAATTAAAGGAATGCCGAACTTGGTAGCAGCGAACTGTTACGAACAAGAACACAAGGCAAATAATAGAATTAATTCCTTTCGTCTTTCCTCATCGCCCCTTCGTCAACAAACTACGAATCTGGAGACCAGAAGTCTTCGTATATGAACGCGCTCTAATACTCCTTCGCCATTACATCAATTGAAAATTAATACCCAACACCTTTAGTAGAGACACAGCCCGAAACCATAATAGCAAGTTTGCCAAACCTTATTGTTTTTATACTCCCGCAATATGTTGCTGCAGAGTATATTAGTTTTGTTCACCTAACGGTTGTTTGTAACATCTAGAACTAAACGAGTTAGATATAAACATATATATATACAAATGATCAGGATGAAAAGACGAGTTGAAATCCGAGTGGCTGTCTATCCGTCCGTCCATGCACGTGATAACTTGAGTAAAAATTAAGATATTTTGATGAAACTTGGTACACGTGTTCTTTGTCATCGTAAGATGTGTGGTATTGCAGATGGGAGTAATTAGACATCTGCCACGGCCACAAAATGGCATTAATCAAAAACAGATTAAGTGCTATAAGAGTAAATTGAGATATAAAGTAGCTAGTAGGGTATGGCATCTGTGGGCAACAATTTCTGTAAAAGTGAGCATGGCCCCGCCCCCAAATATATTTCATATATATTGGGTTGTTCGGAAAGTCATTTCGTTTTTTTTGGGGAACATGAAAGACAGTTTTCGTATAATGCCTTTCAAATGGCCATAAACAGTTGAATTCGACAAATTTAACCTCTCACCGATCTCTCGTGTGGTGATTCGCCGATTTGCATCAACTAATGCCTTTATCGCATCTTTGTCAGCTTCGACCGGCCTTCCAGACCGTGGTGCATCTTCGACATCAAAATTGCCGGATCGAAATTTTGCAAACCAGTTCTGGCACTGGCGTACTGTTAACACGCCTTCTCCATACACATCCGTCAATTTTTTTTCTCGCTTGGACAGCATTTTTACCTTTTCTGAAGTTAAAAAGTAAAATATGACGAAAATGCTGCTTATTGCTCTCCATATTTAAAAAGGCACCAACCAAAAACTACTGGGTAGAATTAATAGAACTTTTTCACACACAAGCCTTGCAATATCAGCTCTCATGACATATAATGGTTATGGGGCTTAAGTGTGAAGTTAGTTTCGAAAAAACGTAATTAAGTCCTCTGGCGGGAAAAAACGAAACGACTTTCCGAACAACCCAATATATCTCTAAAGCCTTTAAAGCTATATCAATCAGACTTGCTCGGAGGAAAACCATATGTACCACATGTGCATATCTCCATATGTTGAGAAAATTAGTAAAATCGGATAATAACCACGCCCCCTCCCATACAAAAGTTGAGGATATGTTGAAAACTACTAAAGGTGCGATAACTCGCTGAAGTAACACTTCAGAAACATTAGATTTTGCAGCAAATATGATACGGAAGGGTTGCACAGGAATCCGTGTAAAATTTTGCTGATGAGTGTGGCACCGCCCACTTTTAGGGGTGGTAAATCCTATATTTCAAGAGCGGCTTAACCGATTTCAACAAACTTTGGTACGTGACATTATATTTGCATTCTTATGTTACATTGTGAAAATGGATGATATGGGATAAAAACCACGCCTACTTCTCATATAACACAATTTTAAGTTTCATCTGATCCTTTGACTTTAAAGTAGATAAATCGAGCAGCAATTAAGATATCGGAATAAAGCTTTTCACGAATAGTACGTTCAAGATATGCCATCACATTCGTAAAAATAGTCGAAATCGGATTACAACTTTTAAAGCCACCCGATACTCAATATATGTACCTCAGTGCCTCTATCTGACTTTTTATCGAAAATATTGGGTAATCTGTAATACACTGTAATGAAATTGGAGTATTATCTTTCCCTGATAATAGAGTGCTCTTGTATCAAAATGGGTAAAATCGGATCAATACTTCTCCTAGCCCCAATGTACCCAATATACAGATTTTCAACCTCCCGATGACTTTGTTCCATATATTTCGGTAAATCTGTAAAATATCGTAATGAAATTGGAGGAATTTGCATGATAAAAGTTTACTCTTGTGTCAAAAATGGGGGAAAATCGGGTAAGTATTTCACATAGCCCTCATATACTTAATATAAGGATTTTCAACGTTCCTGTAGACTTCATACCATGTATAACGGGCAATATATAACGGGCAGAAAAAGATTTTTTTTGAGGTAAATTTTTGACGAAATTAAGTGTTCCCGCATTCTGTCCTCGAAATAACTCCAAAGATATTCTATTGAGATTATGTCACGCCTTTGGGGGATGTTGGAAGGAATAGCAAACCCATTTTTTTGGAGACTGAAATGAATTTTCTGTTACACATTCAAAAAGTATAGAAAAAGCGGAAAGCTTCGAGATGTATCCTTAATTACTATTTTTTTAGCATAGATTTTATTGAATTTTCCATCCATCCATAAAGGCACCTCTTGAAGAAAATTTGTTAAATAGAGAACCCAAAGTCACGAAAAGAATTCATGTTAGAAAAATCGTTTTATAATGAGTCTTCAATATCATATAAAATGATAATATGATATTGAATGATAATGATATATAATATTATATATATTATATATATATATATTATATATATTATATAATATTAGTTTAATATGTCTATTTTGACCAATTTTGTTTCGCTCAACTTAATCGGTGACAAATACTTCATTTCGCAATACCATTTGTTTGTACATATATTTTGGTATGTGAATTTAATTTAGAGAGGTAAATCACCCCGCCACATCGCACCACACACCCGCCACATAGCAGGGTTCCCGCAACATCTGTAACATCAGAAAACCTCAGCCAGGTTAGCATTGAAACCGCTACCACCAATGCAGCCAGTGATTTGCTAGTCGTTCTTACAGCAACCGGGGCCACCACTCTAACATCATCAGCAGCCGCCATTGGACTCCAAGGCAGCGCAATTGCCACTCTACGGAAACATATTGCCATGCTAAAGAACATTTTGTCGGCAACGTGGATACACCCAACAACAATGTTATAGCCGAGGTTCCATTATCACAAACATCAAGAACAACAATACAATTATGAACTGTTCATAGCATAGTACCGTTGTCGCAGCCTGCCGATACCTATTACAAGCCGCCACTCTCTGGGGCAAGAACAGCTGTTACAAACCACATATTCAGTTCAACTGTTGCACCGCACCATTTCGGTAATGTAATTGAATTGTTAAAATTTAGGTTTGGTCGCACGGAGCAGTTGCTCCGTAGCCAGCTATCTCAGGTAAAGGAAATCGCAACTATTTCGGAGAATGCAATTACGAAAATCACACAATTAGCAAAAATTTAGTCGACGTTTTAGTTTTAAATTAGTCGAGGAACTTGTCTCAAAACTGCGCATGAGCAAACGTCTTGAGTGGGCAAACTTAGTAGCGTTTATAAAGCCATACGCTACAGTAACTTATTTCAGCGATTAGATGCGGAAGGCAGCTTACATTATTTGTATAGTTTGTGTTGATGATTCATCCAAGGAGCCGAAGTGCTGCACTGTCCTATACACAGTACAGCAACAACGATCAACGTGATGTCCAATTTGTCAGGGACAACAGAGGCCACAAGAGTGAGGACGTTTTTGCGAATATTCAGTTCCAAGTAGGTGGGCAAAGGCGAATTGATATTGTTTGGGTTTTGCTTGCATTAATTTCATTCATCGTACACGCAATTCCCAACGCCGCAAACATAAATTCATAAATCATTAATAAGCTGCATTATAAACTCTTACTTGAAGCCGTGGAGAGCACTATCAATTCGTCAAAATAGTCAACAAAGCCTAATACAAATACACAAGCATTCATTTAACAGCCAGTAGACATCGCAAGAAGCGAGGCCAGCATTCTTAAGGGCAGTTCCATTTAAAGTAAGCTTCCATTCCTTATTCTGCTGGTCACACTATACGGAAACCAAAGGCGTGCCGATGCGTACGCCTTCCTGGATGAAGGTTAATACATCACGAGGATTGACGGTGCTCTAGTTGTTGACGCAGCTGCTGAGGTACGTCGAATTTCCCCCAGTTCACAGCTTCTGAAGGGTCCACAAGAATAGCTGTCCTTGGCGTCGATATTATTTCATTTTCGTGAGGCGCTGATGCCATGCGTAAAGACATCAAGGATATGTTTCACCAAGTGATTATAAGAGAAGACGATAAATGTGCACTTCGGTTTCTCTGGTGTGGTGATGATGCTTCGCACCCTCCGGATGTTTACGAAATGTAAATTATGTATTTATATAAAAAAAATTAATTCCTTAGAGTACCAAGATGATCGCGTATCCTCATTTCTATTTTGGAAATGGTGCATCTCAAATACTGCAGCTCCTTCCTCGGATAAAATTGATGTAGCATTCATTTGTGCTAAGTCAAAACGCGCTCCATTGAAAACACTTAAAGTCTCATGACTTGATCTTCAGGCAGCTGTCGTGGGCACTCATCTCATGCTGTGTATCCGCGACGAACAATCTTTCAACATCACAAACTGTAGCAAATGTAGCAGAAGCATCCAAAATGAACATCGTCATTTTAAACCTTTCGTACAACACAGAATATCAGAGATATTTTCCACTCTAGGCATATCAAATTAGAGATGGCTAGCTGCTAAGCACAACGTTGCCGACGAAGCCACATCAACAAATGATTGCACCAATTTTAGTTCAGCTGCCAGTTGGCCACGTAGTCTCTCGATTTTATAGCTCAATAAGCAAGCTTAGCCTTCTGAAGACATCATAGCAGTTATTGGGTGCTATTACTGAGAAGGTTGTTGCACAGCATCTTTGCCAGTTCTGTTGTATGCCGTTTAAACGGGACTCGATTTCTTTGGCCCAGTATCTTTCACTGCTCGCCACAGTATTGAGAAAAGATGGGTGGCACTTTTCATGTACCTCACTGTGAGAGTTGTACAACTAGAACTGGCTAATTACTTGGGCACCGACTCCTGCATCATTGCTCTACATAATTTTCTAAATCCATGAGGTATACCCATAACAGTTAGGTCAGACGATGGAAGGAATTTCATTGTTACAGCGTTCGCCTGCAAATTGAATTATCACAGAAAAATAACCCATAACGTGGTTCATGGTTCATGGGAAAGAATTTTACAACGCTGAAGTCGTTAATTCTTGGCCACAGATGCATTTGCCCATCTGTGCAAACCAGGAACAGCCACTAACTCCTAACAGTTCCATTTTTCGATAACATACCTGTGTATTTCATAAGTAGTGGAGATGCGCTGGTAATTGAGGGACCATTTTTGGAAGAGGATTTTTGTCTCGGTCTTCATATTACATACATATATATATTTCCAGCATTAGAGTTTCTGCATATTTGTTTACGCAATTGCAATTAGTTATCTCAGTTTACCTATGTTCTTATTGTTTGTGTACTGCAGTGTGTCATTCCTTATTATAACTTCCTTCTTCGTACATATAAACCAGTGCAAATCATATTTGAGCTTTGTTATCGGTCAGTCAGGAAGGTGGAAGTACGCTCTGCGGTAGTGATAACCGATCATATTTATTTAATATGCCTAATATTTAACTCATTTTGTTTAAGAAGTAAACCTCAAATATTAAATGCGTTTACATCTTCCCCATTAATTGGTGACACAAAGAGAATGGGGAAAAATAGCATAAACATTTTTCGAAAGTTGATAGTTTGGTACTGTTCATAGCAGCAATGGTTGCAGTACGAAATACTACAAACTTTATATATTTATTTTAATATTCTTACTAGTCAAATGCAAAATACCTTTTTGAATTAACAAAAAAAAGCTAAAAGTGCAAAAGCTATTGTAAGTAATCTATTTTAATTATTTCATTTTTTTTTCCTATGTTTGATAATTATATTTTAATTATTACTCCTGTAATGTATGTAAAACGACCAGTGAGGTTGCCAGGTCTCAAATTTGTGCAAGAATTTGTAATATGAGACATAAAGAAATGGAAAACTGCATTCTTTGACATTTAAAATCATTATTTGGTGGATTTGCATTAATTCGCATGTTCGTCATGAAATTATTACATTCTTGTACATTTTATGCATCAGGTGCTCAAGTTAATGTTGCCAATTTCAATTTAATCATATAATATTAAAAAATTATGATATGAAACATATTACATAACTTACATTACATTACGTAAACATTAAATGAAATATTCGTTTATATGATTTCCATATAGAAACTTCTTTTGTGAGCCGCTGTAAAAACATAACACAGAACCTAGTAGTGATTGAACCGCATATCATACAGTAAAAATAAATTAATCGACTTGTTTTGGATTTGCAAAAAATTTAAAAGTTTGCGGTATTTGATGATGGAATAGGTAGCTTATTTTTTATAACATATATGTTTTATTTTCCAGATTATAAGTTCTATTATTTTAAATTTTTGAATTCTTTGCATTGTTATTTTATCTAAATTCTGTCCGATTAAACCAGATTTCTGTTAGGTGGTTAATATGCGGTAAGAGAGGACGGAACTATCTTCAAATAATTGTCATGTCATTAACATGTCATGTCATAATTAAATGTCATTAACATTCATGGCTTATGATGTTTAGGAGTAATAACTCAATGAAATATGAGTGCTTCATACTACACTAATTCTATACTACATAAGAAAACAAGTAAGGAAGGCGTAAGTTCGAGTGTACCCGAACATTTTATACTCCCGCAATGTCCAAGAACCAAAGAAAGAGAAACATTTTCAGGTGCTAGCAAAAATTTATATTAAACAAGTAAGAAAGCGCTAAGTTCGGGTGTAACCGAACATTTTATACTCTCGCAATGTGCAAGGATCAGAGACGGGGATATGCTTTCAGGTGCTGGCACAACTTTGAATTAAAAAATGTTACGGAAGAATTCAACATTCATTATTCGAAGAAATTGTCAATGGATTGCAATCATATTTAGTATCTTATTAACTTATATTATACGTCATAGACTCACGTAATTTTATTACTATATTTTGCTTCGTGTTAGAGAAATTTATATTAAAATCTATCAAATTAACTCAAAAGTGATATGTGCGATATAAACTCAACCAAAGTGGTTTAATAAATATATTAGATACATGAGGAAACCGTCAACCAGCGAAAAGGACATCATTATATTAGGAATAAGCGCCTTAGACCAGGTCTAGACCGATTGCTTTCATATTTAGCGCGAAATCACATTTTGTTTAAGAAAACATATCCAATTAATCTCGTTAAAATATCACACATATTGACCAATATAAACGGTTTAAAGTCAAATGAAAAGCCGGAAATTCTTATATCCAGCATTTTTGGGATAGAAGAAGATCTGCACTGATCACATTAACTCTTTTCATTATTCATGCATATTAGGAATCATGTTTTCACGCAATTTTGTGAGGGTAACTCCGACCGTGACCGACACATTCGGCATAAAGTCTGCTAGAATAGGGAAAATCATTCTATGTGGTATATGGGAACTGGGATAATTCGTAGACCGATTTCACACATTTTCGGCAGTAATCTATGGTATATCCGATTTTACACGTTCACTTAATTTTGCTTTGGTAAAAAGCCTACCCAGAGGTTGAAAATCCGTATATTAGGTACATGGGGCTAGGGGAAGTCCTCATCCGATTTCATCCATTTTAAGCACATGGATACACTGTTTTTAGGAGGAGACGCTCTCCAAATTTCAAAGAGATAACTAATATACTGACCGTTACATATGGTATAAAGTCTACAGGAAGGTTGAAAGTCCTTATTTTAGGTATATGGGAGCTAAAGTATTTTCCCCATTTTACACGAGAGCACACTATTATCATGGAAAGATAGTCCTCCAATTTCATTACAATATCTTACAGATTTCCCGAAATTTTCGATAAAAAGTCAGATAGAGAAAGTCAACATCGGGTATCTGGTGGTTTGAAAAGTTATAATCCGATTTCGTCTGTTTTTACGCATAAGATGACATATCCTGAAGGCACTATTTGTACAAAGTTTGATTTTCATATCTTAATTGCTGCTCGATTTATCTACTTTAAAGTGAAAGGAACAGATGAAACTTAAAACTGTGTTATATGGGAAGTAGGCGTGGCTTTTATCCGATTTCGTCCATTTTCACAGCGTAATAAGAATGCAAATATAATGTATTTGTTTCAACAAAAATGCTGAAAACGGTTAAGGGGTTCTTGAGATATGGGGTTTCTCCTAAAAGTGGGCGGTTCCTTGCCCATAATCAAAACTTTACACGGATTATTATGCAACCCTTTCTTATCATTGTTTCTGCAAGATTTCATTTTTCTAACGTACTCCCTCAGCGAGTTATCGCAAATTTAGTAGTTTTCAACATAACATTTGTATGGGAGGTGGGAGTGGTTATTATCCGATTTACTAATTTTCTCAGCATATAAAGAGATGAGAGACTAAGTCGGAGCAAATTTGATTGATATAGCTTTAAAGGTTTCTGAGATATATATATTAAACATATTGGGGGGCGGGCCCATACTCACTTTTACAGAAATTGTTGCCCACAGATGCCCCACCCTACTAGGATCCTCTATACCAAATTACGGGTTTATGTCCTAATTTGCTACTTAGTTATAGCCCTTTATCAATTTTCGATTAATGGCATTTTGGGGGCGTGGCAGATGTCTAATTACACCCATCTGCAATACCAACCGACCTACGGTGACAAAGAACACGTGTACCAAATGTGTGTACATTTGTGGGCGGTATATGGGCGATAGATGAAGTATTTACCTGATTTTACCCATTTACCCATACAAGGGCGTAATATTGTCAGATAAGTTTTATCAAGATATCTAAATTTTTACTTGAACGGACAGCAAGTCAAACAAAATTCAACTTGTCTCGTCATCTTGATCATTTTGATATATAAAATATCTCGATTCGTTCTAGGTGTTACAAACAACTGTAGGTGAACAAAACTATTATATTCAGTTGCAACATGTTACAAGAGTATAAAAATATAAAACTGTACCATTGTTATAAAATTATTAAACACATTTTAACTAATCATTTGGCGAAGCTATTTATTTGCAAATTAAGAAAAAGTGCTATTATGTTAATGGCTGTTTATAGCTTGCATTATGTTGTCGGTAGATGCTAACTTAAGAGCATTAATAATTTTACTTAAGTTTTCTTCATTGTAAAATTTGCGTTGTAAGCTAGATACCACCGGTAGTTGCTCTCGATTTGGCATCGTAATAGTTACATCATGGATCAGACCCTAAAGACAAAAAATTTTTTTTTTTTAATTATTAATGTTAAAATGCAAAATTTAAATCACATACTTTTTCCACTTGTATATTGAGAATCATTTTATGTTCTTTATTCTGATCTTTTAAGAATAATTCCTTTCCAACTGAAAACTTTGGAGTTTTACCATATATCCACTCCCACGAATTGAATTCTGTTTTTATGTCGCCAATTCCTGGGAACCATTTTTCTGTGGGATTGAGAAGTTGGAAACCACGTTGCTTCATAATTTGTTGATTTCCGCCATCTGTCAACTCTGTAGCGAAAGTTCTCAGGTATTCATAACCAACTGCAGATATTAGCTGCGATATATTAACATTGCGATTGATTTCACATAAATTTTTAATTGGTGAGCGAACTGAAGGCGTAGAATTGCTAATATAATTGACCTGCAAAATTTAAAAAAGAAGCACAATGGTTTTTAAATATTTTCTAATCGAAATCATATATTGTTATTGTATGGATTATATTTATATCTAAAAAAAATAAGAAAGTAAAAATATATTAAACAAAATACAAAAAAAGGAGGCTTAATTAAACCACCTTTTTGGAATTTTGATAATTCTTCGAGGGGCGTCTATTTCGTGAGATAATAGATAATTGTACTCTTGATGATAATGATGATAATTGTACTCTTTTTGTGAGGATTCATACGTTTACATTCGTATACTAATTACATTCATAGTAAGTGTTATAGTGGGGTGGATTTGTTTTGAATAGTTTAGTTAAAATGGCATTTCGTCGATTTGGTATAGCCCATACTGTATGTGTGACTGTATAAAATTAACATATTTTCATATAATGTGTTATTGGTACTAGTTGGAGCCATCCTGTTGGAAAGAAATAGTATCTGTCATTGTAAATTTTTTAAATCGTTTACTCTATGCTTCAGATCATAAAATAAAACCGAATTCCTTGAATTTTGTAAGAGATTTAAGCGATATTCTCTGCATCTATTCAATTAAGCAGATGTGGACATATCGTATAGTATTTAAGTTGTAAGAAGTGATGTTTGTACATTATAGATAATAAAAACAAGTAAGGAAGGGTTAATTTCATCAAAAGCGGGACAACAGATGTTGACAAAACTTTATAATAAACATTTTTGAGTAAGAATTCAACATTCATTATTCAACCAAATTTCGAACGGCTTACAATCATATTTTTCATGGTACTATATTAGACTATAGGTCGTATACTCACATAGTTTCATTACTAATTTTTGCTTCATGTTCGAGACATTTATATTAAAATATATCTAATTATGATGATTAGTATGAGTCTTGCGGAAAGTTATAGTATATAAGTACATACCCATATCAGTAATTTAATACTCATATCGGATAATATATGCCAACACAACACAAATCACAATATATATTCATCATATTAATGCAATACTTTTTTCTACCGAATGATACATACCAATAGAAAATTTCTCGCTCGATTTTGTTAAGACATCTTCCATTGATATATATGCGATATAAACTAAACAAAAGGGACGAAATTTGATACATTGGGTATCTGAGGATAAAATAAACCAGAGGGGTAAATCATTATATTATATTGGAGATATGGTGTTTAGACCAAGGTTTAATTCATATTCAGGGCTAAACGACATTATTGACACATAATGACCTCTATAAACGGTATAAAGTCAGATGGAAAGTCGGAATCATTATATTGGGTATATTGGGGCCAAGAAAGGTCTAAGCAGATAACTTTTTCTTTTGGCATTTATATAAATATATTCGGCACAGTGTTTACTAGAATTACGAAACTATTACATGCAGCATATGGGACCTGGATAATTCGTGAATCAATTTCGCCCATTTTCGCCATCGAACTATAATATATCCAAGATTATGCGTTTACTTAATTTTGCTAAGTATCATACGTATTGTCCGATATATACAGCATAAAGCCAACCGGAAGTTTGAAATTCTTATATTAAGTATATAGGGGTTAGAGGTATTACTGATCCGAGTTTACCCCTTTTTATTCTTTCTTTAAGATATCTTACAGATTGGCCGATATATATGGTATAAGTCAACTGGAAGTTCGAAAAATCCGATTTTCTCCGAAAATTTACTGTGCACAAACTCAGTGATATTTAGTTCCAACCAATTCCAATGTCTTAATTCCAAACACACTTGCTTAACCAATTTTTTAGTGCCGCAACAAGTGTTTAAATAATTTTACTTCTAGTAGGCTTTGACTTCACACCTACTAACTAAACGCAGAGTTTTTTGGCAAAATTCGATTTCATTGCTCAAAATAAATAACATCGAGGACGTTACATCGGTTATATGGATCTTTTAACTTTTTGATACCATTTTTGGAGTATGATTGATCTTTTGCTTTAAAATAACAAGTTCAATACCGCCAATTTCTTTCCAGGTCTAAGAACAGGAAAAAGTCGTTTAGGCCAGATAGAGAGAATACCATGGATCCACAATCAATTCAAAGCAAAATTCATGATGTTTTGCAATAATTTCTATTGATATGCCGGCTGATTGTGAGCTCCCGCCAGTTACGGTGATATATCATTACACGTAGAGTAAAAATATATTTCAGACCTGACATCGCCAAAACGAGATTCTAGTGTTATTTAAAATACTGTGATGCGGAGTGGAAAATGCTGTTAATTTGAGTTTACAAGTATTCTTTGTTATCGTAGAAAGTCGCTTGTTGTTTACGGTTTATGATTGTAGCAGATTATTGTATGTCAAAAAAAGTTCTATTGTTCCACTACTAAGTTTATGTTCCTGTGATAAGTGAGGTTACGCCACTAAATTAATTTTAGTTCTAGTAAAAAGAAATCCATTACTTTTTCAATAGATGGCTTTATCAATCTGTATACGCGTTGTATACGTGCGTTAGAAAGAAAATTTTTCGTACCAAAAAACAAACTCCTCAGACAGTTTTGTGATTGCTTGACTATGTAGTGTTTGAGCACGCCTCAAAGACGGACAACGGCAATGAGAAAATATGCCATATTTTGCATTGTTTTCGATAAAGGTGAAAACGCACGCAACCCGGCGGCTGAAAATGTCAATAGTGTTTATGGTCCTGATACTGCAATTGCCAATTTTCGCGGTATTTCTGAGACGGGTGGTTACTGGTGATAAAAAGGGGGTCACTTACGACAAAGTCAAGCGAAAGCGGTCGTGATCAAATCATGGTGAGCTGGCGCAAACGGTGGACAAGCCAGGATTGATAGTCAGGAAGGTTTTGCTACGTATTTGGTGGGATTGGCAGGGAATAATCTACTGTGAGTAGCTCTCAAAACTCAAACTCTTAATTCGGACTTGTACTGTCAACAATTGGACGGTCTGAAAGAAGCAATCGCTCAGGAGCTACAGGAGCTTGGTAGGAAAGTTCTTATGCATCCAACTTATAGTCTGGACTTGTCGCCAAGTGATTACCAACTTTTCATGTCTATAGCGAATGACTGCTCAGTTTTGAAAATCCGCCTCAAGAGAACCTTGTGAAAATCGACTGATCCACTTTTTTTGCGAATAGGGAAGAGGGTTTATATGAGAGTGGCACTAATGAAATGAAATTAGTCTCAAAATGGCAACTAGTTATCGAACAAAACAATGCATGATTGACCTAAATCGGATCATGCTAACTATGCCAAAGTAAGATTATTGCAAAAATTATGGATTTCTATTTTCTAGACCTAACATTTCTATTAGCATTTTTAACCCGGTCTTGAACCGGTCTACCCCGGGTCTGTTTTGTTTATAAATACTTGATCTGTTGGGTTTTGTTTTATTGTTTTATGCAAATCGTACTATATCTTATAGGGTGCTCATATTTTCTAAAGGTTGACTAAATAGTAGGAGAACGTACTGGTCTGATAAATATATATCGGATATGTCTCTATGAAAACATATTTTTACTTCTTTATTTTGATTAGGCTATCCCAGAAGACGGCAGACGCAAAAAAATAAATATTTAGTAGGCAGATTTCACAATCTTCTGCTTCTTTTTACACATTTGACATATAGTTGGCCGCAAATATGCTGCTTCTGTCAGCTGTTCTGTATGCTTTTATTACATTTTCTTTTTGCCCATCCACGTCTTCTGAGTTAAAACGATTTCACGATTTACGATAACGACGTTCGGAAAGTAAGAAATAATGCAATTTTTGACATGGAATAAAGTTTGTTCGCCTATTTTTATAGCGTTTGTGGTTGTTGTTATACCGTTGGCTTTATTATTCGTTTCATTCGATGTAATAGTTTATCTTTGGTGAATGGAAAAGTGTGTGTCTTGAATATGAGAAAATATTTTGCGAAAAGACTACTTAAATTTATTGTCACGGTTTTATTAAATTAATCGCTCACGCGGAAACTCTACTCTGAGTGCGATCACTGGATTGTTAAATAAAAGTCACAACTTAATAGCTATCAAGTGTATAGTATATAGTATCTAGTATAGTATCTTTATATCTAATTCAATAACTTAACACTTTGTTACTCGTTATTAGAGCTTGCAACTACTTATAATTCGCTTGCACTTTACTTGGCAACACTCTAATTAGGTACTGTGTTTTGCTGCCACTCCAGGAGTCCTTATACAGGGTAGATTTTCGCTGTCTGGCAGATTCTGGCAATTTATCGTCGATTCTGGCATTCGTATTTGCCTAATTATAATTCTTTGGTTTTTAAATGTATTTAGTGGTGGTTTTATGCATTAAAATTTTTTGATTAGCGAACTTTGAGTTAATTTTTTGGCGACATAGTGCATCCGCAACATTTTGGTTTCCTGGTTTGCATATCAGTTTAGAGTCATATTCTTCGACTGAGTGTTACGATCGTTTTAATTTTTTGTTTGGTTTTTACTTGAAATCGAAAGGATAAGTGATTGATGACATGTGTAAATTGTTAGGTCTGCTATACCAAATGATGAAAGGCTTCTATAAATAAGCAAAATAGATTTCTTGTTTAGGAGAGAATTAATTAAGTTATATATGTATACGCTTCGAACGCGAAAGTAGCAGTTGAATGCAAAAAGGAACTGTTTGTCAGTTATGTACCGTTTTATAATTTTCATTTAAAACATAATTTAAAAAATCGATTTCCCATTCATTGTTAATTATAGTCTAGCGTTCTGTATGTACACTTTGTGACTGATGCTCGCTGAAAGATGGGTTGCGTACATGTGAAAGCAAAAAAGATCCCTCGCGAGCTCAAGCCGTTGCCTGATATAAACGTATGTAAAATTAAATGTGTAAGTATGTAACGTATGTAAAATTTTATGGACGTAGGATAACGATTACACATCGCTGAAATGAAGAAGTTACATTCTTTAAACCGAACTGATTTATTTGATTCTTTGATCAAAGCCTCACTCTAAATCTTTTGATTTGCCTAGATTTTGAATAGTTATTGCAACATCAGAGATCAGTTAAATGTAGTCTCAGCATTAAGCTTTTGAAAATCTACTACTATAAGTCTTCTAGGTTTGCCTTCATTATCAATACCCTTTTTTGCGACGGTTCAGAATTGAGAGTTAAAAGGACTTCCACTCGTTTGTTTAATTTGATTACCTCATAATTTATATATTTCTTGTTTTACGAATTCATTATCTGCTATCGGATACGGCGTACTAAATTAAGATTAAATAATGCAATTATTTTCTTTGTTTTTTCACAGAGTATCTATGAAGCGTTTTTACTTTCACTGGTTTTTTGAGTATATATTCTCCAGCACTTTTGCTTATGAGGATTATTTGTCACACCTGCGTCAATTAAAATTCTAACTGATATGCCTATCGCTTGGCAGTGCCTTTGTATACAAGGTAATCCGTTTATTCTCCTTAAAAAGCGTTTCCTGTTTCATAGGTGTCATCAGTAAGTGAGGAAAGTGATTACATGTCTTCATATCTGGTCAGGTTGGCCAGTTGCACTTTGTTTGCGTTGTAGTTCCTTGACGAAGGAATTCTTTCACGATTTCCGATTGTTAATCTCCTCTGAATGGGTTGTAGTGTTGTTGAGACCGTTTGAAGTTATTCCTTGGAGGGTATTGTGTGTTATATTCTGTGGGTCACATATATTGAACATGTATATTTGGTTCGTATTTCCCTTATATCTCCACGGTATAGGGTTTGGTCTTTGGTTGTACCCGTGTGCTAAAGTTTGTGCCTCAAACCGCATGTTCGCGTTATCGTTGTATACCGTATTTACGATGGCATATGCAATTTCTAAATCCTTTGGTTGGTGACTGTATAATGTGCGACTTGCATAATTGTTCCCTGTTCTCCTGACATCTCTAACTTCGAGAGTGCAAGGTTCAGTGATTTACCGACTTCGTTATAGAATTCGGAAGGTATGCGCCTTCCTTGTGTAATTTTTTTTTTAATTTCTTCGAGAAGTACATGCATTGTTGATCTGCATATGTGTAGTCGAGACTATGGATGATGAAGTAAATGAAGCTGAACTTCTATTCCAGCTTGGTGTAGTAATTGATTAAGATGTCCTCAGCTCTCTAATAATTTTTGTGTGTAGGATTAAAAATTCTGCGGGACTATAAGAAAGGATCGTTCTGCCTCCAATGTATTTCTTTCTCTTCCATCTTCCGTCCGTGCTCGTAGAGTTGCGATGTCTTGAACATTTTTATCGGCGCCTTCTAATATTGAGAATAGTGAATTGACTAATTTTTGGCGTTTATTGCGGGAGTTCACTGTGGAAGAAACGCTAGTCCAAACGTTAAGTCTGGATTTTTTTATTTTCCTTAATTTCATTTTCCCCAATTTTATCCCTTTAGGTAGCCTACTATTTCAGGGTTTGACTTTGATATATATTATATATCTCACTTTTTCTTACAACACTTTTCTTCAAAGCGGGGGAGATTTTTTTATTTTTATATATTTCAAGGAGATTTGGCTGCAATCGAGAGTTAGGCCAGCTTGAGCCTTCCGGTATGAACCGGACTTCCACCAGTACTAAAAAACTTCTTTCTTTTCTTCAAGAGTGCGGAAGCCCTCTGCTTTCACTTTGTGGGCGAAATAATTTACTTTCTTTTGGAAAAAAGAACACCAACGTCAGCTCTTCAAAAATACCTATCAACTACTTAAAACGATATGATTCCAGATTCTCCAATACATATCCGGAGGGCACGTCAACAGCCGCAGAAAAACTCCAATACCGAAGTCTATCTTCTTCCTAGCTTTCTCACTTACCCGAACTCGCCAACAATCAATAGCTCCCGGCGAAATCCATGGTTGGTTGAATCACCCCACTACCACTAATTTATAATAATATTTTCTATGACTCCACGTGTGGCTAGCTAGAAGTATCAAAGTAATGTTTCACAACATACATCCTGCCCAGTTTGTTACCATCTTTATTAGAATTTATTAGAATTAGAATTAGTGAGCTGGAGAATCAGATGAGAGGTAAAATTTGTGATTCTTTCGATAGTGGAATCTGTTCTTTTTCCTCTAGTAGCACTTGCTTGTGCGAAAGATCGCTAACAAAGCTAAGTTGTACCAACAAAAGAATCCACGCCAATTTTGACTTCATCGATAATCTTTGCTAATATAACCTTGTTTGGCATTGTTACGCCACATTCCCAATAGCTACTCTACATAGTACCTCTCCTACAACTTGTGCGTCCTCATCAGTTACTATCCTTAACATGGTTCCAGACGCTGATCTTTAGTGACCAAAACAGATCGAACGATATGTACTATACTGCACTAATTATTTTTGTAGTTCTACCGGGATAACTTTTATCTTCGATGAATTTGCCTTCACTTCACACTTCAACTCAGTGGGCTTTATAAGCTGATCTACTGCTGATCTGCTGAACTCTTTGAATTTTTACCGTTTCAAAGCTCCTTCCGGATTATTTCTCAACATTTAAATGAGTCAACTGCTCAATACCCAAGCGATTACTAATAAAGCTCTGAAATTCCCAGATAACATGGTTGTTTTCATTTAAACACTGGGCTTACATAAATTATTATTAATTAATGCCGATGTTCCACATTTTAATATAATATTGACCTTACACAATGAAGGTCTTAAACTATATAATTGAAAAAACAATTGACGAATATCTTTTTGTAATTTATATTTATTCATAAACTTCGAAAAATTGTTTATTTTTATTTATAAAATAATTTAATAAAACACAAAAACACTAATATAAGGTTCAATTACTCTAAAAAATTTATTTAAAAGTGATCATTATTATTATATCTGACATTTTGCGGTTAGCTCGTTTTTTTGTTAAGATGAACTCTATTGTTAAAAACTATGATGATTCGTTAGAGAGTAAAAAAATAAATATTATTATTAAAAAATGTTCATCAATATAAAACACATTGGAATAGATTTTGAAGTCATCAGAGGAATTCTTGAGTATAGGCAAAGTTAAATTTCTAAATATATATGACAATGGCCCTAAGCATACTGCATTAATAGTTATACAGAAAATTAGCACACACAGAACACTAAATCCAAATCTAGAGAATATGGTGGATGGGGCAGCAGTTCGTAGCCTAATTCCACCAGTTTGGTTTTGGCGACGGCGGAAGTGTGTCTTTTTTCTCAAATGGGACTATTTTTTTGCAATTCATCGTCGCATCTGCCCTAAATTCGGCATAATAGAACTCTCCCTTTAACCTTACCTTTTTAATCTTAGAAAATTGTGGCCATCCTTCTTCGAAGGAGGTTCGCCTGATGGTCGCCATCGAAGGAGAGGAGTCATTTTATATAGCATCCAAGAACTCTTTGATTTCACTACGCAATTTCCCATTCAAAAACAAGAGTCAATATGTGGTCAAAACACAACAACGAGTCCGATTCGGCTGATTTTAATAGTAATCGTCTACGAGAATCCACCACGCGATAGCAAATTTCTCTGGTGATAGTGGTGCCATCGGGCGGTGAAGATAATTAATTATCGGCCCGCACACCTAGTGTGCGAATATGTCACATAAAGTTATACAAATACGACAAAACGAATGTTCGGCGAATCTTTAACACGCTTCAATATTAAAAAATGGTAATAATTGCTGTTAACGTGACAATTCTCATAGGAGTCCTTAGTTGGTTTCGGTATCATAGACTCTACCGTAGTTGAAACCAAAACGTTCTTCAGTATCATCGCTGGGGTTTATTCAAAGTTTACCTCACATCTATTGTTCCTTTTAAAAACTTTAAGATCCTGAATTTTTTACCAATGTGGAATAGTCAAGCGCAAGGTAAATTTGTATCAGGTGAAATCAATAAGAAAACATACGATAACATACAAATTCAACCATCTTCACTGTACTTCTCCCGATTAAAAAGGTTTTTATAAAACCAATTAGACGCAGGAAGGTGAATGTAAGATATTTCTATTAAATTTTATGTTTTCATTTAGAGCGAGGTTTGATTGAAAAAAAGCCAATAGAAACAGAAAAGAAATTTAATCGACACAGTATTATATACAGTTCTTTTTAATAATTATTAATTCTTTCTAAAATGAAAAGTAAAATGGAAATTCAGTTTTAGACTTAGGTTTTAATAACAGAAAAACCTTTTTAAAACTTTTATATTTTAATAATACTGTAGATAAATATGTGTTAAATCTATTTGAGGTAAACAATTTTAAAAGTCGAAACTTAAACTTAAGAAGCAAACAAATTATACATTAACTAAAATATTAGATGTTGTGCTGCCTCTTAATTATTTGAAAAATGCTAACACAAAGCGCTAAGGGAGATGAGACTACCTAACGGAATTTTTTTCGCCGATGTTTCTCTTATGAATGGACAAATTATTCTCATTCTGTTCAGTACACATCATCAATAACTTTTCTTTTTTAAAATGGTTGATTCGTTTTAACTGCCACAAAAGAATTTTCCTAAAAAAGTTTTTGAAATGTTCCCAATTTAACTTACAACAATTTATAATATAACTAGCTGAACCGGCAAACGTTGTTTTGACATATACATTATTTCTAGTGAATATTTTGGTAGTTAAATAAAAATTAACTAAGTTATTGTAAGCATGTGGGGTCATTAACCAAATTCATTTTCTTAATTCAATGTACTTCATTAACTTAACTGAAAATATATATATCTATATCTTTTATTTTATCTATATTTTTTTATCTCATTTAACTATTAGACGATTATAGATTATTAGATTATACGTTCTTTTAGACTTATTCTATAATATTTAGGTTTAGACTTTATATACCCATTACTTCTTTACTCAAGTTTGGTCTCCACACTTTACCCATGTTTCCCTTTCTGAATCCATTGATTTACAAAAGCGTGTTTGAAAAACTGAAGGAGTATTGAAGATCTCTAATACTCTCAAAAAATATTTTATATGTAGATGCAAAAAAAATGTAGACGTAGATGTAAAAAAAAAATTTTTATGAGGATTTAAAAAAAAAATCAATATTAATGTCGAAGAGCAATTGGGTATACGATGTTTTTTGTTCGTCCATCTTTAGCCAACATAAACAACTGGTTTGCCCACGCAAGAACATGTCAAAAGTAATTGTGAAAATCTCAAGCCACAGATATCCTTTGGCTTTGTTATTGCGAAAGCCAATCTATTGGAAATTAAACCCTGCGCTTGCCCCATTTTTACTTGTTCTGCTAACCAATCATGATTCATTTATTGTGTGTAAACACCGAGAAATATGCGGTCGATGAGAGTATTTTGCGAATTAATGATTGTGCCGAAATCGGTCGGCAATTTTATACATATAGTATTTTCATTGACAGAAGCTTTTTTATCACCGATGCCTAATGATTGTTTTGAGAATGTATCAGCGCATTGATCTTAATATATTTAGCGCGCATGTTTACTTTATCGTTGTTCTTTTTCAACATTGCGCGACAGTGGCGATGACTTCAAATAAGTTAAACCTGGAATGACGCGAATTATATGTCTAAAATCATAATAATAATATAATGCCGTCGTATAGTTGCTCATTGTTTTTTATATACTTCAATGTCCTGTTCAATATTCAATCTAATATTTGTGTGCTATATTGCATTTATCCCAGATTATAATTTTGTACTTCATCTGGGTTATTCAGTGGCTGATGATGACATGACAGTTTGCCAGTTGGTTTGCAATGGTTTGCCAGTTCCACCTGGTGAATTCAAAAAAGAGAATTCACCTGGTCCTGCCAAACCCGCCAGCATAGTGCGGTCGCAAATGATTCTTAGTTCATCAGTCAATAGTGGGACATTGCGAGTAATAATCGTTGCCATGTCTGTACTATGCATGTATGTTGCACTGCAGTTTACGATTCATTTCAATGTTCATTAAATCAAACACACTTGGATTTGGTCAAAGCATACAGAAATTATTGATTGGTAAATTCGCAATGACAATGGAAAGATCTTCGGCAGCAATCCATCCGCCATTACATTGCGTCGCTGGATGGTAACGTTAGATTTTAAGATCGTTGCATTACAAACGAATTTGACGCAATAAATCTTCCGTCATTCAATCTTTTTCTCATCAAAGAACATGTGCGCTATGAGCGGGAGACATGTAGTCAACACTATAGAGAATATTAGAAAAATGTGTACTGCTGTAAAGTTCTGTTTTCACTGGGTTGAATACATAAAAATTCATTATACGACAATGATTAATCAATTCCCATCTTGCAACTCTATTTGGCATCTGTGGAAGAAAGTAGAAATACTAATATCGCTATTAAAAAGTAGGTAGACGGGTGAAAAATTTGGGTTATACATCTATACATTCTATTATACATATCTTAAGAAAAGAAAAATTTGTCCAAAAAAATTAAAAATCTCGAGAGGATCACTTTTATCATCTAGGGGTATAAAAAATAGTTTACAATTTCCTTTCAGACCTAGCAAATATACATAAAAAAATTTAATAAAATTCGTTCAAACCGTTTCGGAGAAGTTCGATAAACACTGTGACATGAGATTTTTATATATTAGATTAACAATAATCTAAAAAAAGTTTGACACAGTTGGTATCTGTATTGGAAGACGAATGTGACAAGGCAAGAAAGGTTTGGAGAAAACCGAACAAAGCTCTATAACAAAGTAATATTATACACAGCAGTAAAGTTTGGCAAGCTTTCTGTGAGCTGCATTTTTTTCAATGATTTGATGACGAAGGAGTATTGCATAAACATTTTAAGAAATGAATTGAAAAGAAGCGCTATTAAGTTTAGGTTTATAGATCCCTATGACTCCAGAAAACTTAAATGCGCACAATGACCAAAAATAGTGGTCGGCATGAGGAACTGTGACTGTAAAAGTGAGCATGAAAGTAAAGCACCCTAGTGAAAACTTTTCACGCTTATATTTTGGAAATTTAGTTCATACTTTCGTTAAAGAAGCATTTTCGTTATTCTTTACTAATTTTGTTCATATTACATTAAGATAAATGTATTGGGTAAATGTATAAAAACTTATAACCTATTGTCTTTAAATGACCTATAACACAAAATCCATTACATGTTATACAAAAACCCCTTTTAATATGCTTTATTTTACATTTGCTTTTGAGCGATTATGACTTATTTTTATTTGCGATTATGAGCGATATTATTTCATTGCTGTTTCGACAACTAAACGATAGAGCGTAAGTGTACGTGTAAGTCAGATTGCAAAATTGCTCTGTGAAACGCCGACTACTAGGATCCAAAACATAAATTTCACTTGCGCAAGCCTATGTAGTACAATTGCAAAAAAGTTTTTCAAAAAACGAGTGGCTAAAAGGAACCCAACAAACCAAACCGTTTTAAGCAATACTATTCAGTGGAGAGTGGTGTACATGATTGCATCAATCCAAATGGCTGATATAGTAAATATTAAGTCAAATTAATATTTTGTACTATATACGTATGCTATAGTTTTATTTAAAAAAAGAGGTTTTTATTTTGCAAAGAATTAATAGACAGCACAATATCTGAGTTAATGTGCATTTTTTTGTTTTTATACTCTCGCAACATGTTGCTACAACGCTAAGACTAAGACGATGCAAAGACGAGTTGAGAGCCGAGTGATTGTCTGTCTGACTGTCCGCCCGTCCGTAAAAACCTTCAGTAAAAATTAAGATATTTTGACGACACTCGATTCACATGTTTTTTGTCACCGTAAGACGGTTGGTATTGCAGATGGGCGTAATTGGACATCTGCCACGTCTACAAAATGCCATTATTCGAAAACAGATGAGCTATAACTATCCAGAAAATTGAGATATAAACGTGCTATTCGGTATAAATCCTAAGTATAAATCCTAGTAGCGCGGGGCATCTTTGGGTAAAAATATTTGCAAAAGTGGGCCTGGCCTCGCCCCCCAATAGGTTTAACATATATATCTCGGAAACCTTTAAAGCCATATAAATCTAACTTGCTCCGAGTAAATTTTTCTAGCATCTCCTCATATACTGAGAAAATGACTGAAATCGGATAATAACCACGCCCACCTCCCATACAAAAGTTATGTTGAAAACTACTAAAAGTTCGTTAACTCGCTGAAGGAACACGTCAGAAGCATTAGATTTTGCAGCAAATATGATACGGAAGGGTTGTATAGGAATCCGTGTAAAGTTTTGCTGATGACTGTGGCACCGCCCACTTTTAGGGGCGGTAAATCCTATATCTCAAGAGCGCCTTAACCGATTTCAAGAAACTTTGGTACGTGACATTATATTTGCATTTTTATGTTACATTGTGAAAATGGACGATATGGGATAAAAACCACGCCTACTTCTCATATAACACAATTTTAAGTTTCGTCTGATCCTTTCATTTTAAAGTATTGGGTTGTCCGGAAAGTCATTTCGTTTTTTCCCGCCAGAGGACTTAATTACGTTTTTTCGAAACTAACTTCACACTTAAGCCCCATAACCATTATATGTCATGAGAGCTGATATTGCAAGGCTTGTGTGTGAAAAAGTTCTATTAATTCTACCCAGTAGTTTTTGGTTGGTGCCTTTTTAAATATGGAGAGCAATAAGCAGCATTTTCGTCATATTTTACTTTTTAACTTCAGAAAAGGTAAAAATGCTGTCCAAGCGAGAAAAAAATTGACGGATGTGTATGGAGAAGGCGTGTTAATAGTACGCCAGTGCCAGAACTGGTTTGCAAAATTTCGATCCGGCAATTTTGATGTCGAAGATGCACCACGGTCTGGAAGGCCGGTCGAAGCTGACAAAGATGCGATAAAGGCATTAGTTGATGCAAATCGGCGAATCACCACACGAGAGATCGGTGAGAGGTTAAATTTGTCGAATTCAACTGTTTATGGCCATTTGAAAGGCATGGACTTAACCTCGAAGCTCGATGTGTGGGTGCCCCATGTCCTTACCGAGCGAAATTTGTGTCGTCGTGTTGACGCGTGTGATTCGCTCCTCAAACGTCTAGAAAATGATCCATTTTTGAAGCGGATTATTACTGGGGACGAAAAATGGGTTGTATACAACAATGTTAAACGCAAGAGGTCATGGAGCAGAAAAGATGAACCGGCTCAAAGCGTGTCAAAAGCCAACATTCACCAAAAAAAGGTGATGCTCTCCGTTTGGTGGGATGTCAAAGGAATCGTTTTTTTTGAGCTTTTGCCGGACAATACAACGATTAATTCAGAAGTCTATTGTCATCAGCTGGACAAATTGAATGATTCACTTAAAGAGAAGAGGCCCGAATTAATCAACAGGAAGGGTGTAGTGTTCCACCAGGATAATGCGAGACCTCACACAAGTTTGGTCACTCGCCAAAAACTTTTACAGCTTGAATGGGACGTACTGCAACATCCACCATATTCTCCAGATCTGGCGCCTTCCGACTACTATTTGTTCCGGTCCCTGCAAAATTTTTTGGATGGCAAAACCTTTACCTCAAATGAAGATGTCAAAAACCACCTGGACGAGTTTTTTGCCAGCAAGGACCAAAACTTTTATGAGAGGGGAATTATGTTACTGCCAGAAAGATGGCAAAAGGTGTTGGACCAGAATGGCCAATATATAATTTAATAAAATATTTATTCATTATACGAAAACTGTCTTTCATGTTCCCCAAAAAAAACGAAATGACTTTCCGAACAACCCAATAGATAAATCGAGCATCAATTAAGATATTGGAATAAAGATTTTCACGAATAGTACGTTCAAGATATATAACTTTTCAAGCCACCAGATACCCAATCAGTGGGTACTCAGTGCCTCTATCTGACTTTTTACCGAAAATATCGGTAAATATGTAAGATATTGTAATGAAATTAGAGTATTATCTTTCCATGATAATAGTGTGCTCTGGTATCAAAAATGGCGAATATCGGGTAAATACGTCCCCTAGTCCCCATACAAGGGTAAGTATTTCACATAGCCCCCATATACTTAATATAAGGATTTTCAACGTCCGGGTAGACTTCATACCATATATGACGGTCAATATATGAGTTAACTCTTTGAAATTCAGAGAGCGTATTTTCCTGATAACAGTGTGTCCATGTGCTTAAAATGGATAAAATCGATTAAACACTTCCTCAAGCCCCTATGTACCTAATACAAGGTTTTTCAACATCCGGGTAGACTTTATACCATATATTTCAGTCAATATGTAAGATATCTTAGCAAAATTAAGTGAACGTGTAATATCGGATATACCATAGTTTATTGCCGAAAATGTGCGAAATCGGTCTACGAATTATCCCATCTCCCATATACTACATAGCATAATTTTCGTTATTGTAGCAGACTTTATGCCGAATATGTCGGTCACTGTGTGAGTTACCCACACAAAATTGCGTGAAAATATGTTCCCTAATATACTTGAGTAATGAAAAGAGCTAATGTGATCAGTGCAGATCTTCCTCTATCCCAAAAATGCCCGATATAAGAATTCCTGACTTTCCATCTGACTTTAAACCGTTTCTGTTGGTCAATATGTGTGATATTGTAATGAAATTAAGTAGATATGTTTTCATAAACACAATGTGAATTCGCGCTAAATATGAAAGAAATCGGTCTAGACCATGGTCTAAGGCCATTATTCCCAATTTAATGATTTGCTTTTCTCGGGTTGACTTTTTCCTCATATATCTAATATATTGATTAAACCATTTGGGTTGAGTTTATATCGCATATAACACTTTTGAGTTAATTTGATAAATTTTAATATAAATATCTCTGACACGAAACAAAACATAGCAATGAAAGTACATGAGTCTATGACCTATAATATAAGTTAACAAGATACCAAATATGATTGCAATCCATTGACAATTTCTTCGAATAATGAATGTTGAATTATTTCGCAACATTTTTTAATAAAAAATTGTGCCAGCACCTGAAAGCGTATCCCCGCCTCTGATCCTTGCACATTGCGAGAGTATAAAATGTTCGGTTACACCCGAACTTAGCCCTTTCTTACTTGCTTCAGTTTATGTTTTGACTTTCGAAATTTTTTTAACCTTAAATAGATTTAAGATACAGCTTCCTATAATATTATGAAAAAAGAAAACTGAAAACATTTATTTTTTCAGATGAGCACGCAATTTGAGCACTTATTTGTACAAAAGTTTACTTGGATGGAGACCCCTGTAAATAAACTAAGACGGGTATCTCGTACATATTTATTTTTGCTACATACAATTAATATAATGTATTGGTTCTCAACAAAATACTATTCAGAAAATATTGATAATTTTGTGTGAATTGGTAGACATTATTATGATTTGTTGTTTGAAGAAATATTCCTTTTAAAATTGTTTCATACACCTTGTTAAAAGGGTGTCAAGTATACGTATATACAAACACAGAACTTACCTTTTCCTTGCTTAAACAATTTCCTAGGTTCAATTTATTAGTATTAGCCAGAAGTGTGCAATGATGATACGCATTCGGATATCCTAATTTTGCAGCAGTTCCGGACAACTGCAAATAAAAAAATATAATCTTATATAAATTAAAAAATTACTTTTAATTTATTAATTTATTTATTAACCAAAACTTTTAAAATGATTTGGTCTTATTTCTGGTATTTTTATTTGGTCTTATTGACTCTCACTACTATATATCACAACTTGCGACTTTATTATAAAAATAATTGTTTATGAATTAAACTTTCACCACTATTACGTATCCATAATAGCGCCAGCTAAGTTGCTGTTTTACACCAATATACTGAAAATTATAATACGAGTGGATATCGAAGGCCTACCGCAGGTAATTGAGTCGGCCGTAGCCATTTTATGCATAATATCGATTGCCACACCTGTTGGTAGTAGGTAGAAATGTCAAAATGAGTTCAAGAGGAGTCTCCTTTAGTCTGTATTGTTAAGCGAATCGGATGTGTGATGAGATGGCGGAAAAATTCTAAGTACAAATAGTATATGAGTTTACGTGAATATATAGTTAATAAATGATATTTTATTTCCAAGAATATTGAATATAACAAATAATAAACAGTTTGAACGGTTAGTGCATCTGATGTAGAAAAACCCTCAAATTGCCCGAGGAATGCGGACGTAGCAGGTACAGCAGACGTACAGCTGTACGTTTTTTATTTAAGTTTTGGGGCCGTGGACGACGATCCGCATACTATAGAGCCACCATTAGTCTGCCACCGAACATAAATTTGAGTAGAGTTTGCGGAACATAGAAATGCTACATACAATGCTACAAAAAAAATTTTTAAAAAAGTAGATAGAGCTTTGAAATACGCAACAAAAACGTGTAATCTAAAAAAGGAGAAAATGGAATTGTCGAAAGAGAATGTAAGGATAGAGGAGGAATTAAAACAGAAAAATGTTCGACTGCTAGACTTGCAGATACACAGACAGAGATAGAGATATTACGTAGGTAGAATATTTTTATTTTTTCTGAATTCTTATTTTATATTGAAATAAAATCTCTTCTATTTTTTAGTTTATATTTAATATAACTTTATACTTTTATATTTACATTAACCAAGACTGTATAACTATAACTATAACTATACTGTATAACTATAAACAAATGTGATCTTTTTCGGAAATTTTTAAACAACTCTAAGAGACTGTTAAGCTAGTAACATATGGATGAGTTTTTGAATTAAGTGTATATTTTGATTAAATAAAATTTTTCTGTGAGAAGAAACTCATTATATCCTATTTCCTGAGCTAATTAGTTCTCGTTGATACAAATTCAGCAAATAATCGAGCTCTCCGCTATCAGTTTCGAGGTTAATTTCTGCAAATTTCTGCAAATTTCTGAATTTGTTCTTATCCTCATTCTGAGGATAAGCATCGAAAGTCGACTTCAAAACACCAAAAGTTCTCCCTTTCATGTTTCTGTACGTCTCCAAAAGAAACCCGGCATCACCTAAAGTAGCAAACCATTTATTACTTATTTTATTCATCAGTTCATCATTCAGTCTATAAATTAAAATTTTATTACCTAAAAGCTTGTATTTTCTCCTGTTTTATTCGATATAATTTCATGTAGTGTTCAATATAAAAACATCGCTTGTGGCTCCAGGTTAGCTGACATTGACGAAAGTTATGTTCATGTCGTAGTCGCAAGTGTAAAAAATGCAGTAGTATATTAATAACAAACACACGTGTTTATCAATTCAATTATTTACCATTAAAGCGTTTATTCTGAAGTGACCTTTTTTATGGATGTATAAGTATTGCATTTCTTTTTTAAGGAGCTAAAATACGTACATGTGTGCCATTCACACATCCTATCACACCTGAAAATACACTTTTATTGAAAAGCATATTTTGCTTTTGTTTTGCTCTTCTTCGTCCATGTCAATTTTTATATGCAATCCTTTGTTGCAGCAGTGTGGTCACTCCTATGAGATATTGTGGGTTGTGTTGCTATGTTGAAGTAATTTTTTTGACATTTTTGGTAGTCTCTTTCTGCAAAGAATCGAAGCGCTGCGCAAAGTTTCCGAATTGGAGGTACAGCAGTTGACGAGTGAATAGTTTTGAAATGCGGATATAATTCCCCCAACAAGTATAAAAATGCTTCCTTTGAGATACAAAACTTGATCTTAAATCTGTTGTGTAATAAAAATATAGTAAAAATATTAAAATGACAGCATTACTATATTTCAACTTACTTTACAAGTGGAAGCTCCAAAGGAATGGAAAGATCCCTAATGTGTCGTCGAATTAAAACGACATTCGACTTTCCTCCCGATTGGTAAAAAAAAAACAGTTCATAGCTACTGAACGTAGTTATTTTTATTCCACTGCAGAAGCTTGTTGTGTATGTCTTTAGAATTTTATATTCACAAATTTACAACTACAAATGATTCTTGTTTACGTCTTTATATTTTTGTTTTCACGATTGCTTTCAAAAATTTTAGCAATTCTGCAAAATTCTTCCCAAAAATGTAAATTCAGTGTTGTTGTCAGCGTTTTCAAAAACACTTGCTGCAGTAGCCTTCCGTAAGGAAAAATCCTATTTTAGTATCCAACGCAAATACAATAGCAACCATAACCCAATAGCCTTTCGCAATAGGGGGTATAGTTATTGGTTAATTTTCTAACTTATAAGGATTAATTTTCTAACTATCTACTATATAGTCAAGATGATTATACTAATTTAGCACCCCTATTATGTATCTATAATAGCGCAGGTATAACTGGCGTTCGACCGCAGTATTCCAAAATTTACAATATGAGTAGATATCGACTACATACCACAGACAATTGAGTCGACAGTCGCCATTTGCAGAATCTTAAAACCAGTAATCATTATACTGTGTATATCGGGTATAGGAGAAACTCTTTGTGCTTAAAAGTAGCCGTATACCACTCACTTTTGTTTCGATCGGTATGATTTCCTTTCAAAAGACACGACTAACAAATCCATTTTTCGTTCGTTCTTCAATGAGTCATGATCTCACTGTCCTTACGTAACTCTCATAAAATTTTTTAGAGTAGCACTTTTATGTATTTGTGTGCATATGATACGACAAACTTGCATGCACACAGACCGTACAAAATCGAACATTTGCGCCAACATGGATACGTATGCGCACACCAGAAGATTTAGAGATTACGCCACCTTTTTACCATGTTGTTCTAACGATTATCTATACCCTGTTTGAGGGTAAACGCAAGATTAATTGACATCGAAGTCACTTAACGGTAGGTCCAGAAAATGAGCTGTTTCGACGAGGTCGGCCCATAGTGAAAGGGGTGTTAAGTGAGTTGTTTTCAAGAGGCGTGCAAAGAGGTGACTAGATTCATGCGGGGGCTCTTTGCATGCTGTACATACGTTTGGTATGCCAGGGTCAATTCTGGATAGGAAGGAGTTTAACCTTTACAGTATCGAGAACAAAGTTGCGCAAGGGTTATTCTGGATTCACGAGGCAACTCGAGCTTTTGTTCTACGATGGGTGGTGGTTGGTCTCCAAGGACGCCATTCACTGAGAGGGAGTAAGTGAAGGTGTTAATAACTCCACTATGAATGGCGTTCAATCCTTGTCTGAAGTTAGTCGCGTCCGAAATTTGGTCGGTGAAATGTTGTACCTCGTCGATGCATTGCAGGAATATTGTCTTGATGTTCCTAGGAGGCGATTCCGCTTCAAGCAGGAGACTGCAAAGATGATTTCTGGGAAAACATCCTAGCAGATACTGCTTGGAGAGGAGTTCGTTGTGTTCCTTGATAGGCAGCATACACGTCACGTTGTGCATATGTTCAATGGGAAATATCAAAAGACATCCTGTAATTGTCCGGACTGCGGTGTTCTGACAAGTCTGAATATTCTTCATGTGCATTCTACTACATCCAAGCGACCATATCAGTGTTGCGTAATTAATGATCGACGACCCGATTGTCTTGTAAGTTCCCAACAGCGTTTCTTTATCATTTCCCCAAGCGCTATCGGCTAGTGAGTTGACGATTTTGTTTCGGCTCTGTACTTCGGTAATAATTGCAGTCGTATACGTAGTGTAGGAGCACAGACTATTGAACGGGACATTCAAAATTTTAGGGTTGTTTACTGTCGGAATTCTGACGCCGTAAATAGTCTGTACACCTTCGTCTTGTTTTCGAATCGTCGCTGTAGAATTAGTAGAAGAGTGTTAGGCTCTTTGCAGTGAAGAAGCGTGAATGCTCGTGAAAATAGATGTTCCCTTTCAAACACAAGTCATCGATCCCATTGCCCGATGTCAATATCGTGCACTCGTCTGCGTATGAGGTAACGGAGACTCCCTCTGTTGTTGCGGGAGTTTCAAGAAATATTAATTAAACAGGAATGGGGAGAGGACACCGCCCTGCGAAAAAACCTGCTTAATTTTTCTTAGTTTTAAATTTTGACCTCGAAATAGTACGGACGATTAACGACTGCTCAGATAGTTCATGGCCAATCTCTTCAGCCCTGAAGGGAGCGTAGGTTGTTCAATGTCTTCCAGTAGCAGTAGTAGTGCGACTGACTGTGTCAAAAGCTTTTGACAAGTCCAATGTTACTAGGATGGTCCTCTTGCTGGTGGTTTTTATTTGACACCACGAGTTATCTACGCGTTTAAGAGGCTAAGTGCTATGGTGGTACTGTGGAATTTACGGAAGCCGTGTTGGTGTTCTGCTAGGCTCCGATGGTGAGTGAAGATCTGAAGTAGCAAGGTCTCAAGTGTCTTCACCACTGAGGAAGGGAGAGTTATCGGACGACACGACTACCCTAGGTTGCTCGGTTTCCCAGATTTCAGTAGTGGGAGCACTCTTGCGATTTGAGGCACATCGAATATGTACAGTACCAATAGAGAGTGGCCAGTTGAGAACCTTAGTGAGGTATTTTACTCCCGTCGATCCTAAGTGTTTTAACATCAACATGTTTATGCCGTCTGGGCCAATGGAGTTAGATGATTTGGCCTTGCTGATAACACCCAGAAACTCCTCGTCGTTGAAAGCAAGTGGTGCATAGTCTTTTGGCACTTTGCGCAGTCGTGGTGGAACACGACATTTTGCCTTGTCCTCCCAAAGGTGCAGTGTAAATGGTCTGCTAAAATAGCTCGCGCACTTCTTCGGTATCCGAGGAGGCTGGGCAGTCAAATTGAATGTCAACCTGTCCATCGTGTCTTCTCGGGTTAGACAGAGATTCGACAGTAGTCCAAAGTTTGCTCACACCGGCGGAGAGGTTACAAGACTTCAGGTGCCCTACCCATTTCGTCCACTTATGTTGATTTACCCGGCGTCGAATCTCCAAATTGAGATCAATCATGCAGGGATCACAGGGATCGACCTTGCGCTCTTTTGCTAAAACTGCTGCTTCGACTGCGGAATTTGGGCGGATTTCCACAATTCTGCCAATAGGAGCAGCAATCACCTTGTGGAATTGACGTACCCCAGACGATTACGGCCGTAGGAGTGGGTAGGGCGATGAAGGTGTACTCAGTGATTTCTGTGAAGCCGTCCAAATTAGCTTTATTAAAGTTGACGAACGTACGGCTGTCCGCGGAAATAAAATCAGGGGGTTTTTCGATCGAGATAATTATGGGAAGGTGATCTGATGTAAGAGTTAGCATAGACCGCCAAGTTATACTGTTTATCATACCAACGCAAGCGATTGCAAGAATTACACCTGACTAATGTGATGTTCCGAGATATTTCTGTCTGCCACACGGGACAGACGGTACGAGGAACCAGGAGTTGGCTTGTGGTTCTCGCACGGGGTTGGAGCGGGAAGAGTGTTGAGGGTGGAATTAGTTAGAATGGGAGGCATGCTTCCTAGTTGAGCCCCAGGGGACTGTTGAGGTCCTTTGAAAGCCACTCGGCTGGTGCGCGGCGTAGTGCGCGAACTAGGTGCTATTTGTACGGCCGTAAAGGTAAGTACCGCATTGGTGCTTTGGCAGCATGGGGCCACATAACCTGTGTTCCACTCCCTGTGTGTCTTGAGGCCTGCACAGGTCTTAAGATGGCTCCATCTATTGCATGTATTACACCTAATGGAGGTGGAGTTTGGATAGAGCCTTTTATCACATATACAGCAGAAGAATTCCTCCGGACGCTGGTTGGACTCAATACCAGCACGGATCAGGAGGATAGCCTGCGGATATCCTGAGGATGTCCTGCTGCTAAGAGTTGCTCTGATGATGAAAATTTTGGTTTTTCAATTACCGATCCAAGCAGGGTTGGATTCTCGAAGTAACAGACCTTGGCCGGATGAAAAAAATTTGCGTCAATACCGGTATCGTAGAACCGGCTGTTGTGGAAATTGTGCTATGAATATAATATATACTATTTTATATAATTGTACTAGAAACTATTCTTCTGCTATGGGAGGCGGTTGGATTCCAAAGACTACATTAACCGGGAGTAATTGATGGAGGTCTAAATGGCTCCACTATAAAATGTGTTTAGTCGGAATCGGAATCTGGACGCGTCCTACGTTTGGACTTATTACTGGAAATACTTCTTTATGTTCCTAGGAGACGTCAAAAAAGAAATCAAAAGGAATCCTATAATTGTCTGAAGCGGCGCCCTGCTAATTTCTGACGAGCATATTAGTGTGGCGTAGCGTGTTTAGCATAAACATTTTGCGGTTACTAATTCTCGGTATTCTGTCTTCGGAGACAAAAATTATAAGATCCAGTCTGTACTTCTTCGTCTAGTTGGTAAATGAAGTCTGTGTGTATGTCCATTTACCTTCAGATACATGTTGTCTATTCCATGGTTCTCTAGATTAAGAATATACATAGCTGTCGCAGACTTACAGTTTTTAAGATATTTGGATTTAAAGTTCATAGAATTAACAATTTTAAATATGTAATTTTTCGATTTATAAATAATTTTATACTTATACTGTCTACTTTTCTTCCATTAACACTTCACTAACTTATTTCTATAAATTTATTTTGCATTAATTATTTTAAAAATAGCTTTAATTCAATATTTCAGTTTTTATTCAAGAAATAATAAAATTTGAAATCTTTAACATATCTGTTGAACTTGGACTTCTTTTACTGGCGACTATATTTAAATATATTTGTGATCTGGAGAACCTCCTCTATCCGCCCATATCCATTTTAACCCCAAATTCGGGGGATGCTATTCTAAAGCCCATCTACTTTTAAATATATACCAAATATATATACCAAAAAATATATAATACCAAATAATAATAAAATAATTAGTAATTAGTATAATAAAATAAATAGTAAAATAATTAGTAATAATATTAATAAAATAATTAGTATTAGTAATAAAATAATAAGTAGTAGTAATTAAAATAATAAAATAGTTAATACCAAATAATTAGTCAATCCCGATAATTCTAAATAGCAGGGAGATCGCACTGTTTACGAATTTGTAGTAGAATTAACTGATATGTAAACTCGTTAAAATTTCGACTCCATCGGCGTCATCATCCTCATTACCTTTATTATCGTTAGGTGAAACTTCTTCCAAAATGTTGTTACCTGGAAACATACCGGACACAGCAACACCATTGTCAACATTTACGTGTTCCTCGAAAAATACGGCATTTTCAGAGTTATCAGGAATAGTTGCTCAAAGATAATCTATGTTTAATTAACTGTTTTCTAATAAGTTATTGTTTAATATTTTTATGATTATTTTATTATTTTTTTCATCAGTGCTATTATCCAGATTAATAACGATTTCCTTGAGGCATAATGCTTTCAAATCTTTTGTAATACATATCTTAAAGGCTTAGGTAGCTTAGATGTGGTCTTAGCTGGCAAAAATTAAAATATTATGTGATTAAGATGAGAGGAGTCATCATGCGCCATACAATTGATCATGAATTACGATATCATTCAATTATTAGTTGCCAAGGTATCGTTTAACATTTGAAACCATTCGTTAAATATTGTTTTCAGCCACGCCTTCTTATTGTGTCCATAACGCACTGGAAAGCTATAAAGCTCAAAAAGCTCATAAAGCTCAGTTTCATCTGTATAAATATATCCTTAGATTGGTAATCTTTTATCAGATTAACTGAGGGCCTTTCGCAGAAACAACACACGGCATTGTATAAGCCACAAAAGTAGAGATTTTCTCAATTCGGGTATTCATTGTATGATATATATATTATTTTCTCGGATCGATGATACCAGTGAAAAGACCAACTTATTCCAGTGTGAGAGCGCATCAAAATTATTGTTTTTATAACATTTTTTATTGTTGCCAAATCAGACAAAATACTAACTTTTGCGTATGCAAATCAAAACACCCAACATTTATTTCGAATATAAATTTTTATATATTGACCATTTACCGTATAGAGTATATATTTAAAACTTTTTTTTTTTTAATTTTATGGTACATTAAAACAACTAACAACTAAACTTGTCTGCTGTTAATTAATACATAGTTCGTATGATTTTCAATGTCAAATTAATTTACAAAGCCGCAGATCTCAAAACATTACTTCAATTACATTTAAATTTGGATTTTCCTTTTCTTTTTATTGTTTAACATTTTTATTTGGGATTTTGCACGGCGGTTACAAATGTCTCTCCCGAAAATTTTTATTGCAATTTTGAATTGAATTGCCAAATCTGGCCATTCCAGTTTTTCCAGTTGATAAACGTCAAACATACCCGATCCAGTCAACTGCCAAAGTCGAACAGGTGACTTAGGTCACCTAGGAGGCAGGTCTCTCAATTTTCAGTGACATGAGAGTTGTACATTTCTTTCTCTCTGGTATAAGTGTACAATTCATTATAAATCGAAAAATTACATACTTAAAAGTGTTAATTTTATGAACTTTAAATACAAATACCTTAAAAACTAAAAGTCTGTGGCAGCTATATGTGTGTATATCCTTAATCTGGAGAACCTGCTCTATAAGTCCATACCTATTGAACCCCTAGTTCGGGGTTTCTATTCCAAATCTTAGCCTAATTATATTAGTTACGATATTATTATTGGATATGGCATACAATTAGTAAGAGCACAAAAAAAATTATAAATTATAAATGTGAACCATTTTCAACTTTGATTTTTTAGAAGAGAAAGTTTTCTGCGAAGTTGAGTTTTTAATGTATGTTAAATTCACTTACCTTTTTGTCGTTGATGCACACATCATCTCTTTCATTTATTTCAGATTTAATTGCCCATTCTCGAAATAGTGCTCTTGTTAAGATGTTCAAATTATATTTCCTATTATACCGTTCTCGTGGTGTAAAAAACGTGCAATTGAGATTACCACGATCATGGTATACGGCCCCACCACCGCTGTTACGACGAGCTATAGTCACGCCTTCTGACTCCAATTTCGAAACATTTGTTTCCATAAACGGGTTTTGATGACGACCTATTACGACGCATGGATCATTCACCCATAACAACAATACGTGGTGAAGCCTGAAGTCGAAATTTCTGTACAACCAGTCCTCCAAAGCTAAGTTGGTGAATATATCATACGATTGTGAAATGAACACTGATTTTCTAATGTTTGCATCAGATATTTGTGGAACATTTGAACATTTTGAATTATTATTATTTGATTTTGTTACAAATGACGACGGTGGTAATCCATAATCACTTGGTGTTTTCTTGTTTTGATTTTTAAAATTGGTATAAAAAAAAAATCTGGATAAGTTAATAGTTGCTTCTTCAAACACAGAAAGTAAGCATTTATGAATGCCTCTTTTGTAACCTTTTGTAATTACGGTATTCATGGTGATAACAAAATTTTTGAAAAACGAGATTATCAACTATTGCTCGACTATTACTCAATAATTATATTCGTTTCAACTTGTTAACGCAGTATGTAACGCAGCCCTAATGACAAATTATTTATATTTAGAAAATGCACTTGTAGAATATTAAGAGTATATTGAATACGTTTATATTAATTTCTCTGATGTTCTTTGGCGACCTTGAAATACATCAAATTCTTATCACAGTAATCGCTTCCGAGCTTGCTGCAGTCACCGATATTAAGTATTCATGTAATGCGATTGTTTGATGCAACCACTTCCACGTTTGATGAAGTGCAGATATCCTTAAACAAAGCCCCAAACAATCCTTGCTGCAATTCTTATTCATTCCTTTAATCCCCTTTTCGCAAGGGCAACTTGCAGAAGATACTACAATCTTTTCGTCGTCAAAAATACAATTTATTAGAAATGTTAGATTCTTATCGAAATAGAAATATAAACTCGATTGATCAATATAAAAACCAGTGAAAGAGGGATATACAACTTTCCTGTTAAATAAAATTGAGAGAGTAAATCATTATACAGGCTAACAAGTAACCAAATAATCATATGGTTTTCAATATTTTCACACAGCTGAGATCATCTGATCGAATCTATGCTATCTCCGTCACAGAGCTTTAAATAAAAGGACTATATAATAAGAACTTTTCTTATGAAAGTGTATTTTTAATGCAAAATATTAAATAATATTCAATATTAAATTTAATTAATAATTTAATAAAAAATTTTCGGGCATATAGAAACAAAAGTTAATTGAATAGTTAATTGTTATATGAATTGCTTTTCCTCACCACCTCTGAGGTTGCAATGTAGGTGTGTTACCAATATTTTATGTATTAAAATGTATATGTATTCAATATATGTAAAATAAACCCATGCTTAAAATATTTTTAATATAAGTACCCGCAAAAATATACGAAAGTGATTTTATGCAGAAAGCTGCTTTCGTCCACGTCCACATTTACCTCGATTTGAATATTTTGAAATGAAGTAGAATTAGTAGATCTTGGCAATCCTTGAAAAGTTTGCCAAGAGGTATTTTGAACCAGAGCGTCGTTGCAGGCGCTTTGGAGAGAGCTATTTGAAAATGACTCACACTGGTCAACTGGCAAGAGTTCGAAATTCCCTTTACCAACACATCGAATATATCCCCAGGCCCCAGGCTTGTCTGAAAAGATATGAGAAACGCTGCGGAGTCATTCTCACATCAAATCCCCCGCCTCTACGTATGTGTCCGAAAAAATTCTCTAGTCTATTTTGAGTCAATTTTCTTGTTACTAAATGTGTGAAATCCTTATGTGACCAGAAGAGCCACAAACGTCTTAAACTACTTATATTGAGAAGCCAACCTTTTATGAAACTAAAAGTGTTTGTTATTTCGCGACCGAAAAATCGTGCACTTTGATAGAGTTAATCAATACCTCGCCTACTTCAAGAAATTTTAATTGGTCCGCAGTTGCTGAAATATGTTCTTTAAAATTCCCTACTGCTCCAAAAACGCTACTATTAGAAATATTGAACAATTTATGAAAAAAGAGGACCAGCTCGGCTGTGTTAAGAAAAGATGGAGACTTAGAAGTATTAAGTTTCCCGGAACTAAAAAGAGCAAACATAGCACTTGCAACAGAATGACTAAAAACTTGAGAAGCTAATTGTACACTCATTTTTCGAAAGGGTTTAGGGGCAATGTGCGCCAAGGTTAGTCAAGGCTATATTCATAGCATCTATAAATATTTTTGATAAAATTGGAAACATTTAATAATGTTGTGATACGATAAATAAAAATTCGATCGAAACTAAGCAAATTTTATCTATATGAATTCTAGTAATCTAAAAATATTTGAAAATTTATCAGAAACATACTTAGGTAATAAATATTACGACAAAACACGGCAACACCATATACCAGATTGGGGCCCTTTTGAGGCATTTGGCCGCTTTAGTAGTAGAATATTTGAGCCAAACCTAATAAAGTGCCTAATGTTTTGCCCCTTCTCTTCTTCCTTCTATTTCATTCTTGTAATTTCTTTCATTCTAAAAGCACTCGCCTTCGTATAGATGAGTGAAGAATCTAAGATTTGTTACTTGTAGGTTGTACAATGGAGTAAGTCACCTACCCGACTTTGACAGTTGACTGGATCGGGTAGGTATGACATTTATCAACTAGAAAGACTGAAGGACCAGTTTGGGATCCTGCACAAAAATTTTCTACAGAGACATATGTAATCGCCGTGCAAGATCACAAATAAAACTTTTAAATAAGAACAAAAAAAGGAAACGTGAAATTTAAATGTAATTGAAGCAATCTTATGTGATTTGCAGCTTAGGGATATTAATTTGCCATTAAAAATCACTCAATATATTATTGGAAGTTTAAAGACAAGTTGCTTTAATATACTATGAAATCACAAAATATAGATTTAAATATTTACTTTCCTCATTAAAGGTCAATATATAACAAATTTTAATCGTAATAAATGTTGGGTGTTTTAATTTAAATGCCCAAAAATTAATATTTTGTATGATTTGGCAACGATGCAAAATGTTATAAAAAACGCAAATTTTTAGACGCTCTGACACTGGAATAAGTTGGGTATCCCTTTATCACTGGTAAAAACAATGCCGACGATGAGAGTGTTGATACTAAGATAAATAGCACGTGTTCATGTGGTCTTTTAAAGTTGAGTATTTTTGAGTTGAGTTGAGTAAATTTTCGCATACAACTATTGCTTCGCTTCGCTTTATTCAGACTTTTGCTTTGGCAGATATATGGTATTTGCTTTAGCAGATATAGATACATGGTTGTTAATATTTTCACATATGTTCGAAATAAAGCGTTTTTCCGACACGGCTTTAAATAAAAGGACTGTAAAAGAAGAACTTTTCTTGTGAGAATGTATTTTTAAAATAAAATGTGAATGAAAACATAACACTAAAGATATTTAAAAATTTTTTAAAGATTTTTCTTCACAAAAATTCATCCTCAGTATTAAAAAAAAATGTTTTTTACATCATACAGTTGCACAAAATACATAGTATTCACAAGCAGTTACTCAAATATTCGGTATATATTTTTGATAAAATCTGAAAAGTTTAATAATGTTTTGATACAATGAATAAAAATTTGAACAATATTAGGTAAGTAATCTTTATGAATTTCAATAATCGAAAAATAATTCACAATTTAAAAAAAACGTACACCTATTACGTATATATAACAGCGCGTAGTTATATATACATAGTAGCAGTAGTTACATAGTTGTCGTTCTACACTAATGTACGAAACATTATGTTACGAGTGGATATCGATTTCCTAACGCAGGCAGTTGAGTCGGCCGAGATCATCTTGTGTATATTATTTATTAGTATCCACACTTGTAGTGGGTAGAAATATCGAAATCAGCTATACAGAGTAAGAGCAGTTTCCTTAATTATAGGTCATGGTACAGGCAAGGATGACATGATGCGAGACTCCCTCATTTTACTCTCAAACGCGTTCCCTGATTAAGTTGGTGGCGAGTTAGATCTGCGAATTTGAATAGCTGATATAAAAAAGGGGGATATAAATAGAGAATTAAACCCGCTAAAAATAATTGACAAAATCAGTGCGAAAGAAACTTTCAAGGAGCGGCACAGATTATATAGAGTTTTGAGCAACTAAAGTTTTTTAGCTATTCTTTGCTATAAATGAGAAATACTTGTATTTAATGAATTCCTCACAACATTTTATTCTGAATTGTTTCTTTACTATTTTGTTTTTTATGTTTTTATAATTATTAAATGCTATTATAAGAATTAAAAAAATTTTGAGTTATTTATCCACGTACTCATCTTGTACTTATTTTATAATATGTATGTTCGTATTTTTGGTTGGATATGCGTGAAATAGGCCCACTGGAGGACCGAAATTTCAAATATCCAAAAGTTGTTTTCAAATATCCAATCTAGTATTTTCGGCAGTGGCATCATTGGCAAAAGTTATTCGTAAACAATTCATAACTGAGATGGACTATGAAGAGCTGTCAAGCGTATTCTATTGTTGAGTTTCTTTCAGCAACCAAGATAATTGATTTTTTTCAGCACACAACCATCACCATCATTATGATGATGAAGATCGACACCACCGCGCTGGAAATCATAAACATTAGCATCGCCAGCATGAAATTAAATTAATATAAAATTAAATCTAAAATTTTTTTATATTTTAGATAATTCAAGTAGTTGAATACACTCTATTGTACACTCTGTTTGTACAATAGTGAAGCTGCATTTAAAAGTTATTTCGACATTTCTTTATGGTGGCTTATTGGGCGATCCACTCCTTCCCAGTGTCATAATATGCATCACTCTTATAAAGAGGCTCATAGACATAATCATATCCACGGTCATTCCATGAAGATGGGCATTATATGAAATTTGGTCTGTGGGTATTGGCTGGAATTACAGTAAATATACATATATGGAATTGAAAATCTTTTAAAAGGTGATAAGCATGGACACAGTCATAATCATTCACAAAGAAAGGAGCCAAATGCGAAAGATAAAGGAAAGCTGATCAAAAAGCTGGTGCTAAAAGGTCAGAAAATCGAAAAACTAAAAAATTAAAGTAAAACTAAATTTTTATCGCCATGTTAGAGAAAGAATTATATATTTCTAAAACATGTTAGTTGTACATCGGAATTTAATTAGTAACCGTTTTATTAGTAAGCAAAAATGTCAAGTCTCTTAAAAATATTTCAAACAATATTATAAAGTCTTTGAGTCCTAAAATGTCTTAGAGTCATTATAAATTTTATTAAAATAAACAGTATTTTCCAGTTTTGTACAAGTTTTATTTATATCAAGCTATTCACAGCGCTTAATCGCCAAAGAGCAGTGATTATTTGCAATGGTATTCAATTATGACATTGACATGGATGTAATTCATCACCGTGGGAAAAATTTTATTTCATTAAGGAAATACTTGAGTCAGTCATAAGCGCCTCAAAATTAGCGTTTTTTATAACATTTTGCATTGTTGCCAGATCAGACAAAATACTCATTTTTTGGGCATTTAAATTAAAACACCCGACATTTATTACAATTAAAAATTGTTATATATTGACCTTTTAATGTACAAAGTAAATATTTAAATATATTTTCTGTGATTCGATAGTAGATTAAAACAATGTGTCTTTAGGCTTTCAGAAATAAATTAAGTAAACTAAACTTGTCTACTACAAATTAATATCCCTAAGCTGCACATCACAGAAGATTGTTTCAATTATAGTAAAATTTCGCGTTTCCTTTTCTTTTTATAATTTTACATTTTTATTTGTGATCTTGCACCACGATTTCAAATGTCACTGCCGAAAAATTGTTTTGAAGGATTCCAATCTAGTCCTTCCAGTCTTTCTAGTTGATAAATGTCATACCTACCCGATCCAGTCAACTGTCAAAGTCGGGTAGGTGATTTGCTCTCTCAATTTTATTTGACAGGGGATTTGTATATCCCTTTATCACTGCTTAAAATTCACTTGCACTTTACTTGGCAACACTCTAATTAGAACTGTGTCCTGCTACCACGCCGGAAGCCCTTATATAGTAGATCGTACCGTACAACCAACAGTACAACAGACAACAGTACAACAGATCGCCACTACATCATTCATATGAAACTTTGTCAAAATGCTTATAACAAAATATAGTAATATTATATTGTATATAAGTAACTAGGAACGAAGGGCTAAGTTCTGTAGCCGAACATTATATTCTATATATAGTGCTAAGTTTCATTCCAATATCTATATTGGTGCTTGATTTATATACTGAAAAAGAGAAGTAGGTAATGCAAATATAATGTCATGAATAAAATTTGCTTGAAATTGGTGTAATAGTTGCTGAGGTATGATATTTCACATATTGCCCAATTTTTACACAAAATTCCTACCTATTGGAGGAGGGGCCAGAACAACTTTTAAAAATATTTTTAACCATTCCCTCCTACTTCAATACCCTCCACCAAATTACAGGCAAGTATCTTAATTTATGCCTTAGTTATATCACTTTATAGGTTTGCGCTTAACGGCATTTTATGGGTGTGGAAATAATCCCATTATGCAAATCTGCAATAGCAACCATTCCATATTTCCAAGGAACAAATGTATCTCGCAGGGACACGAACGGATACAGACATTCGGAATTCAACTCGTCTCGTCATCCTGATTATTTTGATCTAAATAACTCTACATCTACAAAACTAATACACTCTGAACATGTTGCGATAGTATAAAAAGACTAAAACATAACAAAGAATCATAACAACTCATAATCAAATATTAGAATTTTATGAGATCACGTTGCTAAAGTTGTAAGCGAATCAGCCGTAAGAGTCAAGGGAAATCAAGTACTTCAATCAAGAAGACGGTAATGGCTAATTTACTTGGCAGTTCTTCCTTTGATATCAAAGCGAAGCAAACATATGGTATGTCGGAATGAATGATTTGCTTTCTGTGATTTCTCTTATATTTAATATTTCGTTTTTAAAAAATAAAAGAAGAATGTAATAAACTTGGCGACAGCTGCTTGTCAAAGCAAAAACAAAAGGTGAGAGTTGCCCAGCATTTTGCTTTGCTTAGTTTCGCCTCGAAAACTTTTTATGTGAAGGTACTCATATAAAATCATATATCGAACTTATCTGTCAAAGCAAAAGTTGTATGTGAAAGACCTTCCATGACAATATAATCTTGTTGCCTTCGTTTTGGAGTCACGAGGTTAACCTATGACAATGTGACTTTGTCAAGCGAAGTTTGGTTCCATTTTCGATAGGGCTTCTAACAGTCTCCGTGCGCGATATCTAAACCCTGCATCTAATCCCACTTAGTTCTCCTATTTCTACACAATATATGTAATGTAGTATTTTACAAATTATGAATCTATTCTATTCGAGAGCAAAAATGTGAAATCGGTTCCAACTTTAAATGCTGGGGGAATTAGCAATATACAATATTAATTGATGTACTTGTAACAATTTTCTTCCAAAATTGGTCAATCCCATATACCCGGTATTAGGATCTCCGACTTTATGCTAAATAACCTAACTAAATTAAATGGGTGTATTTTCTTTAGTATAATTTATTCATCGTAGCACCGGTACTAAAGATTATAATAATTCAGGTTTTTAATTTAAACAATGTACAATTTTTGTTAAAAAAAATACATTCCCTATCTACCTATCCTAACTCTATATATATACATAATATCTGTGTAAATAGGTATAAATACATTTCCCATTTATACTTCACATATAAATTTCTCAATTAAAGATAAAGTTATTCCTTGATAGAAACAATTCTGATGGTCTTAATATTACTGATGTTACCATTTGTGACTGGGACAATTATTATTAACAATTAAATAAATCTAACAAGTTTATTGTATTTAGTCTGGACGGGAAACATGGATACGCAAATTCTACAGGAATTAGGAACATGAACTAGGAATTTTTTTGTAGGAACATAAAACGAGCAAGAGTTGAATCCAATAGGATTATGCATACTTTCGCTAGGAATATTACATCCTTGAAATACTTGAAAGACATGGATATAAATTTGAATTTGAGCAGCGAAGACTCGTTGAAGCTTCTCATGTAGGTTTATTTTCTTTATTTACTACATTTTATTTACTGCAAGAGGATTGTACAGAGTTTAACTTCCATTTGGACGTCAACGGAAACATAAAAAAAATTATTTACTATCAGTTTATAAGTTTTGTAATAATAGTTTAGGCAACTGCTCAAGATCAGTTTCCTGATTTTGACATTTTTTTGTACTATAACAAGGGTTGCTAGTAATCGATAATATACACAAAACGGCGACTGTCGACTCAATTGCTTGTGTTAGGTAGTCGATATCCACTCGTAATATGTGTGTTAAACGTCGCGTGTTAAATTGTGTTTGTTTTGAATCTCAATTGTTAAAATTTTACATTCCATTTGGCACAAAAATATAATATTTGTTTACAACAGAATAAAGTTTTTCACCAAACACAGAGAAAAAAGTTATCGATTGTCACACAGCCAAACTGTTACACTCCAGGAATATCAGTACGTAATAGTAATAACATAATCAGCTGACACGTTTACGTAAATACGTTCCGGAGTATCCAACACATGCCACCAAGTTTCATCCCCTCTTAAGGAATTTAAAGAGTTTTATTTTCTCTTAATTATACCAAATACAACACACCTGATTTGAGTTACAAGCGTCTATCTATGTTGTATAGACATGTGCCTTAGTATAAAAACTCTTTTGATTCGAGACGGAAATGCGTTGGTTGCAGCAGTGTATACCGAATTTCTCTATTCGTGGATTGTTTTCCACCATGTAGAAAATACCATGGTTGTGTTCGTATTATGCAAAATGTGTGGTTAGTACGTGGTTAGCCCTTATTCGGAATAGACGTTGTGAGTTTGATATTGTACCCGGACTATGTAAATAACTAAGAAAATTCATATATGAGTGCATATTACATACAGTTACATACATATGCTTCTCTTTTGGACAAAACGGATGTGTGTGGGCATTTTATTTACAATGCTCGCCATCTCAGCATTTGGACAACAATAGTTGTTATTTCCATAAAATAGTTGTACCACTGTGTATGTATGCGGTCGTGTATGTATGCATGTCAATGGGCTGCAGTTATTTTAAATTTATAAAGATTTAAAATGGAGGCAATAATAAATATATGATTAGACACTAGTTGCAATTGAAAATCAAGGATGTTCTTCGTTGTATGTATTCATAAGAATCGGTAAACAGAAATACAAGTTATACAAATACAATTACATATCTACATAAGTTATCAAAATCTTGTGTATCGGCAAAAATTTAAATGCGTTTAAAAATCCTATGGAGCAATAATTCTCGAGTTTGCGTCTATACATATGCATATATCCATTTGCATTTTCTTACGCATGTGTAAAATGGCTTTATGAAATTTGTGTAACTCTATTTAGACTGAAAAATAAACAAATGTTAATTAATTCAAGATTATCTAAATTCGTATCTTCAACTAGGAGTAAATGCATTTGCAAGTAAATGCATATATATAGATACATATATTTAGCATATGCATGTATGAACGTATGTATGTGTGCACACTTAATTGTTTCTGACGGAATATTTTTATTATCTGAAAAGAAAAATGTTACCAAATCCGTTTCTCAAACCAATTCGAAAATCTCAAAAATACAGATGTATACTTGTTTGCATATAAATACTAATGCATGTACATTTGTGAAAACATAAATATGAATATGTATACATATATGTAGCAAATACGGCTCGTGAAAATAATTCTACTTAACCTAGAGTTGAATAACATACATTGATAGAATTAATTCGCAGAAAGTGAATGAGCAAAATAATAAATACAAAAGTTTAAAAAAAAGTTAATACATATATTTTTTCTCAACATACATGTAAAAATACATGTTTGTAGTCAAAAAAAAAAAACAAAAGAAATTAAAGTGAACAATATATATTAATTTAATACATCCATACATATAATTGTGAATATAAAACTATTCATATGAAAAGCCTATGAAAATAATGTAAGTATAACAACGCAACTAGAAATTCAAAATGTTACCACGGCTACTACCGGAAAAACGGGAAGATAGTAGGACTGAAAATTCATTCACAAGAGAAAATATCAGCAGCAAATGGCGACTTTGGTGTCCATTTCTTCTATACACTGGGTTTAGCTGGCAACTTCTTCGAACTTTTCGCCTTCTTATGAATCGCCGCATTATGTCCAATGGTGAGTTCCTTCTCATGTTTTTTTTATAATCGACAGCGTATAAAAATGCTTCATTCATTTTGCAATCCCGTTCTGCAATGGCATACATACATATTTATATATGTACATATATATCCACAACTTATTCGTACAAACTCTATTAACATTTACGTATATATGTACGCAAATGTATGCGTATTTGCGTATACATACTTATGAGCAGAGGTTCTTCCTTGCATTCATATATGTACATGCATATAAGCGCTGAAGAAAATTTTCTGATGCACCTGTGCTTTGACAAAAATGGCGTGCCAGGTTCTTGTTATTTGTTATCCAACTAAGAGCAGCTGCCACGGGATATACACAAATGTATACATAATAATCTACATAAATATGGTCACAACACATCTGCGTATCGTAATTTGTATCTGCCTAAGTATGTGCAAGTATACACATCAATAATACGAGCTACCATCGAACGTAGTAGTAAAACTGGTTTAGAACCCGATCGAATGCATCTTTACCACGCTAGCATAAGAAGTAAACCGTTCGAGTCTATGATCATAGTTATGATTTAAGCCCACATGCTAAATGTGAACATAGCCCGTAGATATCTGCATACGCATGTATATACACACATGTATATTAATTTGTTGAGCTGAATAAAAAAGAACTCTTCGAGAGATTTTTTTTTGCAGTTCTCGTTCATTCAAACAAGGTTTGAGCGTCTTCTAACGTCGTTATAAGGATATTGAGTTTGAAGAATATATGCACAATTATCTAATATACATATGCATTATATACGTACGCTTACATTGCCAGTTTATTTTGGTTTGTATATTTATTATACGGAGAGCTCAAAACAAAGTGAACAAACCAAACATGTTATCAACGAGTTATATACGAGATAGGAAGTCGTATGTACATATGTACATCCATATAAACATTTTTCCTTGCAATGCTGAAGAATTGACTATCGAAACCCACGAAATTGCAAGAAATGGACTGAATTCCAAATTGAGCTTTTAGTGCATTCCACAGCTAGGAATCAAATTGTAAAGGGAAACACAACCTCTGCATCAACGTTTGTCAACAAAAACTGGAAAATAATAGGAAAATATGCATCCATACATATGTATGTATCTGTATGCCATGCATGTAGAAAATATTGTTGATTATATAATATAAAAAGCGCTAAAAAATTGTAGACCATAAAACTTGGTGGCAGATGACCAAGATATAGACAATAACCAAAAACTTTTTAAATTACATACAAAATTAAATTGAATGTAACTTCTTGTATCAAACATTAAATAAACTAATTAATAAAAATTGCAAGTATTAAAAAAGAAAATACGATTACGATGGTTTACCATTTGGCATAACTACAGAAAAGATAGGGAAATAGTAGTTTTATGAAATACCCTAAGCAATCCACAGAAGCCACAAAATGTCAGATATGATGTTTTATTTTTAAGATAACTAGTATAAATAAACTACATACTCATGATACAATAACTTCAAGAGGTAGCTTTACTTAAAAAATTTTGCCAGCAAACCTTGTTTGTTGGAAAAACGGACACATTTAGGATATTAAACTTTGGGGATTTTAATTTATTTTGTGGGTATTTTACATTATCGCAATTTTTAATACAATAAACCAGACTCTTATCCCCTTAATAGTTATTTTTGCTTGACTAAGCTGTTTTTCTGTTAAAAATTGTCGTTATACCCATATTACAAGGTCGCCCATATTGCAAGAGTAATGTTGTTTTTGGAAGTGGAATTAATAATATTTGATCCAATTGTTATATGTTATATAACTCGTAATAAGGGTTATTTCAGTTATTCAGTTTTAGAACTTGTACAGGAAAAAGGCTTGACGAATCATTTAGCTAGCACCAGCCAAACTTTCATTTATATATCATATTACCATATTTCTTGTCCATTTTCCGATTCCATTATTTAAGTACTTTGGTTGCAATTCATACCACAAGTATTTTCCTTCTCTGACACCCTATTCTTTTCTTAAGTTATTATATTTTACGAATTTTTATAATAATAGAAACAAATATAGATTTAATATAAATTCAGCGATAAATATTGACGAGATGTATAGGTGTATACAATCTTTTTTATTCTCGGCGGTATTAATTAAGTAATAAAATCAGATACATTATGATTTTAAGATAGTTGTGTGCGAATTCATAGGCTATATGTTGTTACACTTTCAGTTGGAATTGTGCTATTCTAGTCAATGTTGGGCCCTGTGTACTATACGTCTAATAAAATGAAGGTATGAGTTGTTGTGACTACAACGCAGTGTTTTTGATTGTGTTTAATCTGTTGGCAACCAAGTTATAAATGACTTTATTTATACTGTCATGAAAACTGAGTTGAAATATTAAGAAGCTAACTTAATTCATTTGCAAATTCAAAACTTATATCCTTTTAGATTTTATTATTACATTCTGAAAAATGTTGTCTTAAAACATTTTAAAATTTGCATTTAATTAGTAAAAAAATCAATAATAAGTGAATCTGCATGGACAAAAAAATATTACGAGACTCATGCCAGTTGACACTATATAATGATTCTTGAATCTTGGATTATATAAAGTTGTGTCGTTAGCCCAAAAACAACAATTTGTCAAAACTGTTTTCACTGATACTATCAAAATCAGCTGATTTGCTTTCTTTTTATGATTCAAAAGCATATTTTTCAAATACTCCGGTCAAAGGAAATGTGTGTTTTGAGTGATAACTGAATATGAATAGATTATAAAAACCCTAAATCATCAAAATGTACGCAAAAAATTTATGAGAAAAACATAAATAAGTTATTTGAAATTAACGATTAAAAACATTTTCGTAAAAGGAAGCACGCTCTCTATTAACACAACCTTATATAATTGAACCATGTACTATATTTAGAGCTTGGTAATACGAGGAGACATTTACTAGGGTAACCAGTAGTTTGTTGGCGAGGGGGCCAGGAGGAAAGACGAAGTGCGCCGATTTGTTAGTGCTCGGACAAGGCTTTGTGTTCTTCGCAACTTTTCTCTTCGTTTTAATTTTGAAATTCTTTGAATGGTTAAAATTGTGCACAGCTTCAAATGAATATTCATATATAATATGTTCGGAAATTTGGATTTTATCAACTGCTCAAGTATATGGTGTATACACCCCAGCAAATATGACAACTTCTGTAAAATGTCTTAAATTTCTTGCTTTTAGTATCAAAACAACGATAAATGATTTCGATATGTAATGTAATATATAATGCTTCTAATATTCATATAATGACGGTATCTGAATGAAAGTATTTTTTTTTGTTAAACAAATTCTGTTGTTGATTCTGTTGACGATAAGTCTTACCGAAAACTGAAGCGGTTTGCTAATTGCCGTACAGGTTATATGAGCCCCGAAAATGATGAACACGATGGATGTTCAAAAGAGGTAGCTACGGACGAAAACAACAAAAATCTATAAAATCATGCTACAAATAAGGTGTCGATAAGTTAGAAGATCTGTTTGTCTGGAGCTTGTTCAATAATGATCTTAAGTTTTACTAAAGAAATGTGTTGTTCTTTTAAACGACGCGAATTTTTCTGCCAGCCTCTTAAATATATACATATTACACTTGATATTTATTATGTACCTACGTCATTACATTATTAATGTTCTCAAAATTCTTTTAATATCTTTTTCATGGATTTTAAGATATATGGGAAATAGTGTATGTGTGCATGTGCATATAAATGTCATTTGTTTATATTGTGCTTATGGAGGTATATACATTTTTATATAACCATTTATGTGTATGTGTATGTGTAAATTTTTGTTAGGGCGTTTTAGTTGCAGAGTGGTATGACTGTGAGCTTTCTTATTCTCCCACAGTGTTATTTTAGTTATTGCATATTCCCATGTTCAAGGAAATTCCCACTATTGTTTAAATGCAAATTTTTTATTTTTGGGTAGTCGATGCCTTCAAAATTGCTTTATAGTGTATTCCTTTACGGTTGGGTGAATTTTCGCCAAAAAACCATTTAATTGTATGTACTGTTGACAAAAGCGCTAGTTTTCAATGAAACCTGTGAACTTTTCTTCCAATTAACATTAAGGTGGGTCATCAAATATTAAAAGGCAACAACTTTTAATCATTCAATCAACGATCAACATTGACTATGATAAACACATTTTGATACCAAATTCGAAACAATATATGTTGAATAGATATTAAATACACTTATTGAATTCAGTATAATTGTGGTCTCGACTTCATACAGGAAAGGACAGATGCGAACTGTTTTGTGATATCAAATAAGACAGAGTTGATAAAACAACAGATTTCTATATATATATATAATGCAATAATATAATTTTGTTGAACTTTAATAAAAAATAAGTATTTTATCTTAAATCCTTTCATTAACGATAGAGGGAGAATTGTGTATTTTTACTGCCAAACAACTTAATAGGGAAACAGTGAATAATATACTATAAACTAAATATGTACGCTTATTATATATATAGTGAATTCAAGTTTGCTTATTTATTTACTTATTTTTTTAGTACATTTATTCATCGTGCTATTTGCGGTGTTTCTCCCACCTATATTGGCTCAACAACAGAAGTTCAGGGTTACTCCATATGATCTTCAAGTATTAGAAGGTGCGGAAGCTATGATGCGCTGTGAAGTGTCTAACAAAGCAGGTGCTGTACAGTGGACAAAAGATGGTTTCGCACTAGGTTTCTCAGCTGTTATTCCTGGGTTTCCACGTTATTCGGTTTTGGGTGATCGAAATCAAGGTGTATATAACTTACGAATATCGAATGCGTCTATTACCGACGATGCGGAGTATCAGTGCCAAGTGGGTCCAGCACGTCTTCACTCAGCCATACGAGCAAATGCAAAGTTAACAGTTATAGGTAAGTAAAATACTAAGGACTCTTCATATCTGGGGATCGACTTCGAAAATTTAACAATGCTCAGTTTAAAAAAGTTTTATTACCTATTTATTGTTCAATTTTCAATATTGTTTAATTCAATCGATAGATTTCATTGATAAAATCTAAAATTCATAAAAAATATATCAAAATTATGTACTCTAAAGTTAATAATTACCCTCAACCTTCTCTATTTTCTATTTTTAATATGAAAGTTTTCCTTTCAGGAGAAGGAGAAAAAGAATAAGTTTTTTTTTCAAGAAAAAAGAAAATGTATAACAGGATATTTAGCATAGTACGAGGGCGGGTCAATAAGTACGTGACTTTTGTAATAAAACGCAGATTTTTTGATAAATAAATTATTTTATTTTTCAACATAGTCTCCCTTGAGCTCTATACACTTTGTCCAACGCTTCTCCAATTTTTTTATCCCTTCCAAAAAATATGTTTTGTCGAGGTCCTCAAAATAGGCCTTTGTTTGCGAGATGACTTCATCATTGGAGACAAATCTTTTTCCATCAAGCCATTTCTTCAAGTTTGGGAATAAGAAGTAGTCACTCGGAGCCAAATCTGGAGAATAGGGCGGATGAGGGAGCAATTCATAGCCCAATTCACGGATTTTTGCCATGGCAACTGCACATGTGTGCACCCTTGCATTGTCTTGGTGGAAAAGAACTTTTTTCTTGGCCAAATGAGGTCGGTTTTTCTTCAAATCGTCATTAAATCGGTCCAATAAGTTGGCATAATATTCTCCATTGATTGTTCTTCCCTTTTGAAGGTAGTCAATGTGGATTATCCCGTGTGCATCCCAAAAAACAGTCGCCATAACTTTATTGGCTGACAAACCCACCTTGGCCTTCTTTGGCGCCGATTCACCCTTAGAAACCCACTGTTTTGACTGTTGTTTGGTCTCTGGTGTGTTGTGATGGATCCATGTTTCGTCCTCGGTTACAAAACGGCGCAAAAACTCCTCCATATTGCGATTAAACAACGCCAAACCTTCCTGTGAAGTTGTTACACGATTGCGTTTGTGGTCGACTGTGAGCAAACGCGGCACCCATCTTGCGGAAAGCTTTCTCATGCCCAAGTGATCATTCAAAATTGAAACCACTGAGCCATGCGAGATCCCTACGGCTTCCACAATCTCTCGCACTTTCAATCTTCGGTCGGCCAACACCATATCGTGAATTTTTTCGATTGTTTCGGGTTTAGAGACCTCAACTGGGCGTCCAGGACGTTCGGCATCTTCAGTGCTTGTACGGCCACAACGAAATTCAGTAAACCACTTTTTTACCATAGATATCGATGGTGCAGAGTCCCCATAGTATTTATCAAGCTTAGCCTTGGTCTCGGTAATGGTTTTTTTTCGCAAAAAATAATGCTTAATAAGCACACGAAATTCACTTTTTTCCATTTTCTCCTCAAATTAGTGGGTAGTCTGATAAAGATAGCTGTCAAACACAAACTAACTGACGCAGCAAGTTCAAATTTTGACAGGAGTCAACTGGGAGATGCCTGTTGACGGGAGTAGTGTTGTTTTTTCAGTAAAGAGGTCAGAAATTCAAAAAGTCACTGACTTATTGACCCGCCCTCGTATTCTTCTAGTATTCGTCTAGTATTCTACATAGTATTCTTAAGCCCTAAAGGTTATTAATGGGTCTCAAGTAATAAGTTAATCAATTCAACTGGTATAACGGACATATAAAAAGTAACACGTTAAAAAAAATAATTATTGAGAACCTTAGAAAATGTAAAACATTATAATATAATTAAAAGTGATATTACTGCAAGTTCCAACTTTAAGTCATCATGAGTTTATAATTCCATTCACTTTTTGATGTTGTAACCACTTATAGCAAGCAAAGCAGTCTTTGGTAAAATCGTATTTTCATCATTGCTTCCCAATGAAAAATTCCTTTAAATCAGTTTTAAGTTCTCATATAATATTAAGCTTTAATAAAAAACGAACTATGTAAATCAATACAACATTTCGAAAATATATTTTCAGACTTGAAAAGGAAAATTGTACTTAGATCAAAACATTTCTTGTGGTCCGGAAAATTCTTATGCTTCGTTTTCGTGAAAACGTACACGTACCGTTACTAAGAGATAGTGTTATCGATAAGATTAGTTTCGTTTTTAAAATATATTCCTTCAATTACTTTAAGATATATTATATTGTAACTTATATGATATAAAGTCAACTAGAATACTACCGGTCTCGTAGCTTTGTTTTGGTCGGGTGTGGAATTGGGCGTGACGACGGAAAAATAGAAAAAGAGCCATGTCGTTCGGTGATTCGATTCTTGTTTTTGGAAGGGAAGTCGCGGCGTGAAATCAAAGATTTTTGACAGGATATTGCATACGGTGAGTCTTCTCCTTCCATGTGGTCCGTCAAGAATTGGTTTAACGAGTTTTCATCTGGTCCAACGCCGATTTTGATGAGCCACGCCCAGGTATCCGTGATCTACATCGACCGCTTGGAGGAAGAAAACTTTGCAGACTTCCAGAAAGCGTATTTTCCGACGGGTTAAAAAAGCTGGAGCACCGCTGGGTCAAGTGCATCGAATTAGAAGAGGCTATGATGAGGAATAAATCGCAATTTCTCCAAAATTTTGGTTTTTCTTTTGTAGGCTAAGGCTTATCAGACTGCCGTCGCATGTTCCATTGATTTACATTGTTTTCAATTATTGGCGGTCTGCAATATGTTGCAAGAGTATAAAAAATTATAAAATTAATACCAATAAAAATTAGGGAATATTATTTATTAGCATATTTACTCTTTATATATTTAATATATATTAGTATTTTAACAGGTACACATTGTATTAGGTGTTAATCTAGATTGGGGCTCAAAATGTAATTTGCCAAATATTTTTCCCAGTCATATAAAATATGTTCACCAAATATAAATAATTATATTATTGAATTGATATCGTAAATCTATAGTGAATACCTCCAAGTCCATTTGATTTTGTGCTTCGAAATAGAAATAGAAATAATAAATAAAAGTTCTTTAAAATATATTATATTTTTCACAAGGAATTTGATTTTCTCCAATGTAATTTTTGAAATTTTATTTACTCAAGTTATATTTAGATTCTTGTTTTTCATTATTGCTATTATACATGGGTTTGTTTTTTTTCAGCACCACCTGGGTATATTGAAATACAAGGCTATGCTCAAAATTCGAAGGTAGAGGTAAGAGAAAATCAGGATTTATCATTGAACTGTGTTGTGGGGAACGCAAAGCCAGCCGCACAAATCATCTGGTATCGTGGGAGCGTGGAATTTAAAGAAGGTAATTAATAAACAGCAAAATCATTTCTGTATCATATGCATATATTTTCGCAAGTTTCCCAAATGGAAAGACATAGTTTTCTTTAGTATTCCTCTAATAAAAACCAAGTATTATTTATCGGGGTTAAAGAAGGGCTGTATAATTATTATTGAAAATATAACGCATACAAATGTTGCTTGAATTCTGACTTTCATAATTTAACTTAGTCAAGATAACTGTTAAACATAAGCTTTGGGTTATATTTCATATACTTTGCTATACTCTCGCAATATCTAGCAACAGAGTATAATAGTTTTGTTCACCGAACGGTTGTGTGTAACACCTTAAACTAATAGAGATAGATGATATGGAGTCATACCTATCAAAATGACCAGGTTGACAAAGCGAGTTAAATTCCCGGTGACCGTCTGTCCGTTCGTCCATCTGTGCAAGCGATAACTTAATTAGAAATTAAGATATCTTGATGAAATCGTATTCGTATACGTGTTCCTTAGTACTATGATTTGATATTGCTGATGGGAGTAATCAGATTATTACCACGTCTTCAAAATGCCGTTAATCTGAAATCTATAAAGTGCTGTAACTAAGCACCAAATTAAGATACAAGATTGTAATTTGGTACGGGGAGTCGCAATAGGGAGGTGGATCTGTGGGTTGAGAATTTTTATAAAGTGGGCATGGCTCCACCCTCTGAAAGGTCGAGTGTACATATCTTCCAAGCCACTAAAGCTGTATCGACCAAGCCTGCTCCGGACAACATTTCACGTACCTCCTCGCGTACATTGTATAAGCGAGTGAAATTGTACTTACCTGGAGTTAGGATGAAGAAAAAGAAGTGCGTTAGCTCTATGAAGAAACACGTCAGAAACATTAAATCTTATAGTAAGGATGGTACGGAAGGTATGTATAGCAATCGGTGTAAAATTTGGGGAATAATGTGGTATTTGGTAATAAAAATTGGCTATTGTCCCTTCCTACATGACTAGTATCATGAATATAGATGATTTGCCTTATTTAGATGAAATTTATGAGTATATGTCCTATATATATGATTGCCGCCGAATATGATTGCAATCGATCCACAATTTCATCGAATAATAAATGTTGAATTCTTATGCAATACTTTTTAATATAAATTTTTTCCCACAGCTGAAAGTGATGACTGCCGGTCCGTCCGTCTGCCCGTGCAACCGATAACTTAAGTAAAATTTGAGATATCCTGGTATTGCAGATGGCCGTAATCGGAATATAAGCAAAGAATTAAAATACAAAAAAGTAATTCGGTAAGGGGAATCGCAGCGAGGAAAGGCATCTGTTGTTTGAAAAGTTTTGAAAACTGGGCATAGCACCGCCTCCTAAAAGGTTTAATGTACATATCTCACAAACCATTAAAGGTATCTCAACCACACCTGCTCAGAGCAAGCCTTTTTACCACCTTCTCATACAATGGGAATATTAGTAAAATCGGATGATGACCACGCCCACCTCCCTTACAAAAGTTATGTTGAATACTACTAAAAATGCGTTAATTCATTAAGTTAACCTCAGAAACATTAAATCTTGCAGTAAATATGGGAAGAGTTTCATAGGAATCCGTGTAAAGTTTTGATGATGGGCGTGGCACCGCCCACTTTTAGAAGAAGTCCCATATCTCAAGAATGCCTCAAATCGATTTCAACAAAATTTGGTACGTGACATTTGCATTCTAATGTCACATTGTGAAAATGTACGAAATCGGATAAAAACCACGCCTACTTCTCATATAACATAATTTTAAGTTTAATCTGATGCTTTCACTTTAAAGTAGATAAATCCAAATCAATTAAGATATTGAAACAAAGCTTTGCACGAATAGTACGCTAAAACTATGCCATCTCATGCCTAAAAATATTGGAAATCGGATTATAACATTTCAAGCCTCCCTAACCCAATAAATCGACCTCAGCACCTCTATTTGACTTTTTATCGAAAATATCGGCAAATCTGTAAGATATTGTAATGAAATTGGAGAATTATCTTTCCATGATAATAGTGGGCTCCGGTATCAAAAATGGTGAAAACCGGGTAAATACTACCCCTAGCCCCCATATTAGGTATATAAGGATTTTCAACCTTCCTGTAGACGTTATACCATATATAACGGTATGTATATGAGTTATCTCTTTGAAATTCAGAGAGTGTCTCTTTCTGATAACAGTGTGTCCATGTGCATAAAATGGATAAAATCGGGTAGGCACTTCCCCTCACCCCTATGTAACCAATATACGGATTTTCAACCTCTGGGCAGACTTTATACCATATATTTCGGTCAATATGTAAGATATCTTAGCAAAATTAAGTGAACGTGTAATATCGGATATACCATAGATTACTGCCAAAAATGTGCGAAATCGGTCTACGCATTATCCAAGCTCCCATATACTACGTATAATGATTTTCGCTATTCTACCAGACTTCATGCCGAATATGTCGAACACAATGATAGTTACCTTCACAAAATTGCGTGAAAACATGTTCCCTGAAAACATTTCCCCGCCTCTGATCCTGGCACATTGTGAGAGTATAAAATGTTCGGTTACATCCGAACTTAGCACTTCCTTAATTGTTTAATAATTGTCATGTTTGGTTGAGTTAGTTATTTGTTTCAGTCGAACTGGAATTTAATATACATTTTATTCATTTGTATATGCCTCTGTAATGTAAACTTCTTAAAAGATTTACCAACAATTTTCTAAAATTTTAAATATGTCGATGAATTCGATGACAAAATGCAAGCTTTATACCTTTTTTTTATTATAATTTCTCTAACAGCCTATCTTAGAGAGATTTACAGAGAGTAACAACTATGAAATTTCATTTAGATATCTCAATTTTTGTAATATTCATTTATATAATATCACCCTCTCTCACCATGATCTCAAGGTTCTATTCTAATTTGTAAGGTTACTACACTTTAGTTATAGAGTAGACGTCCAGTCTACTTTAACTCTAAAGTAGTAGTCCAACAATCTTTTGGAACGGATTTTCGGTTTTATGACCCATCGAAATATTATTGTATATTATTATATTATTATATTATCATTATATGCAGATAATACGAACGCAATTAAGTACTCCGCTATATTTTTTTTTATCTTAAACTGCACGATCTTTACAATAAGTTAAAAATACGTTTTCGTGCGGTTGGTTCTATATCGTTCTGTTAAGAAAGTACAATGCCAAATCGAAAGCGTTTATCGTTGGAAAATAACCCAAAGAGTTTGGATGATTCCGCCAAGGAACCTTCAGTAAAGACCATATCCGCGAAGTCTCAAAGTCGCAGGTTTTAAATTATAAAAAATTCAATACAAAAAAACTGTCGCATTTCGAAAGGATATGGTGAAAACTGTCATCTAATGCAGATAGCTTGGAACCATTTACAAAGAAGCTAGAGGACGTAAAGAAAACTAACTACGTTTTCCAATAAGTAAACAAATTATTACCCGTAACCTATATGAACTCGAAGTCTGCTTGCATGAATACTCCCATCTTTAAAAAATTAGATAAGGGTTGCTTACCTTGAATAACGCTTCAAGCCACCCACCTGAAAACCAATTGGTTAAGACTACGGAAGACTGATTGATATGTGTAATGTTTGCCGCCTAATGTAACGTCTTTGATAACCGATCGTCAAATGGATAAAAGCAGAAATATCCTTTTGTGTAAAATTATTACTACTGAAACAGACAATATCTCAGAATCTTTAAAAGGTGTTAATATTTTTTTCTTGGGAAAAATTCCAAGAATTCCATCACAAGATGTTTTAATTATAGTTCTGAGGGATTCGATGATATATGATGTATGATATACCAATAGCAGAACAGATAATGCGTGACGGCGTTTACGTCCTTGAATCAACATTGACACTGCTAGATACACTTCCATGATGTAAGACTTTTGTATTAATAGTTTTAACAATGTTCAGTTTTTTTTTAAATTAATTTCTCAGTGTTCAGTTTGAATCGCTGATATTCACAAGTGGAATTGTCATGATGTTTTGTTGATTACAATGCAAGCGACGAATAGATTCTTCTACTCAAACAGACGATGCTGCAAATGAGATTAAACATGGAGAAGCAATAAATTTGTTAGATAAACGCTTTACCTGTGCAATAATCAAAGAGTGTTGAATTGTCAAAATTTTTGGTATTAAGTGATTTGCAAGAAATTGCAACAATTTTAGAAATTGTTGAAAAGCAGACGAGAATTGAAGATTTTCTGTAGAATAAATACATTTTACGAATGCATTTGGTTATTTATTTGAAAAGACGGTTCTATTCTAGGTTTTACGAATTGGGCGTACAACAGAATATTCATTATATTGGAATCGTTATATTATCTGCAGTATTTTATTGAAAATAATTTTATTTATTTCAGTTAATTTATTTTCAATAAAATACAGCAAAGGTACAACATTCTTCAAGAGTAGAATGTTTAAGTAAACTCGAATTTTTGAGTTTCTGTAATAAGATTCTGTGGGTGACTTTGGCAACGATTAAAAAGTTTTAAATTTCTAGAAGATAATATGCAAAGCTGAAAAAGTCACCGTTATTAATACAAATAATGCAATAAGTTGATATTAAACCACAATTAAGCTCAATTAGTTTAGCGATATTGAAAGGACCCTTACCTCACTCGTAAAATATGTTGCATCAATGCGCCCGGTATTTCAGGTATTTAATAATCCATTGGCCCAGGTATTTTAATCCATTTTGTCATTTCCTTGCATGTTATAATTAATACGTTGAATAAAGCAATCATTTTCTAAAATGCTGAAGGAAAATAAAAGCAAAGTCAAAGTAAGATTTGACTGCTCATTCATATTATTTTTTTTTTAATTATTACTTATTATATAATTTCTAATATATTATCTTATTCCATATTTTTTTTAGGTCGCGTTGATAATGTTGAAGAGATTTCTTCGAAACGCTACACTACAAAATCTACACTAAATATCAAACCAAATGCTGATGATGATTTTATGGAATATACCTGTCAAGCGAAGCACAAAGCGCTGCCTCCGGATATGCCGTTGCGCTCGACCGTCCAGCTTTCCGTTCTCTGTTAGTAAATACTAGTTTAAATTGAGAATAAACATATCCACAACATAATTTTAAATTTAACCTAAGAGCAAAAGATGGCTGTTTATATGTACATATATATCGCTTGAACTGGTTATTTTTATACTTTCGCAACATGTTGCACACATGTTGTTGTATAATAGTTTTGTTTTTGTTCACCTAGTCTAAAACTAATCGAGATTGTTACAGAGTTATATATATCAAAACGACGAGACGATATGATCAGGTTGATGAGACGAGCTGAATTCCGGGTGACTGTCTGTCAATTAGTCCATCCCTGCAAACGATAACTTGAGAAAAATTGAGATGTCTTGATGAAACACTTGATGGTACACGTGTTCCCCGTCAATATTGATATTCGCCAATACGTCCATCGAGAAGGGTGATATTGCAGATGGGCGAAATCGGACAATTGCTACGTCCACAAAATGGCGTTAATCGAAAACTTGTAAAGTGTTATAATAAAGCGGAAAATTAAGATACAAAACTGTAATTTGACACAGGCTATATTAACGAAACTTGCTCAGAACAATTCTTTTTTGTACCTCCTCCCACACTGGAAAAATTAGTTACATGGGATTATAACCTCATATACAAAGGTTATGTTGAAAACTATTAAAAGTGCGTTAACTCGCTGAAGAAACACGTCAGAAACATTAAATATTACGGTAAATATCGTACGGAAGTGATGCATAGGAATCCGTGTAAAAATTGTACAATGGGTGTGGCACCGCCAACATTTCGATAAAACCGATATCTCAGGAATTACTTAACCTAGATACTGCTTTACTTTATTTCAACCAAATTCAGTAGTATTATCTTGTCATCCTTATGTAACAGTGTGGAAATCGGCGAAATCGGAATACAACCACCTCTACTCCCCATACAATACAATTTTAAATTCAATCTGATTCTTTTACTTTATGGTATTTAACCTAGTATAGTATATAGTACATAAACCAATGAAGATATCGGAATGACAATTTGCACAAATAGTGCCCTCAGTGTATATCATTTCGTGCCCTAAAACGCCTTTTCAAACGCCCGGATACAGAATATATACGTCAGTACCTATGACTTACTTGTCACCGAAAATATCGTTCAATCTGTTTTGATTTGAAATTCAGAGAGCATCTTTTTCTGGTAATAATGTGGCCTTTTGTCAAAAATGAGTAAAATCGGGCCAATACTTCAATAGCTTCCATACACCTAATATAAACAATTTCGAACTTCCGTTTGACTTTTATATATTGAATATATCAGTCAATCTGCGATACATCTTCTTGAAATTCAGATGACCTCTTTTCCTGGTAAAAATGTGTCCTGCGATATATCTTAATGAAATCCAGATGACCTCTTTTCCTGATAATAATGTGTCCTGATGCCAAAAAGTGCGAAATCTGACCAATGATTCCCCTAGCCCTCATGTAGCTAATATCAGAGCTTTAAAAATTCCGGTTGACTTCATACCATGTATATTGGTCAATATATGAGATATCTTAGCAAAATTAAATGAATATATACGTGGTGTGTTAAAAAAAAATAACGGGAGTGTTCTTCGAATGGCTTCATGGCTTTTGCTCACTTCAGCATAATTCTGCTCACACTTCGTTGCTTGTTCGTGAATTCTTGGACAAAAACAGTACTGTAACGATAGATCAGCCTCAGCCGTATTCGTCAGACAAGGTTCTGTTTAACTTTTTCCTATTTCCAAAAATTAAGGGAATCTTAAAGGGCCGTCGTTTTTCAAGTATAGATGAAATTAAAAGCGCATCGATGAAAGAGCTAAAGGTTATGCCAAAAATCGGTTTGAGAAGTATTTCGGCGATTGGAAGAAGCGCTGGCATAAGTGCGTAATATCGAATGGAGACTATTTTGAAAGCCACAACATTAATGTAGACGAATGGATAAATATTAAAAAAAAAAACAACAATATTCCCGTTATTTTTTGAACATACCTCGTATACATATGTATACATAAGCGTGTGACAAAGCATTTTTTTTTCTTATTATTCGTATTTGTATGGTTTATATGGTTGTTTATTTCTTATAAGTATGAGTAGAAAAAATTTATTTATGATGAAAAATTTACAGATTATTAAATAACAAATTGCCCATCATTATTACTGGAGCTATATTTGCTTCAAATTCATTTACATGAATATTCATTTTTCATCCACCACGTTGATGTTGCTTTAAGTTTTATTCACCCTAATACACACAAACAGGTTGAGATAAACACGTCATCGTCAAAAACGCCCCCATCTTTTTTGCTTTGCTGTCGTTTTGAAAATGTCAAATAAACCCGAATCGAACTAATTCGGTGAATGTAATGCAAAATGTTAGTAAATAAAAATCAACCAAACTAGGACCAAATCTACTCACGTTTACATATCTATATATTGCACATTACACATGTACATATCTATATATTGTATACTTTTAATTTTCTAATCATTGATCAGCTATTTTCAATGGTATACCTCTGAAGGTATACGCTCGAAAATTTAATACTTCTTACTAAAATGGTACTTATACTATATATAAATACCTTAAATCAGAAACACAAATACATTTGTGAGGTTTTATTAAATATTTAAAGCAACCCTTACAAAAAGGCCTTTCGGAAAGACATGTATGCATATATGTAATATATAAGGCTATGTACCTATTAATATCTATGGTATGTTAACGATTTATAATATTCTTTCTTTTAGTCATGACCTGGAATAAAAGTTAATATTTATTCGATTTGTTATGAAACAAAATAATCACCACCTGTTAACGGTGGGAATGGTAGAAATAATGCTTGAATTGTAATTTACCATTTTTATCCTCTTGTAATATGTTGTTCAGAGTTGATATCGCTGCTGGAAACATGAAATCGGATAATAACAACGCCCAGCCCTCATATTATGGTATGTTCAGAACTACTTAAAAAAAAACGCGAAAAGCATTAAATTTGACAGTAAAGATGGCACGAAAGATAGCATGAAAGGTAATAGGAATCGGTACAAAAATTAGATAATGGGCATGGCACCGCTCACTTTTAGGTGAAATCCCCGGAACGACTTGACCAATGTTAACCGAATTTCTTAACCATATAATAAATAGATGTAGCAAGTATATTGGTCAAAGTGTGGTCAAAGTAGCGCTGAATATGAACTAAATCGGTATAGATTTTGGTCTAGTTCCCATATTCGTATTATATATATATGGCATATATCATCCGACTGTAAAAATTACTGATATGGGTTTGTACTACGCCTTCCCGCTGGTCTAATGTTATATGATGAATATAGTGATTTGCGTTAATTAGACTGATTTTAATATTATACAAATATCTCGAAAATTATGTAAAATGCTGAAGGAAACTAATTGAACTAATTGAATTGCATTTTAAATATGTTGCAATATTAAGTTTTGCCAACACCTGAAAACAGTCTTCTACTTCGAGTCATTGCGAGTTGTGAGACTATAAAATGTTCGGCTACACCCAAACTTAGTCCTTCCTCACTTCTTTTGAATTGATTTTCTTTGGAACCTGACATGCTCCAGTTAACATACCAGCATTTTTTACAAAAAAAAATTTTTTTTAATGCAAAAAACTTATAAATTTTATATTTGACTTGTAAATGACATATAGTTTAGTAAAGCTTCTAATTAATTCAAACCACTTTCCCTCAAACTATGTTTTTATGCAAGTTTTGTAAAAACAAAACCCAAGTTCCAGAGACTTTGCTATATAAAAGTATTACAGGTTGTGTAAAGATGTTTTAGTCGGAATGTGGTTAATTTTACCTTTATTACTTTATTTGTACTAACCTTTATTACTTTGTTTCCTGAATATAATTTATTTTTCTAAGCCTTTTCACCTTTTATTAAATAGATGGTATCTGGCTGTATAATAACTTAAGCAAAAAACTTCATGAAAACAGTGGTATTCAATTATTACTTCAAATGACCATGTATTTAAAATGGGACAGTTTGGTTTACTCTTTTTTCATTAAATGTCAATTTTTTTCATATGTCAATGACATACGCACTATCCGTTCTTTGTTGATTGTGTAAACTTTTTGGGTAGACACTTACAAAGAATAGTACAAAATGGTACAGTGTTCTAACTAACCGTTTCTGCTCAACATTTCGCATTCTCCATATGTTATATAATGGTTTTTACATTAATAAAACTAAACATATTGACCCAGCCATTTTTGTTTAACCTCACTTCTTTATTTAGTAGCTGATCTCGCATTAGTGAAAATCCAGTTTGCCATTTTAGACAACGGTATCATAATACCGGAAGTTGTATCACATACACATCAAAGCTTTTTGCCATACCTTCTTCAATGTTATAATAAAAATGTTTGGGAAGCTGTCATAGTAATAATATATTTTCCTGCGCTATTGCTTACATTTCAGATCCACCAGGTCCTCCATATATCGAGGGTTATACTCAAGGCGAGATCCTACGAAGGGGCCAAACAGTAGAGTTGGTGTGTCGAAGTAGAGGAGGAAATCCACCAGCGCAATTAATTTGGTATAGGAATGGCTCTCAAATTCGAATGGCATACAGGTGAGTATTGTGAGCGGCAAACCCCAATTATTATATGATATAACGTATTTTGATCCGGAAATAAAGTTTAACATATGACAAATGAGGGCAGCTACTGTCAGATTTTTCCTATTTTTGCATAACACCATGCATTGTTGTTACAACTTGTTAATTCACCAAAAGCGAGAAATTGTCGGAAACTTTAACCTCAGGTATTTGAAGGATTTACTGTTTTAATAACTTTTATATAAAACTGAGTTTTGAAATAAATCCAGACCTTGATCCGGATATCATGCATGTAGTTCTAAGGCATATTGATTATTACAACATTCCCTCTGTTCCAACGACCTACTGAGTTTGTATAGTGACAAAATATCTGCGATTTGTTTTAGAAAAACATTAAATAACTCTTTGCGCAACTCTTTGAAAAACATTTAATTGAAAATTTTTTTTAATTCAATTGCCAAAACTGTGTATTAAAAATGTTGCAAATAAATTTAATGCAGTTCTCGTTTAATTTTGTTTAGACGTCTTCTATTGGGATGTACGCTATATAATTTCACCAAAAGGTACGAAATTGTATACATTGGGTATATGAGGAAAAAGTCAACTGAAGGCATATCATTATATTGGGGGTATGAGGTTTAGATCAAGGTCTAGATCGATTTTATTCATATTCAACGTTAAACTACATTATGGTTAGGAAAACATGATCACTTCGTTTCAATGAATTATCACACCTATATATAAAGTCAGCTGTAAAGATGGAAGTCACAATATTGGGAATATTGGAGCTAGGAGAAGGTCTGAACTGATTGCATTTACTTTTGGCATTAAACCCCCACTTTTACCACGATAACTAAAATTTGTTCGAAATATTCGGCTTAAAATCCACATGATAATCATTATATGTAGAATGTGGGGGCTGGGGTAATTCATGGACCGATTTGGTCCGTTTTCGCCATTAAACTATAGTATACCCAAGGTTATACGTTCATTTAATTTGGATAAGATATCTCATATTTTGAGCATATATTATTACGTATATGGGGCCTGGGGAGCCGATTTAGCCGATTTTATCAATTTTCTGCACAATGGCTCATTGTTATCAGGAAAATATGTTCTCTGAATTTCGTTAAGAGATCTCACAGATTGATCGATATGTATAATATTAAGTCAACCCCAAGTTTGAATATCCTTATATTTGGAATATGGTGGGTTGGGGAAGTATTCACCCCATTTTACCCATTTTTGGCATTCGGATACATTATTTTTAGGTGACGACTGAATTTCATTCTCTGAATTTGATTAAGATATTTCAAAGATGAACCGATATATTTGATAAAAAGTCAGTAATTGGTACTGAGGTCCACAAATTCGGTATCTGGGGGCGTGGAAAGTAATAGTCCGATTTCGACCGTTTCATATCTTGAGGGCACTATTTCTGCACAGATATCTTCATTGGTGCTTTATTTATGTATAGTAAAATAAAAGAATGGGATGGAATTTATTATAAGGGAAGAAAGCGTGGTTCTATTCCAATTTCGCCCGATTTCGCACTGTAGGATAAAAATATGGGGTAATATTCTGCACCAAATTTTATTGAAATTGGTCAAGTTTTTCATAAGGTATAAGATTTCAGATAAAGTGGGCGTTACCACGCCAATTTCCCAATTTTTACACCGGTTTGCTTATCTCTCACACCCATACTGTGAAATTTATTACTTCTGACATTTTCCTTCAGCAAATCAAAACACCTTTAGTAGTTTTCAACATAACTTTTGTAAGGGGGATGGGCGTGGTTATTATCCGATTTAACCTATTTTCACACTGTTTTAAGAACGCGATGGAAAGATATGTTCCCTTAAAATTTTGTCGATATAGCTATAATGGCTTGTAAGATGTACCTTAAACCTATTAGGGACCGGGGCCATACACACATTTTAAAGTTTTTTAAGCCACAGCTGCTTCTCCCGCCCCCCGTACTGCGATTCACTTTACCGGTATTGTATCTTAATTTGTTGCTAGCTAGGCCACTTTATAATATTTCACGTAACTTCATTTTGTGGACGTATCAATGGTCCCATCCACGTGCAATATCAACCTCCTCAGAGTGCCAAGGAATGTGTGTACCAAGTTTCATCAAGATATCGTAATTTTTGCTCAAGTCAAGGTGCTTTTTTTATTATTATTTTATACTCTCGCAATGCGCAAGGAACAAAGGCGGGGATATACTTTCAGGTGCTGGCATAACTTTATATTAAAATTCGGAAGAATGCGGAAGAAATCAACATTAATTATTCGACGAAATTTTCAATGGATTGCAATCTTATTTGGTATATTATTAACCTTTATTACACGCCATAGGCTCATGTACTTTCGTTGGTGTAGATGTAGATTTCTTTCATATTTAGCGCGAAATCACATTGTGTTTAAGAAAACATATCCACTTAATTTCATTAAAATATTACACATATACGGTTTAAAGTCAGATGGAAAGTCTGGAATTTTTATTTTGGGCGTTTTTGGGATAGAGGAAGATCTGCACTGATCACATTAGCTCTTTTCATTACTCAAGTATATTAGAGAACATGTTTTCACGCAATTTTGTGTGGGTAACTCACACAGTGACCGACATATTCGGCATAAAGTCTGGTAGAATAGCAAAAATTATGATGTGTAGTATATGGGAGCTGGGATAATTCGTAGACCGATTTCACACATTTTCGGCAATAAACTATGGTATATCCGATATTACACGTACACTTAATTTGCTAAGATATGTTACATATTGACCGAAATATATGGTATAAAGTCTACCTGGGGGTCGAGAATCCGTATATTGGGTTGGGGAAGTTCTCATCCGATTTCATAAATTTTAAGCACATGGACACATTGTTTTTAGAAAGAGACGCTCTCCGAATTTCAAAGAGATAACTAACTTTAGACACAAGAGAACATTATATCATGGAAAGATAATCCTCCAAATTCATTACAATATTTTATATATTGACCGAAATGTATGTTATAAAGTCTACGCGGGGGTTGAAAATCCTTGTATTAGGTACTTGGGGGTTAAGGGAAATGCTTACCCGATTTTATCCATTTTAAGTATATGGACACGCTGTTGTGAGAAGGAGAGGCCCTCTGAATTTCAAAGAGATAACTCATAGATGGACCGTTATATATGGTATAAAGTCTACGGGAAGGTTGAAAATCTAACCAATTTTCTCAGTATATGAAGAGATGCTAGAAAAACTTAGTCGGAGCAAGTTTGGTTGATATAGCCTGAACGGTTTCCGAGATATATACATTAAACCTATCGGGGTACGGGGCCATACCCACTTTTACAAAATTTTTACCCACAGATGCCCCGCCCTACCAGGATCCCCTATACCCCATAACACATATCTGCAATACCAACCGTCTTACGGTGACAAAGAACACTTGTACCAAGTTTCATCAAAAAAATATCTCAATTTTTACTCAAGTTATCGCTGGCACGGACGGAAGGAGGGAAAGACGGATGGACGGATGGACGGACAGACAGTCACTCGGATTTCAACTCGTATTTTGATCTTGATCATCTATATATGTATGTCTATATCTAACTCGTTTATTTGTAGGTGTTACAAACAACCGTTAGGTGAACAAAACTAATATACTCTGTAGCAACATGTTGCGAGAGTATAAAAATGCTGCATATGAACTCAGCATTCATCATTATACGATGTGAGGAATCGATATCATCATATGAGTGCCGTGAGAATGTACATACCTATATCACTTTCTTTTATTACCGAATGACATATGCTATTCGAAAAAGTCTCGCTTAATTTTCTTGAGATATCTCTCCTTAATACCAATATAAGCTTTTATATTGCATTCAATTTTGATGCACACAATAATCACATGAAAACATGAAATCACTTACATTCGTTAAAATATAACACTTATTGATCGATCTATACGATATGTAATCAACCAGAAGGTCGAAAATCATTCGATTGCGGATAGGGAAAGGTCAATACTGATTTTATTTACTTTTGCCATTAAACCATAGAAAATATTTGCACTAAATTTTTTGAAGTTTGACTTGCATCTTGACATATTCGTATTTGACATAAGGTTAACTTGAATAATGAAAATCATTACATTAGGTATAGGAGGGCTGGGGAAATTACTGTACCATTTTTAACACCAGACCCACATTAATATCAGGAAACCATTTCCACTTAATTTCATTACTTAATTTCACAAATTCAGTGATATTTTCAGTATAAAGTCAACCACACGTCTAGAGCCTCTCATATTTGGTATCTAGGTTTGAAAAGGTATAGTCCGATTGCGATTATTTTGGATAAATGTTACCACATCTTAAAGGCATTATTTGTTCTTCTTTTTCGACATCTGCTTTTCTATTTCGATATCTTTATTGACGCTTGAGCTATTGTAAGGTGAAAGAATCTGAAGGAATTTCAATTTTTTTCCATATAGTAAGTCATATTAAGTTCCAAATTTAGTTGAAAATTGTTGAGCAGATGTTGAGATATTAGACGGACATCCAGAAATCAATTCATCTCATCATCCCAATTGTGTTGATATATTTAACTCTATATCTCGATTAGTTTTAGATGTTTCAAATAACAATTAGGTGAACAAAACTATTATACTCTGTGTAACATATTGCTAGAGTATAAAAATTAATTAATTAAAAACATATTTAATTTTTTAGGACTGCTGGACGTTTATCTGAAAATATCTACACCTTTACTGCAGAAGCAAGCGATAATAATGCACGTTTTCGTTGCGAGGCTAGCAACGTAATGTCACAAAATCCTCTGAAAGCAGAAATAGACATAACTGTACTTTGTAAGTAATCAAACATTCATTAATATATCTAGGTATTATAAATATTATTTAAGTACATACATTTATACATATCAGTGAATCTTGTTTTCATTTGGTGTATGAAAATAGGTGGATAAACATTTATCTTTATGGCGGCTAGCATAAGACAAGTTAGCAGCCGGTAGGCAACCCCGTATATCAAATTTTACGCTTCACATGACAACTGGTTACTATTTATCGGTCACTCAGCCTTATTTGCTATATTATGTATTACTTCTATTTAATTTTATAGTATGGGCTATAAAATAAATATTTGTTTTCTTTGTATTTTTGATTTATTTGCAAACATCTACAATTCAAAAATTTACACTAACTTGCTCAAAAATATTCGTTGTTTTTGATACACTTTGGTAATATTATTTTTTTCAATTAATGTATATGCATTAATGTGATGAAAACTCAACGGTGATTATCTTTATAAATGCGTAAAAGTGAGAACCTAATTTATAAACGCTTTAGCATTAAAATTACGTAGTTTGGCATATTTAATGCATACCAATACAGACGTTTCGAAAGCAGCGAGGAAATTAATTAAAAACAGCATATTGAATATAACATAACGGCTTTTATATTTTAGTAAACGTTCTTAAATGTCTCGTTAATTTCTGTTAATTTTATACGACTATGGTTGTAAAAAATATCAATTATCATATACAAAAGTAATATATGTATGTATGTATAGGGGTTTTCATTTAGATTGCACCAATTAAAGAAAAAATAATAACATCATTTGTTTTCTCTTCACATTAACCGGCTAGATTACCAACATTATTCTGTACAATGCATATGTATAATATGGTCTGTAGGCTTATGTTCTTGGTTAGTTTAATATGGTAAAGATGTGTATGAGTTTCTCACGAAGGATTTGTTAAAAAATTGAATTTATGTGTATAATGGATGAGGTTTATGTGAAGTTGGCATTAATTTACGTAAAGTAATTGTGACTGCACAAAAACTTATATAATAGATTTTTAGTATACTTATGTGTCAAGTTGTGTAAGTTGGTAGGCAAGCTACTTATGGATGATAAAGCTGGATAATAAAGCTAATGAAGAGTTTATATGTATATATTAATAATAAATATAAATTTAATTGGAAATTTTGAAGAATTTCTTTTCTTATTAGACTTTTTCGTATGAAGCTAGTGACTGAATTTTGTTAGTTTTTCGTTTTTTCTTTATAATTTTAATGAACATCAACGAATCCTTATACATCTCAGCAGAAAAAGTCTGCGTATACGCTTGTCTTATTTTCTTTTGTTAAAAAGTAAATTTTTTGCTTGAATTTTGAGAGTAAAATCACATTAGGCGCTTTATTCCAAGTCTATTGCATAATCTGATAGCATTTAAAGCAATTAAAATCAGGCAACATTGTTTTAACGATAAATTTACAAAAAATTGTCATTTGACAGTGCAGAAAAACTCTGCGTACAAGTACTAAAATGGGAATTTTCCGCTCAATAACCAATTGTTAAAGTGTTGCGAAGCTATAATTTTACTTTTCTTCGTAAAAGCAGCAATTTTAAAAGACTTTTGTGTCATTCAATTCGTTATTAATATTATAATATGCAATGTCGACCAAAAGAAAGGAAATCAGCCCTTCTGAAAAGGGAATTATAGTAAAACTCTTAAGAAAAAATTTACCGTGAAATCGGTCGGATTGTTGGAAAAACACATTCTTCCATACAAGGAGTGATTATTAAATACAAAGATACCGGCGTTTTTGTATCTCGGTCCCGTCCAGGGCGGCCAAAAATATTAACACAGCGTAAAACTCGTAACGTTTTGCAAAGTGTGAAGCAAAACCCTCGACTTACTGCACCTTACTGCAACCAAAATCGCTCAAAATGTTAAGGGAAATTTTAAGAAGGCCCTCTGCAAGGACACCGT